>CM060104.1:47315379-47915379 GCA_030522415.1 Channallabes apus | reverse complement strand
ATAGATCCCCTGGTCCATCTAGTACGCCGTTATCAACTAGTGGTATGACTGTACCAGTTTTCTCTTTGGTGAATGTTCTCCCTGAGCCCCAGGAAAAGAGGATATCGGACACAGTAACAACTGTACCTCAGACAGCCACTTCGACATCATCATTTCCTCCCAGACCTAAACACTCGAAACCCCAGCTCTTTATCCCTTCAGCAGCATTTAAGTCATCCACTTCCTCGCAAATGTCAAATCAAGACATTTTACGGGACGTTGCAGACATGAAAGAGGGTCTTATAAAAATGACTGCCATTTTGCAAACTGATGCCTCTAACGTATCGAAGACGTACCAGTCTCAGGCTACTAGGGAATCTAAAATGGATGATGACGAACCTTACAGTTTAGTCGAGAAAGTTAAAGAAGATCTTGTGAAAGTTAGTGAAATCCTCTCTAAGGATGTACGGGGTGAGACTAAACGCTGCATTAAGGACAAAGCATCTGAGGACGAGTGGGAAGAATTCTCAAAAGATGAACTAGAAGAGGCTCAAAAGTGTGTTCTGAAATCTCACCCAGCATTTGAATCTACCCTTCCAGTTAGACCACAGTCAGTGCAAGACAAAGACCTGAATTTAGCCAAGGTGGTTGACTATTTAATGAATGACATTGGTGCTAGTTCGCTTTCAAAAATTGCTGGTGAAAAGAGCAAATACAATGAAATGAAAGAGGGGGAGGAAAAACAGAAACGTACATTCAAATCTGAGCATAAACTCAAAATGCCACCCCAAGGCATGCGTACATCTCCTTCCGAGAAAGATTTGTGCAAATTAACTGATACATACAGTGGCACAGATGCGATTTTGGAATCTCCTGACGACTTTTCCCACGATCAGGATAAAAGCCCACTCTCAGACAGTGGTTTTGAAACCCGAAGCGAAAAGACTCCTTCGGCTCCTCAAAGTGCAGAAAGCACAGGACCCAAACCTCTTTTTTCAGATGTTCCGATTCCCCCAGTCATAACAGAAACCAGAACAGAGGTTGTTCATGTCATCAGAAGCTATGAACATCCCGAGGAAACCTGTGAGCCCTTAATGGAAGAAGCTGCCGCATTACAGTCACCTGCTTGCATTGAACCTGAGTCAGCTGCTGGCTCTATCAAAGACAAAGTAAAATCATTCCAGATGAAAGTCAGTTCTGAAGACGATTCTATGATGAGCAAAAGCATGTGTCTGAAAGAAGAAACTCATATAACTACTACGACTAGAATGGTCTACCACAAACCCCAGTTAAAAGAGTCAGGCTCTGACAGAATTGAAGAAACCATGTCAGTTCGAGACATAATGAAAGCGTTCCAGTCAGGGAGAGACCCCTCCAAAGAACTGGCTGGGCTCTTTGAACACAAGGCCAGTAAGGATTCCATCAAAGGAGATGAGTTAACACCACGGTTCTTTGACAAAGACGCAAAACCCAAAGTTGAAAGAATAATTGAGGTTCATATAGAAAAGGGCAACACAACAGACCCAACAGAGGTAATAATCAGAGAGACAAAGAAACATCCTGAGTATGTATACAAAGGCAGCTGTGGTCTGAAGGAACTTTCTAACAGAGTCGAGGGTGATTTGGGGGCTCTGCAGGAAGAGGAAATGTTTGCTGCTGAGGAATCATTGCCCTCTTTCTTAGAAACATCTAGAGTCAATACACCTGCTTCTCAAGAAGAGGAGAGTCGACCTAGTTCTGCTCAGCTCATGGCCGATGACTCATATAAAGCTTTTAAACTTCTAAGCCAGCAATCCATTGAATATCATGACGACGAATTGTCCGAGCTGAGGGGAGAGTCTTATAGATTTGCTGAGAAAATGCTTCTTTCTGAAAAATTAGACACATCACACTCTGATACCGAGGATTCAGTTACTAACCAGGGAAATGGCGTCACTCCCGATATAGGAGCAGAAGGACTTTATGGCCCAAAAAAAGAATCGATTTTCAAGTCAGCTAGGGACACTCCAGACAAAATGTTCCATAAAGACCAGTATGATAAACTGACAGTGTTGCACTACACAACAGAACCCGGCAGCCCCAAACATACAGTCAGGATGCGCTTCACCCAAGACAGGCAAGACAGAAATAGAGAGAATCTTATTTATGAAGATCGTGTTGACCAGACCGTTAAAGAGGCAGAAGAAAAACTAAGTGAAGTTTCGCAGTTTTTTAGAGACAAAACAGAGAAGCTAAATGATGAGCTTCAATCCCCTGAAAAAAGGCCTCCTATGAGAGACTTCAGGGAGACGCGGTCAGGCCCAAGCTCAGTCTGCAGTAGTCCTCAGAAAACAAAGCAGAAACCCGAATTGAGCTCAGACGAATGGGATAAGGGGAAACAGAAATTGTTTGGTAGCATGAATGAAAGAAAAAGCACTAGTTTGCCAAGCAGCCCAGAGAGACGCGTGCAGTCACGCTTAAATGAGGACAAAGAAAAACAGGAAAGCAGTTCTTGGCAGTCAAAGTCAGGTGATATTTCTTCCCCAGTTCAAGTTAAGACTTCCAGAGTGAGCTCCGTTAGGCTAAAATTCGAAACAGAAATCCAAAATCAAGAAAAAAGCCTGCCAAGTTCACAATCAAAACCACCTGTGAAAAAACTTCAGGAAAGTAAGTTACCCGTCTATCAATTTTTCGCTGGCTCAAAGGCATCAAAAGTAGATTCCACAGAGGAAGCAAAGCCTCTGAACAAAACCGCAGAGAGTGATAAAAGTAAAGTGACCTCTGGGCAAAGTTCATCGATTAATAAGTGTGGCATTGCATCATGTTTGTCAGAAACACATGACACCATTTTCAGCAAGCCACAGGTTGAAAAAGATGTTGCATTTGAAAAAAACATCGACATCAATAAAATCAGGACTAGTGAAAGTAGTAAGGAACAAATCCGTACCTCCTCAAAAGAAGCTAGTGGTATTGATAAGCAGAGCACAATCAGTGTTGACCTTAAGGGGCAACATTTTAAAAACGGGTTACTCGTACGGGAGATAAAGTCAGATTTGTCCTCAAAAAAGAACTACATAGAAAGCGACGAATCACAAATGAAGACTCTTAAAAAAAAGATCACAGAATCACAAATTCCTGTGAGAATGTCATCTGGTCTCTCTGATGCCGATCAAGCAAGGAAAGCAAAACAAGATACAGTCGTTAAACAATTGGAAAAGAGTTCATCACATATACCTACCTTAGCTAAAACTAGAATACAGGGTCGCTCGGAACTGGCTAGGGAAGACGCTGTAACAAAGACGGTCCAGGGATCTGTAGAGGGTGGTGGCTTCAGAGATGCAATTGACACTAGTGCAGTGGAAAAGGTTACCACGGTCACCACCAGAGAAAGTTTCAAAGGACTGAAAACATTACCAGTTTATGTAAGTGTACAAGTAGGAAAACAAGGTGACAAAGAATTAGCGGCAGGGGCAAATGGATCTGTCAAGAAACTAGTCGGTTCAGAGAGCCGAACAATTTACACAGTCAAACAGAGACAGGCGACATCTCCTCAGGGCAGCCCAGACGATGACACATTAGAACAGATATCTTTTCTTGATAGCTCTGGGAAAAGTCCCATGACCCCAGAAACACCTAGTTCTGAGGAAGTCAGTTACGAACTCACCTCGAGAACCCCTGAATGTTTTATGGCATTCATACCAGGCAATGCTAGTCCAATAGCTGAAGTCTCTGAGGAATCCGAGGATTCCGAGCAAGGCAAAGCATTTAAAGAACCTGCACCAGAAAAGCTCATAGACACCAGGCCGGCCACCAGGAGTCAGGATAATGGACAGACAAGTAAAGACAAACGAGTTGCCTACATAGAGTTTCCTCCTCCCCCTCCCTTGGACTCTGATTCATCACAAACAGAGAAGAAAGGGTCCACTCCTTCCTTAGAGATGGACACTGATATGATGGAGGTCAACCTCCAGGAGGAGCATGATAAGCATCTACTTGCTGAGCCCATAATTAGAGTCCAGCCTCCATCCCCTGTGCCTCCAGGAGCTAATGAAAGTGACTCAAGTGAAGATGAATCAGTGTTTCAACCGATCGCTGTAAAGAAATATACCTTTAAAATTGATGAGAAGGACCAGGAGAAGGAATCCAAACCCAAAAAGCATGACAGAAATGGCAATCATAAAGAACAAGGGATAAACGGTAACGGCAAAGCAGAGGATAATGACTATGAACAAAATGGCAACGATCAGTCCATTACGGATTGCTCAATAGCAACAACAGCAGAGTTCTCTCATGACACTGATGCCACAGAGATTGACTCTCTGGACGGATATGACTTTCAGGATGAGGACGATGGCCTTAATGAAAATGACCTAAAACCATTTGGACTTTCCAGCGATAACAGAAAAGACATTTGGGCTACGGAAAGCATGCTTAGGCCGAGCGATCGTTCTTTCAGCCAAAGTAAACTAGAAGTGATTGAAGAGGAATCGCCAACTGAAGAGTACAAAAAGGTGAAAAATAAGAGCGATCCTTCTGTTAAAAAAGCTGAAAATGGAAAAGACAAGGAAAATGAGAACAAGCAAGCAAAGGAAGAAGGACTACCTGACACTTACTTTAGCTACAAGCTTGATGAAGAGTTTAATACTCCATTTAAAACTGTTGCGACTAAAGGCTTGGACTTTGATCCTTGGTCAAGTAAAGGAGGAGATGATGAAGTTGTCGATGCTAGAATTAAGGATGATGAACCCAAGCCTTTCGGGCTAGCTATAGACGAGAAGTCTCAAGCGACGACCCCTGACACGACTCCTGCAAGAACTCCAACTGATGAAAGCACACCGACTAGTGAACCTAACCCGTTCCCCTTCCATGAAGGGAAGATGTTTGAGATGACCCGCAGTGGTGCAATTGACATGAGCAAACGGGATTTTGTTGAAGAGAGGCTGCAGTTTTTCCAGATTGGTGAGCATTTATATGGACGGAGACCTGGGAATAAAAGGGAAGGGGTCACAAATCCAAGTGTAGTCACATCACAACCACAGCAAGTAGAGCATGCACAGGTTAAGATGGAGAACAGCTCAGTAATATCATACAATATCATTCAGATTTGCGCTGATCGCTCGGACACCCCATCTCATGACAACATTATGGAGCCACCCTCATATTCAGAAGTCAGTTCTAATTTATGTTCCTCTTTTAAGATAGGAGTCAAAGACACCTCTGGTGAGAATAAGGATTTGGTGTGTATGGACTGGGACAGTTTTACACTTAATGCATCACCAGCTTCAGAAGGCTTCAAAGCAGAAAAGGGTACAGACAGCCCAAACAAGCAAAAAACAGAATTATCAAAGACAGAGCAGAATTGTATTCAGACACAGAACCTCAATAATAATAATAATTTACAGGCCTCCAGTGTTGCAAATAATTACATACAATTCAGCACTATAGAACAGAATCAACACAAACACCAAGTGTCCAGTTATGTTAAACATATTCCTGAGGATTTACTCAAAACAGACTTCGATCTAGTCAGGGAAGAGAGCAAAAAGGCAAAAATAATTCTAGACGAACAAGGTGTTGTGAACAAAGAAACATTAATTCCACAGTGCAAGGATGTTAAAAGAAAGTCACTAAAGTCTAGGCTGCCGATACTGGAACCCCGTTCAAAGAAAGGCTATAGCAGTGCAGGTATACGTCCACAGCTATCAAACAAAGAAATCAAAGCAGTGCCCAGCAAAAGACTAGATCCATTCCCGATTCTGAAGCCTACATCTCGCATCCCAGTGTTGAAGGTTAAAAAAGATCCTCTACGTTCTTCTTCATCAGAAAAGAGTAGCCCAAAGTGTAGGACAAACACATTAGTGAAAGAGAAAAGAAGGACTCGGGTGATAGTAGCTAAAAGTACATCTAAGACAGACTCACCACGTACATCAAACAGTAAGACAAGCCAGAAACAGGGGCAGGCCGTGGGCAAAATCGCTAACTCGAAGGCTAGTGAAACAGTAAAGCTTGTGGACTGCCATGCCGATGAAGACAAAAAGATGCAGGGAGATGATAAGGATGAAGAAAGGAGCACATCCAGGAACACCTCTTTGTCAGAAGCATCCCAGCCCTCCACTACATCCAGGTCTGCTAGAGACGTGAGAGCAGAGGTTGAGCAGGCCGGCAGAGACAGGAAGAGGAGGAGGAGGAGTAAGAGGACGGGTGGAAGTGAAGGCAGTCAGGGTGCTGGGTCTCAAGTGGCCCCCGGCGTGGAAATCGAGCCTAGTTTGTAAAATTTTCCACTTGTATGATCTTAGTTGCATGAACCATTGTGATTGCTTGTGGCGTGATATAAATGTAGATGTCCTTCCTGTCATACTTTCATCTTTCTCTCTTTGTGTACTTGTGTCTCCTACTTTGATTTCACTCTATATGATGTAGTGAGCATTACTGTAGCATGCTTATATCAAAGGGGCGCTGGACAGATCGTCACCTATGCAGAGTTCTAAGCAGTTTGCAGTAGCTTGTATGAAATATTTGACTTTTGGTCTTTAGAAGCTTTAGAAGCATTTGAAACAATTGTGCATTGTTCATCTGTGAGTCTTGTTCATGTCATGTATCCAGTAAGGTTTTTGTTTTGTTTGTTTTGTTTTGTCTACAAGAGGTATGATAGATTAGTAGCAAATTATTCTTTGCAAACTTACTCCCTAACACCACTGACAAATTATTAACCAGATGCCTTAGAACATGCAAACATTTGTTCTCTTTTTTCCTTTCAACATATACAAATTGTAATTAATTTAGGGTGGAAAAGGTTATACCAGTTTTCTCATTTTTATTATGTTAAATTGTATTTGTTAATTTAGTTTTCTTGTTTGCAATTCTTTAAAATGTATTTATTTTTTACTATAGGCCCTCAAAGTCCTTGCGAAAGGACAGATCTGCGAATGGCTATAGTGGCGGATCATCTCGGCCTTAGCTGGACTGGTAAGAAAAACTTAGGTGAAAACATTATGAAAAAGGTTTTACTGATAAAAAAAGGTTCAGTATTTACCTATATTTAAAAAAATTTGAGTTTTACTGTTATTTTCCGACCTAAAACACCATCAGTATACAAATCGCCAGCCTATCATCTGTCATCATCTGCGCCAGTTTCTAACTGGTTCAAGCCTTAAATTTGATGGATTTATTTATGCTTGAATGATCCTTGGATGACCGTGTGGCTTAGCAAAAAAAAAAAAAAAAAACGGTACATGGACTGGACTGGACTGAAAATGAGAGCCAAAAGCCTGGACAACTATTCCTCAAAACTACATTAAAAATACGAGAAAGTCTGGCTCATTCGAATTGAAATATGAAGAAATAAGGGCTGACTTTTTATTTGAGTGCTTAAAATGGTCATTGGGATTGATCAGTACCAGGCAGTATTCTCCATCTGCATTCACCTAAGCCACCTGCACTGTAGTATTATGTACATACCGGAACATTTGTAAGAAAGACAGACTGCGAATCTGTTTTGAATGTGTTGCAGAGCTGGCCAGGGAAATGGATTTCTCGGTTGATGAGATAAATCACATCCGTGTGGAAAACCCCAACTCGCTGACAGCCCAGAGTTTCATGCTGTTAAAGAAATGGGTCGGCAGAGATGGTAAAAATGCTACAAGTAAGTTCCTGTATGATTTTCTCCCGAACAACAGGGTATGTTGCATACAGTACATCATATCTCTAAGTTCACAGATATATCACACACACAGTAAGCTACAGTACATCTAAGCATATTTTGCTTTACTGGGCAAAATCTTTGTTATTCTTCATCACAAATAACTTTTTCTGACTGTAAATGTTTGGGTAAAAATGCACTCTGTGTATACCTGAATGTATTCTTTTCTCTCCTTTTAGCGGATGCCTTAACCGCAGCACTGACAAAGATCAATCGGATGGATATTGTGACATTGCTGGAAGGGCCAATATTTGATTATGGTAACATTTCAGGCACAAGGTGTTTTGCAGATGATAACGCAGTTTTCCGGGATCAGGCTGATGGTAAAGTTTAGCCCCATCTAGCTGAACTCTCTTTAGCTGTTTCTCCTTTTATTTCTTTCTATAATCTTTGCAAAAGAAGAAAAAAACATCATAAAGGCTAAACACTTACTGATCTCAATTCTATTTCGAAATTCCAATCTCAACTATACTCGATTCACGTTTAAACCGATCAGTATTTTATTCTCCAATTATTTTTAATGCTGCTCCTTACTCAAGCTGGTGTGACTAACCAGCTTCGGGCAGTGCGATATGATTGTGTTTAACTGTATGGATTGATATAATGCATGCTATTATGAACATTAAAACTTAATCCCATCTTAGTGATAGGAGAAACATGAATATTTGGCTTTTAAAGTTACTAAATAACCAACTGGGTTTATAATTTGTTTGAATTTTGTACCATTTCATGCCTGCTTTATAATTTGCTGTTATGTGATGGGATTAACATTTGGTCCATGCTCAACATTAACATAAACATTACATTTATATGCATATACTGTATTCGTAAAAAAAAAAAAAAAAAAAAAACTAGATGCAACATTTTTGCTTGTACCACAATTGATCACATACTTACACTAGATACATGAGAACATAATGATAGCTACATTGCTTTTATGTAATGTGCATGCTTTGACATGCTGTGTTCTATTCCTGCCATATTGCAGTCTCATCTAGCTCTTCTGATAGCATGGTTGAATGTCTGCTTTGTTGGTGCCTGTAGAGCTTGAAAACTCTTTAGCGTCTCAGTCTCTGAACCTTCCTGCTAGAGTGCCTTCTTCTAGTCTTCTGCAAAACCAGACCCGCTACTCTTCAAAGCCACCTTGCCACTCCTACAGCAACACCTCTTTTGCACTTTTTTGAGCAGCACTCTTGGCATAGCTGCTCCTGCCTCCTCTCTCGCTAGCTAGTTTCATAACTGCGCTAATACCGCTAACTCTAGCTGCAGCTCCTTACTCATTTCCAGCTCAACTCGCGGCATCGCTAACTGTCATTTGCTTGTTACGTTGTCCTTATATTTACAACTAACTCTGCATTATCATTTTCAGAACTTTTTCTTTTCTTTTCTAAAATACATCCTGGATCTTCCGTGATTTTCCCTTTTTCTTCATCATGCTCTGCCTCCTTACCTGTTATAACTGTGTTATCTGTTTGCGATATTCCAGTGCTGTGTTGTTTCTTCTTTTCCCTCCACATGTATCTGAACCTCATGATTCCTACATGGTAGAGCCACATTATTGATCTGATACATATCATAACTGTTTTGCCATGTAATATTCTTTCATTTCACAATCATTAACACTATTCCTTTATTTGTTCATTGTGCATGTTAAAAAAAAAAAACTCGCCTAAAAAGAAAAATTTGTTGACCTGGTAGAGGCATCTTGGAGTTGTGGTGTTGCATGCACATCAGTCCTTCTGTGTTGTGTTACTCAGGTTACCACGACATCAGTCTGGAGCTGCAGACTCCCACAGATTTGTCCTATGTTCCCCCCACCCCTCTCCGCCAGGACGATTTCTTTAGCGAGGACGGTAGTGTAGTCTCGCCCAGCACAACCCTCATTAGACCCAATGAACTGTCTTTGGCGACCACCTCCAAGGATGTGCTCTTCCCCAGTAAAACCCCACCTACTGTGGCAGCTGAGGATACCTCGATAGGAAGTAGAGGTTCTTATATTCGAGAAGGAGGATCGACTGAAGATGACCCAGAAGTCCATGAGAGTGGCCAGGTGACTAAACTTCCAGAAGTGTTCATGGAGAGCTCTCTCCAAGAGCAAGAGGTTCCTTCCAATGGAGCCTATGGGGCAAGAGAAAGTGGCAGGTCTGGTTTTGAAGAGGACGAGGAAGAAGAGGGGACACTTGAGAAGCTCCAGTCCTTTGTTGTTAGAGGTATTAAAGTGGAGGAAGGGTCAGAGAATGAGGAAATAACCAAAGAAAGTGGGCAGGCAATTCCCTCACAAGTGGAACAGGCAGAAAAAGAGATGTCTTCGATTGCAGGGTTGCAAGAAGGGCCATCCAGCGTGAGCAAGGATATCTCTGCTTCTCAAGCTGATACACAAATGCAGCAAGAGAAGAGGTGAGATCTGGCAACATTACACCCTCATAAAAAACAAGGCTCTAGACAAAATCATTACCTGTCTTTAATCTCTTTTCAGCCAAAAGCCAACATCCACTTCCCCTGCACTGCAAGCTCAAAGACAGAACGGGGAACATGCAGAGCTCCAAGCTCAAGCCAGCAAAGGCAGCAAGGACCCTGAGAAAATCGATAGGACCTCCTGGGATGACCCCACTGCTGGGCCGAGCACTATGGACGAGGAGAGGGCAGAGCCAAAAGCCAAGGTACTGGTGTTGGTTTCAATTCGCATTGAACAACGAGATTCAGAACATTTTAGAAACTCGCAAAGTAGCAAAAAATAAATGCATGTAAAAATAATATGGTGCTATTCTTGTGGAGTTAATTGTTCTTGTGGAGTTAATAGTTCTTGCATTGCGGGTAGAACAGTTGCTTGATTAGGGTATCCTTTTTGAATAAGCCAGATGAGTAAGGGCTCTGGGCCAACCGAAATATACTAAACTGCTTTCAGCAAGGAGCACATAAAGGCAGTGTGTCCAGTTCTGATGAGGAACACACAGTCACCACCAGGGTGTATCGGCGGAGGGTGATTCTGAAGGTATTTAGTGTTCCCAGTGCAGAGTGTGCAGTGGTCTTTGTGTGTGTGCGCTTATTTATGTACGTGTGGGCATGTCGCTTTTTCATTATTTTTCGAGTTTCTGATGTTTTCTTCATAGGTTACCACCACTGTACCTTATACTTATTCTCTTCATCTTTTTTAGCTCTTTGACTTTGCTTGCTTTTCTGAAATCTCTTTTGTCCTATTCGTCCAAAGCTATTATTTGCATCAATGGTCATCTGATTCAATAGCACTTTAAAAAATATGGAATGTTAAAATGGGATAGACATCGATCAGGTGCAGCATTAACTCTATAAAACAATAACACATTAACATTGATTATCAATTATATACCAGTAAACTGGTCACAGGATCATGGACACCCCCAGACTGACCCATGCTCACGGGAACCAAAAGTCAGCCCATCTGGTGAGATCCCACAGAAAGCCAATGCAGCACGAATTGCTAAAAAAAAAAAAGCCCCAGAACAACCAGTGCAAAGAGTAAAAGACTGCAGATCTGGCCTCCAAACTCCCCAGATCACGCACCGATGGAATGATATAGCTGATTAGTTTATGTGGTCCTTACTAAAGTATATATGTAAAATACAGGTACGTTCTCTGAAGATGTGAGTGGTTCTTGCCATGGCACAACTCGGGCCTCTGGGTCTTTTATAATGACATTCTACTAGATCAGTTGTTGCTCAATAGAGGTTGCTAGGGCGTGGCTTGACAGCTTCACAATGATCCTCCATGACTATGGGATCCACAGTTAGGTTCAGTTTTAAAGTTCCTTTTGAAGTTGCCATAGCAGGAAATGCAATTCTGAGCACTTCCTGTTTCAATGGGGAGTACATTCACCCTAATATGTCAATGGGGAGAATTTGGGCATCTCTTGCGCACCATGAGGTACAAACTTATACCCTCTTGCGTTACTCAAGTTTGCAAGCTGTGTTAGAACATACTTGCGGGATATGTTCTAACACAGCTTGCAAACCTGCACTAGAATCCATCAAAGTTGGTTAATTTTTTTTTTCAACTTAATTTTAAGTCTATGAGATCCCACATTTACTCCCCACCCCCTAGAAAAGACAAATCACCCCATTCACAAATCAGTTTGTACGGAAAAATAATAAATGTAATACAAGTGATGTTTTGCTTGCAAGCACAACATTCTGATCATTAGATCATTTAATGATAATAAGTCTGTAGGCTGGACTTAACTAAACTGGTTTGGGGGGAGATGTCACTTCTCTAATGAGTTGTTTTAAACATAGTCTATATTTGATAGTTCTGCTTTTTGGGTTATGGAAGACAGCAGTTTCTGTAGTGTGCAGTCAAAAATGATCTGCACTTTGTCTGTAGAATTTATTACAAATTACTTTCAGAAAAGATATACCGTATATAGTTTTTCAACATAATCTCCTAGATTTTCAATATACTTTCTCTCTTTGTCAACAAGTTTTCGTATTCCCTTAGAATATATCAAATATGTTGACTTTTGAACTTTTTCTCCGTCGGCGATTGACGTTTCCATTTCATACTCTGCCATTTACTCTCAGGCTCGTAGTGATGAGTTTAGCTAGGTTTATTTGTCAAATATACATTACCGACAGAAGCATTGGACTGACAACGCTCATAAGTGTGGCAAACCGAAGTTTTAATATGAATAAAGTTTTTGATTCATACTAAACCTTGGTTTGTGAGCATAATTCAAGCATAAGCATGCTTGTATATCAAAACACTTCCATATCAAAGCGGATTTTTCCATAAGAAATACTGGAAACTCATGATTCGTTCCACAACCCAAAAATATTCATAAAAAAATTATTCATACAAAATATAAAGTAAAAAATAAACTTCTTTAACAAGGAACCTCCCTAATGACACTCGCGCATGCGCACACACACACTAATGGAATCACTGCTTTCTGACAGAGGGAGATTCTGGATCTGTAATAAGGAACCTCTGTAATGACACTTGCTTTTGCTTTACGCACACACACACACACACACACACACACAGACACACGTGGTCAAAATGTTATAATAAACAGTACACCCACGCACGAATGTTGCCTACACGAATGACGCACATCCACTGAGACTGAGCATGGGAGACAATTACCCATAATCCCGCAGCGTGCAAGAGAGTATTATACATGTATATAAACCAAAAGTTAACTAAAAGCCAAAATTTGGCATCTGTCCAGATGGACATAACTAAAGATGCTGGTTGTATGCAAATTTCAACACCTCCTTGTGTAATACTTATCCAGTCTCTACAAGCCTTTAGTGAGTGACTTACTTTGCTAATGTTAATAAGATATAAGTTTTTCCAACACTATCCATGGCCTGTTTTCAAACTGAATCCTTGATGTTAGTCATGCTGTAAATGCATGATTCGCAACCAGTGGTGCAACTTAGCACTAAAAGCCCCAAATCACATACTGCTTCCTGGAACTGCTTGTGGCATGCACAAACCTGCGTGTCTGTATGCGCACGTCTGTGCTTACTAATACGTGAGTAAGTCCGTTTATACATCTTCCTCTATAGGGTGATCAGGCCAAAAACATTCCTGGCGAATCAGTGACAGAGGAGCAGTTCACAGACGAAGAGGGAAACATTGTCACCCGAAAAGTAACTTTGCACATCAAAGCACCATTAGAGATTTGTCACATTTCCATCCATCTGTATATATTTATCCTTCCATCTTCAATTAAGTGCGTGTGAGAAGCGCGTTGTATTGCATGACTCTAGCCTCTCTCTCAGGTCATCCGGAAAGTGGTGCGCCGCGTGCCTGGAAAAGATGAGAAAGGCAAGAAGAAAAGAGGCAGGCGCTCCAGACAGGCCTCTAGGGCCGAGCAGGCTGCTGAAGAAGAAGCAGAAGAAGAGGGACCCTCTAAGAGCCCTGAGTGCCGTAGCAAACACTCTGAGGTTGGGAAAGTGTGCCGTGTGCAGTCTTGACTTCCACTGGAGTTTGAACCGCTTGCGTGTGACTCACTTGTTGTGTTTGAAACATCAAAGACTTGGATCTGTGAACAAATGCTGCTTCTAATTTAGAAATGAGAACGAGAACAAGCATTTACTTACAGAAAGGCTCACAGTGTTGCAGTGTCTTTTACCTCATCAGAGTTCGCATTTACTTAGTGCTATCTGCTTGGTGTCGTGTGCAGGTTTTTAACAGCTTGCGCTCCAGGGGGAATGATTTCGTGGCCCAAGCGATGGATGAAACCATGAATGAAAAAGACTCTGATCATCTCTTTTTCTCTGCTTCAGGTCGGTGAGGGAGACAAGAAGAAAGAAGGGAGACAAAGAGGGAAAAAGGGTCAATCGTAACAGTCGTGTGTGCTATATGGTATGTTAATGACCAAAGTTATTAATATCATTTAAAGGTCCCATGTTTTACTATGTCTTTAACAAGTTAGCACAGGTATTAAAGCTCCCCTAAACTGTGTGTGTGTTAATGCTCCAGCTCAAATACCCTTCGGATAAGGCATTTTTTACACCACAAATTTGCTTCTCTTTAACTCCTTCTGAACATCAGGTCAGGGGTAGCTCAGTGGTTAAGGCATTGGACTGCGTTTCGGAAGGTCCCAGGTTCAAATCTCACAACCGTTAAGTTGTCCCTATTGGGCCCTTAAGAAAGGCCCTTAACCCTCAACTGCTCAGATGTATAATGAGATATAAATGTAACATAACGGCATCTGCTAAATGTAAACATAGCAGACCTTATATGAGGTCACACTGAATATAAAAACAGGAATTGTTACCTTATCAGGAAGACCCAACTCACTCACTCATTCTCTATACCGCTTATCCTGTACAGAGGGGACTCGGGGCACTCCTGGATGGGTGCCAGTCCATTGAAGAGCACAAGCACCCGCACACACAACAAGCTTACTCTGCATGTCTTTGGACTATGGGAGGAAACCCACCAAGCATCTTTTCTTTACACTTGACCCTGGAGGCCACCGTGCCACCAGGAAGACCCATCTCCATGTCTAAAAATCACCTAAAAATGTATTTTGATTAATAGGTGCCCTTTCGTGTATAAGCAGTAGCTGCACATCCATGCGATAAATTGTGTACAATGCGATTTAACGCTGTCATATGAAAGGTATGTTATCTTATGTTGTCTCAGGGAGGTTTGTCTTGCCCCTGTCTCCACTAGCTTGCTGAGTAGACACGAAAATAGTGGGAAGAGTTATTGTTTAGAAATCAAAACAGAATGTAATTGAGTGTAAAAATGAGCAGGGATTTTCTGATGTTTTGTGTTCTTTTTCCTAGAGATCTGAACTTGTTTCGTCGTTGCTTTCCTGGGAAAAGGATCACTGGAAACACAATGCAGGAGATCAGGACAAGTCTGCAGCCTTTACATAAACGCATGGTTTTTAGGACGAGGACTTTATGATTTCGCATGAGCATGGAAAACTTCCGCCTTTCTGTCAATGACACAAAGTATCTGATCGGTGCCAGGAAATGACACATTAGCTCAAGACCGTTGGTGGCATGGAGCTTCTTCTGCACCTTGTGTTGGAGGAGTGCCAACAACTAAATAAAAAAATAATAAGAAACGGCACTGAAAAATGGCATTTCTATGGCCAAAGGTGGTACAAAGAGCATTGTGGACTGACAGAAATCGAAGAACATGTTTTTTAAAACACCTTCAACACTCGCCTTACTTTTCTTCCCCATCCCCCCCCCCCCACTCTCGGACTAGTGTCGGGCTGTATAATGCTGTTTTTAAGGATCCTGTACATAAACCAGAACTGTATAAATTCTAAAGTAGCTCACAAAATTGTGAATGCACTGGCAAGAGAGAGAGAGTCGCAATGTGTGTTGGAATGAAATGAAACGAAACGAAATGAATGCTGATATTAATTCCAATTCTAAAGAAAAAGAAATTTGGGGGTAACTCCATAGGTACTTGTAATTACACAAAGAAACAGAAACTTTTTACACAAAAACAACAAGTTTGCTTGATTTCAAAAAAGTACTTTTTTTAAGCATACCACAACTCTCAATAACGATAAAACAAACATAGCTGCAGTTGTGTTAAAAGATTTACTCAGAATACTAATATTTTGATGCATGTGATTCACCTTATTTTTGATTTGTTTCCTATCTACATAACCAGAGGTGTGGTAAATGTTCTATCTGTGTGCACACTCATAGCCTTGGTAATTGTCACTAATACTGTTTTATAACGACACCACTGTACCACGACGGACTCGCAGGAGGTGAATGGATGCGACGGATCCAACGCAAAATTCTTGCAGTCAAAGGTTTCCTATGCTATGCAGTCACGGACAAGCTCGGAGTGCGTGAGATAGCGCGTCATGTCAACTGGCGCACTGTTAAATTTTAACCGGTCTTATGTGTACTGGCACTGAGAAGTCTTTCTGTAAGCCAACCATTTGTAACCATTCTAACAATGTATTACTAGGTTCCAAGGCTGCTGTGGTCATATGGGGCATTTTTCCTTTTCTTTTTTTTATTTGGGTTTGGTGAAATATTTCCTTATGTTGAATATACTCATAAAAGAGAGAGAGAGAGCGCGATCACCTTCAGGTATTCATTGAATGATCTGATTACAAACATGTATGAGAAACCATACACTGGATGATTGAATTAATTATTTAAGCATAAAATAAATTGTGTTCAAATCTGAAAAGATTGTGTGTCTCTATGATGTTTTTATGGCAAAGACAAAGTGTTCTCTAAGGGGTTATTTAAAAGGTTAAAACACTAAGCTTAGAGAAATATCAGTTGGTTAGCTGCTGAGTTTAGTGTGGTGAAGTCACTTCCCATTTACTCTTCTTACAACGACAACTAATGGATACATTATCACATGCTAGGATGTCACATGTCACACGAGGTTATTGTACATTTCAAGCTTCCTTTTTACACTACACTACACTTATGCACCAACAGAAATTTATTTGGATTACTTGAACCAAAGAAATTAAATTCTCTTTTAACAGATAATGAACCACTGTTCATGTGCTTTCTGTACTGCAATGTGATCAGTGCGGTTTCATAATCTTTTCAATATTACAGAAGCTTTAAGAAAATAATAATATCTATAATGTACATCAGTTGTGATCCTGCAGCAAGCTAACTGGCTTATAATATGGCTCTAGGTAGGGCATTGGTGGCTCAGTGGTAGGTCTCTTGCCTTCTTTGTGGAAGGCCCGGGTCCGATTCCCAGGCAATGCCCAAACCTCAGCCACTGGATGCAGTGCTGGTCCCAAGCCTGGATAAATTGGGAGAGTTGCATCATGAAGTGCAACCGGCGTAAAACCTGTGCCAAGTTGTTGTGCGGATCAGTTGGTCCGCTGTGGCGACCCCTCAACTGGAGCAGCCGAAAGACTAAAAACAAATGGCTGTAGGTGAAAATGACATTTTTTTTCTAAATCTAAGTTACATTGTTCAAACTCAAATTTGTCATTTATTTTGAGATAATTGTAAAAAAAAAAAATGCATAGGAACGATTTATTTTGTTTCGGAGACAAGGGTATTTCAAAAAACAGTGGCTTGTGATGATTTCCATAAACATTCATCCATCCATTATCTATATCCAAGGTCGGGGTTGAGCCTGTCCCAGGGCACAATGGGGGGTCCACCTTGGACAGTTCCACAGTGGACAAGCACACACCCAGTCATACAATTTTGGAAAAGCCAATCAGGACACATCTTTAGACTGTAAATCCAAAGTATGTGTCAGAAATCCAACAAGCACAGGGAGATCATGGAGACGCAGACTGCAGGTCAGGTTCAAACCCCACCCTGGAGAACCCCCCCAACACGCAATGCCACTGTGTGTCAGTGCAAAACAGAAGAAAACATAAGCATAGAGTAATGATCAAATAAGCAGTATCTTACCTTTAAATTGTGAAGACCTGAATCACTGTTTCTCGGCAGCTTAGAGATGTCATCAGTGGTCTGCTTGCATTCAATCTGTATTAATCCAAGCAAACCTCATTTTAGCCATCCAAGGTACATTTTAAGGTGTTAAAATGTATTAAGTGAAAATTTTAAATTTGTTAAAAGGAACAATGAAAATATAAGAAATGCAATCAATACAATATTGGCATAGCAAATGTCCAGAATTGGGAATACTCACATAAAGAGCTGATGATGTAGAGGGATTTGGAGGGATGAAATACATAATAACAATTTTTTTGAATTACAATTAATTAAAAATATCTTGAATGCTTTGAATGCAGTACAAGTTAAACTATACTGTAGATATATTTACTACATATGTGTGTACTATTAATACAACAAATATAAATCCTATAATTATAGCTGAAAATCAGCAGAATATCCTCAGTAGCACTAAATAGAAGGTGAAGTTTTTAAGTTTTTACAGATTATTCACTTACATAAACACTTCTTTGCTACCAAATGCACCAATTTTTTTGCTAAAGTAATCACTACTACCAAGGCTACTGGAACCCGTTTCACCTCAGACTTAACCACATGCCTGTCTTTTGAGGAATTGTTACAGATAGAGGTGCCACACACTTTTCAGAAGTTCCGCTAAAAGGTCAGAATAAGGTTGAGCTGCTAGGGAATCCATTGAGATGTGGCAGGGTGCAATAGTCACCACCAGAGGTGGAAAGTAATGAATTACTGTACATTTACTCGCGTTACTGTAATTGAGTAGTTTTTTTTGTGCACTTCTACTTTTTAAAGTAGCTTTTAAAATCTGTTATTTTACTTTTACTTAAGTATGCTATGTTTGAAGTATTGTACTTCGCTACATTTGAAATCATATTCGCTACTGAGTAAAAAATAAATGAATGAAATGAAAAATAATTTTAAAAAATAATCCAAAAAAAGGGGGAGAAAATTGCACCCCAGAAACCATTGCACTGATTGATTGGGAGGACAAACACGCTAAATTCACAAGAACGATGGAGACGGACAAAACAGATGCCAGTTTTTTTAGAATGGTAACTTTACTTGTACTTCAGTAAAAATTCACTGAAGTAACAGTACTTGTACTTGAGTACAAACGTTTATTACTCTTTCCACCTCTGGTCGCCACATACAACTTTAGTGTAATTAAGGACCAGCTCTCAAGTTTTTGGGAAAACCAAATCTAGCCAATGAGGTATACACCATTTCCAGAGCAGCTTTTACATAGCTTTCAGTATTAATAACTTTTGCACACAGGACTGTTTCCTGGACCACTAGGCCACAGTTTAGAGTTGTTAATTCATTGCAAGGGTTACAGCCTCTGGTGACCTGGCTAAGGGTGCATCCATCCATGTGGGACACCAGATATGCTTGGAAAAGAAGCTACCAAGGTGTTTTGACCTAATGAAAGTGCCAATGGGAACTAACATAGTATATGGTGTGACCAGTATCGGGCCAGTGTACAGTATCTAGTTGCCGTAGAGTGGACATCTCAACCAAAGATAAATAAGTCAACCTTGATTTGACACCAGCAGAGATTATTTCAGACCATGCAGGAATTGTCCCCTGATCAAGCTTACCAGATATGGGTGCTGATACCACCCCCCTGGACAGTCTTGACATTTGCTTGCTAGTTAATATTCCCTTGTAAAGATCCCATCAAACCCATTTAACTGCTAGGTTATTTTCCACCCATAAGAAACTTGGATAAAGCCATAGAGCGCGTTTATGAGGAACAGGGAAACTTAGTAGTCATTGAGCTGTAGGTTGGGCTCAGTTGAAGGACATTAGCATTAGTCTGGGCTCCGTTCCTAAATCATCAATTTCACTGGAGCGATATCGGTTACTAGTCATTAATTAATTAATTTGTGTAGAAAGTGACTCGGACCTCTTTCTGAGCTTCTGAGTATGTCTCATGTGTCAGATCGGCACATTTGCTCTAAGTTTTGGGATTTAGCTCAGATTCTACTCTCAGTGTCTGGGTGTAAATCTGCCATCCATATGTGCATATGTTGCAGTGACATTGCCAGCAGGCAATGCAGAGGTTGTCTGAGCCAGACACTCCGTTTTTGAGATGATTGATGCTGAGGCAGTGAGTGCATAGCTCGCCTATCTTTGGCTCCCAGGGAATTTAGTCACTGACTGTATGGGCATGCATGTCCTACAACATGACTCTCGGTGTATTATAAACTAAATCATGGGTTTAGGCTCAAACAGTGAGAAAATGATGTTTATGTAAACTTGTTGTAGTACACGACCACTAGTTGATCAGACAGCAGTGGTGATGGAAAGTCCAGGATGAGGGAATGTAAAAGGAGAACTGAGCCAGCTAGGAGAATGAGGGGTCAAAGGAAGGAAACTTGATGCCACTCACAGTGATAGATAGCTAAGACGGCTAGCGATAATAACGAAGGAAACACAACTGCAACCTTCATGAGAGGAGAGGAGATTAACGCTAGCTTTAGAGATCAGATCAGAAAGCTCGATTTAATAATCATGTCGTCCAAGCATGTGTACAAGGTGTAATGGGAAAAAGAACGAAGGCGATTTCAGTGGTATTATATAGTGTGCTGTCCTATCAAAGGAGACTCAGAGGGAGAATTACAAGCCATGTGATGGAGGTGTATTAAAAGGGTTGGGGTTTTCTCAAAATATACAAATCTGAATTGGCAACCCAGACAAGGGAATTGAATAACAATAAGACAGCCAGGACCAATGATCAAAACATTAATGAACATTCATAAAAACACCAAACCAGGATATGAAACTGGAACAGAATGAGGTATGGTGTTGGTATTCAGGATACGGTGACCTCTGCTGAGAGGGAGGGTATTGCTGGGAATTGTTGTGACAGTCTTGTCACTTTGTGCCATTGTTTTTTTTGGTTTGCAAGCACGTTACAAAGACACAAATTAGACAACCACTAGTCCCCTGGTGGTTAGGGGTTAGAATGAAATAGGAACATTTTCTTGCCCAAATACTGGCAAATATACAACACACTGATATTCACATTTAAATCAACAATGAAGTTAACCCTGTTAACTAGTAGTTAATCTGGTTAATCCAGGTTCGCTTTCCGCCTCAGGACTGTGTGAAGGGGGTTTCCTCTGAGACATGCCGATTAGGGTCATTGGCGTTTCCAAACTGCCCGCAGTGAGTGAATGAGGGTATGAGCCTCATGCACCAAGTCTCCTGGGATAGGCTCTAGGCCCATCACGACGGTATACAGGATAAAGGGTATAGACAGGAGACACTAATAGTGAGTGTTTGAGGTATACACGTAGGTATATACTTCAAACACTGTTGGATTTTTTGTTTTGGTGCTTGATATCTGCAGATCATGTTCAGATATCACATTACTAAACCAAAGTACAGATAAAAATATTCTAAATTACTGAATTATATTATTTGATTTAACAATTTTTATTGGGAAAATCAGAATAGCTTCTAAATTGAAATAGCAATTAATATTTCTGTTTCTGAGATCATGGACCAGGTTGAGATTTCCACACAGTTTTGAGTGGTTTAGTTGTTCGGCTGGCAGGTGTTAGGTTGATTATGCCAATTTTACATTCCCAAAGTGCCTGTAGTGTGTGAATGAGTGTGTGTGCCCTATGATGGATTGCCCCCACTCCATGGTGTACCACAATTCATGCCCTAGGTCTCCTGGAATCGGCTCAAGGCCTCCTGCAACCCTGTATACTGTAAATTAACGAGTGTTGTTGTAGTTGTTGATGCAAAACTTTTTCTGATGAGGTCGCTCCATCCCGTTTTCCCCCCCTCCTCCTCCTCCTTTTCCTCTTCCACTCCGCCGTTATTTTTCCCCAATCGTTTTTCGTAAAAATCCCGCCTCCTACGCTCTGATTTGCTGAAAAGTTCATATTAAGCAGCAGGGCACCAATCAGACGATGTTGGCTGATATTCCCAGCCACTCACAATACAGGATACGGTGGGAGGCGGGGTTTGTTATTGAATGCGGGTAGGAAGAGAGTGGGAGTGAGAGTAGTATGACGCCGCTTGTCTCGGATGCTCACAGTGATCATGGCGGACAGCGCGAGTGAGAGTGACACTGATGGAGCGGGCAGCAGCTCGGCTGCTCCCCAGTGCTCCACTTCGACTTCTTCCAACAAACAACAAGGTTTCGTGATTTCCCCGTTTCGCCTGGAGGAGCTGACAAATCGCCTGGCGTCCCTGCAGCAGGAGAACAAAGTGCTGAAGATCGAGCTGGAAACATTCAAGCTGAAGTGTAAAGCTTTGCAGGAGGAGAACAGAGACCTTCGCAAAGCCAGCGTCACAATAGTAAGTGCGAGTAGGCAGGAAGGGTCAGCGTTAAATCGATTATAAACGCATCGATCTGCGTAATGCTGCGCGGTGGTGATGCGCAAAACGCGCACTTAACCCTTAGCTTACTGTTTGTTTTGAGTCGTGTTTTGCTAGGTCTCCTCAATTAGCTAGCTAACCTTAATGTCATTCAGCTTAGATTGAAGGCATTATTCTCAGTCATAAAAATGATTTGTTTCGCTTATTTGTTCATTTAAGCATTTTGTTATTCACTCACAAATATAAAATATTAGCAAAGCTAACATAAATATAAACTCCTGTTCAGAGCAACATTCCCTTTTTTCCTTTCACCTAACATTAGTCAAACAACTCCTCTGTGGCACAGAAATACCCTAATAATGCACTGTTAAAAGTGTTTAGATAAAAATATACTAGTTCAACCTTGCCTCAGGTTTTTAAAAGGGTATATAAAGTCTAAATGTTTGCTAGCTCAGAGGTTTGATAGGCCCTGATCAGGCTGCTCTGAGAAACATCTAAACTATAAGTACACTATGAAAAAAGTGTTGGCACTACTTAATGAAAAGTAGACCAATTATTATAAAATAAACATCTCATAGAAAATTCCATCACACAGTATATGTATAGTCAATAGTTGAGGCTTTTTTTTTAAGCTAGATCTCTATTTAGACCTCATTAGTTTCACCTCAGGAGAATTAGAGAGTGTATAATAATTAATGCCAATAAAGTAATGAAATGTGCTGGAAATTTTCACAATAACATATCCAACAAATGAACCGTGTCCAAATTGTAGAGATTTAGTTCAGTTGTCCTTAACTTAAAATCAAAACACAAGGTCTGTCCATAATGTAATATGAAAAATAGAGACGTTTATTGAAGAATGTACCAGATGCGTATGACACGGGATCGTTTCCGGTTCACTGTGACCATGAACGATGGTTCCCCCCCCCTTGTTCACGTTGTTCTTAGCTCTCCGTATTTACACAACTGATACAACAGGTGGCAGTATGCACCTGCTTGGTTTGTAAAACCAAGAGAACGAGCAAGTTAACTTTTGTGCTATTTCTAATATTGTTAATATTGCGGATGGGGGATTTTTGAAGAGCAACACTCTCGCATACTTTCCTACTGTATCAGCTATAGCTGTGTAGGTTAGAGAAAGAGATGTGTGCATGGTACGAGCACACACACATTTTGGAGGAGACGGACAGCACCGATAACGTCATGTCTAAAGAGTGATCCATAATTGTTTTTGGGTACAATTGGCTTCCATATCTGATTCGCTCCGTGCCTGAGTACCCTTTATCGTTACCGAGATCACCCCTTCAAGCGGACTCGGGCATGGTTGTGACAGGGAAAGATTTGTTCCTACTTGACTTTGGGGCCAAGTTTTCTCGGAAACGATCCCGGGGCGCTAATGTGAGAACAACCTTAGATGTGGAAGTACTTTGGGACCTCACGCAACATGGGCTCACTTACTGTTGTTGTTCACGGCTTACTCTCCTTGGCTGCCAGAGTACATCGATGTCGCACACACCATTTTCTTTACATTAACAATGTCTGAATACTTTTCCCCAAACCGACCTTGTGTTCCACGCGTTGTCTGAGTTAAAAATGAAGAAGGATAAAAATATTGACTTTATAAACTCCTTGGTGTCTGTCTGGAATACAGTGTTTCTTTTAAAAAAGTTGATTTTTGTTTATATAAATATGAGGTGTATGTGCTGTGCATGGAAATTTATATGCGACCTTGTTCAGACTCCCCAGATTTTTTTTCTTATCCCAGGCAAATCAGTAATGCCCATGGATTAATTTTTTTCCTTGATGTGTCTTGGGTAATAATTGTCCACACAACACAATCACATTACAAAATGTCATAAAGGGATCATATTACAAAATATCCAACGGTACTGAACCAGGGCTATTCACCCAAAGATTTCCAACGATGCAGATACAGAATTGCAAGCTAGATCATGTTAAATAAGTCGTCTTCCCCCCCCCCCCCTCTTGAGATTACATTGCAGATGAACTTTTTTTTTTTTTTTTTGCGTGTGTTTTGCAATTATTTAATTTGGGCTGGTGTGAAAGAGAACTGAAACTAACACGTGCAGTAAATACAAGCTTTTTGTGAAAAGTCAAAGTTGCCTTTTTAGATGCAGAATTGTAGGATTGGATAGAAAGCCGCAATGTTTAATATTCAGGGCACCAATGTATTATTGTGGTGGGTTTTTTTTTTTTTTTTTTTTTTTGCTAAAACAGTCTGTGACCCAGATTCTTATTTCCTAGTATGTGAAATGTAACCTCAGCCCCTTCAGACACCGTCCTGGAGTCCTGATGGCTGAATGTAATATTAATTCAGATTCCTGCTTTATATTCACCGTACCAGCTTTTTCAGGCTGCATGTCCTTGCTTGACACTGAGCTCCTGAATATTTTATACTGTCACTTTCGTCATTGTGGAAGCCATTGGCTTGGGAAATTATCATGTCCATAAGGCTTTAATTGTATGAGTTAATTAACAATTTCTCTTGATTTGGGTTGCTTATTTTATGCTTTGAACATCAGCTCTTAAGCCTTAATTGTAGTGCATGCTTGTAAATGCCCTATAAATGCTTAAAAAAAAAAATAAATAAATGATGTCCTTCTTTCTGATCCGCAGCAAGCCAGAGCAGAACAAGAAGAGGAGTTCATCAGCAACACTCTGTTTAAGAAGATCCAGGCTTTGCAGAAGGAGAAAGAAACCCTCGCTGTGAATTACGAAAAGGAGGAAGAATTCCTTACCAACGAACTCTCTCGCAAACTCATGCAAGTAAGTGCCTAGTCTGAGCGGAGACTGAGCCGGCTCATTGTCTGCCTGCAAAACATGTTGAATCGAGACTGTGCATGCTGCTGGGCAACATCACGACATAATATATTCATATAGAGTTTGTTGACTCACTGTAACGAGCACTTGTTAATTTTTGAACCGTTTTCCTGATAAAGGTTCCAATTCTGGTTCTCGAGAATCCCAGAAAACTGTAAGCATGAATTTTTCAGCTCATGGCTGATTTTTTATTTATTTTTATTATTATTTTTTAAAAACTTTTTCTTGGTCTGTGCTTGAGGATGTTTTCATTCCATACTTTGCCGTTCACTCTCAGGCTTGTAGTGATGAACCCGTGTCTTGTCACCAGTAATGATTCACCTCCGTCACCTTCCTTTGTAACTTTCACCTGTCTGCTCTTCTTCCGTGCAATTCACAAGTGTGGCATCAATTTTTATTTATCTATTTTTTTTTTCTTGACCCGCAGTTACAATGAACTGATGTAACACGTTCGCATCTGTACAGCAGTGGCTGGGGAGACAGGGGCCTTGAGTGGAAAGCGTTGATGAGACAATGCGAAATAACAGAATAACCAGAGTGTGAATCATTTCGACCCTCGTACTTTACTATTGCAGTTTAGTTATTCCATAAATTATTATTATTATTATTATTATTATTAATGTATTGCAGATATCACTTCATTAGTAAACAAACATCTTATTAGTAAACCTGTATATTGTGTGTTGAGGTAGAGTCATGAGATATCGAGATATGATTTTGACCTATATAGTCTTGTTGTAACCAGGTCAGCGAGATGAATAAAACTTTCAGAAACTGCACTTGTAATGGATTCATTATGCAGCTATAAAGCAGCGGTGTCATCTGTTTTAAACTTTTAATTAGGCTTTCTGTAATGACATGCACAGGGAATCAGGTAAATTGGCAACAACACTGAGACATAAACTATCCTGACCGGTTCCTTTTTTATTATTTTTTTCTTTTTCTTTTAAACACCACACCGTGCCAACAATCAAACTAAACAAACACCCTGGCTTCGGAAACTTTCCGCCACGCTCTTATCATATCTGCATTGAAATGGTGCATGGAAACACAAATTTCTCTTAACACAGGTCTTTATACAGGTTTACTGCACAGGACAGTCAGAGTACTGTGAACAGTTTGATTATTGCGGGAGCTCTTTAATATAAAATCATGTTTCGAAAGAGAAACTAGCTGGGGTGTTACATGATGCGAATCCGAAGAACTTTATTTTCTGGTGTGATCTGACTTCAGTATCACGTCTCGCACACAGCAGGCTGTTAAACTACAGTTCATGTCGAGTGAATGTACTTTTTCTATAAAAGAAAAAAGTCATCAGATTTGTTGAAGCGTGAAATTGTTGCCTCAGTGCTTTTGCTGGCAAAAACAAAAAAAAAAACAGGGGAGATGAAAGTCATTATTCGTTATTGCTAAACATTTGAGAAAGGAATGACATTATTAATTCTAAGCCCGCTAAGACGAGCAAGTGGAATATCACTACCTATCTGTATACTATATATAGACTTTCCAACTTGCAATGATTGATTAATAATGAATACCTAGTCAAGTTACCTAACCAAGTTATTCCTCATCTTACTTATGTTATAGCTGTGAAACACATTGCATTCTCTCTCTCTCTGTCTCTCTCTCTCAAACCGCAACCATAATTAATTAATAATCCAGAGCCAGATAGTGAGGACAAACTCCGATGTCCTCAAGACTTGCTTGTTTATTTATTTACAGTGCCGTAAAAAGGATCCTGAATTTAGATTTTTTTTTTGCATATTTGTGACAATTGAATGATTGAGATCTTCACATTTTAATATTTCTCAGAAAATATCCCATTTTTTTTTATTTATTTTTATTTTTTTTACAAAACCTGAGTAAATACAAAATGCAGTTTTAAAATAATGATTGCACTGTTCAGATCTACCTGGCCCAATATGAAAAAGTAATTGACGACTTGCATTAATTGATGGTACCGTGAATTCCATGAAACATAATTACGGATTTGGAGAGGCCTATTCAAAGTCCGGACGTGAATCCGATTGAGATGCTGTGGCGTGACCTTAATCAGGCTGTTCATGCTTGAAAACCCTTCAAACAGAACAATTCTGCAAAGAAGAGTGGTCCAGAATTCCTCCACAGCAATGTGAAAGACTCTCTGCCAGTTATTACAAAAGCTTGATTGCATAACCAGTTGTACATTAGGTTGTGGGAGCAATTACTTTTTCACATAGGGCCAGGTAGATTTGTACAGCTTTTTTCGTTTAATAAATGAAATCATCAGCATTTTGTATTTACTCGGGTTATCTTTGTAATATTAAAATCTGTTTGATGATCTCAACCATTTGACAGCGTGTGACAAATATGCAAAAAAAACTTGGACTGTATCGGGCACTGTATTATGAACTTATTTATTAATTAAGTTATACAGGTATGAACCCTAGCCACTGGAAACAGTGCCGGTCCCAAACCCAGATAAGTTGTGGCGACCCCTTATCGGGAGCATCTGAATGACCAACAACAACAATTTATACGGGGTGCACTGATTTATTTGTCGTATGCTGGGTATTGGCCAATATTGGCCTTTTTGGCCAGCATGGGACTGTCAGTAAGATAACATTGACCAATACCAGGTGCAACACTCAGACAACACGACTCGACCTAGTTGCAGTTTTAGGAACAATCCAACAGGTGACGCTATAATGCCTCCCCTTACAGCAATAATGTGCACATACTGTGTGGTGGAAAATGTCTCTGGAGAAATATCAGCGGTATTCAGTCTGTTCTAATGACATTTCAAGATGAACCATTACAAGCTAAATCTTTTATTTAAATGTAAATTCCATTTAAAATGGATGTTTTACCAAAAAAAAATTTGTTGTTCTGGGTAAATTCAGAAAAAAAAGTTTGTTGCGTAGATAGCTACATAAGAGGGTATAAGGGCTTTTAAAACCTTTACTATTTATAGAATGAATCTTGTGAATGAAGAAAATATGAAACATTATTTCATAAGTTTGAATGGATGAAGTCGTTCTTAGAGATTAGTTCTTACAGACTTTTAGAGCTGTTATATATATATATATATATATATATATATATATATATATATAATTTATTTTTTTTATTTTTTATTTTTTGCTGGCACAAAATGACTAATAAATAACAAGCAACGAATGTTACATTCATGGCCATTTAAACATCGGAATCAGCCAAGAATTTCAGAGTGCGCGTTCATATCTAATAATTTATTATTACTAACTCTCTCTCCGTCTCTATACAGCTTATCCTGTACAGGGTTACGGGAAGCCTGGATCCTATCCCTGGGTACAGGACAACCTGGACAGGGTGACAACCTGTCAGGGTACAGAAGCACAAACTCACTCACTCGCACATTACGGGAAATTTGAAAATGACACTTAGCCTACTGCACAAGCCTTTGGGGCTGGTGAGGAAACCGGGGGAACCCAGAGGAATCCCAGCAAGCATGAGAACATGCACACTCCATGCTTTAATGCTTAAATGGTGGAGATGGTGGTGTGCGATTAAAATGTAAGAGCCTGTCGCATTCCAGTATGCAAATGAGGGAGAAAAGGGTGACTTGTATCAAACTGTTATTTCTGATTTGCATAATTACCAAATGCTGATTTGCGAATGACAGGTGCATTGGTGGTTGTTTTTGTGGTCTAACTGCATTTTTGAAGAACTGCCGCACAAACAATTATTATTTTTGTAATTTTAAAAAGATTCTCCAAAATACGTTGAGTGTTTCTCACTAATCCGTGTAGACTTGAGTCGAATTGGCAGTACAGACGTTACAGATTGGCCTTCATCATCTGAAGACGGTGTAGGAGTGACTGGTAGCTTTGCGATTGGTTATTCTCGTTTCTTTTTCCCGCGGTACATCAGACAGTGTTGTGGCAGCAAAGTGGCACCGGCTCTGTTGATCAGCCATCTGCAGATACGAGGCGTTAAGTCGTACTGACCTCGCTCTTGTTTCTGCAGGAACTAGAAAAGCACTATATGCGTTTGCATTTTTCTCAAATGAATCTTAATAACGTGGAGACTTCTGGGCAAAGTCTTGCCTGGCAATTAGGCAGTGATCAGTGAGTCATCCGCTTTCAGGGAACATTTTAAGGGGGTGGATTTTGTTTGACTGCCTCTCAAGGTCATACTCGATGCTTTCCGATGCGTTATTTATTTATTTATTTATTCATCATTTTTATCGTTAAGTAAAGTGTTTGGGTTGTCTGGAACAGAGCGGTTTCCTTCTCCTCATTGATATGCAGCCATCAACATGAATATTTCATAGAGGCTTTCTACAGTGTAACAGTTCTAAAGCTGCGTGTCCGTTTTCCTTTCTTTCTTTCTTTCTTTCTTTCTTTCTTTCTTCTCTCCCTTAGCTTCAGCATGAGAAAGCCGAGCTCGAGCAGCACTTGGAACAAGAGCAAGAGTTCCAGGTCAACAAACTGATGAAGAAGATCAAGAAGTTGGAGAACGACACCATCTCCAAGCAGCTCACCTTGGAGCAGGTACACTTGCAGTTAAATTCAGTATCTATACCTTGGTAGATATACAGTACCACATCCTACCTCACAGGACGTGCCACCATGTGAATGGTTTAGAGCACCACCTGTAGGGTTATAGAGGAACTGCAACATTTTAGCCTAATGCAAACATTTATATATTAACCTTTAAAAAAAATATAAGAAAACGATTTTGGCGTCAGTGTCGCTGTCCATGAATCGGAAAAAAAATTTTGTTTGTCCATCAATCCATAACTGAATTGATTTCCCCATACCCCTCTGTCTCCATGTCAACATTCCTGCGGATTGACTTGCTGCCAGGAGACTATCACTTTCCTGTTCAGAAATGTTCTGTTGATTTCAGGTACATGCCAGCAGACAACATCGAACCTCACTATTATGGTCATGAAACCAATTTATGACGTCTTTCGGCCATGGAAAGATGCATATGCTTAGCGATGATACCCAACAGGAGTAATGTAGCATTCGAGCGATGGTCAATTTCTGCTAGCAGAATCAAAGTGTGACATAAAAAATCTGCCTCACACCATTACACCGCCTCCACCAGTCTGGACTGTTGGGCAGCTTGAGGTTGTGGATTCCTGCTGCTGATATTAACTTTAACTATCCAGTCTCAGTGAGCCTGAATGTTTTTTTCTTTTTTGTAAATTCTGAGTAAACCCTGACGCTTGCTCTGTCTGAAAATCAGCAGTTGTCAAAATACTCCGACCAGCTCAAAAGGAACCAGTTGGACTTTCGGCTGCTTCCATCGAGATGTCGCCACAGGGGACCATCCGAGCCGCACACAAGTTTTTAACGCCGGTTGCCCTTCCTGACCAAACCCTGCCAATTTATCCGGGCTTTGGACCATCAGCACTGCATCCAGTGGCTGGGGTTTGGCCATCAGATGGGAGCTGAACCTTATAGGATGAATAATGTCTGACCGACTTAATGTGGATGTAAGGCATAACGAACAGCCAAATAGTGATTTTTAGTATTTGAATACTGGTGCTACAAGTGGGTTAACCAGGAATTCAAATACCCATGACCAAGGAAACCTACAACATCAGTATTAAAACCTTAATCCCAGTCCCGTTTTATGTTGCGCTTAGTCACCGTGTATTTCCTTTTTCAAAATGGCAGTTAAAATAATTATCGATAATTGAGCTGTAGTCACCTACCTGGCCGTGCTCCCATCTCTCTGTGTGTCTGACTGCGGCTCCTAAAGTACGTAGGTTGGATCTCATAACCACCTCACAATCCAATGTTGACTCCATGTCCAGCTACCGTGCGCATTATTCTGGAACAGCGGCTCGTTTGGTCATGTTGATCATGTGATGAGTCCACAAAACCACATTTATACATGCAAATTATGTACTTGCGTTAAAATGTTGCTTTCTGCAGACCTCGTGCATGAGTGTAGTTTGTCTCAGGTTATAGAAAAGATCATATCGGCAACTTTAAACACACAGAGCCATTTGGACCCACAGAAAAGAAAACGCCAGGAGACATTTATTTTGACATTGCAAATAAAGATAACACTGCATATATATATATATATATATATATATATATATATATATATATATATATATATATATATATATAAAAATTCTTATTTATTTATTTTTTACCTTTATGCTATGTATGAAAAAAATATAGTGTATTGCATTTATGAGCTCGATAAACTGCTACAGAGAAAAATAAAATTTTATTTCGGCATGCAACGAAAAAATTTCTGAAATAAACAATGTAAATGATCCGCCTGCAACAAACCAAAAATGCTGTTTGCTTCTATGTGCTGTCATCCTTTTATCGTGTGTACTGGAGCGTGCAGTCAGCTGTCAACCTGATGGTGGGTGTGGCACATTGGCAGTTGTGACACATTTTGAGCAACAAAATAATTAAACACGTTTTATTTTAATGTTACTATACACCATAATCTTTACGTTTAGAATTACATAAAAAAAACTAACATACTAAAATAAATAAAATACATTTAAATTAAATGCTCATTATTTATTTTCCAAAGTCACAGGTAGCCGTACCAGAGGGCTGAAAGAGTCACATCCGGCTCCGGAGCTGCGGGTTGCCAACGCCTGGTTTAGTGTCTGCTAGGCCTGGGCGATAAAACGATAACGATATGTTTCGCGATAGACACGCGATCGATATCAATAAAAAAATGTGTTCGATATTTTTATTCTCTGTCGGAAGAAAACAGGTCGCGAAGCTAGTTAGGAAGGAAAAGAAACGGAGGCATGAAGAAAAATGGTATTCTTCTTTTACTGCATTCAGTGCACGCGACACATAGTATACAGCGCGGTATTGCCCCCTGGTGGCCCGCCAGTGAATTAACATCAAACTCAAATATATTAAAAACAATAAATTTGTTGTAGTTTTCTCTAAAGGCATCTGATATAATAAACACATTGCACTATTCTATTACACTTTATTAAGCATTTCTTACATTTTCTTTTAATTTTGCACCTTAAATGTTAGGAGATAATTGTTAAGTGTTCATTGTGACTTTAGGCTTATGTTTACATTTTAATTATTAGATTTTTCCATGGTTGTTGACATTTCTGTCTTAATAACTGATGGGACTATGATCATAGGAAGGTTAAGTTTAAAATAAAAATGTTTAAATATAATATATACTTCTCCTGGTCCTTATTTTACTGCAAATGGGTCATAAAAAATATAAATAATTATCGATATCGACCGATATGAAACACTGATATCGTGATACAGTTTTCAGCCATATCGCCCAGCCCTAATGTCTACTAGAGACAGACAGGGAAAAATTTATTTAGTTACATATTGCGATTCATTTGCATGGAAATCTCCGCAAAATAGATTTTTGCGTTCCACATGGCAGACAAGAAACCCAACATTGAGCATTGGTGGCTTATTGATAGGTTTTGCCATGCAAAAGGCCTGGGTTCAATTCCCTGCCAAAACCCAGTGACTGTGTGCACTGCCAGCCTCAAGCCTGGATAAAATGGGAGGGCTGCGTCAGGAAGGACATCCGATGTAAAACCGCGCCTAGTTGTTTGTGCAGATTGGATGGTGACCCCTCGGTGGTAGTAGCCAAAAGACAAACATTTTAATCATCATCGTCATACATGTTTGCATCTGAGGTGGTAAAAAAGTTGCAGTTCCTCCAAAATCCTACAGAAGGCAGGCAGCATCCTGTGTGGTTGAAGCGACTTACTCCGCGCTCCAAATTATTATACAAGTTGGATGTAAGTGTCAAACATTAAATGTTTAGTTTTTAAATTAAACTCATGGATGGTGTTGTGTCTCAGGGCTCTGTGGGTCACTGAAATGAATCTCGGACACGTGTGATAATTAGTTTGCCAGATAAGCCCAATTAAAGGAAATGTACTGAAGAAGGTTGTTCCACATTATTAAGCAGGCCACAGGTTTGGCTGTGGAAATATGGGAAAGAAGAAGGATCTCTCTGCTGCCGAAAAGCGTCAAATATTGCAATGCCTAGGACAAGGTATAAAAACATTAGATATTTCATGAAAACTTAAGCGTGATCATCGTACTGTGAAGACATTCGTGGCTGATTCAGCGCACAGACGGGTTCGTGCAGATAAAGGCAGAATGAAGAAGGTTTCTGCAAGACAAATTCATTAGATTAAGAGAGCAGCTACTGAAATGCCATTACAAAGCAGCAAACAGGTATCTGAAGCTGCTGGTGCCTCTGGAGTCCCGCGAACCTCAAGGTGTAGGATCCTTTAAAGGCTTGCTGTTGTGCATAAACTTACTATTCGGCACCTAATCAATGCTCACAAGCAGAAACGGTTGCAGTGGGCCCAGGCATACATGAAGACAAGTTTTTAAACAGTCTTGTTTACTGATGAGTGTCGTGCAACCCTGGATGGTCCAGATGAATCGAGTAGTGGATGGTTGGATGGTGGCCACCATGTCCCAACAAGGAGGCTATTCTGACATCCGGCAAAGAAATTCAAGCAGAAACTGTCCAAATACAAGTTCAATGGATGCAATAATTGTGAAGGTGATATCAAAGAAGGGTCCTATGTTAAGATGTAACATGACCTGTTAGGATGTTTTTGATTCTAATTATACCCTAATAGTTGATGACTAGAAAATATTACTGACTGTTATTTGCATTGACTAATTATGAAAATCAGAGAAAGATATCATTTGCGTAATAATTTGGAACGCAGTGTATTGGAATAGGGATATTCATGACGTCATGTCGGCTGGTCCGTAGTGAGTCCCATCCCGAGTGTCTACTGTATATTAGATCAAATGTTTATATTAATTCTTATGATTTTTGTAGTAACAGCTCGTTTATATGGACACACAAGGCAAGAGTAATACAATATGCTGTAAAGCAAAGGAAATACATCATAGTTGATATGGGGAAGCATCTCAGCCCCCATAACAGCATCTTATTCCTTAAACACATCATATTTGTCACCCAGGTTTAATCACAGTCATTAGTATTCTCACGGGTGTGATGAGGGACAATACTTTTTTTCTTTTTCATTTTTCCAGCTCAGACGAGAGAAGATTGACTTGGAGAACACACTGGAGCAAGAGCAGGAGGCACTGGTCAACCGACTGTGGAAGCGGATGGACAAACTTGAAGCTGAGAAAAGGTTTGTGGTGATCAAAGTTCCTGGAGAAGTTTTATTGCTTTAACATTTAATTTTAGTTTTTTCCAATAGTTTTGATTTCCCCCCCCCAGCCTTTCCATTATAGACCTAAGACATTGTTTAAAAAATCTTTAGTGCATTGAATCTACACCTTAACTCAAAAACAGGAAGGCTTCTGAATAACATCAGCTTAAATCTAATGATCGTTTAACATCACTATGTAGATGCAAGATGGCATCACGCAGGGTTATCTCGGCGCAGATCTCTTTTCTCCTCTCCAATTTTCTTCAACATTTTTTCTTAGTCAATTTTTAATATGTATGACCAAGGCCTGAAATCTCACAGCTTTCACATTTAATCTCCGCGGGAGATCCAACAAGCAGCGTTGACCTTGGGGACAGCCACAAGCAAGGATGTGAGGGAGAAGTGAGCCGGGCTTCATGTTAGGCTAATGTGTAAACCAGCACTTTCCAGTCTGTTTCTTGCCAACTTGAGATCTTTTATCAACAAGATGGATAAGATCAAAGTAAGAACTACTTAAAAGTAAGACCATTGCTGAACCATAGTGTTTCCGAATGTTACAGTTGAATTAGCTAGTTAACAGAAAAGGAGGATTGTGTGTTTGTACACGGTGCACATGGTCAACAGCACAACATCTGGAGATCCTTACAGATCCAGACTGTTCTTTATCTCGCGGTAATTCACAAATCTAAATTTCCCAACATCATGAACCAAGTCTACGCAAACATTCCACTAGCATGTAACGTAACTCCTTCTGCACACCTCGGAGAGATTCCCTAACTCTGATCCCAGAATTCCAGATTTCAGAAATTCCAGATTTACTCATGTTCAATTCCATTGTAAGGTTGGTGGTCTTAAAATTGTAACAACAACAAAAAATATATATACAGTACATAAAATTAGGATATTTACAAAATCGTGATACTGGCACAATCGCAAAATATTAACCGCATCGGAAGCTAAGGTATCATGATGATATCGTATCGGGAGGTGTTCGGTGATTCCCATCACTAAATGGTAACATCTTGGTCCTGATGTGTCCCTTGAACGTAGGATTCTCCAGGAGAAGCTGGACCAGCCGGTGTCCGCTCCTCCATCCCCGAGGGACATCTCCATGGAGATCGACTCTCCAGAGAACATGATGAGACACATCCGTTTCCTGAAGAACGAGGTGGAGAAGCTGAAGAAGAACCTGCGTACCGCTGATCTCCAGCGTAAGTGCTAGAGCCCACCGAGTGCCATAGACGTGCTATGTGGTGAACTGCAAAATTGTACGCGATGGAAAATGAGACAGTTTTGATCACCCTGATGAGATGGGGAATACTTACCCCAGGTGATCACTGTAATCTGTTTAAAACCTGGTAGTATCAAACCGCTTAGACTGAGGGGTCATAGTTGTTACGCAAAGTGTTAAATGTTAACATGGTAGCAAAACGTGGTACTGGTGCTAAAAAGTGTTCGATTACATAACGCCATTTTAATGTGTCTTAATGTGTTTATATCAGATAAAAATAAACCTATTTTGCTTAATTCAATTTTCTGCCCTTTTATGTAGTGTCCGTTACTTTTTTTTATTTTTTATTTTTTTTATTAAAATCTTTTAATGATCGTAACTCATTCAGAAAACGTTATCTATTTAGGTTTTACATGAAAAGATACAAACTGAAAAAAATTGTATTAGTCTGAAATGTCGAATGGTTAAGCTATTGCAAATAGATTTGGCATGGTTACGGACACTACAGATTTTTTGCTTTGTACGCTTCAACAAAAACATCACCCATGCAAAGCACTGAGGTCAGCCTGGAATTCTAATTCGTTAAAAATAATTCTTGGGAAGTTAATTATAACTATATAAACATTTTTTTCTTTTTATGTTTTATGGCCATAAAACATAAGGCATATGTATAATTTGGAGTATTTAAACAAAATTTTGAGGGGGAAAAATCGTAATTTTTTTCATGGAATGCTTTCATTTAAGCAAGGTCATATGCTTCTAGAAGCTAACACCAATTTTAGTATCCTGAAATAATACTGAAAGAAATATGAATAATTACAGTAGCATTTTATTATTATTTGAAGTGAGACTGTATAACTGAAAAATGGCATCTTTGGGGCACATCTAAAATCATCTCTGCAAAAAAATTCAGAAGTAGGTTCTTTGGCACATACATTTTCTGTATCGTGTGTGTGTCAAGAAAAAATCCTGTATACTCTTTAAAAATCACACATTTTAAAAAAATTATTATTATTTAAAGGAAATTATTCCGCATGTCTGTTGAGAATGTATGATGATCTCTTACCAACTTTTTTACAACTTAAATTAACAGGAAGTGCTTGGCAATGTGCTCTTATGCATTAGTGCATTGGAGAGAAGTGTTTACTTTGTACACAGTAGCTGAGGGAAAGTACAACAGCAAACCTTTCATGTGCAATTCTAATGTAAGATGTAAGAACGTAGTTATTTTTGAAACATATCCACAAGGGAAAAGCTTGAACTAAGCAGAATTAAAAATTGAATCATCCACTGGCTATAAATTGCATGTTTCAGCTATTCTTTGGATTGAGAATTAATAAAACATCCTTGAATATGCCTCTATACACGTATTTATCATACAGCTATCCGTCACTACACTGATTTTAGCCCACACTCTACCCAGGAGCAATCACTTTATATTATAGTCCTACATTTTGATAGAGGACGGGATAGTACGGCACATCAGATGTGCATTTCATTAAGTTTGAAATGTTTGACACATTGTTCGAAACTGCGGTCTAGGTGATTTGTAGCTGAAGCAGAATTTTCAGAAGGACTGCGTTATTAGACATTAGCTGATGATGTTGGAGTTTTGGGTCAGTCACCACTAGATGGCGGAGTAAATCAGGTGCACCTTTGCCCGCACACTGTGCTGATGAAATCCTCGGTCTAGTTTCCTCACACGCTGCAGCTGGGTTCCATGGGGAATGGATATTTATGTCAGTAAGAAATTCAAGGCTTGAGTAAGATCTCTAAAATGTTAAAAATAATATTTTTTAAAAAGGATGGTGCAACAGTCTGACTTACTATCTCATCAGTAGATTGCAAGGTTACGTCCCAACAGGGGAAAGAAAAAGCTTGGATTTTTCTCATCTCCAAAGTTTGCACAGACCAAGGGATGCAAACTGCACAATGTTTTGTGTAGTCTTGCATTATTTTTATATATATATATATATATATATATATATATATATATATATATATATATATATATATATATATATATAAATAAAAATGTTTTTTTTTTTTTTTTACTTTTAATAACGCGTAAAACCATGCATTCGTTATGCAGCCTTTCCCTTTTCGTTACGCGAAAGTTCATGGAAATGCGAGTGCATCCCTTTCACGCATAAACAAATGGCGTTCAAACTCATTCAAGGGTGCTTTAACTTGTTTATAAGTTAACAGGTTATCTGTTGTTTAATGCGTTTACAGACACCGAGAAGCGAGCTCAGTACATCGAGGAGGAGCGGATCATGCGGGAGGAGAACATTCGGCTGCAGAGGAAGCTGCAGCGGGAGGTGGAGAGGCGCGAGGCTTTGTGCAGGCAGCTTTCAGAAAGCGAGTCCAGCCTGGAGATGGATGACGAAAGGTACTCGTCTCTCCACCCCTCCCTACTTACTCCTTCACTCCTAAGCTTGTGCATTAATGCTGAGTATCATTAGCAGTGGGAGGGTCTGCTTGTCAGATGATTTCAGTTCAATCGATAGAAATCATATTTTAAATGCATCATTTGCACTAAAGCTCTGTGAGGGCAACCTCTCAGCAGTGCAGTGTTTTGGTTTCCAGGACTAGAACTTTCGTACACTGTTTGATGAGGCATAGACACTAGTCTTAATCTCTACATTATAATCTTGCAATAATCAGTGCATTCATGCAAACTGATTAAAAAAATTAAAGATATATATATTTATGCCCCCATCAAATGTCTCTTCTGTTCAGTTGTTTGTTTGTTTTATTTATTTATTTATTTAAACCCCCCCCCCCTTCCTATAGGTACTTTAATGAAATGTCAGCCCAAGGTCTTCGTCCTCGCACTGTGTCCAGTCCGATCCCGTACACTCCGTCCCCAAGCTCGAGCAGACCTATATCCCCAGGTACAGTGATCATGGCAAACAGATGCCATTTGGTTTAACAGCTCTTTAATAAACATATAATCTTTGCACGTGTTGGATGCAACTAATTTTGATTGATAGATTAATCTGTCAGTTGATTATTGAACCGATTAATGGGATTACAAATGATGCAGTTACTCAATAGTTCTTATTTAGCTATCCAGCTTTTACATTTAGCTTGAGCTTGTTTTGTGCATGTGGTAACTAACACACAAGATAATAAAGATGAATGCTTCATTAAAAAAAAAAATATGTCTTTAAATAAACTTTTCTGAGGGAACTACATTTAAATCCAAGAGAAAGCAAAGTAGCTGCAATAAAATTAAACAATTAAAGCTTAAAGATGGGAGTTAAGATGAAATGGGAAGGGAAGGTGCCTTCCGATCGACCTGAAGTACCCTGCAGTATAACACTTCCCATGGTGTCGAACCACAGGGAGCCAAATGGCTCAGGTTCAAAGGCAACAACTAAACAACACGTCTTCACTTCACTGGAAAAGGGAATTAAATTTTTCCCATCTGTCTTCTCACTGGTGCGTGAAAAATAAAAATAAAAAAATCCGGAACATGAAAAATAATTTATGATTTATTAATATCATTATTATTGAGGATGATGACATATTAATACAACACAATATTTTTTATTGAAATCCTTAGTATTGTATTTAAAAAATACATCTCTGTACATCATGTAAATAAATGATTTGATTAATTCACAAGTTATACACATTTCAATAGTATATGTTTTATAACGGTATCAGTTTTTGCGTCAATAAACATTCGCTGCTGCTGTGAAAAGTTCACACTACGGACATTAAATATTGAATATTTATTTTAAAACATACCGTTGAAATGTGTATAACTTGTAAATAAATTATTTATTAATTATAATAATAATTGATTAAAGACGTATGAAGATTTATTTATTATTATTATTATTTGTACTGATTACTAGCCTATATAATACTAAGGATTTCCTGATTTAAATTAAAATGTGCATTTTAGTGTCCTTTTAATATGATGTCATCCTCGATAATAATGATAATAAATATATAAATACTTTATCGATCTCCATTTTTTTTTTTTTTTTTTTTTTTTTTTTTATTCCCCCCCCCCCCCTCCCCCACGATCCATTAAGACACAATGACTGATGGGAATTCTTTCTTTCGCTTTGCCAGTGAAGCGGGCACCTGTTGTTCACGCTTTCCTTACACCGTTCGCAGTTCCCTTTGGACTGAACATTTTCGCTCTCTGCAGTTTGGAATCACACTTAACATGGCCAAGTATACTTTGCAGGGTACTTCAGGCTGTTTGGAAGTGTGTCATGAAGTGAAGTGTGAACCGGAAACAAAAACCCAACACGCACAGTATCACACAGTCACAAATCATCCTATTGTCATTTAATCCTAACTGCTGGTTTGGACAAGTTAAAGAGTGAAGCGTTCCCACACTTTACTTCATGAAGGTGTTGGCCATCACTCTGTTACTCAGTTCACTCCAGTAAGCCTCACATTTAAACATCAGACCGTTCACAGTTCATGTGAGAATCAGGATGACCTCATGAAACAACCAATAAGTAAATTCGCCGTCAACTAATTTGATCATCAGCAACCCTCGATAGAAATTCACCTACCATGTGCTCCATTTTTGAGCCTGTGTCTGATGTCAACAGTGCTGTGTTTTCTGGCAGGGCTGTCATATGCCAGTCACACAGTGGGCTTTACCCCTCCGGCCACACTGACCCGTGCCGGGATGTCCTACTACAACACGCCGGGTCTGCACGTGCTCGTAGGAGGTTCACATGGGATCGCGGTGAGTCACGACCATCATCTTCTTCTAAACATCATCTGTAAACCTAGTGCATTCTTTCCTCAGTAGTGACTCGCTCTGAATGTGTGTATGCTCACCAGCAGTCTCAGGCTTTGAATGCAGATAAACATCATGGAATGTGTTGAGTGGACGTGGTTGTTTGGGAGATCACCAATCTTTGACACAAAAGTAGTACGGATTGGTGAATAAAAACTTCCACTTGAGCAAAATGGTGTGTAACTAAGTGACGACCTACGCGTCAAGATATATACGGTCTCTGCTTTGTGTATTAGAAAAGTAGTTTTTTTTCTAGTACACAAAAACTAGAATAATACAGAAAATTTATCTAAAACATGCAACACAAACAACCAGAAACACTTTTGGAGTATGTTCAATGGAGTGCTGACTGTTTTTGTGCATTTTAATATCGTTATAAATGTTACATTTATTACATCAGAGGACATGCTTGGGAAATGCAAGCAAACTATACCTCTTTATTCGTGCTCCGCATGCGTGTTGTGATCAGTTTGAATCGTTCTTCAAACCTGTTTGGTTTCTTAAACAGTATGTTCTGCTCCACTATGCATATTGCACTTCATGCGTAATCACCTTTTCTGGGTTTAAGCATTTTTTTTTTTTTTGCATAATCTCTGAAACGCACTTCTTGTGCCAAAGCCTCCTGTGAGTGTGTTTTTTTTTTTTTTTTTCATTTATTTATTTTTTTATTATAAACTGTTGTTCTCTGACAGAGGCCGTCCCCGCGGAGAAGCAACAGCCCGGACAAGTTCAAACGTCCGACGCCACCTCCTTCCCCCAACACGCAAGCCGGAGCACACCCTGGCCCCCCTCCTCCTCCTCCACCGCCCCCTGCAGCACCAATGCAGCAGCAACCGTTCTCACAGCCATAATGCATGAGCTCAGAGTGGACTCGGACCAGAGCTACTGTATTCCCGCCAAGCCAAAGGCTTATCTATTCTATGTACATGGAGTCAGCATCTTCCTCTTGCACTGAGAATCAAATAGGCTTCACTGTTAATGTGTTGTGTGTGGTTTTTTTTTTTTTTTTTTTTTTAATCCATTTTGGTTTCAAATGCAATTCAGTGGTCTTGTCGCATTGATTCCAACACTAAACCTGCTTCCACCCAACCCTGTCTAGAAGTCGTATGAATCTGTAGAAATGCAGAAACGCTTCTGGCAGAGCGCGATAAAGGGAGTGAAAGTAAATCGATTTCCTGCTCAGCTTTTTAAAGCGCGTGTAATGCAAAGGCGCTACCGAGAGAACTCCCATCAGCTTTGGTTACAGAAAAGAAAATATGTGAGAAGTGTTTAAATGATTTTAGAGCATTTTTCCATATGAACGAGTCTTCTAGCAGAAACACATTAGACACACGCAGCCAGCCAGTTGCTTTCGAGGTCTGCTTTCATACGCACCAGATGGGCCAGGTGGAGAAAGTGCAGCTAATGGCTTTTAAAGGATGCAGAAGAGCAACCATGCAGACTCGCTTAAATGACCAATTAGCCAGAGGTGTATACGCTGCGGATGCTGTTCTGTTCACGCCTAACGGCAAATCAACCATGCTCACGTTACAGTAGGCGTTTTATTTTGACAGAAGCGCATGCGCTAAATGCAACCAGGGTGATAAATATTATATAGAGTGTGAAAGCGTTCTTTATAGTGCAGAGGGAAAAGGAATGGTTTACTTATATGCTGTTTGTTGGTTTATCACCGTTTGCATCTGTTTAACTGTAAAACGTGTAACAATACACCAGTTTATTCTTTCATCACTCCTTCGATCGAAATGTCTCAGACTAGCCAGAAGGACCCAGGTGTGTATGTTGTTCTCGTACCCATTTCTCACACACATCCTACACTTAACAGTGTCTGTAAAATGGTACCACTGTGACTTCCTCTTCCCCCTTCGTAATGTGTTCTCTAGTACAGATTTGTGAATTTATTTGAGAAAGAACGAATTACACCGGTCTTAAGTCGGTCACAGAGAGAAAGTGTAAATAGACATATCCCCTTTTATAAGCGTTGTAAAAAATTATTATAATAATTATGCCATGACGCAAATTACATTTTTTTTTTTTTTTTTTTTTTTTGAAGGATTTGAAATATCTCTCTCTGATTGGTATGTATCTGTGATCTTGTCTTCAACCTTCCCGTCCTGGTTCTTATTCATTTGTTTACACACAGACACACACACACACGTATGTTCCGGATTACCAAATAGCTTTCAGTTTTTGCAGCTTAAAAACAAAAATAATGTAAAAAGGCAGAACAATAAAACAAAGCACTTACTGTTTATTATGAAGAACGCTAATTTATTGTGAAATTACAACAGATCAAAATGAAAAATGATCATTTCTGGTACTAAGCAGTTCCGTTGTGATTAAGGCACTGATGTTTAGCGAGGGCACGGTCAGCGGCATCATGTCTCTGACATGTGTTGTTTTTGGCGAACATAAAACTCGATATAAAACCTGTTTGCGGTTCATACATTAGGTGTGTCAGTTTCTCTTTTTTTTTTTTGTCTTCCTCATAAGATTTCTGGAAGCATTTGTTGTTTTTTCCTTTTCATTTTATCATTTCAATGTAAATATTCGTTTCATTGTGTAAAGGAAAAAGTCATTATACTTTGTTTTACCATGAGGTGTTTCGAGAACATTTCAAGTTTCTGTTCGAATTTTACTCGTAAGTAAGATTTCGCTCATTTTGGTTATCCTTGTCGTTTTCTTTTTAAGACTGTTTGACAAATGAATGTAACGTTTGCTCATGTTTTACTGCATTCTTAAGTGGATGGAACACCTTTGAGCCTTAACTCACTGTGGTATTGCGAAATGTAAGCATTATCTAGCTTATCCCAACATCAATTAATTAAAGCCTTAATAATGTGTATCCATCTGTCTGAACGTGAACGGGTTTGTTGTTATCCTGAAGACTCGTTAAGTGGGTTTCCAAGAAGTGTTTACCACATGTTGGGTATGATGTGATAAGATTTGCCTTGGATAAAACTATAGCCAAAAAACAGTTTTTACATGTGAAATGGTTCAAATCAAAAAAGTTCTTGTGCTACAGGTACAGAATGTACTGTCAGAAGCTGCTGTGCAAAGAGAGCTCTTGATCTTGAACATGGTGTATCAGTAGGAAAGTCCTGTGTGTGAGCTCTGCATTCTAAAATCGTAGATTTTATCTGCTTGTGTAAACAGAATCTTGGGTCAGACAGGCTTTGAATGTTTAAAACAGGTCACCCATCACTGAAACCGGTGCTGGGTTGATCAAGGTTGCAGGAGTGTTTTGCACATGGAGCACAAAGGTTTTCTTGCATGATTTTGGACTTTAGCACCAGATGACTGTGGACAGCTTTAAATAAGTTACATAATCATCCGAATCTGATGATTGTTGCCCATTTTCAGGACGTGTTATTCCAAATACTAAATATAAAAATCAATACGCAAGAGAGGAGAATTTGCATATCCAGTTTTGTAGACATGTTTTGGATAAAACAGTGCCATAGCATCAAAGTAAAGGTACATGAAATCTTAGAAAATGCAAATGCTTGTCGCTGTGGGTTACGACCCTTGCAATTTCAAGGTAATATCTCAAATTTAAAACTTGTATGACAGGCAATAAATTTACCTTAAAATTACTGTTTTATAATTTTTTTGTATTGCCATGTTTTGTCACCTCACTGCTCCAGGGTTCCCTAGTTTGAGCCTTAGCTCCATCCAGTTGGAACTTTTGTGCTTATGTGAATGTTCTTCCTGCATTCTCCCACTTAAAAAACAAAACAAAACAAAAAACAATGAGCTGGTGGTCAGATTTCCCATAGTTTGGATGTGTGTGCATGGTGAACTGAAATGAAATGGCATCCCATTCAGTGTGTATCTTAGCCTCTCATGGTATAGGCTTCAGATTTGTCTCAACTCTGGCTGGAAATTACAGATAAATAAATAAGTCACATATTGGGTCTGTAGAAGAAACTTAATTCCCCATAAGGATTATGTTGGATTACTAAGACGCAACAAATGTCTCATACAGTGGGCGCTAGTGGACATGGCCTCCGGTCCACTGTAGAGAAGCAGGGGAATAAAATAAAATTAAAAAAATCACACATTTCACAGCCATATTGTGTAATGAGATACAAATAAAAGTCTGGATAAGAGCGTCTGCCAAATGCCTAGATGTAAATATAATACAACATACATACATGGTATATAAAACCTTTACAAATATCTTAGCCTAAACAGGTTGTATAGATAAACACCCTAGGGACAAAAGTATGTCAAACCTATTAATTATTGAATTCAGGTGTTTCAATCAAATCAGGCTCTTTATCCGCAGTAAAGGGCACTCCAAATGCTTCAGCATACCAAGACATCTTGCATGTCTTGTTTAGAATAGTACTGTATATAACCAGTGTACACACCTCTCAGGTGAAATGGTTTAGTCTTGAGTCCTAGTTGGGAGTGTGAAATGTCCTGTATTAGTTACTTAATTCATTCATTAAAAAAATTATTTCATAAGGGTCACTGTTTAGAAATGATTTTTTTTTGCATTTTTGTCTATTTTACAATGAAATGATTAAGATATTTTAATATTTACATTTGTGCATTTAGTAATTTAACCTGATGTAAAACAAAATAGTTTTTAAATGAATTTGTTTATAAGGGAAGAGAGCTGTCCAAACCTACCTGACCCTATGTGAAAAATTAATTGCCCCCTTGCTAAATGATGAATGCACTGTGATTTTTGAAACGCTAAGTTACATTTCATTTGACGCACCCAAGCCTCTTGAATCAAGAAATAGACCCAGTCTGAAATGAAGCACAATAAAAGATCTTAAATAGCAGCAAATATGCAAAAAAAAAAAGGCACTGTAGCTGTTCTACTTAACTATTATACAATGTACATTATATTATAAAGTGATAATTATGTTAATTTACCTTGCAGTGTCATTAGCTTGCATAACTAACTTACTCATCGTCTATACTGGTTTATCCTGTATACAGACTCGCAAGTGCTAACCACTAAGCCACCATGCTACCAGCTTACATAACGCTGGGTGAAATTTCATTTCATAATTCCATGTTACCAAAGTTAAGGCAAAAGTTAGTTGGGGAATTTAGTCTGTAATAACTGAAATACTATACTATAATAAGTAAAGTACTATAAAGACATGGATTGATAAGTTTGGTGTGGAAGAACTTGACAGGGCTCTGTGTGGGGCAGTCCTCAACCCCATCAAGCACCTTTGGGACGAACTGGGATGGAGATCCAAGAAGAAGCCAAGCTTCTCATCCAACATCAGTGCCTGACCTCATAAATACTCCACAGAATGGATGAGCACAAATTTCCAGAGAAACACTCCAAAATCTTGTGGACAGCCTCCCAAGGATAGGGGAGGCTGTTTATAGCTGCAAAAGGTGGACATGCCTCATATTTGGATACAATGTCATGCCAGCTTTGGCCAAATAGCATACTATAGAATGAGGGCTGTTCAAATCAAACTGGGACTTCGGGTGAAATTCCTCTTGAATGGAGGCATAAAACCAATTGTAGCTCTTAAAAAAACATAACCTTCAAGTGTCCCTTAGTTCTTTTTCAAAAAGTTGGCAATCTTACATTATCCCTTAAAAGCCTGTCAGCCATACATTTACCTCCAGTGTTAAATTTATGTAATGTTACATGCTTAGTCGTTTAAGATTTCCACTCATTTAATTAATTTTATTTCAGCATTTTTATTTAACAGATTTAATCTTCGATTCAGAACAGTTTCGTAGTTTAATCCTATCTCCTGGCCACCGATCGGTATTCTGGTTGCCATTGGCGACCAGGGCTGTCCTTAGCAACCGTTCATACTGCATACTAGCGTACTACATAGCCGTGCGCACATCTATGAAGCAATGAACATGTACACTACTTAGTGCGCTAGAACGCTGGTTTGGACGTGGCACGTCTCGTGCGGATGTGACAGTTATGTTAGTGGTGCCGATGTCTTCAGTAACCGGTTTGGACCGGAACAGATGCTCGGGCTGCACAATTTAATTACAATTTCTTGGTAATAATGACTTAATAATGTCAATGATAAGAATATTATTATCACTGCACATGCGCGACATGATTAGCATCGATTGTGATGAAAAAATTTGACAGTTCTGTTGAAGAGATATCCATCATTGAGGGGGGCTGTTTCCCCCCGCCCCCATCACCCTCACTGATGAGGTCGCTTTGTTTCTTGCAGCGAATGACCGGGAAGTTACAGGGCATCGAAATGTGAGCAGACCAGCAGAAACAGCTTCAAACCGGTTTCAGTACCGCCGCAACAAAAGCGGCGCGAGCACACTGGCTGAGCACACGCGCGCACAAAGCGCGCGCACACAGCACCGCGCGCACCGGCCAGCTGGTGTGACTGAGCTGAACAGGGGAAAAAAAGACTAGTTTTGTTTTGTCATTTATCAACAACAAGAATATATATATATATATATATATATATATATATATATATATATATATATAAAACGACATGATTTCACGGTTCGGTCGTGTAGCGGTCCAGAGAGGCGGTTCAGCATCTTAACCGCGCTCGGTACATCTCACTGACCCGCTGCGCATTTCTGGGTGAGTCTTGTTTTTGTTTTTTTACTTATTAAACTTTCTAAATGATTTCCCTTTAATTATATTCTTAGTAATGGTGATGATATCCAGACTTTCTATTGAGCACGATTCTCACTTTCGTTTTTTTTTTTTAAGACTTGAGGCTGTTGGCGTGTTTACATGTTAGACATCCGGTTTAAATGGAAGCAAAAGTGGTAGCAGCAGATCTGTGAGCACAACATGAGTGCACGAGACACGCTATTTCACACAAAGTACACTATTATTGTTATTTAAAAAAAAAAAAAAAAGCTCAGGACATCCTTACAGCTAGGCCATGCATGTTGTTCAAACTGAAACAGGGATTGTCATTCATGTAAAAGACAAAATAAGAACTCTTACTCATTTTAGTGAAGCAATGCTTGCATGACATAACAGTGATGTGCATGTGCTGTGTGTCCTGGTACCTTTATATCACAACCAGCATTAACATTTTCTTCAATTTGATCTACACTAGAGGTTCTATTGGATTGGACGGGTTCCACAGACTCCCCTTGTGTATCAGTAAACCTTGGTCACCCATGACCCTGTCGCCAGTTCTCCAGTTTTCCTTACTTGGATCACTTTTGGTATGTCCTGACCACTGCAGCTTGCAAACATCCGGACAAGAACTGAAGTTTTTCGGACTTGCTCTGACCGAGACCTCTGGCCCATTTCAGAGTCACTTAAATCCTTATACTTGCTCATCGACTTTAGGAAAATATTTTTTTAAATATATTTCACACACTCCCAGCCGCTATTGTAACAAGATATTGGAAATGTAACTGCTTTGAGAAAGGCCACATTGTCACAGCTGGACAACCCGGGTCAGACCAACACCAAAACTGCAGGTCTTGTGGGATGTTCCCAGGATGCAGTGGTCAGGACATACCAAAAAGCAATCCAAGGAAGGAAAACCGATGAACTGGCGACAGGCTCATGGGTGGCCAAGGCTCGCTGATGCACATGGGGAGCGAAGGCTGGTCCGTGTAGTCTGATCCAAAACAAGTGTAGTACATACAGGGTCATCAGTGTTATAGTGGTAAAAGGGAGATCCTACTCAATAACAGGCAGGTGGTCATAATTTTATAGCTGATTGATGTAAGTGCACTATTATTATTTAATAATGCTCGGGTATCTTTATGGCTAGGCCATGAATGTTGTTCAAGTTGAAACAGGAACCGTTATTTTTGCAAAAGCCAAAATAAGAATTCTTCCTCATTATTGAAGCAATGTGATGAAACTGTGTGTATGACAAAGTTCTATATTTTTTACAACATCATTTCTTTTCAGTTTTTACAGGGTCTCTTTGCTTCTAACAATGAGTCTTCAGAGCTCCAGTAAAGCCCCAGATGGAGGTTGGGGTTGGGTCATCGTGGTGGCCTCGTTCATGGCCCTGCTCCTCGGCTACGGCTCCCCCCAATCTGTTGGAGTGCTGTATCCCGAGTGGCTCGATGCTTTCCAAGAAAGCAAGGGAATGACCGCGTGGGTTGGTTCTCTCGTCTCCGGGGTCGGCCTCATTGCCAGTAAGTTCAAAAGCATTTATAAATGCAGCATTAAAATGTAACTGCGGCAAAAAGTTTTTCATCGAATGAACAGCTCGGTAAGAAAGAGAGGTCAGTCAGCAGCCAAGTTCATAAAGCTGGAATTGCAAAGTTACTCTTTGAAGCCATAAATGTTTCACTGAGTAGACATGTGCTCTATGCAGGCTCTTCACACACTCAGTCCTTTTATATAATAGCCTAAGTACTTACCAGGAAATCCCTATTCACTAATCCAGGTCACATACCTGTATTGAACTCATACAGGCATCAGGTGGCCACCATTAGCACCGAATATTAGATACAACAAGGAACGAAAGTTTCAGAATAAAAAAAACAAACCTTCATGGCTCTAATCTACTGCCACACATTTGAATAATGAGACTAACAGTGGGAGTTTGTTTATAACAAAACTGTAACAAAGTGGTCCCTGACATGTATTTTTGCAAAAATTTTGCAACTTTTTCAGAACTCATTAGAAAATGTATAGCATACGCGTCAGTAATCTATCCCATCCACAGACTGAGTAAACAACCATGATGAATCACTTTTTAAACCATGCACTCATTTAAATTGGCAATGGAAAAATGGAGAAATGCCAGCTTGGATGTTAGTGCTTTCAACTCCAGTGAACTGCTCCATCCTGACCTGACTTTTGCCAGCATTGTCAGCACGCGATCTTATAAAAAAGCAATTAGATATGTGAAATAAAGTGCAACAGGCAAGTACATGTTTCGTCACATTGTTGGCATGCCAAATGCTTTTTAAGGCACTATTTGTTCCTTGTTGTAAGAATCCACTGAGTGCATATTGTGCACCTGTTCACTTTATGTATACTGGTTTTACTATAATGCATGGTTATAGAAAGTATTTTATTTTTTTATTAAATGTTTATTTTTAACAGGCATCTATTCTTCCTCTTTGCGCAGGTCCCATCTGTAGTGCATGTGTGGTAAACTTCGGAGCCAGGCCTGTGACCATTTTCAGTGGAGTCATGATTTCTGGAGGATTAATGCTGAGCGCCTTCGCCCCTAATGTCCACTTCCTCATGTTTTCCTACGGCATAGTCGTCGGTATGTCCCGTGTTTGTTTTAGTGCAGAGGTAAACCCTCTCCTCAGGTAGCAAAATTAGGTCAGCGTAGTAATAAAGGCAGTAGTGTTTAGGGTTGAATTACTGAACTGTATGTGTCTGTGATCCTCTTAGGAGGAACATTTAAAACATTTAAACTGGTGAGGCATTTATTATTTTGAAATGTCAATGCTGAAATGAAAATTTTAATGAAACGCTTTCTAGCAATTTTTTTTATTTTATATATATATATATATATATATATATATATATATATAAAATAAAAAATTGCTAGAAAGCGTTTCATTAAAATGAATATACATATATATACACACATAATACGTATATATACACACATAATACAACTGTACATTAAAGATATTTGTGAAACAATAATTTGGTGGGACTTAAGGTGAATAATAGAACACATCAAGATGGTTTTTGGAATTTTAGTGTTTGTGCACGCATCACGGAAAGCAACCGTACAAATTTTTTATGGGGTTTTAACAGATGTATTTGGTCGAGCTTGAGGTAACATAGGTTTTGTTTCTTCGCAATCGGTCCACAGGAAGATATGCTACTTTGAAATTTAAATGGAAAACGGAAAAATAGACCTGGAAAATAATCAAGACATTGTACATTTTTTATCATATTTTTATGAGCATAATTCGTTCCGGAAGTGGGCTCGTATTCCAAAACACTCGTAAACCAAATTTAATTTTCCCATTAGAAATAATGGAAACTTAAATTATTTGTTCTACAGCCCCAAAAAATAAATACATAAAAATAATTAACACAAAATATAAAGTAAAAATAAAACAAATCAACCTGCACTTTATCTTTCAAAAAAGTAAAAATAAATCCAGACAGATAAGTGTTTCCGTTTGTGCACGCAAGTGCTGTGTGTGTGTGAGGCTAGAGTAAGTGGAGACTCTTGCTTTCAGCCATTCCTGTCTCCCCCTTCTCATCTTACACAGTAAAACTTTCTCCTCTCGTCTGAAAACACACACACACACACACACACACATCAACGGAAAGACTTGTTCTCTTCAAAATTATTAAAGCTTCTCCACTTTATTTTAATGTTGCTCGCGACAGCGTAACAGCCCATTAATTCATGCTCGTCTAATGATGAGATGGACGACAATGATGCCCCCGTTCTTTTATTTTCTGCATTATTGAGCTATAGTACAAACTTTGGATCCTGCACTTAAATCCAACTAAAAAAACTACTGAAGAACTAAACTCAGGCTCTATATCCTACACACACCGGACTGCATTACCCACAATGCATCTCCCGCACTGGACTACACTTCCGTAAACAGCGGTTATAAATCAACATCTCTCTACACTGTTTTATCTTAAAATAGCAATGAACATTGCTAATGACACTCGTGTTAGCGCAAACTAACAGAAACACTGCAGTAAAGTAAAACAAACAAACAAACAAATGAACCAGCACCTTACCTGTGTGTGTGTCAGAGCAGAGTGTGTGTCTCTTGTCTTAATGTCTGTGAGCGTGTGTGTGTGCGCGCGAGTGTAATTTGACAATGTGCCAGCTGTGTGTCACACACGCACATAGTCGGCACACACACACAGCGGATGAGCTGATGAAGAAAATTATTTTTTAACCTCTGTATCTGTATTTTTACACACACACACACGTGGTCACAGTGTTATAGTAAACAGTCCAGCATGCACGGATGTTGATTATACCAGTAAGAGACGAGCACTAAGACCCAGCAGTGGAGACGATTAGCCACAATTCGCAGCATAAGAGAGAAAAACCGTTGGCTCAGTTGTGATCACGTGACACTTGGCGTCAAAACAAGAAGCGCATGATACATGAAACATGATACCTGGTGCTCGTAAACCAAGACAACGCTCTTATTAAAAATCTTGCGGAACACTCGTAAACCGCATTACTCGTAATCCGAGGTTTCACTGTATGCGCTTATGAGTGTGCAGTTGAAATCTACTTACTAAACATGATCTTACATTTCATGGTAACATAAGAATTTTAGTTTATTCCAAAATTCAACAGTGAATTTCTTTTTAAAAACACGCTTATGAGTTGTCCACGCAAACAAAGTCACAGGCACATCTGCTAATATAATTTTAAACATGTGCTTGTTAAATGTTTTTGGAATGGGGAAATGAGTGAACAGGATTAGAAAAGTCAGATGACCAGGATGAGAGCATGCATTCCATTATAATCATATTTAAGCAGATAACTCTAGCTTTCTTGTGGATGAATCTAATAGCCACATGCTTTTCTTTAAGAGCAGAATTTCACATTTTGGTGCTTTTTTTTTTAAACAGGAGTAGGATGTGGACTCCTGTATGCTGCTACTGTAACCATCACATGCCAGTACTTTGACAAGAAGCGTGGCCTTGCTCTTGGCATTGTTACCACAGGTAAAACACATTAAACGTGGCCAGAGCAGTGTTAATAACCACTAGCATCAGGTATAGTTGTTGTAATACCTTTTGTAATAACTTTTTTTGTTAACAACCTTTCAGGTACAAGTATTGGAGGATTCCTTTACGCCACTGCACAGAATGAATTCGTCGAGCTTTTTGGTCTTGATGGCTGCCTGCTGCTGATCGGATCGTTTGCTTTGAACATCATCGCCTGTGGTGGACTGATGAGGCCGTTACACTTGCCAGCTTACTACCTCAAGCAGAGAGCTGCCCTGGTGGAGAAGGCTGAAGAGAAGCTTTGTGAAAGGCCACTGCCCCTGGACAGCACCATCGAAAAGAACCTGCCTGTCACCGATCTGCTGATAGCAGTGGAGACCAAAGAAATTTTGGCTTCGGAAAGGGAACTGCTGATCTGCTCAGCCATGGTCAGACTGTTCAAAAAGAAGCAAAAAGCTTACGTAGAATACTTGCACTCCATTGCTGAACAAATGAGGGACCGGGTGTTTTTAGCCATGTGCTCAGCTCTGTTCCTCTACACCGTGGGTGGATTTCCTCCGATGCTCTTCCTGGAGGATGTAGCCCAAACTGAGGGGTTGATTGAGGGCATCAGCGTTGTCCCTCTAGTTTCAATATTTGCTATGGCAGGGGGAGTTGGGAAGCTACTGCTGGGAATTGCGATGGACATCCGCTGGATGAATAGCATATGGCTCTATGGCGTCACGCTCGTAGGCAGCGGTTTAGCACTTCTGCTGATCCCGTTCACTAAAAGCTACATAGGGCTCCAGGTGATCTCAGTAGTGTTAGGTTTTTTATCAGGGAACTGGTCCATCACACCCTACATGACCACTAAGGTGGTTGGCATAGAGCGGCTCACCGAGGCCTACGGGATCTTGATGTTCTTCAGTGGCTTTGGGATCATGCTGGGACCTCCAATCGTAGGTAAGCAATAGCCATTTTTATTTTGCTCGATCTCGTTACCTCCAGCACGTACACCTGTGCAGGATTTTATAGCTTACATCTGAAACTTTCTCTCTTTATGGCTTTCTCTCATAAGTAACATGCCAGATCGCGTTTTTTTTATGGCGGGATAAAATGTTTCTGCTTAAATGTATCCTGTGTGCTAACGAGTTCTTGTCGTCACCTGCAGGCTGGTTCTATGATTGGATGCAGTCCTATGACCTGGCCTTCTACTTCAGTGGGAGTTGTGTGCTGCTGGGTGGAGTGCAGCTTCTACTCTTTGCCCTGTCCTGCTGGGACAAAACCAATGAATCATCTGCCAAACCTGAAGAAGAATGCACTCATAACTGTGACAGTGTGGCTGCTGTAGCCTAAAGGACAGACAGTCTTTTCCATGCTTGTTATTTGCCTGCTTAAGCCTGGCTGGAGATGTTTTTGGTTAATATACTTTCCCATAATTCATGCCTTATTTGTTCATTGGTTTGAGTAAAATTCTTGTAATTTGATGATTAATTCAGTTGGTGTATTGAAAACACCATGTTGAACTATTGGACTCAAACTTGTCCTGGCCTCAGTCAGTCATTTCTTAGCCTTGTTTTAAGAGGCTCCAAGGTATGGAGGCAATTTTTCTAAATTAGGTGATGCTGTCTGTTTTTCTTGGAATGAATGTCCATGCATTGCGTTTCTTTTACTATAGTTTTGTAGTAACAAATCTTTATTGCCATGACACTCGTTCAAGACATGATGCAAATGTCAGATGTTTTTTAATTTTTTTACAAAGATGCAACACTATACCACATTCTGATCTCTTTAATAAGGAACTGTTGATTTTTGTTGTTGCTGTTGTTAATTTTGTACCAAAGTTATTTGATTTTCCCTGCCTAGGACAAAGGGTTAAACCGACAATCTCACGCCACAAGTTTTAAACCCGTTCTGTCTTTGTTGCTGCTGAAGTCACTTTTCCACAGTGTTGGCCTTTGATACCAGGTGATGAGTCTGATTCAAAAACTATTCAAGTGTCTGTTTGTCGGATGACACAGCTATGCTGTCATTCAGGATTTTTTATTCATTTTAAGCAATATGTACTCGTTTTATTGGTCTGTTTCGATTTGTATACTCTAAAACTTCTAGACTGCTAGACTGTTGTATTTTTACAGTTCATGCACTGAAGTAGGTTGCACAGTGTTGATTTTGTTTCATTTTTAGATGACGAGTTCTTGTACCTAAACTGCTACTGTGTGATGTTATTGTGTAATAAAAATATGAAAAATGTTCTTTGTTTGTAGGGTCATAAAAAGGTGTGAAAGACCCTTTTACTGTCTTGAAGTACACAATGTCACTTGTGATATTTATTCTTGTATGTTTTTTTTAACCTTATATGGTTTTTACAAAATAGAAATAAACCAAGCTTGATACAGCAGTTATCAGCATTAATTTATTATAAGTTTTTTCATTCAGTGTATTCAATTTTTTTTAATATGTGCTCTTTCTAATATGTTATCATTTCTATAGTGCAAACTTCTTCATAATGGGTGGATTTCATGAATGGCAAAATGCAAAGATTAACAAAGAAAAAATACAATACAATACAATCATGAATATGCTGAACTTTATGTAAGGACGTGTTTATTTAACATTTGTCTAAGGATTTTCTCACATGAGAACAGAGAGTGAAGGAAAAAAATATGCTTGTATATGGGATATGCATATAGATATATGCTTATATTTGTCACGAACTAACCTGAGATGACCAGAAGACATAGTTTAAAGGTTAGCCCTTTGTTGCGTGAATGGTAAACCCAAACGCGGAAGAACACGAATAGGCAGGATAATCACGCTATTTGGACTCTCACGAAAGAAGAGCAAGGGAAAGACACAATCTAACCCGCGTCCTATAAACACACACTCAAATCAGAAAGCAAGACCACGAAAGTGAGTACTCAGGTACGAACGATTCTGAAATGACATCGGGCGAACTCAATGACTGAGCATTGTGCTATGGTTTGTTTATTCCTTTTATACTTCCTGGTTCATGACCGCTTTACTTCCGGGTCCTAGCGCCGGTCGTGTACTGAGTGTGCATGACAGTACCCCCCTGTCCAGGACTAGCTCCAGACGGTCCTGGGGTGGAGGACACCCTGTGATGGTAGTCCCGAATGAGCTCGGGGTCGAGGATGAAACGTGCTGGGACCCAAGACCGCTCCTCGGGGCCGTAGCGCTCCCAGTCCACCAGGTACTGGGTACCTCTGCCCGAGTCAAGGATCTGTCGCACGGTGTAGGCGGGACCGCCGTCAATGATTCGGGGAGGAGGAGCAGGGGGAGTGGGTGGAATCATGGGTGAAGTGATGAAGGGTTTTAGTTGGGACGTATGGAACACTGGGTGAATCCGGAGCGCCGCAGGCAGGTGACAGGGTTGATCTGTAAGTTGATGCGGTATGGACCGATGAATCTTGAAGAAAGTTTCCGGGATTCTGTGTGTAGATGGAGGTTTTTTGTTGAGAGCCATACCTTGTCACCTACTTTATACAATCGTCCCGGAGGGTGTCGATGGCGGTGTTGGGTGATGTAGTTGGCGTTGGCACGTTGGATGGCACAGTTGGCTTGGCTCCATAGCCGTCGACACATACAAACCAACTGTTGGGCCAATGGTACGTGAACCTCCGGTTCTAGATGGTCGAACATCGGAGGTTGGAAACCATAGCGTACCTCAAATGGGCTCAGGTTGGTAGCTGAGGAGACATGGAGGTTGTGAGATAGTTCTGCCCATGTGAGGTAGCGGGCCCAGGTGCGCTGGCGATCAGAAACAAAAACCTTAGGTAGCGCTCCAGCTGTTGGTTGGTTGGTTCCGTCTGACCGTTAGTCTGGGGGTGGTAGCCGGAGGACAGACTAGTGGTGGAGTTGATCAGACGGCAGAAGGCCTTCCAGAACCGGGCAGTGAACTGGGGCCCTCTGTCCGAGACGATGTCTTTGGGGAACCCATGCAGGCGGACTACGTGTTCCAATATCAGCTCGGCAGTGTCCTTGGCTGATGGGAGTCCGGTGAGGGCCACCACGTGGGCTGCCTTGGAGAACCGGTCGACGATAGTGAGAATGGTGTTTTTTCCTTCGGAAACCGGCAGGCCTGTGAAGAAGTCCAAGGCGATGTGCGTCCAGGCCCGCCGAGGAATGGGAAGAGGTTGAAGCTCTCCGGGGGTGGGTCGATTCGTGTCCTTGGCCCTGGCACACGCCGGGCACGCCTGAACGAACCCCTTGATGTCCTTCTTCATGGAGGGCCACCAGAACACCCGCTTCATGAACAGCAACGTCCGTCGGTTCCCGGGGTGTCCGGCGACGGGCGAGGAGTGGCCCCATTGGAGGACCTCAGATCTTAAACGCTGGGGCACATAGAGTCGTCCAGGCGGCACACCTGCCGGCCACCTCCTCAGCCTGAGCCTGGCGAACCCTCGTCTCTAAGTCCCATTGGAGGGGTGCAATGATCCGTGATGTTGGTATGACAGGCACAGGGTCCGACAGATAGAAGACAGATAGAAGTCAAACTGTTAAAAAAATAACGCCCACCGTGCCTGTCGTGGATTGAGTTGTTTAAGGCTTCGGATGATGAGGCCCTGGAGCCAGTGACGCCATTCCTCCAAGACCCACTTTATGCCCAACAGCTTGCGGTCCCCTACCCCGTATCGCTGTTGAGTGGGGTCAAATTACTTGCCACATGGGTGTAACTTCTGGTCTGGACCTCGTTGAGAGAGAATGGCACCGGCACCCACATCCGATGCGTCCACCTCCACAATGAATGGTTGGTTGGCATCTGGATGAAGATTAGGAGCGGTGGTTCTTGGAAGGCAGAGAAGGCAGCAGGAGTGAGTTGAAAGGAGTGGGATGAGGGCCTGGTTAGACTGGTCAGTGGTGCGGCAACTGTACTGTAGCCCCGGATAAAGCGACGATAGAAGTTTGCAAATCCGAGAAACCGCTGAAGCTGTTTGAGAGTCCTGGGTAGGGGCCAATGACGAACAGCTTCTAGTTTCTGCGGGTCTATGGCCACACCCTGGGGCAAGATGACAAAACCGAGGAACGTGGTGGAGTGCTTGTGAAAAGCACATTTTTCCAACTTACAGTACAGTTGGTGAGCGAGCAATCTCTTAAGAATGGACCGGACGTGCTGAATATGTTCCTCGGTGGTGCGTGAGTATATGAGAATATCGTCTCAGTAGACAAACACCCATCGGCCTAGCATGTCTCTCAGGACGTCGTTGATAAATTGTTGAAAGGCCGAGGGTGCGTTACAGAGTCCGAAGGGGATGACCAGGCTCTCATAATGTCCGGTGGGAGTGATGGCCGTTTTTCACTCATCGCCCTCTCTGATGCGCACCAAGTTGTAGGCGCTCCGGAGGTCCAACTTCGTGAATATGGTGGCACCAGAGCGGGCGTCCAGGGCTGAGTTAGTTAGCGGCAATGGGTGTCGATTTTTTTGTGTGATCTTATTCAGCCCCCGATAGTCGACACATGGGCAAAAAAATATGCTTGTATATGGGATATGCATATAGATATATGCTTATATTTGTCACGAACTAACCTGAGATGACCAGAAGACGTAGCTTAGTGGTTAGCCCTTTGTTGCGTGAATGGTAAACTCAAACACTGAAGAACACGAATAGACAGGATAATCACGCTATTTGGTCTAAGGACTCTCACGAAAGAAGAGCAAGGGAAAGACACAATCTAACCCGCGTCCTATAAACACACACTCAATCGGAAAGCAAGACCAGGAAAGTAAGTACTCACGGTTTGACGAACGATTCCGAAATGACATCGGGCGAACTCAATGACTGTGCATTGTGCTATGGTTTGTTTATTCCTTTTATACTTCCTGGTTCACGACCACTTAACTTCCGGGTCCTAGTGCCGGTCGTGTACTGAGTGTGCATGACAATATTTGCTATACGGTAAGTAGTATAGTAATAGGAATCAATTTGTTACATTGCAAAAACAAACATTTATTAAACTATGATGTCATTTAAAGTGATGCAATCACTGATAAATTGCAATGGTGTAGGAATGTGTTAACCACTTTCCTATGTAAGCATGCTTTCCTCACTTTCCTATGTAAGCATGCCTTATCTATCCCACTCTCAAGCAGCTCTGTTTTAATTTCCTGCAGAAGGCAACACTGTTGATTGCGCCATGTTTATAGTCCTGCTCAAACTTTACACAGAGATCATCCAAGATTAATGTCTTATCTCACCAAGTTGTAAAATAGTACCTGGTTCCAATTAGGTTGTCCTGGTTAATGGTAATAAAGGTACTATAAAAAGCATACTCATAGGCATAAAAAGATCGGCACCTGCAAGATTTAAGAGGTGACCGTCTGCCACTTGCTTACTCTTAAGACAGGCTTTCATTTAACTCCTGCATGCAATTCGAGTGTCAGTGGAGACACCACTGTTTCTATCTTCACTCGAATTCTGAGCTTCTTTCATTCATTGCATGTTTTTCTTCATTCCACTTCATTTAGCTTGCTTTTTCTTTGTATTGCAAAATGTAACTTTAGAACTGATTTCCCTCCCCAAACACTTTTAAGCAACTATAATTTAAAGAAAGACCAGAGGGAGTATAATGACTGTAATGTTCTGCTAGACATTTAAATGGTCCTTTAACAAGCAACCAAGAAGGTTTTCATGGTTAAAAGAAAGTGCTGAGCTAGCAAAGTAATTTACTGTAAGTTTATTGTAAGACTGGTTTGCACAAGTACATGTTTAAAAATAAATCAAATCCTCAGAGACTATCAAGTCACATTTGAGTGAAACGCTTTGCTTAAAAGATCAAGCGATTTATATACAGTAAGGCTACGCATACAACCTTTAATCCTATGAAGAAAAAACGTTTGTGCAATGGCATTTCATAAAATCATCACAGCCAGTAATTGTTACTACACTGCTTGGCTGTAACAAAATAAGGTTGGTTTCTTCCTTGAACCAACTCTGCAGAAAATATAAAGAATATATTTTTCAAGGCCCATTGTCCCGGGTCTGTCTTGTTCTCTCATTTGGTTACACTTTCCTTTCTCGGTTACTAACACTTTTCCATAAAGAAATCAAGATGACATTATTATATTTCTATCTACAGTAAATATTGAAAGGGGACGCAACTGTTCCTTTCCAACTTCCTGATATAATTTAATCATTTCATGGAAACATGTATAAAAGTGTCATATTTAAGATAAAAACAGAGACACATCACTCTGTGGGAACTGTACACACACTCATTCACTAACATGAACAATTGCACTTTACATGAACTCGCAGGCAGTCTGATCATGACTCCGGTGTACTGAGAAAACTTTTTACCTTGATGGTATCCGAGCATGAGTGAAACACTGGGATAAGTGCATTAGTGTAGCAGGAGATATATATATATATATATATATATATATATATATATATATATATATATAAAATCTTATATATTTTCCTACATAAGGAAAAGTATATAGTATACAGTATGAGTGAGTATATATCTAATTAGCCAGACATGTTGTAGTAGTACAATCTGTAGTACAATAAAGTAATGTTCAAAAGTCTTAGGGAAATTTGTTATAATTTTAAAAAATTGTTATAAAAGTTTATTTCATGCCTTCATAATTAATTCAGTACAATAAAAAAGGCAAGAAAAGAAAACAAGCATATTACATAAAAGACCAGACAAAAAAAAACTGTTAACCACTGTGGCTGGTTCTGCATTAAAACTAAGCAGGTAATTTCCTTATAAAACTGCACAAATTGTAACTGACACTATATTTTAAGCAACGGTTCATCACACCAATTAATAACTTTGTTTATTTAATTGATATTTACTGCTTTTTATACTTGTGTGTGTGTGTGTTTATTTGAATGTAGAATATTTAGTGCAAGCACGCACACACACACACACACAACCACACACACCATCATCTATAACATTAACACCACATTTACATTTACATTTAGGCATTTGGCAGACGCTCTTATCCAGAGCGACTTACAAAAAGTGCTTTAAAGTTAACATCACTGGATACATACTTACACTGGGTTAACTAGGTTTATAGTCGAACACAACTGGGAAGAGAGTTTTTTTTTTTTGCGGGCGGGGGGGGGGGGGGGGGGGGGCAGGGGGTTAGTCCAAGTACTGGAGGAACAGATGCGTCTTGAGTCGTCGTTTAAAGATAGTCAAAGTCTCTGTTGTACGGACATCTAGAGGAAGTTCGTTCCACCACCTAGGTGCCAGAACAGAAAAGAGCCTGGATGAATGTCGCCCTCGATCCCTGAGAGATGGTGGGATGAGGCGAGCAGTGCTGGAGGATCGGAGGGAACGTGGTGCAGTGCGTGGTGTGATTAGAGCAGAGAGCATTAACATGCCTATAGGGACCAAAAACACACAACAGCAGCAGCACACCCTAAGAGGCCTTGTGTAGTCATCCCCTGAGGGGCCAGAAAGTTTTTTTTCTTTAACATGTAATTCCATCAAACTAAAACTATACATTCTAGATTAATCCTATGTAAAATGAAAATGAAATTTCATGTAAAATTAAATATTACATAGTAAAATAATTACATGTAAAATAAATATTACATAGGACCTATTTATTAAAAAAATTATTTCTTTTAATAAATATGGCTTAAAGCCAGAGGTGGAAAGAGTAATAAAGATTTTGTACTCAAGTAAAAGTACTGTTACTTTAGTGAATTTTTACTGAAGTACAAGTAAAGTTACTCTTATAAAAATCTACTCAAGTAAAAGTAAAAAGTAGCTAATTTAAAATTTACTCAGAGTTAAAGTTACTGAGTTACTTTTTTTTTTTTTTTTTTACAACGGGGGTGGGATGGGGGATGGAACACCCTTGCATAATAAATCTGTTCCCTTTGTTGTGCTTGAAATCAAAGTGGTCGCTTAAATACGACCAGGGGTTTGCTTCATAAGAATTTGTTGGCATTTCACTTTCAGCTGCATTTGCATCACTGGCATCTGTTTTGTCCGTCTCCATCGTTCTTGTGAATTTAGTGCGTTTGTTCTCCATCAATCAATCAGTGCAGTGGTTTCCGGGATGCTTTTTTTTTTTTTCTTCCTTCCCGGTTGTATTATTTTTCATTCATTTATTTTTTACTCAGTAGTGAATATGATTTAAAATTTTGTGAAGTACAATACTTTAACCAAAACATACTTAAGTAAAAGTAAAATGACAGATTTTAATACTACTTTAAATAGTACACAATAATACACAAAAAATCTACTCAATTACAGTAATGCGAGTAAATGTAATTCATTACTTTCCACCTCTGCTTACAGCTCATGACAAAAAACAGTATCTCAAATTAGAAAAGTTCCTAAGACCAATAAAAAAGGATTTACAGCATAGAAATTCTAAACATTACGTCCTAGAAATAAGAAATATTATCCACATTGCCTGCTAAAAGACCATAACCAGAAAAGCTCCCTTCTATGTGCATGTGGTACTAGTAGAAGTACTTTTGTTTTGTCAGAATTAAATAGAAGCTAGTTAGTAAGCATACAGTGTTTAAGATCCTTTACACATTCATGTCTCTCACCTGGCTTTGCTGAAATTGTTTAGCATTAGCATAACAGTGAAAACGACTGGTATGTAAATAAGCAATTTAGCTTAGCATCTATAAAGAAAAAAAAAACAATGGCCATGAAACAAAACCATGTGGGACACCAGGCTTTACCTTTGTGTCGAAATGTGACCATTTACATCACACTGATAAAGATTAGCTGAATAAGACCTGAGTCGAGAGAGGGCCAAACACTTAGCTCCAACAATTTCTAATCTATCTATGAAAATAGCTGCACTGAGGTAAAGCAACACAACACTTTAACCAGCAGTGTTTTTGTGCTGTATTGAGGCTTAAATCCTTACTGTTATCCACAAATGTTCTTCTTCTGGAGCAGTGACCAACCTTTTTCTAGGATCTTAGAGATAAATGAGAAGGTCTGTAGTTGAAAGGGATCAAGGTCCCTAGCACCATGCAGGACAGACGAGCTCTACAGAGGGTGGTGCAATCAGCTGAGCCTGTACTCGATCTACAGCAGGAGGTGCTGGACCAAGGCCAGGAAGATCATGAAGGACCTCAGCCATCCCAACAATGGACTGTTCTCTCTGTTGAGGTCAGGAAACCGATTCCGTTCCCTGAAGGCCAACACAGAGAGACTGAGGAGGAGCTTCTTCCTGCTCTCAAGCGGTCTCTCAATCACACCACCACACAGTACTGACCCACACATATGTTTTTTACACACACTCTGGACATTCTGGACATTCGTTTACACTAGTGACCACTGCACAACTACACTTCGTGGTCATCAAAGCACTCAAATCACTATCACAAGTCACTTTAAATAAATCACTTTAAGCTTATTCGCATTGCACAAGACACTTTAAACATGTGGATTGCACAACCCTGGACATTACCATTCTTTTCCTACTCGTACAGCTGCTCTTATTGTTCATATATTCTTCATATATTTTCTATTTTCTATATTGTGTATTGTTGTACAGTTATTTTATCTTAACTTTAATTTTTATATTTTTATTTTATTCTTTCCTAGTTAAATTTACCCTCTATTTTATCTTTCATATTTATTTCCTATTCCAATTCATAGTCCTTTATTTTAAGGTCACGAGCAGTTGTCTAAGCATTTCACTGCATATCGTACTGTGTATGACTGTGTATGTGACAAATAAAATTTGAATTTGAAAATTTCAATTTGAAGGTCAGGTTTTTTAATCAGAGGCTTGATAATGTAGAGTAGATAAGGGATCTAGTAAACAAGTAGATTTCAAGATTAATTAATTGATAATAGATTAATGAAATTAATGATTTGCTGTATACTTTAAATGAATAATCTTCCGAAGTGAAGAGGATATTCTATTTGCTAATTTGACATGGGTATATTGCTATTTACAGGATTGGCAATCTACATTGTCTAGCCTTAAAGTCTGACCACTTTAACTAAGCTTTTCGAACTTTTCATTAAAATTCATGCAGCCATCACTTCTGCACATTGATGGTGTGCATGGTTATTCAATTCAATTTATTTGTATAGTGCTTTTAACAATTGACATTGTCGCAAAGCATCTTAACGCAAATCAAAGGAATTATGGAAGTTTGTATGAAATGTGAATGTGGATGAATTAAAATGATAAGATTGTCCCTGATGAACGAGCCGAGGACAACAGCAACAGTGGCAGGAAAAAAACTCCCTGAGATGGCAATAGGAAGAAACCTTGAGAGGAACCGGACTCAACAGGGAACACATCCTCATTTGGGTGAGAACGGATAGCAAGGATTGATCTGCATCATATTGTGTGTTAGGTGTTATGAAATACCTGTATACTGTGGGTTGGTCTTATTCCTAGTTCATTTGCTACAATATTAAACCAGAGTCTATGATATATATATTTTTTCTATAATGGTGGAGTGATGCATTGATTTGGCAAAACTAAGAGCTTTTCTAGGTCTGGATGCTCTTCTTCCATGCTACTTGAAATACCAACAATTTAGTTTGACGCCATTTCATGTCTGTATAAGGTGTCTATGAAATCGTTATCCCCAGGGTGTTATTTTAAAAATTATTTTTAAGTGGAGCTACACAATCTAGACTATAGTCACCTGATCAGGTTTTGTGGGTTCAGATGGTAATCGAATCAAAGTTGATAACTCTGAGGGCTTATTGATAAAGCACTATGCAAAAGGTTATGTGAAAGCACATTTAGTGTGGCTGGAATCATAACATATATGTACTAAAGTAAAGACTCTGGGAATGAATACTTTCTCTAAACAAATTACTATCTGAGATTAAATCTACAACTTCATGAAAGAGTTCAAAATATGTTATACCTAAATATACCTATTTCCTGGGGCTACTTAAGATGTAGTTGTCTAATAAAAAGTTGGACTTAATGGTTACAACAGACTGAGCAAGGTAAAAACATGGTGCAACCTACTCGTAACACTAGAGGGCACTATTTAACTTTACCAAGTTGCATTCAAATGATTTTTACTGTACATTCATTCATTCATTCATTCACCTTCTATACCGCTTTATCCTGTATTTAGGGTCGTGGGGACCTGGAGCCTATCCCAGGAGACTCAGGGCACGAGGCAGGGTACACCCTGGACAGCGTGCCAATCCATCGCAGAGCACACACACACACACACACACATTCATTCACACACTATGGTCAATTTGGGAATGCCAATTAGCCTAATCTGCATGTCTTTGGACTGTGGGAGGAAACCAGAGTATTTTTACTGTACAGTATATAAAAAATTACTTCCACTGTATGGACAAAGCTTAACATCATGTCAAAGGAAACTGATTGTGATGAAAAAAAAATCAATAAATAGCATGATAATCCAAGCTGCATCTTACGCATGTGTGAAATAGCATTACTGTAAAGAAATGAATGGCCACTTGTGTGTCCATGGTAACAGGCAAAGGCAGGAGACGTAGTTCTCTTCTGACGTGCCGTTTAGATTGCAGTGTTTGATCAGGGTATAAATAGCACAGCCGAGGCCTGAACTGGTAGCCTTCCACTCTGTTCATGCACACAACCAAACACAAATTAAGGGCTCAGTCTTAGCAGCTGAAATTAGATGAACATGGTGTCCTAAAGTGATCTTGACCCAGAACTAAAACAATTGCACTGAAAAGACCCTGTGCAATAAGCAACACATAAGCAAAGAGAACTAGATACTGTACAAGGTTTTTAACATTAATCCCTGGTTGCCTTTTCTCCTTAATTAGAATGTTAATAATAAATCAGCTGCAGATTGTTTATGACATCTGTTGCGTTTAAATTTTTCAATTATATGTACAAACTCTAGCTAATTCATTTTTCCATTTTTTTTCTTTGCTAATGTTTTGGAGTAATCCTTGTGCATCCTGTTAATCAAGGGTCCTTTAAATTTAGTCTTGAGGGGTTAATTTACTTAAATAATTTAAACCCTACAGTCAATTTAGTCTCAGGAAGGCTTTCTAATCCAAAATTGGATATGGTTGTACCAACACCTCAGCATGCATTAGATAGTATGTGTTATTTATTACATTTTTATGTGCATGGTTTTGCTCTTTTTAAAAAAGGGGGCCAATAATTAGACATACCTTTTTAAATGTCATACATTCATGTGTAGAACCCTCCTCATCAAAAATGGTTCACTGCAGATATACTAACGCCACTTAAAATTACAGTATTCATTTATAACATATAATTAATTAATTAATATAACAAAATGATAAAGCAGTTTGGTACAAGGGATTATGATCAGATGACTCTACAATCGAACTATAGAGTTTAATTGTATTAGATTTTTATATATAAAGATTGTGGTTTAGATTAGATAAATATTTCAAACAAAAGCATTTTATGAAACCACAATCAATCATTTAGTTTAGTTTTATTTTACAGCATTTTTTACATATATTTTCAACATACAGTGGTGTGAAAAACTATTTGCCCCCTTCCTGATTTCTTATTCTTTTGCATGTTTGTCACACTTAAATGTTTCTGCTCATCAAAAACCGTTAACTATTAGTCAAAGATAACATAATTGAACACAAAATGCAGTTCTTAAATGAAGGTTTACGTTATTAAGGGAGAAAAAAAACTCCAAATCTACATGGCCCTGTGTGAAAAAGTGATTGCCCCCCTTGTTAAAAAAATAACTTAACTGTGGTTTATCACACCTGAGTTCAATTTCTGTAGTCATCCCCAGGCCTGATTACTGCCACACCTGTTTCAATCAAGAAATCGCTTAAATACACTCTAAAAAATGATTCTGTGGCCTTGTAAATTTCACAGTAATAAACAGGTTATGTTACCTTAATAAAATCTCTAAAAGTCACATACATGATTGTTTGAGTTAGACAAATCAAAATAAATGCCTAAAAAAACTACTGTTCTGTTTGTCTTCAATTTACACTATAATTTAAGTTTATTTCACAAATAGAAATTAGTATTTGACTAACTGAATTATATTTTTAACATCCACTTAATATTTTTGATACATTTCAATCAAAATATTTGGTAATGGAGTAATTAATGCTGATTAGTTTAAAGAACTACAATTATCACTCATTCCAACTCAATATTCTTTATGTTTAACAAGAAAAACTTAAATAATTTAGTAAATTGCCCTGCGCAAGTGCTCATGGGAAATCTGGTGTAACATCAGAGACCAGAAGGCTGTGAGGATGTGAGGATGGACATGAAGCTCCTGGAACATTCCTTATAAATCCTGGTGAGTAAACAGCTAACACAAGTTACTGAAATAATGCCTCTGTCTGTCTGTATACACAACTTTATAGTGTGTGTGTTACTGTTCTGAATCCTGTCACAGCCGAGCTACATAGCTAACGATAGCTAGCAACAGGTCAGTCCTGATGTTCATTGTCATTTTAATTGTTTGTTCCAACCACCGAACTGCTCAGGTAAAGCGGCGTTAATACAGACACTTAAAATCTGGGTTAGGGTTAGGAGACACTTAAAATCTGGTGTAAAAGGAGAGATTTAACACCGAGCCGCGTGCGCGTGCATGTCCGGGTTTCTCGGTGTAACCGGCCGCGGTTGTGCCGCAATATTTGAATTTCTCCCGCCGAATGCGGTGATTTTGCGCAGCCAACTGCCACTGTGGCGATGATATAAAACTAGCGTGTTCAAATAATTACCACGTGTGTACCGGGTCCACCTCACACACTGAACCGCGAGTCTGCTCGGGTCACTCCGACACTTTAAGGAGGAAACGCAGAACAAAGCAGATTTAAACAGCAGAAATGAGGTGCAGTGTCCGGACTCTGGCACTGTTTACACACCGGGAGAGCAACAGCTCTGAGTCCAGCACAGCTCCAGTCTCATGATGTACAGCACTACAGACAGGCAGTTTGATTAGCAGTATAATGGTGTATAGCTTTGTTTAAAACAATAGAACTTCAAACCTTTTACTCAAGTTAAAGTCATAAGCACATGCCGTTCTAAACTTCTAATGTATTTGAAGTACAAAAGTACTACAAGTACTTCACAAACATAACCGTGTACTTAAACATTATTAAAATGGCAGTTGATGAAATAAATGAAGTAAAAGTAGGCCTACAACATTTCTCTCAGAATTATAATTTTAAGAAATTGGGAGAAATAATAGAAAATTAAAATATTGAAGTGAAATATGTTATGTATGTTGTAATATGTAAGTAAAAAAAAACTAAAACTGATTTTTACATCATTTTCGTGAAACGTTATATATTTTCAATATCTCTTTCACAGCACCAACACCACTAAAGAAGAGAAGTTGAATGGAGATAAAACTGGAGGTAAATGTCAACTTTTTAAATGTTTCAGAAGTATTAAATGTGTAACCATTGAATCCAAGATAGAAATTGAAACAAGGCTGGAAATATTTCACTTTACCTATTTTTAATCCAGAATATATTGAATCCACTAGAATATACAAGATTTTCCAGTAACTAAAGTAAAAAAATTATATAGTTGATAGTAATGCGTAAATAAAGTTCTTGTATCATTTTTATACAAGGGACAAAGACATGTACAAGGGACATTCAAGTCAAAGCAGGACTTTTAATTGTGCAGAATAACAGAACACACTTATTAGAGTAAAAGCTCCCTTTATTTCTCTCTATATTTCTGTCTCTATATATGAGGTTGTGCATTGTTCTGCAAGAGCAAAACGCCTTTGGTGATCAAAAAAATGTTTTTTGTAAAAGCATTCCACTGAAATGTTCACCGGAATTTTACGAGCAATGGTCTCTGTAAAATCAAATCAGTTTTACGTCTTCGTTTCAGAGAATTTTCATCACAAGTCCCGCTTTGACTTGAACACCACTTATAGATCAGTGTGATGATGCATATAGTAACAGTCACACTTGTACTTACTTGTATACTATAATTCCTTTTTTAGGTGCCAGCTTATGGGATGGCAGTGTAAGCTCTGCACATTTGTCGCATCAACAAAAGGAATTTCGATCATTATGGAGTGAAGCATGGTACTGTTGATCAATGATATTCAGTGTCTTGTCTTCATTTAGACTGTCATTGCTTCTTTAAGACCTGGGAATGTCTGCACACACATTTGTCCATACAACTTTCCACAGTTTGAAGGAAACTGAAGTGTGAAGGTCTGCAGTCTTTCAGATGTAAAATGTGACTGTGATTCGATTCTAATACAAAAGTCTACTTTCCACATATTATCTGTATAATACTTGTGACAGAAGTATTGTTTGTCAGACTGTTTAATAATGAGATCAATTCAGCTCATTGTTTATGATCATGTTACATGTCATTTGCAAAGTAAACCAGATTGAGTTTAGACGTCATGTCTTGTCAAATTTGGCAAATAAATGTTTAATTAAAATGGTAATGTGTGTATTGTGTCTTTGTTTATAATTAGATATGTCATTAGATACATTGACCTAAATTGAAAAAAAAAACTTGATTAAAAGCTAAATATACATTAAAAAAAATAGTGTAAGATATTAATTCTGTGATAGACCAGTATGAATTAAATTTATTTAAAACAAGTAAATGTAGCACATTTGTTTGTTAAATAATAGTGAAATTTTCAGTTTCTTCTACCTTCCATTTCAATCATATCTACTCAATTATTTTACTCATTTTCACTTGGCTAACCTACTACAAAAAGTTATTCAGGTCTACTTGTTTTTTTTACTGACTTGTACTTCATTCATGAAGTATATTTTACATGATCTTTTAAATTTTTAGATTGATATTGATATTTTTAAGTGTAAAAATGTTTCACCAAAAAAATTGAGTACAGCACAGTTTTATTTTTTAGAGTGTAGGAGCTACCTGACACAGAGAAGTGGACCAAAAGCACCTCAAAAGCTTGCCAAGATCCAAAGAAATTCAGGAACAAATGAGAACAAAAGGAATTGAGATCTATCAGTCTGGTAAAGGTTATAAAGCCATTTCTAAAGCTTTGGGACTCCAGAGAACCACAGTGAGAGCCATTATCCACAAATGGCAAAAACATGGAACAGTGGTGAACCTTCCCAGGAGTGGCCGGCCGACCAAAATTACCCCAAGAGCACAGAGACAACTCATCCGAGAGGCCACAAAAGACCCCAGGACAACATCTAAAGAACTGCAGGCCTCACATGCCTCAATTAAGGTCAGTGTTCACGACTCCAGCATAAGAAAGAGACTGGGCAAAAACGGCCTGCATGGCAGATTTCCAAGGCGCAAACATTAAGAACATTAAGGCTCGTCTCAATTTAGCTAAAAAACATCTCAATGATTGCCAAGACTTTTGGGAAAATACCTTGTGGACCGACGAGACAAAAGGTGAACTTTTTGGAAGGTGCGTGTCCCGTTACATCTGGCGTAAAAGTAACACAGCATTTCAGGAAAAGAACATCATACCAACAGTAAAATATGGTGGTGGTAGTGTGATGGTCTGGGGTTGTTTTGCTGCTTCAGGACCTGGAAGGCTTGCTGTGATAGATGGAACCATGAATTCTACTGTCTACCAAAAAATCCTGAAGGAGAATGTCCGGCCATCTGTTCGTCAACTCAAGCTGAAGCGATCTTGGGTGCTGCAGCAGGACAATGACCCAAAACACACCAGCAAATCCACCTCTGAATGGCTGAAGAAAAACAAAATGAAGACTTTGGAGTGGCCTAGTCAAAGTTCTGACCTGAATCCTATTGAGATGTTGTGGCATGACCTTAAAAAGGCGGTTCATGCTAGAAAACCCTCAAATAAAGCTGAATTACAACAATTCTGCAAAGATGAGTGGGCCAAAATTCCTCCAGAGCGCTGTAAAAGACTCGTTGCAAGTTATCGCAAACGCTTGATTGCAGTTATTGCTGCTAAGGGTGGCCCAACCAGTTATTAGGTTCAGGGGGCAATTACTTTTTCACACAGGGCAATGTAGGTTTGGATTTTTTTTTCTCCCTTAATAACGTAAACCTTCATTTAAAAACTGCATTTTGTGTTTACTTGTGTTATCTTTGACTAATAGTTAAATGTGTTTGATGATCAGAAACATTTTGTGTGACAAACATGCAAAAGAATAAGAAATCAGGAGGGGGCAAATAGTTTTTCACACCACTGTATATTTAAGATACTGTGGCAAATCTGCTTTTCAGAAATCTGTATGTAGACTTTTATTTAGATCACTAATTAGACAAGGCTCATTTCAAGTAGGAAGAAACCTGGAGAGAAACCAGACTCAGAAAGGAACTGATTCAATTCTGACTTACAATAAATCAAGCTTACTTACTCCTCATTGTTATTGTGTTATTATTAGATTATTGTATGTCAATATATCAACTAACAACAGCAGCAAAGAAATTAAAATCATTAAATTGCAAAGTCATGCTGGTTCAGATGGTCAGGAACAACCCAAGGGCCGCCAAGGCACAACAGGCTTGTCATGAACAGAAAGCTGCTAGTGCACCTTTGTCACTGTCTACAGCTTATCATGCGTCGAACTGAAAAGGCTGCAATCTAAGAAAGAAGATCCTGTTCCATATATGACCCCTTCTATTTCAACTAAAGTTTGCAGTTCACCACAAGCACAAAAGGAAAAAGCCTTCTAGAGAAAAGTTTTGATTAGGGTATATTTGGAGGACTGAACATAAGGCATTCAACCCCAATAACATATTAACTATTTAGCATGGTGGTGGTGGCATAACATTTTGGGGATATTTTGCTGCCAGTGGCGCTAAGTGGATTGAATAATGTAGGTGAAGTGCCACTTCAGAATTCCTCAGCATTCCCTCAAACAGTCGAAAATTGAAAATTTTAACAAATTGAATGGTTAAAAACCTAAACTTCACATGGTTTCACCAGTCAACTATAGCACTAACACCACCACCAGGCGAATTGAATAATGTTTAAATTATACATATACCAGTAAACTGGTGACAGAATCAGTCTGTCTGGTCCGATCTCACAGAAAAGGTAAACATAGCACAAATTGCTGAAAAAAGTTAATGCCGGCCACAATCGAATGGCATTAGAACACTCAGTGCATCACAGCCTGCTTTGTATGGGGCTCAGCAGGCAAAGAGTTCAAGGCCGTTGCAAATTCCCCAGATCTCAATCTGTTTGCGCATCCATGGAATGTGCTCGAGAAACAAGTTTAAAAGTAGTGAAGGCTCTTGTGGAGAGCTGTGGTGGCACACGGGGAACATACAAAATATGGTTTGTGTTTCAATGTCATTACTGATTGATGTATTTTTGACACTGTGTTGATTTCAGAAAACCCAAAATAAATTAAATCATGGGTTTTTCTTTTATTAAAGAAATGTACATTGCAACAGAACTGACAAAAATCATTAAAAGTCCAATATTTCCATAATCTTCATATTCATTATCAGTGTACATTATGTAAACTTCTGATTGCAACTAGAGATATTTTCCATGTCATCTGCTTTCGAAGTAAAGTAAGACTGCAAAATCATAGCATCAATATCCAAGCATATAATGCAGCACATAATAGCCACTTGTTTTAGCATTAAGAAATCAATAATCCAGTTGAACAAATTAATAGAATAAATATATCGGCCTTCACCATAGACAACTCTGGATTAATTACTAGTAACATTATCCTACTGTACCTTTCTGCTGACCAGGATCTTACTCCTGCTGAAGGGTGAAGGACTGAGTCTGGTTTATATTTGCTGTAAACGTGTCTTAAATTTTACATTAGGTTTATATGAATATATATTTTGTGCATATATGTTTCCTATGCTGAAATGAAAAAGTTGTTTTTAAATTAAATGTAATATTTATTTACATAATTACATAATTATATACTGTATATACTGTATATTCAGAAGTGATTAACTCTTCGTGATCATAAATTCCCATTAACACAAAAAGCACATAAATAGCAAACAGTGATAGAAGAGAAATAATTTATAACTGCACTGCACTGTGCCTGCTAACAGATGCCTCTGGATTGCTCATCATGAATATACTTATAAATGTACCATGTACTGTATATGTAACATTATTTAAAAAAAAGTTGAATTAAATTATGTGGCACGTGGTGTAGTGGTTAGCACTGTCGCCTTGCACCTCTGGGTTCAATTCCCGGCCAGGCTCGATTCCCGTCTCTGTGTGCATGGAGTTTGCATGTTCTTCCCGTGCTTGGTGGGTTTCCTCCGGGTACTCCGGTTTCCTCCCACAGTCCAAAGATATGCAGGTTAGGCTAATTGGCGTTCCCAAATTGGCTGTAGTGTGTGAATGAGTGTGTGTGGGCCCTGCGATGGATTGGCACGCTATTCAGGGTGTACCCTGCCTCGTGTCCTAAGCTCCACGTCCCCGCGACCCTGAATACAGGATAAAGCGGTATAGACGATGAGTGAGTGAGTGAATTTAATTAAATATATGCATTTAAGTTAAGTGTCGGAGCAGTGCTTTCTGAGCATCAGAGATACACCCTGCATTTGCAAGTCTCAGATGGACCAATTCCTGGTAACAGAGACCTGTCCATTAGAAAACCTACACTTTAGACTGGCTTCACAAAACTCCAGGAAGCAACTAATTTGGATACCCTTTCACACCTACTAAATGCCCCTGAAAGTGCATTCCTTCTTTTGAAAACCTACTGAATTGTCAATGCCACCCAGTTGGATTACTGTAGAGATCAATCTAGCCATTCAAAACTCTTCTTGAGTCTTAGAACTGTCCTGCCAATTAGACCTAAAGTATATTCCCATAATCAAAGAGACCTGCTGTGGATTGCAGTATGTGTTACTACTTTCCCCCAGTCCTGCAGATAACCCATGTCTTTACTGTAGCAGTTCCTATTCTCTGTGTTTTGGGCTATCATGCTCTATTTTCCCTCATCTTCTTCATCCATTAATGTCCGTGAAATGGATGAATGAACTGCTTCTTGCCCTCGTCCACCTCTCAGTTGGCTGTGCTCTGTGCTACAGCTTACATAAGCACACCTTTCAGTCTGTTTTCCCTGTCCATTTGGCCTGTTCTAAATTTTTTTTGCTCACTGCTTTGTTTAACCTCGGTTTTTTTGTGTTCTGCCCTTTTACTTGCTAAGATGCTCCTGGCTTCTGTATTGATTCTATGACTCTGACCTTTTTGCTCCAGTTATGGTGACGCATTTGCCTGCTATTTTGGAACGTCAGTTCCTCTTCAATCCTTGGTTTATTGAGAAATTTTTATTGAGTTTATTGAGAAACTGAAAATCAGTTTTCTCCCTAATTCAGTCATTTACCAATGATAAACCACGAACGAGATTGGTCCTAAAACAGGGAGAGTTAAGGATAATGCAAGTTAAATAATATGCAAGTTAACACAAAACTAGCATGTAGCACGCACACACACACACACACACACACACACACACACACACACACACACACACACACACACACACACACTTCAAAAAGTGAAGCTCATATTATATAGATTCATTACACACAGACTGATATATTTCAAGTGTTTATTTCTTTTCATTTTGATTTTTAATTTTTACAGCTAATGAAAACCCCAAATTCAGCATCTCAGAACATTTGAATGTTACTTTAGACCCATTAAAAATAGAAAACTTTAACACAGAAATGTTGCACTACTGAGAAGTATGAACATGTACAGCACTCAATGTTTGGTAGGGGCTCCATCTGCATGAATAACTGCAGTGGTGCTGATGTGTTATAGAAGCCCAAGTTGCTCTGATAGCAGCCTCCAGCTCTTCTGCATTGTTGGTTCTGGTGTCTCGCATCTTACATATACATTTAGGCATTTGGCAGACGCTCTTATCCAGAGCGACTTATATTTTTATCTCATTACACACATCTGAGCAGTTGAGGGTTAAGGGCCTTGCTCAAGGGCCCAACAGTGGCAACTTGGTAGTTGTGGGGTTTGAATCTGGGATCTTCTGAACCGTGGTCCAATTCCTTAACCACTGAGCTACCCCTGGCCTCTTCCACTTCACAATACCCTACAGGTTAGGACTTGACTTGGGTGAAGTTGCTCGATAGTTCAGTACTGGATTTTCCTACAAGTCTACCTGAGCCTCCAATAACTGTCTATGTAGACTTCATATTAACATCAACTGTTATGCTGCCTAAACACAGTATGAATGCAGATCAATTCCTGTTTTCTGTTTCACCCAAATGTGGATGGGTTCCCTGTTGAGTCCGGTTCCTCTCAAGGTTTCTTCCTATTACCATCTCAGGGAGTTTTTCCTTGCCACTGTCGCCCTCGGTTTGCTCATCAGGGACTATCTGACCATTTTGATTCATACACATTCACATTCCATACAAACTTAAATAATTCTTTTGATTGTGTAAAGCTGCTTTGCGACAATGACAATTGTTCAAAGCACTATAGAAATAAAATAAATTTAATTGAAAATTGTACATTGTAAACAGTACAGCAATAGCAGCATAGTAACCATCTGAAAATGGTGATAATTCCAACGTTATAGATGATTTCCTCAAAAGACCAAAACAGTATGTAGTGTTATAAAATTATTCAAGTTCTTTGCATATAAACTGAACTGGTCACTGTGATTGAAAAGGGAAACAAGAATGCCATCTCTCCCAGCAAGAATGCCTTGCTGTCAAGACTTCTAGCCACAGATGTCTTTTACATTCTCAGTTTCAATATGCAGTCATGTCATGAAAACCATCAGACTTGCTGTTGGCAAGAACCGGAACTTGACATTTCAAAGTATTTTAGTTTTTTGAAGCACCCACGTCTGTAAGTGGAAGTCATGAGGGATGGCTTGAACTTTATTACAGTGATTTGCTTTGGTCTTCCCATTTGAAATGGAGATCAGACCCATAATTGGACATCTCAAGTGTGTAATCTCGGCCAGTGTCCATGCGTGGAAATGAGTCAGGCCATGAAAGCTTCAAGATCCGCTTTGCTGGAATGACTCAGGCTGTTCCTCTCTCTCTCTCTCTCTCTCTCTCTCTCTCACATCCATATGACTCTTTTATAAACACAGCTCACATCAAACAGAACAGGATTGCCAAATGGCAGCTTGGCAGTCTTTTCACTGGTGGTTTAACACCTGTGCTTATTCATCACAAAAACCTGGACAAGTAAAATGCAGCTGAGATGACAATGAAATTCCCACATAATCAAAATTCCCAGAATAATCTCATGCACATAATTAACACGAAACTGCAGGTGAAATATAACATCAAGCTTTCAATGAGTGTCACAAGACAAATGACTATATTGTCAAACCAGAGTAATAAAGCATAGTTATGAGAGTAAAAAATGCCTTTATTTCTCTGAGAGCCACCTCGGCTGGGATCATCATTCAGGAATGAACAGTAATCTTTAAAACTGCAGTTAAGAGTCTCATCGCTGTACTGTGCTTGAAGTCCTCTGTGAATGTCAATCGGGTTCATGCCTTCATTGAGCTGTCGTTAAAGTCAAATTGCAAATCAATCCCAAATGAGGATGGGTTCAATGTTGAGTCTAGTATCTCTCAAGTTTTCTTACCATTGCTACTGTATCTCAGGGAGTTTTTCTTTGCCACAGTCACGCTCAGCTTGTTCATTAGGACAATCTGATCATTATGATTTACATATTTCCTCACACTAGTCAAACGAATTACCCTCAATTTTCTTTTCATTCTATAAAACTGCATTATGATAATGACCATAATTAAAAGTGCTATATAAATAAACTTTAATTGAAATCCTGGTCTGACTTGAATGTCATTTGTGATTGTGATCACACAAAAAAAAATCAAAGTGGATTTTTTTCTAATTAATGATTTGAATGTGGTTTAATAAAGGGATGATTTGTTTCTTCTTATACATAGTACATATACTTCTATCATTTATTTTATTCCTGGAACCCATTTATAGCACATGCACATGTTCTACCATCATTAAAAGTGGCAGCTTTTAAAGTTTTACATGTGGTGTCAAGGGCATGGCAGGAAGGTCTGGCTTTTTACATTTGGAATTTTTTGCATGCAGCTACACTTGTCCTTAGTCCAGACTCCAGAAGTGACATGAGAAACACATTTCCATGTATAAATCCTTTTTTAATTGTCTTTCATTTAAAAATTAACTGCAACTAACATAAGGGACTCTGTAGTAAATTACCTCATGTTGAGATGGTGAGGGCTGAAACACTATCATTGTCGCACTAACTGATGAATGCATGCATTCGATTGTATATACTTCATCTCCATTGTACCCACCTTGACCTCAAACCCATTTTTATCAAACACTGTCACAGGAAGTGTGCTTATGTGTGGTATCAAATGCTAATTCAACAAAAGAGCTGGTTGTAATTGCCCTTTATAAAAATTGTCACTTGGTAGAACTACTTTCGACTACTATTACATCTGAAAGTCTTATGGGATATGCCTCTTTCAGCTGTGCACATCTGGATCTTGTAGTCTTTTTTGCACATTTGCTTCTGTCAGGCTGGACTAAGGCAGCGATTATCATTTCCTACCACAAATTCTCAATTTAATTATTCTCAATAATCCCTTCTTGGGATTAGCCAAATCCCAGTCCCATATCGATTCATGAGTGGAATAGGTATTCTTCTAAATCTGGAATGACTTATATATTTGTCTATCCATATAATTGTGAAGATAATGGATTGAATGAATTCATAATAAGCAGTGTTAGTTTTTGGCATTCTACCAAAAAAAGTACATACAGTACAACATACATTTGGTAAAAACATGATTTGACTTTTTCTTCTCACCCCTCTTGCTTCTCTCATATGAGCAGTGGATCTATCCAGCCAATGCCTTAAGGTTGCCTCTATTATTGGACAGCCTGGACAGGATTCATACTTTCTCAAAACTTCGTCATGGATTTGTTTTGACAGCATGTCGATCATCCTGGTACTGTGTGTTTACAGTTTAACAGCAGAATGCATTAAACACCATTTTCAGACCATTTTTGGACTCATTTTGGGAAATTATTATTCTCTAAACCAGCAGGTTAACTATAAAAAGTGTTTATGTAGAAAATTGCTATATAACCTTATTTTAGAAGCTTTAAACTCAAGCACGACACAGAGCAGATTTTCGGTAAAGCAAATGATCAGTAGATTCAGTTAAGTGAAAGAAGAGTGGTTTAAATGTGTTTTGGAGAATGTTGAAACCAAGAAAAAGATGTTTACTCTGTTACTACCACTGCATGCACCACTTAACATCCACGATGCCTTCGGTGAAATAGGATGAAATTATGCAAATTAGATGTTAGGCAAACACCATACAGTACTTAACAAAACTTTGTGGGATACTTTAGTGTCAGCACTGTGATAAGGTAGAAAACTAACATTACGAAACCTGAAAGTATGCAAAAGTAATTTGAGTACAAGAGCCACGAGATACGAGTGTGTGTGTGTGTGTGTGTGTGTGTGCGTGCGTGCGTGTAAAGCAGTGCATACCTGTTCTATGATAGGGAGCTGTCGACATGCGCTGAAGTGAAACTAAATCTGATAGAGGAAGAGGCTGACAATACTATAAACTGAAGTTTTGGTATTGATCATAACATTTTTCATGATCCTCAACAATAGGTGTAGTTAGAAAGGTTGTGTGCAACAAAACACTTTTTTTTACTTGATCTCATTTGCAATTCGCAAATCTTGAGTTTGCTATCATTTTTTATTACAACTCAACCCATATATCATTGATACTAAATTGCATACTTAAATAACCACACGCACAACTGCTGGCTGATTTATCCATTGTGAAACAAAGTGTGGGAGTTAGGAGATTTGTGAAAAATCACACAAATTTCACACTTATATAACCCAAAACATTTTGACGAAATTTGGCATTTGTGCTTTTTAACACCCTTGTGACTCAAAGAAAACACGCATTTTGCTGTCAAACTGTTCATTTGTTCCTTAACAAACTCTGAGGCCTCCCAGGAACAGGTGTATTTACATTACATTACAGGTGTATAACACTTCATGTGCACACAGGTAGACCTCATTCAGCTAACCATGTGACCTCTGATGCCACCTGGTTGCACCAAAAATGTATTTGAAAATAATTTCATAAACTATATTCATGACTACATCACTTCACTTTAATACTACTGATGATTCTGTGTAGATCCATGACATCTAATTTAAGTTCATTTTAGCCCCAGGTTGAAACACTACAAATTGTGGAGACATTCAAAAGAGGGTGAATAGTTATACAAGACTTGAAGGAGCTTAGGCCAGAGTATCAGCAGCACTTAACTGTGGGTTAATGCAAAAGACTTCATATTCATAATCCAAACACAAGACTCAGGATCAAAACTAGAAAAAGGCCGAACTATAAGAAATCAGTAAGTATTACCATTTATTATTGATTGTGACTTTTTGTCATGTCTAGATTTGTTATTTGGGTTTTAAATAGTCACTGTGGCAACGGATGTTTGCAGAAGCAATAGTCTGAGAGCTGACATTTGGATTATCAATTGCTTGAGAAAATTCCACCATTTTAATCCACTAAAACATCACTCTCATAGATTTTGCTAAAAAAAAAAAAAAAAAAGAAAAAAAGCCCATGAGCTGGCCATGAGATCCCTATGGGGTTTTGTTAGAAATAGAAACGCCCGCGTTTGTGCTGCTGAACCCACAAACTAAAATTAAAACTGAACAGGAAAACAGGAAATATCAGAGTATCCATTGTGAAACTGACTTTGAGTTATTATGTAACACAAGACTAGCGGGACATGTTGCTTTGTTGTGCTGTAGTAAAGAGAGGACATCATTCTTTAATGTGAAAGAAATGCTCTGCCCATGATATTCATTTCTTAGTTGTATTAATTGTAGAAGCAGACTTGCATTCCACCTTGGTTTAGAATGCACGTCCAAAATAATTGTCACATTTACAAAAAACTAAATCTATACACGTCCTCCACACAAACTTTCAACTGAACCAATTCAAGAAAACATGCTCACATGCAAACATAATGGTTGATCATTGGTGTTTTAGAGAAATGAAAGGCTTCGCCAAATGAAACAATACAGTGATGAGACTCTAAGCTGTAGGAACGTGACTGACGACCCTGGCCGAGGACACTTGGGAAGTCTGATCCTTGAAAAAATTGATGGATAATCTGTCGCCAATTAGCGCTAGAGATGTGTTTGTTAACTTGCCTGGGATTTATTGCGACATCCCCCGTACAGTCCTGACCTCGCTCATGTTTTGACTAATAAAGAAGCTCCTGGTAGGCCAGTGTTTCAGATGTAAAGCAGGCAGTACGTTAATGGCCCTGGTTACTGAGAAAACTTTCTACCATGATTGGGTCCAAGCACTAGTGAAACATTATTGGGATGTGTATTAGTGTAGCAGGGGATTATATAGAGAAATAAAAAGGTAGTTTTTACTCAAATCAGCTCAATCAGAATCAAGTTTGTCTTGAATGCCTCTCATACTCATGACTCACTCACTCATCGTCTATCCAATAGACGCTTTATCTTGTATACAGGGTCGCCAGAAGACTTAGGGCACGAGGCGGGGTACACCCTGGAAAAGGTGCAAAAATCCATCGCAGGGCCAGACACTCATATACACTCATTCACACACTATGGCCAACTTAATAGCGCCAATTAGGCTAATCTGCTCATCTTTGCACTTTGGGAGGAAACCTACCAAGCACGGGTAGAAATGCAAACGCTTTGCACATAGAAGTGGAAATTGAACCCGGACCCTAGAGGTGCGAGGCGACAATGCTAACCACTTAGCCGTTTGTGGATCTAATGACAATGCAAGAAGAATATCCAAATCGTTACATGGATGATTTCAGAAAATATGTGAAAAAAAAATCCACAATCTGCAAGTATCTCCATCCTTGTTAGACGTCACAGGAAGCTGCTGAGGGCTGTTATTCTTCCTGATCAAGATGTCAGGAAATTTTATTTATAAGCATGCAGATTATTTGACAAGCCTAGTTTTTTTTTTTTTGCCTCATTAAGCATTGTAAGTATGTGGTTAGGCTCTATAAATCAGATCCATTATTCCAAGTGTGTTTGTTGTATGCATGTATGTATTTGTGTTAATTTTTTAGGAAGGGCTGCAGCTGACTGCACATCCATGCACAAAGACACTGCTTGCTGACGTGATGTGTGTCACTGGTGCAGAAAGGCATCATCGTGTGCACTACCACACAGTTTTCCCCTAGGGTGTAAGAAAGAGCGACAGAGAGAGATAAGGAGTGAAAGGGGTGCATGACTCATCCTCGGTTTAGCATGCACAGCTCAGTCTCCTCTTCATATGGCCAGGAGACCGAGTGTGGGGGATGCAGCAACATCAAATAGGAATACATTTCTTGACGTTAGCCCGTGCGTATGTATGGGCTGCTCTCTACTTGGCCTGCTGCTGGAAGCTGTATTTTCTCCTCCTCCTCCTTTTTTTATTATTTTTTTTTTATGAATGGATTCTGGGAGGAGCAGTGCACTTGCATCACGAATTAGATCACGTGTGAGAGCACCGTCCATCCCTCAGATGCGGGAAAAACCTCCATGCCACGCCTGAGAAACCCCCGCCTCGCCTTCTTACCCCACGCATGCACTGCTCACTCCCACGCCCCTCACTCCAACCAGTCTCATCCGGCCTGCCCTAGGGCTTGCTGACGCCAACAGTCCCCTCCACCCACCCCCTTCTTATTTCTCTCTCTCTCTCTCTCTCTCTCTCACTCTCACACATGCTCTTTTCCACCACTGCATGAATAATCCAGACGAGGGTAGGAGCTGCTGCTGCAGCATTCATAGGAGCGGAGTAGATTCACACACACCTCCTCTTGAACACGCATGTGAGACGCAGCAGAGGCAGGGCTGAGAGTGAGACTGCGCCGGCATTCCAGCTCTCCATCTCTTCGTCTGACACCCGGCGGATTGCTCAGTCTCCTCTTCCTCCGTCCCAACCTCGCTGGCATGTTTTGCTTCTGCCTGCAGGGATCTCTGTTGAAGCTCCAAGCTCTGGAGGAGGATGCCAGCTCGCCACCGGATTCCTCTCCTGATGAAAGCCCAACCGGCATGGGAGGCAGGGACGAGACACAACCCCCTACACGCACCAGCCTGAGGGATGAGAACAGCCCTCAAGGTAATATACATTCACCGTGCTGATCTGGTGCTCCATCTCAGTCAGGCAGCTGTGCGTCTTTCAGCATCACGATGCAGGTGGAAGATGTGACGTATTATATTTCTATATGTCACGCTTCCTATGTCACGCATTCTGTCTGATATGCCATGATATGGACACATGCATGGCATCGCACACATACACTCACCTCTTCATATCTCATTGCTTCGTTTGTAGGAGAACAAAAGGCATGAGAATGGGATTCGTGAGGATGTGGCTGCCGCTTGCTTTTGTATTTGGCTCGTGGTGCCATTTCACGCAGGTGTCTATTAATAATGCGGCGAGTTGGAGGGATAGGCAGCGTGGCCGCTCCTCCTCTCAGCATGGCTTTCTTCATCTCTCTCTTTCTGTCTCTCCTCTGTTGATTTTTAAATTCTCTCTTGCCCTGTCCTGTCTGGTTTATTTATAGCTCATAAATCAGGGTCAGGGATTGTCCAGAGGTTTTGCTTACATTTTTGCCACGAACCGGAAAAGATCTGATGACTCACAGCATGCGTGTTAGTGCATACGCACTATGTGTGCATGCACGGATGCATCCAGGGAATCTCATTCTACCTGCTGCTTAACATTCATGTTTGATTGTGATTGAAAGCCTAAATTGAGCAATGTTTGTCTGATCGCTCTTGTGGATACCTACCTGCTGAGAAAAACAGCCTCTGTTTTAGCAGTTAGAAAATAACTACAGAGTGGATTTTAAGTGACATTTATTTCCCTCCAAGACAGCTTTCCAAAATCTCTATAAACCAGGAAATGAATCCAAATCATATCCTCATATCCACCCACTAAAGGCCATTTTCCCTGGCCTCTGTGTATAAAAATAACCTGATATAGGAAGTAATCTGCCAATCTGGCAACACTAGGTAATTACAACTGTGAATCTGTTGCTGGTTCAAAGAATACGAGGACACACACACACACAATCATCTTTCCTTGTATTTTAGATTATGTATTGTTTCTCATCTATGTCTGGTTGTATTTGTCACCAAATGATTAGGTCAACTTTTGTATTTGAACCAGATATGTCTTTTGTTTAGCTAAAAATCCATCCACATCACAATGGCAGTCCCAGAGTATAACCCAAGCTGATGGCGTATTTTTGGAATTGTGATGATACTCGCCAGGTTTTCACACATGCACACCCACACCCGCACCCACAACCACACTTCTGGATTTGTGAACAGTTACTGTGACAGTTGCAAAGGCCTTGAGATCTAGTGATAAAGGAGTACCGTGAAGGCCAGTATACATAGTTTGCTTAACGCATTCCTTCATACAAATTGCTCTAACAATCACCCAAAAGATCATGTATACTTTTCTTTAATACCAGCTTGACCAGTAACGCTGTCTGCATGACAAATAACAGGTTTAACATAAATGCACCTGTTCTGACAAGTTATATACAAGGGGTGTTCAAGTCAAACTGATAACCTTCCTTTTGAATGAAGGCGTAAAACTTGAAGGCGATTGACATTTACAGAAGACTTCAAGCATAGTACAGTGATGAGACTCTTAACATTTTATAAAAGGCTGTATGTCCGTAAATGCTGATCCCAGCCGAGGAGCCCACTGCTGTCGTTCTCATGAACATTCAACTGATCCATGAAAATCTGTTGCTAACTTGTGGAAGAGACACATCTGTCTATGGGAACTGAACACGCAAACATTCACCAACACCTCTTGCATGTTAACGGAGTTCCTGGGAGGCCAACATTTCAGACGTGAAGCAAGCAGTCTGCTCATGGGCTCTGGCGTACTGAGAAACCTTTCTACATTGATGGTATCTAAGCACTTGTAAAGGACTGGGATAAGTGCATTAGTGTTGCAGGGGATTATATAGAGAAACAAAGATTAAATAAGTTTTTACTCGCATAACTGTGTTCTGTTATTCTGCGCAATTAAAAGTCCGGGTTTGACTTGAACACCCCTCATATTATACAAAAGTGGGAATCCATAGGTATTTTTCTTATTTGATTTTTTTTCTTCTTTTTATTGCTTACCCAAAAAGCTTTGAAACCAACAGTAGGATATTGAATAGAGCAAGACGTAACAACACTTAATCTTTTTCTTTGGGGTCATATAAAGTCAGTAGTCTATCAGAATTGTCCAGTATAATGACTGAGCATTTCTGCATGTAACATAAATTCAGAATGATACATTAAGAAACATTCTGCGTTCTTGCATTCAGCATAGTCACAACTGTCAACCTGAGCATTTGTTGTAATCAATCCATCCATCCAGAAACCTCTGAAGTCCAACTAGGAACCGTGGAGGCCAATGGTGACCATTGTAATTATTCTCATTTAAACGACCGTGGTCGGACCGCCGGTCAACATTCACACGCACATGTACAAACTACGGGCAATTTAGAAATGCAAATTAGCCGAATCGGACTGTGGGAGGAAGCCAGAGTACCCGGTGGAAACCCAACAAGTACGGGAGAACATGAAAACTCCATGCACACAGACCCGAGGTGGAATCGAACCCAGGATCTGGAGGTGTACAGTAAGCCGACAGCGCTAACAACTAAGCCACCATTCTGTCATTTGTTGTAATGTAGGAGTTTAAATACATGTTTGCCTTGTGGATCCAGACCGTTGGGCCATAAACAAACATTTATTAAACTGATTTACTTTTTATGCCTGCAATTAAAAATTAATAACATTCAAATGATAGATAAATATGCTAGATAATAGAAGAAATCACAGGCTTATCTCTACTAAAATATTTATACAAATATACTTAGTTCATAGTCTGTCATCTTTGTGCTCCCTTAATATTTAGGTTTTCTCCACCCTGGGTGACTCATTTTAAGGCTTGGAGCTAATTATTGAATAATACTGAAGGCCAAAACTCTTATTTTAGACGTGAATCCAACTCAGGAGATCGGAGTTGGTTTTAACCAGTATTTTATGTGTGCGAGATGTAATGTAAGCCCACTCAGGCCTAACGTGTTGTGTATGAAATGTAGGCGGTGACTATAGTATGGGAACAGTGTGAATATTAGACACGACTTGAAAATTGCTGTATATATGGGGGGAAAAAATAGAATTCTTGATATGTTGTGGATGGAACGAGTCTCAAGGAAAAAATCTGGAAAATTCAAGAATAGACGAGAATAGGAGAAACTTTGAGAGCTCTGCTGGACAACTCTTATAATGGAAATAATATATATAATCACTGTGGTGTAAGAGGAATAAAACACTGTAGGATGTGCTGCCTTTGAAAAACAGACGACCACCCCATCAATCTTCTAGGAAACTTGGCAGGACGTAGCCAAAAGGTAACAAACACAAATTAAATGGAGAGAAAAAAAAAGGAAGAAAATTAATTACTTTAAAAAAAAATTATAATAATAATAGGGGGAAAAAAACATTAAAAAAAAAAAAATAAAAAAATAAAAAAAAGGCTCAGCAATTCACACACAAGCACAAAGCTTCAAATCCAACAACTAAGGGTTTGAGGGTCTATAAAGACAACTAATTAGAATCTAAACAGGAAACAGGTGGCTGCAATAAGATAAACAAGCGTTTGAGATAACGCTGAGCATAGACATGACCAGGAAGTAAAAAAAAAAAAAAAAAGAATGTCAAAATAAGAGCACTAGCTGTGCAGATTTGTGACACATTACACATTAATATGATATTGAGAAACATCATTGTTGTTGAAAGTTTAACTTCAGTTTAATAATGAAACATCTGTAAAATTTAAAAATTTTTTGCCTTGTTCAGATAAATTCCTAAAAATTATTTCTTGCTGTCTTGATCTTGTCTTATGGCCTGAGTGAAATAAGGCTCAAGCATTTACTTGTTCAGGCTCATTATAAGGCAGCATAAAATACAAGCCTTGCTCAAGTCAAACCAGGAGTTTTTCATTGTGAGGAATAACAGAACACAGTTATGAGAGTTAAAAACTCCCTTTATTTCTCTTTCTAATCCTTTGCAACATTAATGCATTATCTCAGCGTTTCACTAGTGCTTGGATACCATCAACGTAGAAAGTTTTCTCAGTACACCAGAGCCATGATTGGACTGCCTTGTCCGAAACACTGACCTCCCAGGCACTCCTTTGATGGCCGAAACATGTGGAAATGCCTTGGAGCGAGGTCCATGGAGCATGTGGCAATACCTCCCAGCCGTAGTATCTGTAAAGTCTAACTGAATGCGAAACATTGTGTGTACAGTTCCCACAGACAGATACGTCTCTCCCGTTAGTCACTCCCTTAATGTTGATAGGAACAACTGCAGTGGACTCAGAGTCACCTTAGGTGGGATTGTCACGCACAGATGTGTGGCATTCTTTAAAATGTTTGCACCATTCATATGTTTTAATGCTGTTAAATGTCTTGAGGTATTCCGTAAATGTCAGTCGGTTTTATGCTTTCCCAGTTTGACCTGAACGCCATTTGTACTTTTACCCTCTGCCTTCATGGTGTTACCCATGATATTTATTTATTAAACCTCTTATTAGTTTCACCTTTACACACCGTAGAACCCAATTGCAATTTAAATGTAAGAATTCAAAGCAGTGAGAGCATTTTTTCTTCTTCTGAGTGTGACATTAAGTCAAAATGCCACTTAATTTAAAGCTTTAGAAAAAACTTATTTGTGTGTGTGTGTGTGTGTGTGTGTGTACGTAGATCGTAGGCAGTCTGATGGCGACTGCACCAATGAACTCCAGCAGAACCCTGGTCCCAGTCGCCTTATCTCTTACATTACGGACGGGAACAGTCCTTTACCCTCACCACGCTGCGCCAGCCTCAGCCTCAGCCAGCGCTTCAACACCGACCCTGAGAGTGCACCATCACCTCCCTGCACACAGCACCTCATCCTGTATGTGTACACACACATACACACTCACACACGTTCACACAGACACACCGGTGGCTGTTCCACATAGCATCTTATTCTTATGTACACGCAAACACACTCATAACTCCCAGAAATGTTAAGTCAAATTTGTTTGGGGGATTTTGGAAATTCAGGATCTTGTTAGGGTTTGTGTAAGCTTAATTCAATGTTCACACAATGTTTGGTTCTTTATTATGCCTCAGCAGATAAAGTATTAACCGATGACTGTCTCATTTACTCTCTCTCAGGCCTCGTGGGATGGTTAGACCAGAGACGTCTGATGATGCTAAAGATGCACCATCTATCCCATTACTCACTAAACACATCCAGACACTCAAGAGAAGGATACGCAAGTTTGAAGAACGGTTTGAACATGAAATGAACTACAAGGTACGAGGTTGGCAGATTGTAGCATCTTTTTAAAGTTCCAAACAATCCCCAAATTATATTAATAAGAATATGTGCACATGTGATAGAAATTGCCCACTAGCACAGGAAAATCTTACAATACCAAGAACATATAACTCTGATTATAGCTGTGGCTAGCTTCTTTGAAGTTAGGCTGAAGACTTTGGTTTTCCTCCTTTGTGCTAAAAAAAAGAAAAGAAATTTAATTTAAAAAAATCATCCACATGAAAATGCAAAGATATGCTGTTTAAGCATGCCAAACCAACAGACGGAGACAAAGCCTTAGTCGTAAAGCCATGTTAGTGAATCACAAGCCTGAAAAAGCTTCTAGCCAAGTACATCACATTCTGACGTCAAACACAGGAGAAATGGTTAATGGGATGCACGATCTTACAAACCAAAAATTTAGTTTTTCCCGTGCACATCAACACTGAAAGCATTGATTCTAAATATCCTTACTAATAACATTGACTAGTATTCACACACACACACGTACACCCTGACCTCAAATACCCAAGCAACTATTAAGTTTACACAAAAAAAGAAAGAAAGAAAGAAACCAATCAAACAACCAACACAAAAAGGTTACAAAAAGTCAATATGGTACATAAATACGTGCTGGTGGAAAAGTGAAAAAAAAAACTGATATTCAAACAGCCTCACATTTATAATGTTTTAAAAATGTAGATGAGTAAAATAAAGAGATATTTTAACAGACAGTAATGTTTATGGAGTTTTGCTCTAATGTGAATGCCTATTAGATGTCCTAAAGCATCCATTCCCATCCCTGGTCTTGGAGAACCCCCCGCCCTGCATATTTTCGTGTTCTCCCTGCTCTAACAAACTCACTTCTATTCACTAAAGGCTGTTAATTAGGAAATTAGTTAAATCAAGGTGTGCTGGGAGCTGAGGAAACATTAAAATGTGCAGAGCTGGGGGCTCTCCAGGACTGGAGCTGGGAAAGACTGTCCTAGATCTTTCCAATAAACATTGCCTTAATTACGCAGGAAATACTCACATTTACACTGGGTCAGTTTAAAGAGTCTTAATCTACAGTTTTTAAAATATCAGATAAAATACAAATCTAATATTCTGATATATTTCATCATCACCTATATTGCTGTACCCTGTATACAGGGTCGCGGGGGCCTAGAGATGGGGTACACCCTGGACAGATGCTCATTCACATAATACTGTTAGCTAAATCTGAATGTGTTTGGACTGTGGGAGGAAACTCATTAAGCACTGGGAGAACATGCAAACTCCATGCACACAGAGTGGGTATCGAGCCCTCGACCCTATAGAGGTGCAAGGCGACAGTGCTGATCACCACAGTGCTTATCACTGTACCATGCTGATGTTTTTTTTGGGGGGGATTTTTCATCCAAGTAGTATTATTCGGTGAGGTAATAGAGAGACGATGACATCTATTCCCGCATGAATATAGATGACCAGAAGCTCTTTAGCTTAAATCATGACCAGAACAGGTGGGTCAAATGGGTTTTTGCAACAAGACGAGACGGTATCCTAGACAGTGTTGTTTCACTGTAGTAAGTTCAACAAAGAGCCCTAAATTCACTAAGACGAGCGGAGGAAGTTTATTCATTCTCTATTCATTCTTGTTAAATCATTACACCAAGTTTTATCCAATATTTTTTTTCTACCATGACTGCTTACATCTTGCCTAAAACACATGAGACATTATTGAATTAACCATATTAAAGATTCAGCCCTTGGTTTTTGTTTAAACTTTTTGTCAGAAAAAAATAATGTGCAACCAAACTAGCATTGCTAACTAGCATGACATCAGTGCATCATGTTTGATTTCTCTAAATGCTTGCATACAACTGTGCCCCAAAACAACAAAAGTTTGTGTCAAGTATAAATATTTTTAAATACATATATTTCTGTTAAATGATTCATTACATTTTTACATCCTGAAAGCAGTGTACATCAGTGCTACACTCTCTGTTAGCATAGTTTGTTCATGCTAATTCAGTTTTCAAAAAGGTGAAGAAGCATGAGCTACAGCAACAAAACCAGGTACAAATGTAACCCATCTTGCTTTAGAAGTGTTTCCCACTGTTAAAAGTAGAGAAAGGCTGCAGCACCAAGAGAGAAAAGATGAAGATTTTAAATCCTATAATTATAGTGTATAGCTTAGCATGTTTATTAGGGTCAATCTGGTATAACAAAAATGTGAGAGAAAAAAAGAACAAAACCAAAACATCCAAAATCTTGTCATTACTTAATATGAGGGGTGTTCAAATCAAACTGGGACTTGTGATGAAATTCCTCATAAATTTACAAAACTGATTGACATTTACAGTCACGTACAATACAGTAAGGAGATGCTTCGCTGCAGTAAAACGTTCGAATTATGCAAATGTTTTAAAGAAGGCTGCACGTATAATGATTTCGGCTGAAGTGGCTTGGAGCCCACTGCATTCTTTCCCTAAGCATCCCTGATCCTTGAAAATCAACTGGCAGCTTGTGAAAGAGATTCATCTGTGTGTGAGAACTGTATTTTCTGAATTACTGAATTATTAAACTGAATTCATTATATATAAACTGAATTAATTAATTATAATTAAACTGAATTATTCACCAACACCACTTGCACATTACAAAAACTCAGCTAGGTTATTATTGCCACATCCCTGTTTAGTCCTGACCTCGCCCCAAGCCATTTCCACATACTGTATTTGAACTATTAAAAGAGTTTCTGTAGTCAGCACAGTGGAGTAGTGGTTAGCACTGTCGCCTTGCACCTCCAGGGTCCGGGTTCGATTCCCGCCTGTGTGTGCATAGAGTTTGCATGTTCTCCCCTTGGTGGGTTTCCTCTGGGTACTCCGGTTTCCTCCCACAGTCCAAAGATATGCAGATTAGGCTAATTGGCGTTACCAAATTTCCTGTAGTGTGTGTATGTGTGTGCCTCCTGAGATATGCTCCAGGTCCCCGCAACCCTGAATCTCAGGATAAAGCGGTAGTGAGGAGTTTCTGTGAAGGTTTCAGATGTGAAGCAGGCAGACTAAAAACTTATTACCTTGATGGCATCCGAGCACTACTGAAATGCTGGAATAAGTGCATTAATGTAGTAGGGAATTATATAGAGAACTGTGTTCTGTTATTCTGCACAATTTAAAGTCCTGGTTTGACTTGAACACCCTCTTTTTTTCTTCCTTTTTACAGAAAGGTTATATAAAACAAATGTCTTATTTGCATTCATTAGATTTCTTTTCCGAAGGTAATTGCAATTTAAATTGATATATTGCTATAAACTGGTACATTTTCCAAAGACTTTGTAGTGACCTTCTAACTATATGTTCTTTTATTTGTTTACGGAGCTTCACAATGTGTTGGATTTTTTGGAATTTTGCAATTGTGCAAGAATCTTTACCCTTATACCAGAAAGATTTTCCAAAAAGATAACCAGGTAACATCTAAACTTTTTGTTTAGATACTGAGTGCAAATTCCTTACCCAGATACAGTTTAGAACAGCACTAAAAGATTAGTATAATGCCATAGGTGTGTTTGATAATCCTGTAATGCTTAGTATTCACATACACATAAAAAAGGGTTCTAAAGGTCATGGAACATCTCTGTATATAAATCAGGCATTCATACATGTATTTTTTTTCTCTTACTGATGCCCTCTGGTGGTAGAAAGAATTACTGCACCTTACTACAGAGGCCCCACATACAATATGCAGCCTGCACACTCAATGATCATATTACTGTACTGGAAAATAAATAAGGATGTAGTCATTTGTAAGGTTGTACCAGATTGTGAAATTTGATTTATGTTTTAATTTTTTTCCTTTTTTTTTTTTTTAACTCCAGCCCTCTCATAATGACAAGTCTGCTAATCCGGAGATATTCAAGCTCATGAGCGAATTGGCCAAGTCTCGCAAGCAACTCAAAGGTTAGTAACCTTTAACAGTTCTTATGCAGAAGCTCTTCTGATCATAGTAATCTGCTTAAAGCAATATCTTTAAGCAGATTCTAAAAATATTTAAAAAATTATCAATACAGCACATAGGGCTAGATAAAAAAAAACATATTCATTCATTTGATAATATATACTACTAATAACTAATAACTACCAATAAAGGTAATATAAAGTAAATTTTTGCGCATTTTACCACAAGAGATACTAAAGCTGTTCAAGTCACACTGAAACGTGTGATGAGATTTCTTGTGAATGAAGGCATAAAATGTCTTGACATTTACAAAAGATTGACATTTACAGGAGACTTCAAGCATAGTACGGTGAATAATCTCTTATAGCGAATAGTGCAAACGTTTAAAAGAAGCCAGTAAATCCATAAATGATGATCCTGGCCGAGAGCCCACTGAACATCTCATCCTTGTAAATCCATGGATAAATTGTCAGCAACTTGCGAAAAACAAAACAAAACACACATGTCTGTAGGAACAGTATACACATTTGTTCACTAACACCAATTGCACATTATAGAAACTCGGCTGGGAGTTTCTGCCACATCCCCGTACAGTCCTGGCCTCGTTCTAAGCCATTTCCACATGTTTGTGCTGTAGCCTATCCCTGAAGACTTCACCCTTAGCTTGTTCATCAAGGACTATCTAATCATTATGATCTATACACATTTTCCTTGCTCATACACATTTCTATAATTTTCTTTTAATTTTGTGAAGCTGGTTTGAGACAATTATCATTGTTAAAAGCGATGTATGAAAAAAAATGGTGGGGTACACACACACACACACACACACACACACACACATTCACACAGTACGGGCAATTTGGGAATGCCAGTTATAGCATAATCTGCATGTCTTTGGACTGTTGGAAATCCACCAAGCACGGGGAGAACAGGAATCAAACCTGCACCTTGCAGGTGCAAGATGACAGTGCTGACCAGTAAGCCACTGTACCACCACCCTGGATATATTTTACAAAATATTGCAGAAAAAGAAATTATTTATAAACTCAATAACTTCAGCAAGAGCCTGATAATAATTCTGTTCTACTTAGCCACACTAAATAATGAGCAGAACATGGGCAATAATAATCGAACCCAAGATTTCATACTGTACTTATTGTCATACTTATTCCTAACTCACTGCAACTAATGTAATCTGTCTAAAAGAAGCAAGATTTTTAATCACATTATTTTCTGTTCTTATCTCTTCTTTAGAACTGAAACTGAGGCAGTCAGTGGAGGAATCGCGCGGCCAAGAGAATGACGAACCCACAAGCACCTGTAGATACGCAAATGGCCTGCATGAGGCGCCGGAGCAGCAGCAACACAAACCCTCTCTGGAGGAGACGGTGGACATGCTGCTGAAGAGACTGAGGGAGAAACGCCAGGCCCTTGGCCTCCCAGACAACATGAAGGTGAGGCCATCTGTGGCTGCATTCTGTTCACATGTTCACAGACCAGAACAGGATAAGATGATTAACCTTAATGTTACACTCATTATCTGGAAATAACTTACCTAGTGGTCACAGTGATGTCACATTATAGCAACATCATTACAAGAAAAATGTGTATAATAATATTATATAGATCTTATCGTCTTTATATTCATATTCACAATGCTTATTAAAATGAAGACTTTGGGGATTTATATACTGTATGTATATACACCAATTATATTAATTCTGTTATGTGAATTAGGTAAATCAGTCACAGTGTTTATTACAAACAAATAATTTCTCCAGATTTTAATTAATATTTCAAACTGACCCCATGCTTGAGCTTACTGAACTCGTGTTCTCAGGAAATGACCCAGAGGCAGATGGCGCTAGAGAAACTCACTCTGCAGAAATGCCTGCTGTATTTTGAAAGCCTGCACGGACGCCCTGTAAGACCCTTTTCACCACCAACACGTTTTATTATTAGAACTGTAATGGAAAACTAAAGGAACATTTCGCTAAGCTTTGTGCTAATCTTTTGATCTTTAATAAATGTTATTATCTATTTTCAGGACAACAGCCAGGAGAGAAACCTGGTGAAGCCACTTTATGACAGATACCAGATGGTCAAGCACCTGCTGTGTTCCAGTCCCACCATAACCACCATCGTACGTGCAGCTTCGCTACGCTATCAGAATAAACCACATAATAATATAATCGACACTGCACTGATTCTGCTGCTCAAGTTTGAAATGAACTGAAATTTTCAGGGATTGAAAATGACATCAAACTATAGACCAGGAAGGAAAAAAGCATAATTTTTCTCCATATCATGTTTTATTTTAATGAATAAATATGAAGATATTTTTCCTAACAAGTAAATCAAACTTGGGCGTGGTCGCCTCGCATCTCTAGGGTCTGGGCTTGATTCCTGCCTCTGAAGTTTGCATGTTCTCTCTGTACTTGGTGTGTTTCCTCCGCGTACTCCGGTTTCCTGCAAGAAGACACGCAGATTAGGCTAATTGGCTAATTAGCCAAAAATTGCCCTTATTATACACCGTCCAGGGTGTACCCCTCCTTGTGGCCTAAGTCTCCTGGAATAGACTCCAGGCCACTCACTCGTGATGCTGTATACAGGATAAAGCAGTATAGACGATGAGTGAGAGAGTGAGTAAGTCAAACTTGACTCTGTTTTGGTATTTCCATAAGGCTGTTCCATCCTCAGCTTCTTAAATTCAACTCACTCTCACTCGTTCTCTATACAGTATAACTTATCCTGATGAGGGTCGCGGAAGGCCTGGAGTCTATCCCAGGGGATATGGGGCACTAAGTGGGGTATACCCTAGACAGGGTGCCGATCCTTCGCAGGGCACGCAAGCACATACACACACACGCACTACAGGCAAACTGTCTTTGGACTTTGGGAGGACACTGGAGTAAACTGAGGATCCCACCAAGCATGGGGAGAAAATCCAAACTCCTTGCACACACAGACCCCAACCTAAATGAAATCAATGCTAAAACATAATTCAAGCAGCATTCAGATCATACATAGTATAGAGACTGGCACCTTTTCTTAATTTCCCCCATGTAACTACATGACAGAGTTGAAATCAGCAGACTCACTGCTTTTCATTCTTGGGCTTAAGGAGGAAGAGGAAGGATCTGATGAAGAGTACGTGCAGCAAACTCAGCCACCCCGAGAACCAACCCCAGAATCAATGGAGGAAGATGAGGAAGAGGAGAGTGACACAGCGTTCGTCTCCCCCCTGGATGAGGTGAAAGCGGTCCGACAGCCTGCGCTCAACATGTCCAACCTCCACGCTGCTTCCAGGTCGGACACACCTCAGTGTTATGAGCATGTACAGGAACACTTCACTTACGCCAATGTTTATAGCACAATAGAATTCAAGACCTCCATGACAACTAAAATTAATATTTATAAAGATTTAAAGTGTAAGAAATGTTGAGTCAATATTTTTATTAATATGGTAATGTTATGGGATTTTCCAGGCTTACATTAGAAACATGGAGCATAGTTACATTAGGGGTTATTCCAGTTCAGACCAGTTCAATATTAGAAAAAGAAGCAGTCCTTGTGACTGTTGTCTGTTTTAACCCTTTATAAATGTATTCATTTTATTTCAGTCGTTCAATACAGCTATTAAATAAAGTGGGACCAAGAGTACGAAAAACCTAAACAGAGCTAATGTCTTTACAGTAAACCCAATAAAGAAGATTATGTTTCAAGCTGTTAAAATGTTTCTTATCAGGACGACACAAAAAGCACATTCAGTTGATGCAAAGGTGAAAAAAAAAAAATCATTCACTTTGCGTGGTTGCGTCCTCCTCCTCTTATTGCCCTCATGCCTATTTCATGGCCCTAGGTTTGGGATTTCTCAACTCAACATGGAGGACCTCCATAATACAAATTCAGGAAATCTTACTTTCTAGCAGCAGTGTGCACCTGCTAGTACCTGCTAAGCTGCTAATAATATTAATAGCTCTAAGCTAATCTGCTAGCAGCACTTAGCAGTCTGCAAATATGGCTGTACTAAAAGTAATGCAAAAGTAGGCATAGCTTTTTTTTAAACTGACATAGGGTGTTCAAATTGCACGTTGTTAGATAGTTGTTCTATACAAAGGTACTACTTAATAGAAATGGGAAAAGAATCCATTCAGTCTTGTATCACAATTCTATTGTTGTAAAACATGTATCGCCATGCTGACTTCAAAATCGTTTTTTTTTTAATTATTGATTTTTTAATTATTCATTTATATATGTTTGCAATTGAGGTGGTGAAATGGTGCCATTTCTTTATGATACTATAGGTGGTGCGCTTTAAACTAGACAGATAGGAAGGACATTCCAGATATCCTGCAGCAGTAGAGACTAGTAGTCTATTATAGTCTAATAGAGAATAGTAGTCACAGGGTAATGTCTGAAAGACTAGGTCAATGGCAATATATATAAAAGGTTATAAATAAAGGTTATAAAGTAACGCATTTGTACCATTGATGACAACTGGGACAAACTGCATTTTCCAACAGGATTCGAGAGTTGGGTTTAACAATGGTGCCAGTGCATCACTTGTGATGGCGACTATGTTAAGTAGTACCTATGTATAGAGGCACAGTTACTCTACCAACATGTGAATTTGAACAACCTACTGTATATCAGTTTATAAAAAAGCTATACCTACTTATTTCAGTACAACCCTTGTGTTTACCTACAGTATAGTACAGGGTAATTCTGAAGAAGAAATTATATATAAAAAAGAAAATCAGTGTGATTAAAAGATCTTAAAAAATCTTGCAAATCTTAAGCAATGATTAAATAAGCTGTACATTTTTAACAGATCCTGAATGATTTGCATTTACGGTATTTGGCAGATGCCCTTATCCAGAGTGACTTACAGTGGCCTGCAAAAGTATTCGGCCCCCTTGAACTTTTCCACATTTTGTCACATTACAGCCACAAACATGAATCAATTTTATTGGAATTCTATGTGAAAGACCAATACAAAGTGGTGTACACGTGAGAAGTGGAACGAAAATCATACATGATTCCAAACATTTTTTACAAATAAAAAACTGAAAAGTGGGGTGTGCGTAATTATTCGGCCCCCTGAGTCAATACTTTGTAGAACCACCTTTTTCTGCAATTACAGCTGCCAGTCTTTTAGGGTATGTCTCTACCAGCTTTGCACATCTAGAGACTGAAATCCTTGTCCATTCGTCTTTGCAAAACAGCTCAGCTCAGTCAGATTAGATGGACAGCGTTTGTGAACAGCATTTTTCAGATCTTGCCACAGATTCTCGGATGGGATTTAGATCTGGACATTGACTGGGCCATTCTAACACATGGATATGTTTTGTTTTAAACCATTCCATTGTTGCCCTGGCTTTATGTTTAGGGTCGTTGTCCTGCTGGAAGGTGAACCTCCGCCCCAGTCTCAAGTCTTTTGCAGACTCCAAGAGGTTTTCTTCCAAGATTGCCCTGTATTTGGCTCCATCCATCTTCCCATCAACTCTGACCAGCTTCCCTGTCCCTGCTGAAGAGAAGCACCCCCAGAGCATGATGCTGCCACCACCAGATTTGACAGTGGGGATGGTGTGTTCAGAGTGATGTGCAGTGTTAGTTTTCCGCCACACATAGCGTTTTGCATTTTGGCCAAAAAGTTCCATTTTGGTCTCATCTGACCAGAGCACCTTCTTCCACATGTTTGCTGTGTCCCCCACATGGCTTGTGGCAAACTACAAACGGGACTTCTTATGGTTCTGTTAACAATGGCTTACTTCTTGCCACTCTTCCATAAAGGCCAACTTTGTGCAGTGCACGACTAATAGTTGTCCTATGGACAGATTCCCCCACCTGAGCTGTAGATCTCTGCACCTCGTCCAGAGTCACCATGGGCCTCTTGGCTACATTTCTGATCAGCGCTCTCCTTGTTCGGCCTGTGAGTTTAGGTGGACGGCCTTGTCTTGGTAGGTTTACAGTTGTGCCATACTCCTTCCATTTCTGAATGATCGCTTGAACAGTGCTCCGTGGGATGTTCAAGGCTTTGGAAATCTTTTTGTAGCCTAAGCCTGCTTTAAATTTCTCAATAACTTTATCCCTGACCTGTCTGGTGTGTTCTTTGGACTTCATGGTGTTGTTGCTTCCAATATTCTCTTAGACAACCTCTGAGGTCGTCACAGAGCAGCTGTATTTGTACGGACATTAGATTACACACAGGTGCTCTCTATTTAGTCATTAGCACTCATCAGGCAATGTCTATGGGCAACTGACTGCACTCAGACCAAAGGGGGCTGAATAATTACGCACAACCCACTTTGCAGTTATTTAATTGTAAAAAAAAAAAGTTTGGAATCATGTATGATTTTCGTTCCACTTCTCACGTGTACACCACTTTGTATTGGTCTTTCACGTGGAATTCCAATAAAATTGATTCATGTTTGTGGCTGTAATGTGACAAAATGTGGAAAAGTTCAAGGGGGCCGAATACTTTTGCAAGGTACTGTACATTTATCTCATTACACATTTGAGCAGTTGAGGGTTAAGGGCCTTGGTCAAGGGCCTAAAACTAGCAATTCGGTGGTGCTGGGCAGGATTGAACCCAGGATCTTCCTTTCAGTAGTTTAACACCTTAACCACAGCCCTACAATGCTCTCAAGATCTCAGAACTGTTGTAAGATTATCATCTTCATCTTTCAGATAGAGCATGTAAAGATTTTTAATTCAGTATATAAATCAGTGCACTAGATTGCTGAAACCCACAAGTGTAAACGTAATGCTAAACCTTAATGGTTTGCAGATCTGAGCTGCTGCAGTGCCTGCGTGAGACTCGCGTGGAGAAGAAGAGGAGACGGAAAGCCATCAGGGAGTTCGAGGATCAGTTCTTCAGACAGATGGGCAGGTAGGGGACACAATCAAAGGGACACATTGTTGTGGTGTTAACATGTTTTAATGAATACGTATATTACATTTGGTATTTGTAACACATGAACAGCAGGAGAAAGAAAAAGATACACACGAGGCATTTCGGTATAGTTTGCCTAATATATTGTACATCGACACGGTTGAGAAAAAAGAATTGGCAAAGACGAAAGGAAAACAACTCAATGCACCAAAGAAACACACACCGATGCTGTACATATTGTAGTATTTCAAAAGTTCAGCAGAAAATAAAATCTAGTTTCTTTTAGCTCATATCCACCGATGTACAAAACTATTTCCATAAGGCAACACAAGGGTTATTTTCACTTCGTAAATGGACTCACAAGGTCTCTAATAATATTTCCCTCTTTATTTTTACCCCCTTTTTTTCTGCTTTCCGATCTCACAAGGACTGCACAAAAGGATGACCGGATTCCCATGACAGAAGAATACCAAGAGTACAAAAGCCTGAAAGCCAAACTGCGCTTGCTGGAGGTTCTACTTAGCAAGCAGGAAACCACATAGACTATCCACGTGTGTGTGTGTGTGTGTGTGTGTGTGTTTGTGTGGATATATACTGGTTTGCCTTTCAATACAGATCTAGACATTTTGGATCAAACCATGTTTTTACTTACATATTACATGCTTGTGCCATGGTCATACCACTACAATGCACTTTAACACTAATTCAACATTAAGCAGCCCGAACATCCCAGACACAGGGTTTGATCTATCTCTCAAAAAAAGAAAAAAAGAAAGGAAAAAAAGCCTTACATGGCTACTGCATGGCGTAATATGTAAATACTCTGTTTTGTGCTCATTCTTCATTTCAAACTCAGCAAAGACTAAAAAACATAATGTGTCTTAAATATATATAAAGAAGATAAAATATGGCACTTTATATAGTTTTTTTTTTTTTTTTTTGCCTTTTTGTTAACCAAAGCCTGAATCAATATGCAATTTTCTTGGTTTCTTGTTCTGAGTTTTTTGTCATTCTGATGTAATTTGAAACAAAATGACGATCAGACCATAATGCTCAGGGCGCAAGACGGGGGGTGGGTTTTTGTCGTGAGCAAATGCCAAACTTTTATGCTAAAACCCAGAGCACTTAGATTTTTAATCATATGCAAACTCACCAGCTGTGTGCTGAAGCACAGAAACGCTTGTATTAGTGACAACTGATATACAATGTGAACTATTGTGACCTATTGTGAATGTGTCCCTCTATTACACTCTATTATACATTTTTAATTCACTAAAATGAAATGCACTGAAGACATTTAGAAGCCTCTTGGCATAAAGGCTGGCAGAATGACATTGAAATGGATTTTTTTTAAAGGATACTGTGCAAAAGTCCTGAGCCATGCCTCATTTCTTCATATTAAATTATTAAATTAAATAATGTGGATTCAATTAAAGAAATAGAAACATGCATGAAAAAGTGCCTAAAGATAGAATAAAAAAAAAGAAAACCGTAACAGCAGCAACCTCATTTCCCCTCTCGTCTGTTTCACCCAGCATTTTGTAGATTACTCACCAGCCTGATCATCTGTCATCATCAGCACCTGTTTCTTCTTGCCTCATGCCTTACGTTAGATTTAAAAAAAAAATTATTATTCTTGTGTGATACTTAGGTCACTGTGTGGCTTAACAAACAAAAAACATTCCTCTGAAACTGTTCAGGTACAGGGACTGGACTGAAAATAAGAGTCCTTCAGGAAGCCTGGAAAACTATTCCTCAAGACTACATTAAAAATACATGAAAAAAACATCTGGCTCTTTGGAAGCAAAATATAATGAAACGAGAGAACTCAAGACTTTTGCACAGTAGTCTATATATATTAAAAATGTAACTATGCTATACTATGAAGCACAATGGTCCTTTTTTATGGTCTGAAAGTGTAAGACACTCAAGAGAAGTAAAAAAAAAGCGCCTTGAAGTCCCCTTCAACAATCGATAATGGATCTAACCAACATTGTTTCACCATTTCAACCGCGACAACTTATTACAAGTCGTGTTTTGTGTCCTGCATGCCAGCCGACTTCGAATTGTTGAGATCTTCTACAATCAAGTGTGGTTTGTTCGGTGTCATGTTTGCCGTGTTTCAGGCCGAATTCGACGTACGTACACAGCCCCGATGACTATTTTGCTGTTTGAACGATATCTTTTAGTGCATGTTAATTTTGCATTGGTTTATGCAGTAGATTTTGTGCAAATTTGAGTTTTGAGAAATTCTTTCCGCTCTAGTGTGCATCCATTTCCTGTCCCAAAGTTCCCAGTATTGTGCACTTCTTCTGGTTCCATCTGTTTTCTATAAATTGGTTTAAAAATAAATATTTTTCTATTTCTACTACTTGGCATGTTTATTATGTGTCAAACACAGTATAATAGGTTTTACGATTTGAATAAATAACATGAAACACTGCAGAACAGCGATCAAAGAAGTGCTGATGTCATTGTTTTTTTCAATTCCGATTTCAGAATGATGCTGCAGAGATGTCTGCTATGATCTCTAGATGATAGATCCGAGTACTGTGTGATATTAATACACGCTTATATAGCTTTGTTATACAGTATATTCAGCTACATTATCAGCTCGATCAGGATGCTACTTTATGTTTTTTACTTTGGTAAAATATAACATTGTAACTCTAAAACATGGTTTAAAGTTTCACAGCCGATAAGGATTAAAGGAGCAAATGTCTTTTTTTTTTGGACAGACACAAGGGTAATCCTAACGATGCATCCGGACATAGATAGAAAAATAGGGCTACGGTACTGTATAGTCCAACTCAATAACAGATGAGTGTTTGGTAAAAAGCTGAGAGACACATGCTGTTGAGGAGCCTTGAGTCTCCTAAAGGGTTATTAAATGAGAGTTAAAGAAAAGAGCTCAAGGAAAGAAAACAGGAGAACAGAACTGAACACCAGGGGGTCGTTTGAACGGGCATTTAGCGGCCAACGCTGATGTTACAGGTCTTGCAGCTGGGGTCCTTCTTGGCGTTGATGGTAGACAGGCTCATGAGCTGGTGCCCACTGATCTCAGCCACCGAACCCAGACTCAGGTCCACCGGGTCAGTATAAATCACCTCAAGGATGATGTCCTGTGCATGGCGGAAAGAAAGGTGACCCTCTTCATCCGCAGCACATGTCAGAAACCGGTTGTTGCCGCTATCCAGCAAGGGGAGCCTCTGCTTGCAGAATTCATCGCCTGGTGAGTCTCGTGGTGCCAGAACCAGGATGACGTAGTGGTATGCCGTGTACATGCAGTAGAAATCGGCGAAGTACAGGTTGGTATCGTGGTTGAAGAGAGCCTCGGCTGCAACTTGGAAGCGGAAACGGCCATACGGTGAGTCCTGCGGGGGGGCGCCCGTATTGAACTCGGTGTTACAGCTGAAGAAGATGCCCTCCAGCTTGCCACTAATGGGTGAGCCGTGGCTGCCGCTGTTGTCCTTCACCGACGGCAGCATCTTGTTTTCCTGTGCCTCACTGCAACAAGGGTGCATTTATATGTAAATATATAATCATAGCAATTCTCCATGTTGCACATTAACGTATTAGACTTTACTCATTAATTATAGAAAACCCAAGAAAGACCCAAACAGCTGCATCTCAATAATCCATCAATTACAACTCAAACATCTAATTGCGAGAGGCCCAAACATGTGATGTAATGCAACGTGTTTAAACAGGATCGCATACTTCAGTGTTAAGCAACTAGTAGCACTGAAATAACTATTTGATCGTGTAGTGAAGAATGATCAAAGAACCTCTGATTCAGAGATATAACAGAGATGCAGAGAAAGAGAGGAAAAGAGGTTGAAATGCAGCCGATGTAAACAGCTAAAACCTCTCTATAAAATCTGTCTGAGCCAAGTGCTACTAACAGGTCCCTGTGGGACTTTTTTTGTGGAAGGTAAATGGAGCTAATTAGATTCCAAGGTGCTTCTCACATCTCATTTCTTCTCTACTTTACTCTTTTGGCAGATTTAAATAGTGCGTTTTTGGTGGCTCCATTAACTTCGTCTGCAGAACCCGACCATTTCACTCCCTTTGATCATTTTATAGTCTTCACAAGCATGAAAGATCGAGGACGCATCAACAAATCAAAAGGCATTCACCTTCAAGGTGCCCTGCTCATATTTTTACACGTATTGATGACACTGTGAAAGATGGGCCTTTAGAGAAAAACTTTGGGTAACAAAAAGGTAAAGGAAAAAAAAATCCATTGGCTGTATTTTAGTAAGGATGTTAATTTTTAAAAAAATCTTAACTGTTTGGATGAAACCAGTATACACCAGTGAAAAAAAATACACTTTAGTGTGTTACAAATATATTGAAATTCTCGATAGTACACTGCAAATATACTAACAAAAAGTTGTACAATCAGTTAATATATAAAAAGTATACTAATATCATGCTTTTACCAAAATTTTTGAATTAAACTTTAAATATACTTTCAAATAATTGTATTACAGTACACTTTCCAAAAATATATTATTGGAAAATATACTTTAAGTGAAAGGTTGGTCTAATTTCCAAAGTATACTTATTTAAACGTGTTTTTCAATGTATTTTTGGTATATAAAACAAAAAAAAATGCTCGAAATAATCATTGTACAAATATACAGAAAGTATACATTAGAATACAATTTTTATATATACGGTAGTCTCAGTATATTATCAGTTAAATTTAAATGTACTTATTCATATGTACTTATATTTAGTGCACTACTCTCTCGTGCGCGTTTCAAGATTCAAGATTCTTTATTTGTCACATGCATAGTTATACAAGTACAACACGCAGTGAAATGTATCACTGCTTTTAGACTCGTTTTTGCACACCGAATCTCTCTCCCGCACGCGATCTCAAACTCATTTTTGCGCGCTGAAAATCACCTTTTGCCCATTCAAGATAATTTATGTTCGCACTCTCTCACTCTTCTGTCCGCTCACTGTCATAAAGCGACACTTACACAAACTGCAGCAGTGTTAGAACTCTGCAACTATTCCAGCCAACCAGAGACTAGAATTGTCGCCCCACCAGCCAATCAGAGACTGGAGGCGGGCAGATGCGGACTGTCTGTTTCCTGATTGGCTCCAAACTCTTCCGCTTCTAGTTTGAAATAACGGCTGGAGGCTGCATCATCGCGTGCATTATTTCGTATCGTTATTATTTTATTTTCATCGGAATAAAGTAAATTGAACGGTTTTTGTTAGGTAATTTGTCATTAGGTACATACTTTAAGCTATAGAATGTATTGTCTAATGTGTTGTTGTTAATGTGTTGTGTACTTTGCTTGTGGTATAATGGCTCTGTAGCTCTCGGCCTGTTTTCAGTCTCTGTGTAACAGAATCAACACACCAGGTTTAAACTAATACTGCCATATACTTTAAGTGTACTAAGTATACTTAAAGTTGTTCCACTTTAGCACGCAAAAGTATACTTAATATACTTAAAATTGGGCTTTTGTACAATTTTATTACAACTTAAATACACTTAGGCGGCGCGGTGGTGTAGTGGTTAGCACTGTCGCCTTGCACCTCCAGGGTCTGGGTTCGATTCCCCGGCCAGGCTCGATTCCCGTCTCTGTGTGCATGGAGTTTGCATGTTCTCCCCGTGCTTGGTGGGTTTCCTCCGGGTACTCCGGTTTCCTCCCACAGTCCAAAGATATGCAGGTTAGGCTAATTGGCGTTCCTAAATTGCCCGTAGTGTGTGATTGTGTGAGTGTGTGTATGTGTGTGTGCCCTGCGATGGACTGGCACCCTGTCCAGGGTGTACCCCGCCTAGTGCCCGAAGTCTCCTGGGATAGGCTCCAGGTCCCCCGCGACCCTGAACACAGGATTAAGCGGTATAGAAAATGAATGAATGAATAAATACACTTAGTACAAAATTAATTGTTCCAAAACAGCAAACTTCGAGTATACTAAACATTAGTCTGCTGCAAGCATACTTAAATATGCTTGGATTTGATATACTTAGCATACTTTTTTTTCACTTGGGTAGGCCTCATCCAAACAGCTGAGATGTTGCTTTATGGTAAAAGTGTCAAGCAAAAACAAACAAAAATATCTGAAAAAGTCTTATAGATGGCAAATTTATTTTGTGTATCAGTGTGTGCAACAGCACAAATGTTTTTGGGCATTAGATTCATTTTATTTCTCATGGAATGCAGAAAAGCAATTTAAAAGACTATAGACTATATAAAAGTATATAGCATAGCAAAGCATGCCTCAACCGAGTAGTGGAGATGGCTCAATTAGGCTACGTTCAACACTTATTTACTCACTCACTCATTGTCTATACCGCTTTATCCTGTATTCAGGGTCCCGGGAGACTTATGGCACGAGGTGGGGTACACCCTGTACAGGGTGCTAAGTTCAACACATTTTTTCAATATTTTATAGTGATGCAAAATTATGCCTAAGAAGTTGTAATTCATTAATTTTCAATCATAACACCACCTGTGCCTATTTACAGTACAGAAGTGTTTTTATTAGTATGTGGCATGTATACTGTATAGTATAGTCGCCGACGTTGGCACCGACCACTTCCTCCTTGGTGCAGCCTGTCGTATCCGTCTTAAGCGCCAGTTCGCTCTTTCTCCACGGGCAAAACCGTTAGATGTCGCGCGCCTTCGGGCACCCAGCCCTAGCCCAACAATACAACGACGCAGTCTAGAATAGTTTCGACCTGCTTACCCCGTCTGACGACCTCGAGTCACAGTGGGCGCAATTTCGGGATACACTCGTTGCCTCTGCGGACCAAGCGCGTGATGATGCGACTGAGCAACAGAGGCGAGGTACAGCGACCTGCACCATCGAGCACTTTCAGCAAGTCCTTAACCAACCGGCGCCGACCACAGCCTCGATTCCATTCCTACAACAGTAGCAGAACTGGCGATCCGTACCCTCAAGAGTGGCACAGCGGCCGGCATTTATGGAATTCCATCCGAACTCCTAAAAATCGGCGAACATTACGTTGTCAATGCTCTGACGAACCTTCTCAACACTGGTCGGCGGCCGCGGTACCTGAAGACTGGAAACGAGGCATTATCGTCACGCTACCGAAGAAAGGCGATCTCTCCAAATGCGACAACTGGCGGGGCATCACCCTGCTGTCAGTGCCCGGCAAGGTACTCTCCATCGTCCTTTTAAATCACCTGCGACGAGCAATGGCTGAGTGGACCTCAGCGCGACCCTGGAACAGCAGTTGGCAAACGCCGGGCTTAGAATAAGCGACCAAAGTTATGCGAGTCATAATGCATGGGTCCCAATCACCGTCAATGGCCAGCGCGTGGAAGAAGTGATGGAATTCACTTACCTCGGCAGTGTAATAAGTTCGGATGGGGATACGACGCGCAATGCAACGGCAAAGCGTCTGCTGCGTTTCAACATCTACGCTCCGTCTGGAACTCCCCGTCGCTTTCTATGCAAGTCAAACTCCGACTCCTCATCTCCATCGTAACTCCCACGACGACGTACAGTACGCGAGTGAGAGGTGGAAGATGATGGCGGCTGTCGCCCGGAAGCTAGACGCTTTCCAACAGCAATGCCTGCGACGCATACTGAGGATCAGTTATCTGGACCATATTACGAACGAAGAGGTCTATCGCCGAGCCAACACTCGACTGCTCTCGGCAACTGTCAATGAACGCACACTTCGCTTTGCCGGCCATGTCCTACGTCTACCTAACCACCGGCTACTCAGAATGGCGATGCACTGGCGGCTAACCCAGGACAAACGCAAACAAGAGTGGCCAAGGACTAACTGGCGGTGAACCTCACATGGGACGAAGCCGAAGCTGCGGCTGTTGATCAAACACAATGGAGAACACTCGTTGCCCTATGAACCAATCGTCGCAGGAGGCCATATAGTATGTAACATGCATACTAGTAGTTCATTTGAAATGAGAGTTCAAAGATTACATAGATACAGATAGGAGGCACGTTTTATGTAGAAAGCTTCACATTAATGTTCACGGAGAATTTATTCATTCATTCATTCATTCTCTATACCGCTTAATCCTGTGTTCAGGGTCGCGGGGGACCTGGAGCCTATCCCAGGAGACTTCGGGCACTAGGCGGGGTACAACCTGGACAGGGTGCCAATCCATCACAGGGCACACACACATACACACACTCACACACACAATCACACACTACGGGCAATATAGGAACACCTAACCCGCATATCTTTGGACTGTGGGAGGAAACCGGAGTACCCAGAGGAAACCCACCAAGCACGGGGAGAACATGCAAACTCCATGCACACAGAGATGGGAATCGAACCCTGGACCCTGGAGGTGCAAGGCGACAGTGCTAACCACTACACCACCGCGCCGCCCAGAGAATTTAGTTAAGAGTAAATTAATACATCTGGATTGGGAAAAATTATACCCAATTATCCATATAAATTATGGATTGGGAGAACATTAAATAAAATGTTCTCTTTCATCATTATTTTTCTTTTTATCCTCCAAAATCTGGGTGTACTGGCAATATCTTAACTCAATAAAAGTAGTAAAAAGTAGAAGTATTTTGGTAAAAACCAGCAGATTTACATGCCTTGCATGGTCAAAGTACTCTTTGTTCTGGTTGCGATAGAACACAGAGAATGGCAACATTCTGCCTGCGATAGCCTCGGCTTTCTCCAGCAGCTGTGTGAGATGGACCGTGGAGTAATCTGGGAGTAAAAAGGAAAAAAATGCAAAGAAGTCAAAATGATTCTCAGTAATGAGATGAAACCATAGCAACAGACACCACGGATAAACACTGTCAAATTACTCTTCTATAACTAAGAGATAACTAGGTTTATAAATTGTTGCTATTTAAGGTCTTTTCATGCTTAAATGCCTCTCAGGAAAAAAAAACATCCCCTTTTAAACTTTAATGGAAGTGAATAAATATTACAGATGCTTTTGCTACATGAACATTTAAGTCCTTGCATAGACATCTGTAATGATTTAAATTAACAAAATGAAAAAAGTCACATTTACCACGGATATTACAGGGATTAAATTCAGGAGGCGTACTGACTGGCAACACACATTGGCCCTCATTGTGCAAAATGAACACAAGTTAATTTGTTTCGGCAAACAAGTACAAACTGCTAACAAGTGTTCAGACAGCGTGAGAATTTTAAATGTTTTAGCACCCCCATGAAAATGATTAAAAAATAATACCCTTCTGAAAAGGAATAAAACAAAACATAATAAATTTCTTGGTCACTGCCTCATTCCATATTTGATCATGTTAATTTATTCTTTAATGTTCCAAAAATTGCCACAATAGAGACAAAGGAAACCTATGATCGGGTGCTTCTAACCTTTTGACTGTAAAAGAGTCAAGCAAAGAGGAATATTTTTCAATAAGTTTTTAGCAAGCTACAGTTGTGCTATAATAGAAGTAAATAATGCGTTTTTTTGCGAGTATATGTATGTTTTGCTCTCACCAGCTGTGCAGAACTCAACAACGTCACTCCACTCGGAGACGGCGTAATCGCCCTCACTCTGCTTGGAGGCTGTTTGGACAGCTACAGTGTACTCCGTGCGTGGGCTCAGAAACCAGTGGCCTCTCACTGTCATGGGCAGAGGCACTGCTTTTGCTACCAGTTTAGTGGGTACATCCTGTGACATGCAGAGGGCAAAACAGGGCATTCATTAAATATTCAAAGCAATTAACTCTTCTCAACCTCATCTAAACTTGTTTGGAATTCACAATGAAGTCAACTGAAATACCTTATGACAGGTTCAAATGCTAATGTGTTGGAGTTTTACGTGAAACACATACAGCTGTGGTATACTGTATGTTTGGGCCAGTCTGTAAAACCCAGTTAAAGTATTTCTTTTTGAAATTCACAGTTTTATTATTATTATTTTTTTTTTACAAAAATCATTCTACATATGACTTCATATCAAATACATAGACTATGTATATCAAATAACATTGTTTAGCACAGAAATTACATGTTGGCCATTACTATGCCAAATGTAACCCAAAACATGTAACCACTCTCCAAACATCTCATGATCTGATCTTACAAAATGTTGAATTTCATTATTACTAATCATTTTCTATCATTAATTAATCTTTTTATTTAACTTGTTTGTATTCTATGTGCCCATATTTAATACATTAATACATACATTTAAAAAAATATGTAAATCTCTGTTCCATCTCACTTGTACAGTTTTTTTTTTAAATCTGCATTTGCCTTTTGAAAAGGTTCATCTTTAATAAGCGGAGAAAGAAAAACCCTCACCTACAATGGTATTAATTATATATACCTTGTGCTTGAACTTGTTGGCATTCTTGTTCTCTTTCTTGTTAAGGTCAATAAAGTAGTGTGTAATGCGCTCCTTGGCTCTGGAATCCATGTCCCAGCAGATCTTGAAGGAGTCACAAGTAATGTTACTGATTTTAATGTTCTGAGGAACAGGAAGCTCCTCCATCTCTGCAATGCCACTGTCCTGGGATTTATTTCCTACGAGAAGGGAAAACAGAGACAGGGTATTATAGAGACAGAGACTGTTAAAGATATAAAGAGGTCCCTGTGAGTTTGAGAACTCTTTCTGTGTAGGCTTCAGCTTTGGAACAGTTGGTGCTAAACAATCCAAAACCCAGCTGGGGTTTGAATATAGCCTATAATGTACTACACATATGCAATGACATTACTTTTTTCAGCACATATAGACAAAATGTATGTGCACAGATGTCCAGAATCAGGTTACTAACTTTAAAATTCCAAAGTGTACACAATATTTAGACACTGAATGAACCCTGGGTGGAGCATCCGAGGCTGGGACTATATTTTCCATAATTAACTCAGGGTGAACCTGATTGGGTGATTTTGACAGATGTGATCTGGGTAGTGAGAAATTCTCAGTGACTAATAGTGATAGTGAAAGTGATAGTCAAAGTTCAGAAGAACATACATAAAGGCCTTGTTCGTTCTGCAAATAAATCTGATTTGTTTCACACTCAGTGATCAGATTGAATTTGGCTTTCAAAGTTCAGACAGGCACATCGAAACTGACCCAGTGATGACCTATCTGCATTGGTGGTTGTGGTAATGATGCCGGGGATTTGAATGTAGCATGATTTTTTCTCATATATAACCCCGTTTCTGTACACATCAGACATTTCACTTTGTGCTCTTGTCTAGGGACTATTGCTCTCCACCAACCGCATCTTTTCAAACTGCTCGCTCATGCACCATTGGGAGCATCGGAGGACAGCGCTATCTGTTCCTACCGCTTGTGTGAGTTTACAGACGCCTCTGATTGGCTGTAGAGCTGTAATTAATGTGGAAGCACTAGGTGCGTCTCCCATCCCACCCCGCTGAGAGAGCCTGACCAATTAGCTCTCTCTAGGACCTCTCGGCTGCGAGAGGCTACAGCATCACCTAGGGATCGAACCAGTGATCTCCGGATGATAGGGCGAGCACTTTACCACTGCGCCAATCGGGTCCAAATAAAACAATTTTTCAACCAGTTAAAAAAAAATCACACACATCCAAATGTGGTTTGAAATCCGGTTTAAGTGTGTAGAGCGTCCAGACTAGTGATGGGTCGTTCATGAATGATTCATTCTTTTTGAACTAATCTTAAATATGACTCAGTAGAACGAGTAGGTTCGGAGAGTGATTTGTTCATTTTCTACTGGGCGCGCATGCGCCAAGCATTGCAACACTTCCGTAGGTTATGTACAGAAATGAGTGATTACCTTCGAGTCTTTGGTCCGAATCATTCGTTCTTTTGTCACGTGACTCCCATAGACGCTATGCGGTGCAATAGATTCAAAAGACCGAACAACTCGGATTAGAAGATATGAGAGGTGAGCTGCTCATTCAGTTTATGTCCTTAGCTGCATTGTAATATTTTCATTACTAGAACTATAGCCAAAATTTGTGTATGTAGATGTATTGGGGGTCTGTTTATTGAAAATGCAATATTTTATTTTATTTCTGCGCAAAAAAAACGAAATGAACTAAATGACTCAAAAAAAAGATTTGTTCATTTTGATGAACAAGATTCAAAGAACTAAGTCACTTAAATTATTCAAACTTCCCATCACTAGTCCAGACTGGGACAAATCTACAGTATTTGAATCTGATTTTAAATCACATTTGGATGCGGTTCAGATCGGATTTGTAAAAATGAGTTTCAAATGTGTTTTTTTAACTGACTACATGGAAGCAATCTGATTAGAAACCTGGATTTGCCGAAAATCTGATTTGGGCGGGCAGTCTGAACAAGGCCTGAGTGGCATATTTAGACGAGAGCTAAGAGCCGTAAAGAGGAGAGACAAGCCCGATGCTTTAGAAGAGTTACTGGGGTGGCAACAGAGAACTAAAAATTGTCCAAGAGCCTTAGACAGATTCAAGTGCAGGATTAGAGTGAGGAACAGATTCCTGGAGTGTACACAAGCTCAAGATCATAGTCAGAGTGTGATCATTAGACGGGGGATTTTAAGGACAGGAGGATTCAATAATGAAGAACAAGTTTGCAAGACTGACTACATTGCAAGTAAAGTCCTCTTATACTAAAAGTAAGCAAATATATATGAAAATCGAATTCACTAGACATCCTTAGTGAATATTTCTCTGTTTTTAGTAACAGTAACAGTATAAAGAAAGGTAAAGCCTGAATCATGAGTACGAGTGGACACATGAAGTGAGACAGTGGGACATGGAGGGAGGAATTAAGGCAGCATGGGTTTGCTACATGAGAGGTTGGACAAGAGGTCAAAACAAGTGATTGTTGTTGTGGGTTTATCCACACAAGCAGGCTAATCAGTAGTCAGGAAATATCAGGAGCTAATTAGCTTCCGATTCACAGCCTTCACAGTTCCCTTGACTATACACTTACTTGTGAACTCACTTCTTATTATATGGTCAAACTGCATTTGCCAAAGTGTGATCTGTCCTCAGATGAGTTTATCAAGCCATTATAACATTTAAAAAAGTGTATGCAGTATACAGGGTATACAGTAATCCTCACTGCAGAAACTGCACTCGTTAAAGTAGTACTACTAGCCTCTAATTAGCATGGTGTCTACTTGCTTGTGTCAATCTCCGTGTAACTTTTGACACTGTATTCAATTCAATTCAACTCAATTTTATTTATATAGCGCTTTTTAACAATGGTCATTGTCTCAAAGCAGCTTCACAAAAATGAAAGAAATTTAACAAAAAATAAATAAATAAAATAAATAAAAATAAATAAATAAAATAAAAATAAAAAATATAAATAATAATAATAATAATAATAATAATTATTATTATAATTATAGAAAAGAAAATAATTGGAAGTGTGTATGTGTGAGAAAAATGTGCAGATAATAATAATGAGACGAATGAATGAAATCTCTCTGATGAGCAAGCCAAGGGTGACGGCGACGGTGGCAAGGAAAAACTCCCTGAGATGGCATTAGGAAGAAACCTTGAGAGGAACCAGACTCAACAGGGAACCCATCCTCATTTGGGCGATAACAGATAGAAATGATATAACATCTTGTGTGTTGTGCAGGTGAAAATTCAATATGACAGAAATTATTTAAATTGACATGAAGACCAGTTCAGCATAGGGACGAGTCAGTAGGTGCAGAGGGCAGATGAGGTCTGGATCACTGGAAGCACAGGAGCAGCATGTGTAGCTCCAACCATCATAAAGCTGAATCCAGCTGGAGCTGGTCCTTCTCTGGATGCCTCAGGAACCTCGCAGGGTCGGCCTTTGTCTACTGAAGCTGGCAAAATCTCCGATGCCTCGGGATGGGTAGAGAAATACAGAACAGATGATCGTTATGTTCTTGTAGAAAGACTATCATTTTTAATTGGATCTTCCTTGGCTCATTTCTGTTTCTGACTCATCTGACTGAATCTTATTAGTTTCGAAATGTAAATAACGATGCACGTAAAAGTCATGTTTGATGTTCCACAAGACTTCTATGTGAGCTCTTCGGCCACTGCTTTATTTCATAGCATATGGCCCATGTAGGTATAATTATTCATAATTATGGTTTTACTTCCGATGCTATGCTGATGATGAAAGAGGACACTCGCAAATCATCTTATAAATGTATATATATTTTTTTTAAACAAGGAACAAGCTCTGGGTGGCTGTAGTGGTGCAGGTTTGGTTCCTGTGTCTGTGTGCATGGAGTTTGCATGTTGTCCCCGTGCTTGGTGGGTTTCCTCCAGGTACTCCGGTTTCCTCCCACAGTTCAAAGACATGTAGGTTAGGCTAATTAGTGTTCCCAAATTGCCCGTATTGTGTGAATGAGTGTGTGAGTGTGTATGTGTGTGGGCCCTGCGATGGATTGGCACCCTGTCCAGGGTGTACCCCACCTCGTGCTCTAATGATGACCACAACCCTAAATACATGATAAAGCGGTATAGACGATGAGTGAGAGTGAGAGGAACAAGCTTTCTGTGTGCTTAATGAATCTTGTATGAAATGCATAAATAATATGCTATGATAAAATCTTTTTTTTTTTGTCAGGTCCCAAGCAACACTTGGGATCTTGTGTATAACACTTGATATCTCCCAAATAGTTTGACCAATCTTCTCCATTTAAAGTTCTTGTGTGAAAGTGTCCATTTAAACAAGAAGAGACCAAGCTCTCCATTGGCATACAGTATAAGTTCCCTTTTCGAGGCTTCACTCAATGCTGCGTTAGAACGCTTATGGGAACTATCTTGTCGCATTGCCGGCCATGAAGCATGTGTGGAAAAACGCCATTATCTGGCTACATATAACCTCGGTCAGGTGACGTCATCTGATTAGATCAGGTGGAGGTTATAAATACCGGAAAGCCGGCAACAAAACCTCAGATCATTTGTCTTCATGCCGACTTGTGATCGCGTGTGTGCAGCAAGCATTTAAAAAAAAAAAAAAAAAGGATATATAAGAAACCATTCTTAACAGAGAAAAAAAAAAAAAAAAAAACTCACCAGATATAATGGCCGAGTTCAGTCTATCATGCCCGTGCGGTAACCGTCTTTCTCAAGACGATAGCCATAATCTCTGTTTTGAGTGTTTGGGTGAAAGCCACGCTCTCCTTGGACTTGAAGGAGAGTGTGAGCACTGTGATAATCTCCAGATGAAAGTGCTACGAGCGCGTCTCGCGTTCTTTAGGGAGCCACGAGCCGCTCTGCACTCCTGGGGCTCACAGGTTGATTTGGCCGAGGCACGAGAGACGGAGCCCCTCCTCTCTCTCGTTTCCTCCCCCGATCTCTCTCTCTCCCCCCCCACTTCGCGAGCGCACTTCGGTGCTTCTCGGGAGTGTTTGAGGGAGACTCACTCGCTTGCTTCAGTTGAAATGGATGTAGCTACCTCAGAACGATCCTCTAGGGATGATAGAGAGTATGAGGAATTAATTGAGGTTATAACACGCGCAGTTGAACGTTTACATATTGACTGGCCACAAGAGCAAGCTCATACAAAACGTTCCAAACTGGATGACAGATTTCTATCGGGTGGCCAGGAGATGGCGTCACAACGCCGTTCTCTCCCCTTTTTTGATGATCTCCACAACGAGTTATCTCGTTCATGGAGACGTCCCTTTTCTTCCCGTATTTTTGTACCTTCAACTTCATTTTATTCGAATATTGTTGATGCAAAAGCACAGGGTTATGTGATGATGCCCCAGATTGAGGAGACGCTCGCGGGCTATCTCGCTCCTGGAACATCATCTTCATTAAAAAAGCCAACCCTTCCCTCCAAGGCATGTAGAACTTCTTCTACCCTGTTAGGGAAGGCGTTCCAAGCAGCTGGTCAGGCCGGCGCTTCCTTGCACACCATGGCGGTTTTGCAGGCGTATCAGGCCGACCTGCTGAATAATCTGAGCACGAGCGGCAATATGAATCAGGAAGCGTTCATAGAATTACGCCGGGCTACTGATCTGTCCCTGCGTGCGACGAAACAGACAGCCCGTGCTATTGGCCGTTCTATGGCATCCCTGGTGTCTGCAGAGAGACACCTCTGGCTAAATCTAACTGGCATTAAGGACAAAGATCGGGCATTCCTTCTCGATGCTCCCATCTCACCCTCAGGCCTATTTGGCGAAGCTGTAAATACTGTCGCTACCAGATTTAGAGAGGCCAGTCTCTATGAACAAGCTTTTGGGAAATTTATCCCACGCCGTGCCCAGGTGTCGAGGCCATCGGCCACCCAACCTCGACCCGATCTCAGTCTCGCTAGACGAGAGGCGCAGAAGGAAAGCGTCAGTAGCCGCGCACCCCCCCGTAAGGACTGGGGTACGGCTCGGCGCCCCCCTCAGGCCGCCCCCAAAAAAATAGACCGCTCTGTCTTCTTCGCGAAGAAGCGTCCCTGATAGCAGAGCTCAGGACCGTGGGGGTGACCCCCCCTGGGGATGGGCACATAGGAGCATGCCCCCCTGGGCACCCCCAGGAGATCGATGTTCAGTTTCCGCCGCCTTTGGTGTTTCGGACAACACCGGTCTCCGACACGTTAGTCCTTCGGTCGCATCCTGCTATATTCCAGGACACCGAACCACTAACACCCCCCAGCCCAGTAGAAGTACTTGCACCCCTTTCGGAGAAGCTGGCAGCGTGGAAGCTACTGCCAGGCATACCCCCCTGGGTTTTAAAGACTGTAGAGAAAGGATACAGGATCCAGTTTGCATATCGCCCTCCGCGTTTCAACGGCGTGGTCTCCACTTCCGTGATACCGGAAAGGGCGCGTTTTCTGAGTTCCGAACTCCAGAAATTACTGCAGAAGGGAGCCATAGAACAGGTTCCTCCTCCAGACATGGAGTCAGGTTACTACAGTCGGTACTTCCTGGTCCCCAAAAAGGACGGGGGTCTGCGTCCAATTCTGGATCTTCGCGGTTTGAACCGCTATCTCAAAAAATGCAACTTCAAAATGTTGACCATAAAGACTATTGTTTCACAAATCCAACCACAGGATTGGTTTGTGACAGTAGATTTAAAGGACGCATATTTCCACATAGAAATTTTGCCACAGCACAGGAAGTTCCTGAGGTTCGCCTTTGGGGGAAAAGCCTACCAATTTCGGGTTCTTCCATTCGGTCTAGCCTTATCACCCCGCACATATACAAAATGCATGGATGCAGTTCTGGCTCCTTTGAGACTCCAGGGCATCCGCATTCTGAATTACATAGACGACTGGCTAATACTGGCCCAGTCTCAGCAGCTAGCACTTCGACACCGAGATGTCGTCCTAGCTCACCTTCACTTGCTGGGATTGAGACTCAACGCCACGAAAAGCGTTCTCTTTCCAGCACAAGTGACAACCTACTTGGGCGTCAGGTGGAATTCGATCGCTATGCAGGCACATCTGTCTCCTGCTCGCGTCGAATCCATAAACAACGCTCTGAAGGAAATCAGACTAGACCAAGAAGTGACTGTACATCACTTACAAAAATGTTTAGGCCTCATGGCAGCTGCGTCCATGGTGATACCCTTGGGTCTCCTGCACATGAGAGCGTTTCAGCTGTGGTTAAGAGCCAGGGGAGTTCACACGAGAACAAATCCCCGAAGGCGGATAAGGGTTACGCGCAAAGGACTTCGTACCCTTTCTATGTGGTTCAGACCCCGGTTTCTCGCCTTGGGTCCCACTCTAGGTCCGTCTTGTCGTCGCAAAATGCTAACGACAGACGCTTCCCTTACCGGCTGGGGCGCGGTCTTGGATGGCCGTCCAGCCCAAGGGGTCTGGAGAGGCCACCTTTTCGCATGGCACATCAATTGCCTCGAAATGATGGCTCTATTTTTAGCTCTACAGCATTTCCTCCAGCAGCTGAGAGGCTACCATGTCCTAGTGCGGGTGGACAGCACATCAGTAGTCTCCTATATAAATCGCCAGGGCGGCCTGCGCTCACGACGCTTGAACCAGCTAGCACATCAGGTTCTGCTCTGGGCTCAGGACAAGTTCCTGTCCCTCAGGGCGATTCACATTCCAGGGTACAGGAATGTGGGAGCAGACTTTCTGTCCAGACGAGCTGTGAATCACGGGGAATGGAAACTCCACCCCGAAGTAGTCACTCAAATCTGGGAGAGATTCTCTACAGCGGAGGTGGACCTCTTTGCCTCACAGGAGACTGCACAATGTCCCCTCTACTACTCTCTGACTCATCCAGCTCCCCTGGGTCTGGACGCGATGGCCCATACGTGGCCCAATTTACGCCTCTATGCGTACCCTCCGATAGCTCTGCTCCCGGGAGTCCTGGCGAGGGTCCGTCAACACGGTTTGCGCCTCTTATTGATAGCGCCCCGTTGGCCGGCCCGAGTATGGTTCTCAGAAATAATATCACTCCTCGACGGCTCACCTTGGATGATTCCAGTGAGGAGGGATCTTCTATCTCAGGCGCAGGGGACAATATTTCATCCCCGGCCCGAGCTTTGGAACCTTCACGCTTGGCCCCTGAACGGGACCAATTGAGTCAAGCCGGCCTTTCAGCCGGCGTAATTGACACCATCCTAAGTGCTAGGGCTCCCTCCACTAGAAGGATTTATGCCTTCAAATGGAAGGTATTCGAGAGCTGGTGCATGGCTAAGCAGGTGGACCCAGTCCACTGCCGAATTGTTTCAGTGCTAGAATTCCTGCAAGAGAAATTGTCCTCGGGCTTGTGCCCTAGTACCCTCAGAACGTACGTGGCCGCTATTTCAGCCTGCCACGTCCTGTCTGAAGGGGCTACTGTAGGAAATCACCCTTTAGTTGCCCGTTTCATTCGTGGAGCTAAACGGTTGAGGCCACCCACTAGAGTCACGGCTCCCTCTTGGGATTTATCTATCGTGCTCGAAGGTTTGATCGAGACTCCTTTTGAACCGCTAGAGTCAGCGCCCGACAGGCTTCTGACTCTCAAGATGGTTCTTCTTATGGCCATCACCTCTCTAAAGAGGATCGGAGACCTGCGTGCATTGTCAGTCTCCCCATCCTGCCTGGACTTTGCCCCTGGGCTAGTCAAGGCCATTCTGCATCCTCACCCAAACTATCTACCGAAAGTTCCTTTCTCTACCATGCACCCTGTCATCCTGGAAGCCTTCTGTCCTCCGCCCTTTGCGGATTCGGAGCAGGAGAAACTTCACCTACTGTGCCCAGTACGTGCTCTTCAGGCTTAGGTCCACCGCACCAGCCAGTGGCGTAAGTCAGAGCAACTCTTTATATGTTATGGAGGCCGCAACCGGGGGGCGGCCGCCACCACACATACTCTGTCACACTGGGTGAGAGATGCTATTGCCCTCTCCTATGAGGCGCGTGGACACACTTCGCCCCTAGGAGTCAGGGCTCATTCAACCAGAGGGGTCGCCTCATCTATTGCTCTTGCAAGAGGTACTCCCCTGCAACAAGTGTGTGACGCAGCGGGTTGGTCCTCTCCGCACACATTTATAAGATTTTATAGTCTGGATGTCCATGCCACCCCAGGCTCACGAGTCCTCGGTTCAGCTTCCCGGACATGAATCTGAGACCTTCTCGGCCTTGTGCGCACACGCTACACAACCTTGGGGTCCAGACACCTGTAGTGCGGCGGCGTTGGTATTCTCGTTCCCATAAGCGTTCTAACGCAGCATTGAGTGAAGCCTCGAAAAGGGAACGTCTCGGGTTACTTTGCAGTAACCCTGTTCCCTGAGAGGCGGGAACGAGATGCTGCGTCCGAACGCCGCACTACCATGTGACCGGACGTCCATTCAGACAAATAATCTGAGGTTTTGTTGCCGGCTTTCCGGTATTTATAACCTCCACCTGATCTAATCAGATGACGTCACCTGACCGAGGTTATATGTAGCCAGATAATGGCGTTTTTCCACACATGCTTCATGGCCGGCAATGCGACAAGATAGTTCCCATAAGCGTTCTAACGCAGCATCTCGTTCCCGCCTCTCAGGGAACAGGGTTACTGCAAAGTAACCCGAGACGTTTTGTTTAATGCAAAGATGAGCATGAGAGAAATAGGGATTTAAAATTTTTTTGGTGAATCAGTGTGTGTCCACAGTAGAAACCCTATTATAGCGGAAAACGCTGCATATTCCGCTTAGAAGACCTGGCTGAAAGTTTCGATGCATGTTTCGTGGGGCTGCATGCAAAAATTGTGGGCTATACTGCCACTTGGTTTTGGATATACAAAACCTATGTATGTGGGCCATACAGTCACCCGATTCGGAAAAATCTATATATGACTTCATGCCCAAGGGGACCAAAATCCAGCACATTAGGCCAACAATCCAGACACAACTTGACATTCCCATACGTCCCAAGGAGTCATGCCCAGAGGGGCTCGAGCTTCACTTACACAATACTGGGCATGGTGTTTTGCATTAAAGGATTATGAGTGATCAGAGCAAACACACATAACTCTAGTGTGGAAAACTTACTCAGCAGGTGAATAAGCAAGTTCCAGTTATCACAGAAGCCCCCGTTTTACCACTATTCCACTCAATTTCTGTTAGTTAGTAAAATGTATCACTGATAACGTACTATTAATGGCCTTCAAAGTGGTCTCACTCCACTGGACACGAGGGAACCTTTGGTCTATTAAGATGTCTGCTTTGATTAACTACGGGGTAGAAGAATGTTAACTACAGCAGGGACCAGAATTTCCCTTTGCACAAAACAAAGTCAATGAAGATTCTAGATGAAAACTTTTGGCCTGCTCTGAGCCATGACCTCAACCCCACTGGATACCTTTGGGACAAAGTGGAATGCTGAAGGCGCCGTAGCCCGTCCCTCGTCTGACATCAATGCCTGACCTCACTAATGCTCTTGGAGCTGAATGGAAAAATCTCAAGAGTTACATTCCAACATCCATGTGTGGACATTCCAATAACAGCAAAGTGGAATAGGATGTTCATAATGTACATCTTGGAGGGTGATAGTCACGTGTCATGAACTTTTCACCATAAAATTTAGAGGCTCCTGGGCATTGAATATTATAATAGCTTGGGACAGAACTGTTGCTTTAATCAAAAGACTGTCCTTAACTCACCCCTGGGCTGCTATTCAAAGTACACTCACCGAACATTCGTCTTGATACAAATTGGTCAACAACTTGCTTGTCTGTACTGCTCTAAAACTCTATACTGTATTCATTGTGATACATTTCTTTTACAACATTTCCATTAGTCTAACTTTGCAACCTTTTCCAGTTCTAAACACTGTAATAATAAAGAGTGCACAATGTATTCCAACAAAACATCGTTATATGTTCAAATTATATGGAATCTTTTGTCAAGCCCCCTTAAATCTAGCATCATTGTTTGTGATAATCAGGAGTGAAAGTAGTTCATAGTAATTCTTACCAATAATACTGTATGTAGGCAAAAAGTGATGACAATAAAAGTGTTTATTCTGCTTTAGAATAGCCTCAGCTAAGGAACTGTTTCGGCGTTGAATCCAAAATAGCGTAAAGTGAAAAGCTAGTGCGCTATGTATAATGTAGAATCCCTTATTCCACACTCGAAGTCGTGCCCTTATTTAGTGGTAAGTGAAGGAATTGGGATTCGGATTTGACTATAGTTAGCCATGAACAAAAAATACAATTCAGAGGCAATTTGGAACAATGTGTTTTCTTGCTGAAAGTGCAGAGATGCCTTGTCTTGAATATGGGTTTTGGCAGGCAGCTGCTCTCCTCTCTTACCACCACTGAATGTTTTTTGTATTCTGTATATCCTTGTTTTCTGTACAGTATAGAACATCACAGTCATCATTGTACATGTATTGTTCCCTTCTTGAAGCATTCAAAACGTCCATCATCCGCAAGGTCTGTCATGATCACTGATATATCTAAAGATTTTGTAGGCTGTCAAACAGGGATTGTCCAGTATTTAAGGGCATCGCTTTCTACTCTTCCACAGTGTTCATGCAGCCTATTTTCACAATGAGAATTCTGGGTGAACTCTGGGAAATTAACAGCAAGCACTTTATCTGACCAGTCAGCCAAAACCAGACTTCAGAATCGCAAAGACACTCTAAAATGTTGAGAGGAGATAAAAGGAAGCTTTTCAGAATTGGCAAAAAACACCAGAGGCAAGACATCCTCTGCCTTCAGAATAAATGAGTCTTAGACACTGGACAGCTCCTCTCCAACTAATACAAAGAAAGACTGTGAATGATTTTCGATAACTGTCTTGTTCCTATTCCGATTTCCCAGTAACTTATGAAGGAAAGGGACAGAAATAGAGAGAGCTGAGCTGCTGTCTTCTTCAACAATGAGAGGACAGAATTATCACACAAAAACATAAGAGACAGTTATGACAGTCTTGAGTCCACTGTGCATTTTATTCTTATTATTCGTCCTCTCCTGCGTCAAAAAGAACTAAATCATATCAAAGATCACAAGCAATCTCTTGCTCATTGAATAATTAAAAGCTAAGAAAAAAATTAACAAAAGTGCAGATTTTTGGAAAGTGTGTCCACAACTACAGTATATGCAAAGCAGTGTGAATGTGCAGCTCACAAAAACTCTGAATGTGACCAAAAACCTTGAATTCACTGAAGCAACAAATTAATGGAGCCTCTCTCATAATACACACCCACATGTACTTGCTGGTAGTGGCGTGGAATGAATTTTGACCTGATAATTCTGTAGTGAAAAATAATAATTTGCTTGTAAAAATTTAGACTAATTTCCATACTTGGGAAAAATTCAGGATAAATAAAATTCCACTTAATCAACATGAAAAAAGAAATGTGTGGATCAACATGGATTAACAATTGATATTTTTTATGGAACAATACCATGGGTTTCCTCCGGGCGCTCTGGTTTCCTGCCACAGTCCAAAGACATGCAGATTATGCTAATTGGTGTTCCCAAGTTGCCTCTATTGTGTAAATGAGTGAGTGAATGTCCTCCGATGGATTGGCACCCTGTCCAGGGTGTACCCTGCCTCATGCTCTAAATCTCTTGGGACACCCATGACCCTGCATATAGGATAAAGCGGTATAAACAATGAGTGAGTGAGCGAGTGATACTAAATATGACAAAAATGTCAATCTTAAATAAATAATTTTTTTTTTTTTTTAAACTCCTACTTTATTCGTTCACTTTATAATCCAGGTCAGTGTTGCAGCAGATCTCTGGGGAAAATTGTGCATGAGACAGGAATACACCTCAGGTTGGATATCCATGCATTTCAGAGTACCATGCTCAAACATTCACAAACTTATTTACATCCAGAGTAGGCAATACATATGATTGGGTTTGGAGTGGAAAAACAATTGGAAAACATTTGGAACTCAGCTCTTGCTACACCCCCTGTACAGTCCTGTCCTCACTCTAAGCCACATGTTTAGGCCATTAAAGGAGTTCCTGGGAGGCCAGCGTTTCAGACGTGAAGCAGGCAGTCCTGATCATGACTCTGCTGTATTGAGAAAACATGGTATCAAAGTATTAGTAAAACCCCGGAATAAGTGCATTAGTGTAGCAGGGGATCAGACAAAGTAAAGGTAGAGCTTACTCTCATAATTAGCTAGCTCAGTGGTTAAGGCATTGGACTACGGTTCCGAAGATCCCAGGTTCAAATCCCACAACCACCAAGTTGCCACTGTTGGGCCCTTGAGCAAAGCCCTTAACCTCAACTGCCCAGATGTATAATGAGATCAAAATTCCATATTTCCATATAAATCTCTGTTCATTCTATATTGTAAATGGTAGAATATTCATTGAAGGCACTGTATGCATCCAAAAGAAATGACAGAAGGATGTAAAAGAGGATTAAAATCTGGCATTTTAGATTCTTTGAAAAAAACAACAACACTGAAGCTTAATCCAGAAATGCTTTTGCTTACAGCAATCTTTGACCTTAACTAAACTTCATTAGTGATGGCAGGCAGTAAAGCTAGCAGGTGGCAGAGCATACCGAGCACACATTAAAATGCTGTGCGTTACTGTCATTAAAGAATTCATTCCATGCATTTGTAACAGTGAGTCAGCCTAATTCATTCCACATATTCTGCATAATCTAAAGAGTAGAAAATCCATAAATCTTATGCAGCACTAATCAATCGCACAACTATTACCGTCTAACAAAAAACAAAAACTTTTTTTCCCACTAAATGGAGCCAAGTTCCCACCGCACTGTCCTGGGAATACAAATACAGATCCTCACAAGCTTCTATCCTTGTAAGGGCATTTTCATGGAAACCGAAGAAGAATAGTTATTTAGGGCTTTATTATTGGACAGCCCCAAGAAACAAACTGTTCTCAGAAAATATAATATTATATAATATTTGCATAATTTATTACAGACTATACAACATGGATGCTGTTACATTTTCACCTGTCACCTTTGGAGGGCGAGGCACCTTAGTAGTGTCAAATAAGTGAGCAGAAGTCTTTCTTAACCATCCCTGATTATAGCAGGATACATACTGTAGCATTGACCGTCTACGCTTCTTTCTTTTCCAGTGCAATCTTTAGCCAAAGGCAAAATTTATAGTAAAGAAAAAATGAAAAAAGTCCTTACCAGTTTTAAAAACCAACTCCTTATGAGAGCTTCTCAAGACTGCCTTCGCTCATGCTGCGGTTGCCGTAGCTAAGAACGCACATGTCAGTGCACTTTCCTTAAAGCGAGCCTGCCATGCTCCCAGGGGAGGAGCACGGATTATGTCATAAGATAAGGCTCACAGACTTTCATGATTAAAACCGGTTAGAAACAAGTATGATCGAGACAAAGAGGGGAGGTGGAATGAGATAAAACATTTTTTTAAACAATTCCCATTAGATAAAAAAGTCTGAATGTTTGCTTTCTGCTTATTATGTCGTATCCCGCCCAACGATGCATCAAATTTTATTCTTCAAAAGATCTAATAGATTTCATTGATTTATTTATTTAATTGCACTACAAAAAGTGTTTTATTTATTAATTATTTATTAATCTCCACTTGCTCACCAAGAGGATGTATGTCATTATCAAAGCTAACCCAGAGGCTTGTCTCAGAGGCGTATCTTCTTTTCTCTTGCCTTTCACACTATCTGCTCCCATGCCAAATTTCTCATGCATACAAGAGGATAAAGCTCATGGAGGAATTTCCATCCACACACTGTATATGGATTCTGTACTATATATAAGTCCAGCGACGCTCATGTGACCAGCTCGCAATAAACAAACAGAGCACACAAAGCCGCTGACAAAGCGTGTCTTCATTCTCTCTGCTCTCCCTGATCTTTACTTTACTAAGCCCTACAGAGGTCCTATTCAGCACAAGGGCCTTCCCTCTACTGAACTGTGTCACCCTCTTCACTACCACGCTGAACAGCGTGGGGGGGGAAAAGACCATGCTTTTGTTCTATTCATCCGGGATAGTAATTAACGCAAGAACATGACACTGAGGGAGGCTTATACAGTATAAAGCACTTCGATAAGTCATTTCGGAACCCGGTGCGTGAACCTCGCTGCCTATTAATAGCAGATTCCTTTATATGGATGGAACCGTGGAAAGGCATCAGCGATACAGGACAATATGGACAGAGAACAATGCATGCATGGGCTTCCTCAACATGGTTGCAGACCATGTAGGAGACTAATTCCAGACTAAAAATTACTCCCATTTAACAGCCCCCTATGTAATTTAGACCTATTATAAGCCATACTAACCAAACCAGTCATTAAGTGGTATCACTTGGATACAAATGGGTATACAACAGAGCTGGAGCTGTCACAGTGAGATGACAACACAATCACACTTCATCATGTTGTCTTGGGTTCATAAACCATGCAGGTGCTCCATGGGTGAGCACCATGCCTGGCCATGTTACAGTTCTCCGTGTCTCTCAATCATGGATTATGCTGTATGCTGCGCTAGAGCTTTATCAGACCACTCTTGTGCCTGCAGCAGTGCTTAAAATTTTCATCAGCTGCCCTATAAATAACCTGCGTCATTATTTAATTCCAAAACCAGTCATGGAGCCTGATAGAGGTGAGCTGCCTTCCTGTTAGCAGCACAGGATAAACCCCAACCTTGATAGGGCAGTATGGAGATGCTATGTACCAGGAAGGATGATTCATCACTGGGATTCACCAAGTCCTGAATAGTAAAGTGCACAAGGATAGACGGTGCAATTCATGCACAAACACATTGTGAAATGTTTTTTTACATATTAAGGGCTACTACTACTACACAGTGTCTTGAATAACTATGAGTTGGTATGAGAATGTTTCAAGATTTTTCGATGTATGTCTTCCCTTAGACGCCTTAAAATCTGTTAATACCTGTCGCTATTGATGGTCTGGTCTGGCCTTGGAGACGGTTTCTCAATCTACAATGCCGCGAATGTTGAAAAAGACGATGAGCCTACACTCATGGACCTGTCTCACCTTTTTCGTTTGAGGAGATGATTGTTTTTTCCATTGTGAAGACTGTTATTTCGTCTCAGGGTCGTACAGATACACCCAAGTTTCGTGATCTTCACCATGAGGGACAGGTCATCCATGGCATGCTGATAGAGATCTTGACAGACTTTGACTTGATGTCCTTTCTACTCCTGTATCAGAACCATGGGGACGAACATGGCAGCAACCTGGCATATGTTCAAATCACATGTCAATGGCAGCAATGCAGTGGATTGTTCTCCAAGGATTGTTTCAACATTTTCAGGGATTGAGCTTGTTAAAGGTCTTCCCGATATCTCGTCCTCTTTCAGTGATGGTTTTCTGCTCTTGAAGTCCACGTGTCACTCATAACTCCTTAAACAACTCATTGCAGCATCATCATAAACTTGCCGAATCATGTCAAACATCCCTGTGGCAGATTTTCCCAGTTTTACACAGAATTCCACATACGCTTTTTGTCCTAATTTGCCATCCATGTTGAAATAGAAGACGTGGTAATGCACCTGGTCAGAATAGCGGTAGTCGCACAGCTCCTGATGTACACAGGACAATGTCTTTTGGCACACTGACTGATAAAGGTTGGTGCTCCCTGTGACTGTGCTTGTAACTTTGTGCTGCCATCTGTTGGCGTGTTACAAAACTAGTTTTAAAACCACCTTGTATTTATGTGCTTTGAAATGTCTATTTTTAGGATGCTGCAACCTGGAAGTGAAATGAACTTAAAATGGATATTTAATTTTTAACACAATAACACAATATGCCTAACATTTAAAGGCATATGACATAAAGGTTAAACAAACAAAGTGCAAAAATCAAACATTTGTGGATTGCATATTGTACAGTATGTACTCCCCAGTTTCAGTTTGGTTATAAATATAGTTGCAAGTTTTCTGGCATATTTGCCTGTATTTAACTCCATCCATTATGCTGCCAACTCTGAGCCACACTTCATGCTGATGACGCGCATTTCCACAAGCTGATTCAACCACCACCATGCTTCACTGCATGGATGATATTCTCGGGGTAATAAACAGTGTTGGGTTTCCATCAAATGTAGTACTTTGTGCAATGACCAGAAAGTTCAACTTTGATCTCATTAGACCAGGGAATGTTTTTTACATTTTCTATGTTTTCAAGACTCTTTTTATAAACTTCCAATGACCGGTAATAACTTTTATTCCTGCCACTCTTACATAAACTGATTATCCTTTTACACAGCTTCTCATGTAAATCACTGCAGCTCCTTCTTGGTTGCTCCTCTGACCTTTCCGAACAGTCATGGTTGTGCCATATTATTTCAATCGTTAATATCGGATTTAATGATGATCCGCAGGGTGTTCAAAGTTTGGTTTAACCATCTGTCATGATCAGAAGCACCATGGATGCAATCATGCTACAGAAGCAGAAATTATAACACTGGCAGCACATCAATTTAAAAAGATGGACTCAGAGTCAAGAGATTTTTTTTTATCAGTAGATGTAATTAAAATCTTAATCCCAGCTCCACATAGGAACGAATTTCATGATGGTTAACCATTGCTTTTGACTGCCCCAGAAATAGAGAGAAAGAGAGAGAGCGCTCATCTTATGAAATGGCTTTATGAGACATGCCTTTATGTTTTATAAAGCCCAGCACCTCTCAACTGGCCTGTAAAAGTGCAGTAATATTTCCAGATGCACTTTTTGCCAGATTTCCCTGAAAACCATTTGGACTATACTTTTCAATGGCATATGATTAAGAGTGGCAGCGCGGTGGCTTAGGGGTTAGCACTGTAGCCTTTCACCTCCAGGGTACTGGGTTCAATTCCTGCCTCGGGGTCTGTGTGCATGGAGTTTGCCTGTTCTCCCCATGCTTGGTGGGTTTCCTTCAGTTACTCTGCAGAGTTGGTGGGAATAAATGCTATGGTCACCACAGTCCCTAGTTTCTATCTGAATGCATGGATGAGATTAAGGTGTTATATACAGAGAAATTCATTATCAGTACACAGGTAAGGAGAGGCGCAAATAGAGCATCGAACAAGGTCGGGTTGGAATGCGGGTATTATCAAGGGTCGCAGCTGCAATATTCAATTACTGTAAATCAGCACCTCATTTGGACCTGTGGACATGATATTCTTAGTGGTAGGAATTACTGCCTGGCACACAGTACGTATATAAATCACATTCGTTTATGTGTGCGCACTCAAGGAAAGCATAAATACAGTGGTGTGAAAAACTATTTGCCCCCTTCCTGATTTCTTATTCTTTTGCATGTTTGTCACACTTAAATGTTTCTGCTCATCAAAAACCGTTAACTATTAGTTAAAGATAACATAATTGAACACAAAATGCAGTTTTTAAATGAAGGTTTACGTTATTAAGGGAGAAAAAAAACTCCAAATCTACATGGCCCAGTGTGAAAAAGTGATTGCCCCCCTTGTTAAAAAATAACTTAACTGTGGTTTATCACACGTGAGTTCAATTTCTGTAGTCACCCCCAGGCCTGATTACTGCCACACCTGTTTCAATCAAGAAATCACTTAAATAGGAGCTACCTGACACAGAGAAGTAGACCAAAAGCACCTCAAAAGCTAGACATCATGCCAAGATCCAAAGAAATTCAGGAACAAATGAGAACAAAAGTAATTGAGATCTATCAGTCTGGTAAAGGTTCTAAAGCCATTTCTAAAGCTTTGGGACTCCAGCGAACCACAGTGAGAGCCATTATCCACAAATGGCAAAAACATGGAACAGTGGTGAACCTTCCCAGGAGTGGCCGGCCGACCAAAATTACCCCAAGAGCGCAGAGACAACTCATCCGAGAGGCCACAAAAGACCCCAGGACAACATCTAAAGAACTGCAGGCCTCACTTGCCTCAATTAAGGTCAGTGTTCACGACTCCACCATAAGAAAGAGACTGGGCAAAAACGGCCTGCATGGCAGATTTCCAAGGCACAAACCACTTTTAAGCAAAAAGAACATTAAGGCTCGTCTCAATTTTGCTAAAAAACATCTCAATGATTGCCAAGACTTTTGGGAAAATACCTTGTGGACCGACGAGACAAAAGTTGAACTTTTTGGAAGGTGCGTGTCCCGTTACATCTGGCGTAAAAGTAACACAGCATTTCAGAAAAAGAACATCATACCAACAGTAAAATATGGTGGTGGTAGTGTGATGGTCTGGGGTTGTTTTGCTGCTTCAGGACCTGGAAGGCTTGCTGTGATAGATGGAACCATGAATTCTACTGTCTACCAAAAAATCCTGAAGGAGAATGTCCGGCCATCTGTTCGTCAACTCAAGCTGAAGCGATCTTGGGTGCTGCAGCAGGACAATGACACAAAACACACCAGCAAATCCACCTCTGAATGGCTGAAGAAAAACAAAATGAAGACTTTGGAGTGGCCTAGTCAAAGTCCTGACCTGAATCCTATTGAGATGTTGTGGCATGACCTTAAAAAGGCGGTTCATGCTAGAAAACCCTCAAATAAAGCTGAATTACAACAATTCTGCAAAGATGAGTGGGCCAAAATTCCTCCAGAGCGCTGTAAAAGACTCGTTGCAAGTTATCGCAAACGCTTGATTGCAGTTATTGCTGCTAAACCAGTTATTAGGTTCAGGGGGCAATTACTTTTTCACACAGGGCCATGTAGGTTTGGATTTTTTTTCTCCCTAAATAATAAAACCCCTCATTTAAAAACTGCATTTTGTGTTTACTTGTGTTATCTTTGACGAATAGTTAAATGTGTTTGATGATCAGAAACATTTTGTGTGACAAACATGCAAAAGAATAAGAAATCAGGAGGGGGGCAAATAGTTTTTCACACCACTGTATATATGTATATTGATCGATTCCTCATTTCACCGGACAGGAATGAATCTGGACTTGGCAAATGCGCTATTTCATTATCTTTACTCAACACTTTATGGATTCTATAAATGAAATGATGTTCTATGTTCGATGACGTGTCGTCCTTCCTATCAGCCATGATTAAATTGTTTGCTTTTGTTTGTTAGAAGATTTCGATTATGAGTATTTTGATGACATTTATATTTAAGATGACATGAAAGTATTGTACAGCCACACTATATACAGTATAGGGAAATGGAACTGCATTTGAATAAAAAGAACCTGACTCTTGAACAAGCAAATTAGTAATATATTTTCATTATATCAGCCTCGCAGAAATGGACCTCGATTTCTTTTGGCACATTCTCGATAATGAGAGTAATATCGGTCATGAGAACAATGATACTTTGAAATGTTTGGTTCGGTTTAATCCTGGTATGAATGCATTTCACAGTACGCTCACACTCGTCTCATGCAGAAAACTTCTTCAAAGAACACAAATGATTAGGTTTATAAATAGAGGGGTGTTAATTTATTGTTAAAGTGGAAATGCAGCTGCTCTCTTACAAACCTTTCATATGTACTGTTAATTAGGGACGAAGCGCGAAACCGTGACATAAGTGGCTATGATTAAAAGCAGGGCAACATGACTAGTGGAAGTGAATGTTGGCAATCACCAATAGTCCAGGCTGTCTGACTGTGCTGTCATGCCAATAGGTGTTGAGGAGAGTCCAAATCAACGCATTAGTCCAACATTAAGTGTGCAGGAGCATATGGATGGCACAGTCGGGGTGTCTACAAAAGCTGATGAATCCTGGAACCTGGAATAGCTCCTTACATAACATAAGAAGATAATATTTTCCGGGGATATGTAATACATTTCTATAATGCCAGGTATGTTCGAGAACAACAGGGACTTGTGACGATTTCTCATGGGCGAGTACAGTGATGAGGAAACATGTGAATGATGCAAGGCTGTATATCTGTGAATGACGATCCATAAATCGACAGATAACTTGTCACCAACTTGCGGAAGAGATGCAGAACTTGAAGAAGGGACTCATCTGTCTATGGGAACTGTACACACAATCATTCACAAACACCACTTGCACATTATGGGAAATCTAAAATAAAGCTGGGCATTATTGCCGCATCCCCCGTATAGTCCTGATCTCACTCAAAGCCATTCCTACATGTATGGGGCATTAGAGGAGTTCCTGGGAGGCCAGTATTTCAAACAAGAAACAGGCAGCCCGATCATGGTTCCAGTGTACTGAGAAAACTTTTACCTTGATGGTATCGAAGCGCTATTGAAACACTGGGATAAGTGCACTAATGTAGCAGGGGATAATATAGAGAATTTTCCTGTTTTTCTGCACGCCCGGTTTGACTTGAACACACAAAATATACTACATTGAAGGTATCTGCCATTCCTGGTAATTGAAACCAATTACCAGATTAACAGATAAACATTAACATAACTATCAGGTCTCTGGTGTCTGATTTTAAACATAGAACACAAAGATCAATGACCAGGAATGGCAGATACCTTCAGTGTAGTATATTTTTTTGTGTTTAAAAAAATTGGTTGTCTATGTAACAACCTCAGCAGCAGCCTCATTTCCCCCCTCATCTGTTTCAACCACTCATGCACAAATTTGAACCACTTTTCTGGGAGCATTAACTAAATCGTATGCCATTGCTCAAGATTAAGTAACTAAGTAAGGTTCTATTGCTAGTTCATGCGGCAAGTTTTTATATCCATGTTATTATATTATATCATTATATATTTTAGGCATTTTAAGCCATGTATGTTCACACGTTCACCTTTTCATCAAATTCTATGCTCATTTAAGTTCGGTGCAAATGTTTTGAGCCACGCCTCATTTCTTTATATTTTGCTTCCAAAGAGCTTGCATTTTTTAATATAGTCTTGGAGAATAGTTCTCTCACTTTCTGTCTAGTTCCTGTACCTAACCAGTTTTTTTCTTTGTTAATCCATTGTTTCTTTGACCTAGAGATCATTCAAGTATTAAAAAAATAACATCTTACTTAAGGCATGAACCAGTGAGAAACTGGTGCAGATGATGACAGATGATCAGGCTGGTGATTAGCACTGTATACTGGTGATGCTGAATGCCAAGTGGTTGAACTAGATGAGAGGGGAAGTGAGGCTGCTGCTGAGGTTTTTACATAGACAACCAATTTTGAAAAATTTTTTATTTTATCTATCCATCTATGATTTATAAAGAGGTAATCGATGAGGTTGCTTATTTCAACAGTATCGATAGTTGATTTGCATGCAATGTGCGTAGATGGTAAAAATTAGATTTTATAATTTTTTTACATTAAAAAAAATTTCTCGACACATATTATACCTAATAAAAAGGTGCTCTGCACGCTTTGTAGAACTGAAGGAGCACAACTACAAGAGGAAAACATCCTGGGGCTCCCGACCTTAAAACCATGAGCCAGTAGTTGAAGTATTCATTATACTGAGCTTTGTCTGATTGTTGATTGGTATCAGTGCCTGAGAGTTGTCCTGATTACTCTTGTGTTTCAGACGAAAACTCCAGTGAAATCTTCCACACAATTCAACACAGTGATTCATCGTTCCAGCCCTACTACAAGCATATTTCTTTGGCTTACATTGGTCTTTTCTGCTGTAAAAGCAGCAGATTGTGTATATTTGCATCAGATGTACACCAGGCACCCATTAACAGAATGCCAAATGTGAGATGTTACTGTGTAGCACTCCTGCATCCAGCCAGACTCTGTGTGATTACTTCATACTGTGTGTGAAATATAGCTGTCACTGGTGCCACCCCACTTGCAATGTGTTTTTTGAGATGAGCAATTGAGGCAGATTTGATGTTTTTGCACTTGGAGGCACAAAACATATCCAAGACCATCAGCAGTCTTGAATTAACACACTAGAAAAGCCTTCAGGGAAGGGCAGAACGATTCCACCGACTGTTTGAAAGGGAACAGTAAGATGTTTTACGGAAACTCAGACTGTTAAAAATGAGAGCTTAATGTATAAGTGAATAACCTATAATTCTAACATCTCTTTGTATTCAAGTCCACTGGCTTAAATTATCCGTGAATTATTGGTTTCTGCCTGTGCCCAATTAAACACAGTAACCTCATTGGCCTAGACTCAACCAAGCAACCCATACTGCTACACTAAGCACAAATGGGTTAATAATGATGAATCAACTCTCTTTTTCTGCCCATGTTTTTGTCTTTTCTCAAAGCCACAAGCTTTACGGACACAATTAGTAAATTGATGGTCTGTGCTAAATTGCTCTATTCATTTGGTAGGTGGGTGGGAAGGCTTGGCAGATGGCAAAGTCTCCCCTGGTCCCAGTGCTCACCCACACAGCTGGCCCGTGCAGAAGCGCGCGTCTGAGCCACGCACCATCAGTCTTCCACAAAAGGGCTGCCCCAGGTGGGGTTTCTACTGCTTTTCCCAAGGGGTACATATTCTCTGACCACATTATAGGCTGTCTGTCTTCATATGGTAATGACTTTGAATGGAAAACAAATCAAGCTGCTGATACAAAACAATACGTCCCTGGTGAGCTGCTTTAGAGGGTAGAAAGCAAAAGGATGAGCTGGGACTGAACAGAATGTTCCAGCATGACTCAGCCGTATCGATTATGTCCGCGTCATGCGTCATGTTCTATCTCATCAGACCTGAATGTCATGTGTGCATAATGAGAGAACTGCACGCAGGTCTGTTGGGCACATATGGGCACAAGTTACTGTCCCACCCCCACTATAATAACAAAGAATGGCATCACAGTAACCCATCTGGCATTGGAATCTGTATTAAAGCATGAATAAATTAGGGAGAAGGGTTTCCAATAACATGTGCGAAACTGATTTTAAATTGACGTATTAGCGAGGAGAAAGCAACATTCATGAACAGATGACGTTGTATCCACTCTTTCTGTTTTCTTCTTCTTCTTCTTCTTCTTCTTCTTCTTTTTTAGGTTTATTTTAGCAAAAACCACCATCACACATCAAGAACACACACTCTTTGTCTCCTTATTTCTCTCTGAGCATAGCCAAAGGGGCTCCAGGTCCCTTTAACAGAGTGCTAGCACTGGTGTGGAATATAAAGTAGCCCGTCTAAGAAATTCTCTCGAGCACAAACACATTAACCATGTTTTACAAGTCAAAAATGTGTAACAAACACATTATAAGGTGCAGCCTATTTTACATGCCAGAGAAGAAATGTTGTATGATATAGTGTGTTCAGTTTCTTGTCATGTATAGTGTCAAATGTACAGTGTTTTATGTTCAGCTTTTCTTTCTTTGAGGGCCACAAACAGCCGGAATCAAATTCCTTGTGCGTGTCAACATACTTGGCGAATAAAAAAAAAAAACATCTGAGGTTAATAAGTGCAGAATATTTCTGATAATGTCCTTGCTGCTAAGAAGATTATATATATATATATATATATATATATATATATATATATATATATATATATATATATATATATATATAAATTGACGTATATATACAGACTTAGGCAAAACATTTATAAACACTTTGGTAAAGAAAAATAGTATGATAGAAAAAGCAAAAAAAGAAACGTCCCTTTTTCAGGACTGTGTATTTCAACAATAATGTTGTAAAAATCCAAATAATTTTACAGATCTTCATTGTAAAGGGTTTAAACAATGTTTTCCATGCATGTTCAATTAACCATAAGCAATTAATTAACATGCACCTGTGGAATGCTCGTTAAGAACTTAACAGCTTACAGAAAGTAGGCATTTAAGGTCACAGTTCTAAAAACGCAGGACACTAAAGAGACTCATCTACCGACTGTGAAAAACACCCAAAGAAAGATGCCCAGGGTCCCTGCTCATCTGCGTGAACGTGCATTAGGCATGCTGCAGGGAGGCATGAGGACTGCTGATGTGGCTATAGGGCAATAAATCGCCATGTCCGCACTGTGAGACGCCTAAGACGGCGCTACAGGGAGACAGGAAGGACAGCTGATCATCCTCGCAGTGGAAGACCACGTGTAACAACACCTGCACAGGATGGGTACATCCGAATATCACACCTGCGTGACAGGTACAGGATGGCCACAACAACTGCCCGAGTCACACCAGGAACACACAATCCCTCCATCTCACAGCAAGAACTGACAAATCTGGTCCAGTCCATGAGGAGGAGATGCACTGCAGTACTTCAAGCAGCTGGTGGCCACCAGATACTGACTGGTACTGACTGATTTTGAGCCTCCCTTCATTCAGGGACACATTGTGAAACATTTTTAGTTTATGTCTTATGGTGTTGACTCTTTTAGTGTTCATACAAATATTTACACATTAAGTTTACTGAAAGTAAAAACAGTTGAAAGTCAGAGGATGTTTCTTTTTTTGCTATATATATATATATATATATATATATATATATATATATATATATATATATATATATATATATATATATATATATATATATCTTTTCAATTATAGCGCCTTTAACAATAGTCATTGTCTCAAAGCCCAAAGTTGGTATACACACACACACACACACACACACACACACCCACACACACAAATATATCACTAAGTTTACAACTTTCCCTGAAGTTTTACATTTGTTTGGCTGATTTTTATATATATAGGTGAGGGTGGCACATCAGTATCACTATTGATCACAACGGCCAATCCATACAATGTTGAATTAAGGTCAATGATTTATTATAATGCATATCCAAACTATAAATCATATCTCAGCACTGTAGGTCAGTTCACACTCTAACAGTTACTTCTATAATATTTTCATTTATATTCTGCATGCTCTTAAGTCACCTTGCCTTACTGAAAGGCGCACTGCGAATCACACTCCACACTCCACACTTCTGAGAAGATGAATCAGCACAACCTGCCTTATGGATCCAGACCTCCAGACAAACTGTGTTTGCTGTGTCTACACTACTGTAGATGTGCACAGAGCTTAGTTCGATATATCTAACACACAATGTGTGCTTTGTACGAGAAAGACGGGTGTCTTGTCTCACACCCGGCGCTTCACACCCCACCCCGAGCAGTCTTCCTTCCTCAGTGTTGTCTCTGAGGTCCGTGTCCGTGTCCATGGTGCTGAAAGTCAGGCGCAAATCCAAAAGCCTCTTTTATTCTGCCGGGCTTTAAAGAAGTTGGATCAGATCAGACTGGACCTTATCACAGTACCGATCTGAATAACAACAACCAATAATCAAAGACGTCCCGAAAAAGAAAACAAAAATCTGAGGTTGTGTGCGTATGTGACGTCAGAGACAAGAATAAAGGAACGCTTTGATTGCAACAGGAGAAAAGAGAAACCTTCCCATGCGCGCGCGCACACACACGCAGATGAAAGAGAAAGAGAGAAAGAAACGAGTTAAAGCCGGACAATGGCACAGCGCTACTACCTTCTCTGTCACAAAGCTGGATCGCGTCCAAGCTCAGATTCTTCATCACGTCCTCGCACGGGCTCGTGGGGCTGCTCACACTGCGCGCCACGCGTGGCACCTCCATGTCGTCTCACTGATGATACTGTATCCCAACAGCAGATCCTGCACTGAGAGCTTTCGCCTTGCCTTTTCCTCCTCTGTCCCCAACCCGGCTTTCGCGGTGCATGACGTCAGCAAGTCGTCAGGAGGGCTTTGTGTTAAGGATGGGCTGGGTACTGGTACTGGAACACCACTCCTGTAGGTTAGAGCAGCACTGCTCACTCACGTGGAATGTTAATTACTCATCCACGGACTGACCAGAAAGAAAGAATTATAACTAGCTCTGGAAAAAAAAGAGATCACTGCCAAATAATCAGTTTCTTATGTTTTTTTTTCTTACAGGTGCATGTTTTGTTAAATTTTTTGTGAACTGCTGACAATATTTCTCCTCAATTCAATATATAACTACTGTTATTTAGAGTGTATTTTAAAGGAAATGATCATAAGATCATGCTGTATTTGCAGAGCTTTAATAACTCAAATTAAACAAAATGCAAATAATTTGTAAAGAAATTGTGCTAAAGCTTTGGATATATAACATTAAGAAATCATTTGGTATTTGGTGGAATAACACAGATTTGCAATTATTTTGCAACCCAATTTGCATAACACCAATTTGCATTTTGGCATGCTCTCCACCAGTTTTTCACATTGCTGTTGGGTAACTTTATACCACTCAGCTTTTCTTGATGGTTTGAGACCATCCATCTTTCTCCATGAGTTTTCTGGAATACATTTAACATTTGTTTTTTTTTTTTACACAATATTAACAAAAGTATTTCGTCAGGTGTTTGGTATCAGGTTTTTCATTCAGACCCCTTATCCTCAGTGACGTTAATGCTTCATCATCTCAAGACATCTTGAACAATGCTATGCTTCCATCTTTGTGACAGCAGTTTGGGGAAGGCCCTTTTTTATTTCAACCTGGCTGTTCCCCAGTGCACAAAGCAAAGACTATAAAGACATGGATTGATGAAAATGGTGTGGAAGAATTTGACTGGCCTGCACAGAGCCCTGATACCCATCGAGCACCTTTGGGATAAACCGGAACGGAGATTGCGAGCGGGGCCTTCTCATACAACATCATCAAACATCAGAAAGACCAAGATGTGTCCTAACTACTGTAGTAGTGCTTTATATAACACAAACACGCAAAACTTTGAAACTAACAATAGAACCAATGGAATAGAGCCAGACCTAACACCATGCAACTTTTTTCTTTGGGGTCACCTGAAGTCAGTAGTTTATCAGAATCGGCCAAAACAATCGCTGCACTGGGGGATTAAATCATCTTTCCATGTAAGAACATCAGTTCTGATAAATTAAGAAATGTTCTTGTATTCACCATTTCTGCAAAGTCAGAGACTGTATGAGCATTTGCTGTAGTTAATATTTTTAAATAATTATCTAACAAAATGTAAATTAGAAAAGGCTTTATATTACATGTATTTGACCATAACTTGAGATTTTAAAAATGCATTATTAAATCCTTCTTGGTGGCATGGTGGCATAGTGGTTACCACTGTGGCCTTGCACCTGAGGGATTGAGGGTTTGATTCCTTCCTCAGGTCTGTGTTCATGGAGTTTGCATGTTTTCTCCATGCTTGGTCGGTTTCCCCTGGGTGCTTTGGTTTCCTCCCACAGTCCAAAGTCATGCAGGGTAGGCATTTCCTAGACTCAACTACAGTAGTGTGAAAAACTATTTGCCCCCTTCCTGATTTCTTATTCTTTTGCATGTTTGTCACACTTAAATGGTTCTGCTCATCAAAAACCATTAACTATTAGTCAAAGATAACATAATTGAACACAAAATACAGTTTTTAAATAAAGGTTTACGTTATTAAGTGAGAAAAAAAACTCCAAATCTACATGGCCCTGTGTGAAAAAGTGATTGCCCCCCTTGTTAAAAAAATAACTTAACTGTGGTTTATCACACCTGAGTTCAATTTCTGTAGTCACCCCCAGGCCTGATTACTGCCACACCTGTTTCAATCAAGAAATCACTTAAATAGGAGCTACCTGACACAGAGAAGTAGACCAAAAGCACTTCAAAAGCTAGACATCATGCCAAGATCCAAAGAAATTCAGGAACAAATGAGAACAAAAGTCATTGAGATCTATCAGTCTGGTAAAGGTTATGAAGCCTTTTCTAAAGCTTTGGGACTCCAGCGAACCACAGTGAGAGCCATTATCCACAAATGGCAAAAACATGGACCAGTGGTGAACCTTCCCAGGAGTGGCCGGCCGACCAAAATTACCCCAAGAGCGCAGAGACAACTCATCCGAGAGGCCACAAAAGACCCCAGGACAACATCTAAAGAACTGCAGGCCTCACTTGCCTCAATTAAGGTCAGTGTTCACTACTCCACCATAAGAAAGAGACTGGGCAAAAACGGCCTGCATGGCAGATTTCCAAGGCGCAAACCACTTTTAAGTAAAAAGAACATTAAGGCTCGTCTCAATTTTGCTAAAAAACATCTCAATGATTGCCAAGACTTTTGGGAAAATACCTTGTGGACCAACGAGACAAAAGTTGAACTTTTTGGAAGGTGCGTGTCCCGTTACATCTGGCGTAAAAGTAACACAGCATTTCAGAAAAAGAACATCATACCAACAGTAAAATATGGTGGTGGTAGTGTGATGGTCTGGGGTTGTTTTGCTGCTTCAGGACCTGGAAGGCTTGCTGTGATAGATGGAACCATGAATTCTACTGTCTACCAAAAAATCCTGAAGGAGAATGTCCGGCCATCTGTTCGTCAACTCAAGCTGAAGCGATCTTGGGTGCTGCAGCAGGACAATGACCAAAAACACACCAGCAAATCCACCTCTGAATGGCTGAAGAAAAACAAAATGAAGACTTTGGAGTGGCCTAGTCAAAGTCCTGACCTGAATCCTATTGAGATGTTGTGGCATGAACTTAAAAAGGGGGTTCATGATAGAAAACCCTCAAATTAAGCTGAATTACAACAATTCTGCAAAGATGAGTGGGCCAAAATTCCTCCAGAGCGCTGTAAAAGACTCGTTGCAAGTTATCGCAAACGCTTGATTGCAGTTATCGCTGCTAAGGGTGGCCCAACCAGTTATTAGGTTCAGGGGGCAATTACTTTTTCACACAGGGCCATGTAGGTTTGGATTTTTTTGTCCCTAAATAATAAAACCCCTCATTTAAAAACTGCATTTTGTGTTTACTTGTGTTATCTTTGACTAATAGTTAAATGTGTTTGATGATCAGAAACATTTTGTGTGACAAACATGCAAAAGAATAAGAAATCAGGAGGGGGGCAAATAGTTTTTCACACCACTGTATTCCTGTGCCCCAATACAGGATAAGCGGTATAGAGAATGAGATTATCTCATTCTCACACAAACTAATTCATAATATATAATTTCACAGTTCATTAGACTTCATTGTCAATGTCATCCTTTTAGTCACTAGTGTCAAAAGATAATTATGTTGCCTTAAAATAAAATCTTCTGTTTACTTTAAATGTCTTAGAAATAAATGATTGAAACACAACAGACAGAAAGACTTTTCATGCTTCAGGGTAATTTAACAACCTATAATTTGTGTAGACAGAAAATAAGTAGAGAGAACATGACAGGAACTAAAATAAGAAGTTCCTTCAGGAATACAGTACAGTCTGGTTGGGACACCAGTCCATAGTATGGCACTATGTACACGCATTCACACAGGTACACAGTGCAATTTGAGATCTTAAATATACAGTACTCACCAGCATGTATCTAGAGGGTGGGAGGAAACTGGACAGCTCTATGGACAATGACACAGCAATTGTCGTCCCCCAAATTTCTGTAGTCTGTATACAGTATGTGTGTGCCTTGGGATGGATAGGTACTCTGTCCAGGTGCCCTCTTAGTAATAGCCCCCCTGATGATGTTTACAGGATAAAGCATTATAGATGATGAGTGAGTGAGTGAGTGAGTATTTCAGGTACAGTAATTTAACATCACAAATGTCTTTGGTCACATTGTTCAAGGCAGAGCAAATACTATGAGAATGATGCAACAAAATGCTTATTCATCACAAAACACAAAATGCAATGTGACCTTGTAACATCAGCACTTTATTTCCTGTTGAACCACAGATATGTGCTGATCCTCTCAAAACTGCCCTCAATGATGAACCGACGACCTCTTATTAATTAATTAATTTGGTGTCAGTGACCGTTTTAGTGTTTTGTTAGGATACTATCCTAGGATCGCTGAACACTAGTCTGGAATACATCACTGTGGTCAATAAACCTTTGGTTTAAATATACACTGTTGAATGTAGAGAGAAGTGCTTGTTCTGCTTCTGGATGGTCAAACACAGTGGAGAGATTAGCTGTGTATGAGAAGTAAATTACATTGACTTCTTATATAACAAGATTACTGGCCATCTGCCTCATCCGCCTCTAGCAAGAGTCTCAGCTCTAACGCTGGTGCAATAATTGAATGGAATGTGTAATTGAATGCGTTTTACTGTCATAAAAGGCCACATAGCACATATCATGTGTTAAACAGTCTGTCTCTGTTTAACACATGACACTTCAGGGTTTTCTAAAACCTGTAATTCCATTGATCTATGTATTGATGCAAGTTAGTAGCCTGCTATTATCCGGCAATAGCTATGTCTGTGAATGCTTAATATACTGTACATAGCCGGGGAAAAATAATCAAACCATTTCAAGTTTTCCACATTTTATATTTCACACTCATTGTAAAATCACACATTATCATTCTACATATTATAATACTCCATAATGACTTATCAGGTGTTTGGAGTGTTTTGATAATTTTTTAAAAATAAAAATGAATGAAATTTCATTTACATACTGGAAGTATTTAGACCCATCACATATTACAGCCTCAAGTCTGCCATAAGCATGGCACATCTTACTTTTGGGGTTTTCTTCCATTCTTCCTGGCAGAATTGTTTAAGCTCAACCAGGTTGGATGGGTACAGCCATTTCCAGTTCTCCCCAGAGATCCACTTTTGGGTTCAGATCTCGACGTTCAGACAGTTGTTTTGAAGCCACCCGTGTGTTTTCTTGGTGGTTTGCTTTGGGTGAATGTCTTGTTTAAATGTATTCCATCACTTCAACCTGAGATCTTGAGCGCTCTTTGTGAAGATTTTCAGTCAGAGTTGGTTTATAGTTTTCGGTTTTCCGGTCCCATCTGCAGAAAAACATTGCCACAGCATGATGCTGCCACCACCGTGTTTGACTGTAGGGATGGTTTTAATAAGTTGATGCACACACCCTGATTTCCTCCACACATGATGTGGGGATTTGTTTCATCAGATTAGAGGTTTTTGTTTCTCATGGTCAGAGACCACTTTACCATAGAGGCTTGATTGGTGGAGTGTCGCAGTGATGGTTGTCCTTGAGCATGGGTCTCAGGGAGTCTCAGGAGCTCATTGGGTTCTTGGGTTCTTGGGTACATGTCTAACCAAGGCTTTTTGTCCTCAATTACACAGATTGGCTGGATTAGCAATATCTGGGAAGATTGTTGGTTGTTCCAAAACACCTCCTTTTGAGAATGATCCTCTTGGGCAGGTTCTATGCTGCAGAAATGTTCTTGTATCCCAGATCTGTGTCTTGACACAATCACGTTGCAAAAGTCTACAGATAATTCTCTTGACTTCATGTTTTTGTTTTCACTATGACTTTTAAAATATGAGATATTTATATGAAATTTATTAATAAAAATGCAGAAATAATACTTGCTACATAAAACACTTCAGTCATAATATACTATAAAGGTTTTTTTTTGTGTGCATAAGGATTGCATTGCAAAAAATATTTCAGAAACCATGTTTTATTTTATGTACCTCTCAAAAGAAGCTCTGCTTTATTGGTGTGAATATTTCTTTTTAAATTTTCTATCCATTTTTATGAAGCTGCTTTGAGACAATGACCATTTAAAAAAAAAACACTATATAAATCAGTCATTAGGTCTTACATATTCATGAAAAGTCATGGATTATTTAGTAAAATAGAGGCTGATGAAGTGACGTCCTCAATGGTGCCAGATGATGTTTGAGAGACATCCCTGGAAATGCCATGAGCTGATATGCGCTCATAAACTTGAAAATGTGAGGGCAAATATGACTTGGTCTAAGTCGTAAGACAATATGAAGAGTCAGGTGGACCAGATCAGTGATATGTGCCTTGCAGTTGATGATTGAAGCTGTAGTACGCCTTCATGGCGCTACCTTGAAATAAAATCTGATATATTGCTTTTACGTAGGACAATGAATGCTGAATGCTCAAATCTTTTAGCAACCCAAGCCAGCACAACAACAAACTGATGGTGTCAAAATTGTTATTATTACTATGAGTTTGACATTTACAATACACGTACAGCATTTGGCAGATGCCCTTATCCAGAGTGACTACTTACATTTTACCTTATTGTACAACTGAGCAGTAGAGGGTTAAAGGTCTTTGCTCAAGGGCCCAACAGTGGCAACTTGGTGGTGCTGGGGGTTGAACCTGAGACCTTCTAATCAATAATCCAATGCCTTAAGCACTGAGTTACCCCAGTCCCCGTTTGACTTGATTTTAAAGCTTTCACACTAGCCTTATCATGCATGCAGCTCCAGTTCACAGTGGTTGGTTTCTCAACAGTATAATTGTCTTCTAAAGTGTTTTTCTTCAGATTGTTTTTTTAGGAAGTACTCTGGAACAAAGGAATTGTTTTAGACAGTCAAAGTCCATAATGTAGACTGGTATGTTTATGTGTCATTGTAAATCTGGTGGCTTTACAACCACTCACCACATTCAGCTGAGTATCAATCCATTAAAAAATCTATTATTATAAATAGAATAAACTTGACACATTAAAAGAATATTGGGATTCTGGCTGGAAAACTATGGTAGGTACTGTTCTGTTTGACAAAGCATCTTAAAACCATTATATTATTTTCACTTTGGACATTGGACTTTGTGTTCCATTCAGTTTCCAGACTTTGACCCCCAAGTTTGGATAAAGATAGCATGTCTTTGCAGGTCATATCATACTTTGCTCTACATTTATCATGATCCTGGCATCATGGTGTATATTGCCTACATTAATCTTTCTTGAAGCTGCCAAAACATAAAAATCTAAATGGATGTGAATTATATGCTCCCTTGTAACATCCAACAATAAGTTAGTCTTGGAATGAACACACTGCTTACCTTTACTTAAGCTCGGCTGATTTAATGGCTGAAACCATCCACAAAAATAGGTATTGAATCCATTTTGTCTTTTAACATGAGATTTCCTTGGACAACACATCCAAGGAAAATATCATAAATAATGTCTTTGCATCGACAAGTTTTGCGAGGGCGATTCCCATTAATAGACATTATGCTAAGCTATTCTCCCAGTGCCTTTTCTTGGCAGTGATTTCCTTACCTACAGTAAAACAGGTGACTATTTAAAATATACAGCCTTGACTTTGGACTTAGGATCCGCAAAGCAGCCTGGCTTGAATTTTAAGTTTATTCTGTCCCTAAGTTTATTGTCTGAACCCTTGAAAAAGCCTATTCACTTTATAGCACAGTATCAGTTCACGTTACTGGTACAAATAACCACATCCCTTTAACAAAACCGAACCTTCAGGATCTAGTGGCGATGTGAATTTTTCCCTGAGGTTTCAAGGCTGTTTAATTTTTAAACGTTTCCTATTGAGCCTTCAGTCCTGCGTTCCTGTGGTTAAGCGGAGTGCTGCTCAGTTCCCGAGGAAGACGAGCTTAGCTGGCTGACTAGTCATATGTAATTAGGCACGCTGACATAAATCAAGCCAGACATGCAGGAAGAGCTTCAGTGGTGGTCTTATGCTTGTGCGCAGAGCTTGGTGCCGAGCTGGTAAGGAGGAGTGTGTACAGTATGTATGTGTGTGTGTGTGTGTGGCTTGTAGGTAGACAGAAGCAGCGGTAATCTAGTCTGTAGATTAATGCCTGGGTCATTTAACTCTACCAACCCCCATCATCTCTCTCTCTCTCTATCTCTCATTTTTTTTCTCCCAGATTTTTCTCCCTTTCTATTTTTTCATTAAAGCCTCAATGATTATGTTACCGACCTAATATATTCCCTTCTTTTTTTGGTCTTTTACAGAGTGGCTTCACAGTGATCCATTCATTCCTGAAAGCTATTCATAGAATTTCCACCAAAAAAACAAACAAACAGTGGAAGTATATAGAGACACATGGACCTATGTACAGAACAATGAAAGCCGGTGATTATGATGCAGGGGTTTAAGTGTTAATCTGTCGCTGCAGCCTGAAGACTTCAGCTTCACCCGCCCACCCCCTCATGCACACTGACACGTGTGTACATCATGACTTGGCATTACTGATAGCTTGCCTCTGGCTATCCATCCCATGAAAATGCCATTATTAGGTGTTTCTCTGCAGAATTGTGGACAGTTGTGGATCAGTTAAGCGGAATGAGCACAAAAAGAATCGATCCCACAAATGCAGATAATCGACCCAAGATTTAGGATTCAAAATACTTTGTTATTCCCAGAGAGAAATAACTGTTCAAGAACGAATGAAAGAACGATATATACACAAATGTATGTATTTATATACGGTCATTTACAAGTACTGGATACAATATTGGACATGAACTAACATACAGTACTGTAGTGACCACTTTCATTTCCAGTTTCGTTTTTTTACAGAGAAGTGTTGTGGTCGACTGGCTGAATGTGCTTCTCTGTTCGGCCAGCACACTGTAGAGGATGAAAAGGATTGTCCAGGATTGAGTGTTCAGGATTGAGTGGAGTTTCAACAGCATCCTACTCTTGGCTGCAACATGAACAGGATCCAGCTCCATGCATAAGACAGAGCCAGCCGTCCTCATTCATTCGTCCAGTCTATTTTTCATGCATAATAAAATTGAAGGAGGAGAGTACAGTCTTCTAACTTTTTTTTTTCAATACATGCGTTCCTAGTGTGTCTGTGGGTGTCTCCCAGCCACATTCTTTTTGGAATTTGTAGTTGAAGTCAGAATTTTGCATACACTCATCAAGAACATACAGTAAATGTCATGGAAATATTTCAATGATTTCGTTGAACTGGTTTGAACTAAAAAGTAGATTTTTAATATAAGTAACCAATAATAAAAAAAAAAAAATCCTTCTATTATTTTGCTTTTGGGATTTCTGCCCAAAATATTACAAGCACAAAATTTCATGGATGATAGATCACACAACTTTGTTTCTTTTATGTTGCCGTTTCTGGACAACTGCAGATTCCAAGATCAGTATTATGTGACAGGTGCAGCCATGTTACCAAGGTCTGGAAGAAAACCCAGACTATCACCGCCAGCTGAGAGAAAATTGGATGAGAGTCAGGGGTGGGTCAGTGGATTAAGCATTGGGCTACGACAGGATCAGGGGTGACTCAGTGGTTAAAGCACTTGACTATGGATCAGAAGGTCCTGGGTTCAAACCCCAGCACCACCAAGTTACCACTTTTGGGCCTTTAACCCTCAACTTAAACATAAAAAAAAAGGAGATAAAATTTAACACTAACAATTCCACCAAGAATCGTGTTCGTGTTCCAACCAGTATTCTGATGCATGTTGATGGCCCTTTTTGACCAGTCAACAACAAAACTGCTGCAATATAACAGCTTTTCCAGAAATATCCGATATACCAATAGAAAAGGATTTATGTACACTGTAAAAAAATTCTTGCTACTCCAACTAAAAAATTTCTAGTGACCTGTTGCATCTAAAATTTTTTGTTGGCTCAATTTAAGTTGTATAAACTATTTTGTTTTTGCTGTGCTGATTACCTCTAAATGTACACACAAATTGAAATAAAACATTCTGTCAACTAAATGTTCTATGCTGAATAAACATGCCTAGTTAGGCCAACAAGCAGTCTCAAATTGAAATATAATGTTGTGTCAATTAAATGTTCCAAGTTGACTGAAAGGTACATTTTGAATTGGAAATTATGCTTGCATAATTATAAAATTAACATCTTAAAGTTTACTTGAGTAGGTTATTCACTGTAGCCACATTTCAAATAATATGACACATTCTTCTAAATTTGAATATTTTTTTAATGTAAACTTTAAACACCTGTTAAAGACTATCAACATTGATTAAGTGCAATCCAGCTACTCTTTCAACAAATAAACAACTGCTGCATTGTTATAACAAAATATGCAAATAACATTCCAAAATGCAAGAATGAAACTGTGCCTTTAACATTCATGTTACAAAGCTTACTAATATCACACTCAGTCAAAACAGTATACTGGATAAATAGACTTCTGCTTTGAGGAACAAAACATACTGATATTTCTCAGTAAAAACGTGCAGTGGCTTATTTGAAAATAAAATATTTACTTTAACTCAGAAATGGTTTAAGATAAAAAAAAAAAAATGTTGTGAAATAATTTTGCCAAGCTCCAAGATTGTTTGCAGATGCAGTAAGCACTGTTTCCCAGATATTCTCCCTAATACCTGAAATACAAAAAGAAAAATATATGAATAACTAATTAAGTAAACTAATTGTAGTTCAAAACCATAAAACAACCATAGTGAAATGTGCCAATAATTAAAAAATCCTAGACAAAAAATGTCCGTTTAGCCATTATAACCGTTTTCAGACACTATAAGGTTAATGAATGATGGAGTGAGAACATTAAGCTCCCTCAGTGCCGCACTAACGCGCCGTCTTTTTCAAATAGCCTTTGAAATTATCAGTCATTAAGATGATTAAAATGTATGTAACATAAGTAAACTTTAGCGGTTTCATAGATTAACATTAATGTCAATGTACATACCATCTGAAAAAAAAAATGCGTCAGGAGCTGAAACGAGTGCATTGTCAGATAACTACTGTAACACTCCAAATTATATAAATAAACACTCGAAAATATAATGTTCTAAAGCTTGCTGCTGGATAATATATATGTTATAAAGCTAAAATTGCTGATTACTTTGCAGGACAGTTAGTTTCCATGAAGTACTCACTGTAACGGTACGGCAAGTCACGCCCTCTGCTCGAGCCAAGTCATGATCTCCAGCGATTCCTTTCCACATTCCATCCCGTTGCCTCCGTTTTACCGCCCCATTCATTCATGCTCGAGCACACCTGTGCCTCATCTCATTCATCACATCGACTCAATATAACTCCTCCTCAGACAGCGAACTCTTGCCGAATTATTGCGTGCTCCAAGCCAAGTGTTTTTTTGTGCCTAGTATTTTTGCCAAGTAATACCGTTTTTTCCTCTCACGTTGTTGACCCTTTTTTCACCTCTAGTTACGTCTTTGCTTCACGAATCGGAACTGTTTGCTACGTTGACTGATTACCCGGCTTTGAATCTTTGCTTTCACTCTCGACTTTGACTCTGTTAACACCCATAGGATTGCTGCAGGTCGTATCTCACACTGCGGCTGCGCTCTCTCTGCCGGCGCGTCGGATTCAGCGCGCGCTCAACGGACTTCAGCTCTCCACACAGCTGCGCTCGCTCTGCTCCTGCCTTCGCTCTACCTGCGCGTTCTCAGTCGCGCCCGCTCTGCAGGACACTGCGCATGCTCTGTGTCACTCGCTCCTTGGCTTCTGTTCACAGCCTCGGCCAAGCCACGCCACAGGTCGTCTCAAGTTTTGTTTTTCCATTCTGTTTCACTTTCTTATCCAGAGTTAGAATCCATAGTACTGAAACCAAGAAAGTAACTTTCCTTTTTATTATAACTCCTTCTGTTTGACTCTCATATTTTGCATTAAGATCAGTGATTTTGAAATAAAGTAACTTTCCTTTTATTATAATTCTCCTTCTGTTTGACTCTCATATTTTGCATTAAGATCAGTGATTTTGAAATAAAGTAACTTTCCTTTTATTATAATTCTCCTTCTGTTTGACTTTCATATTTTGCATTAAAATCAGTTATACTGAACAAAGTCTGTTTTGTCTGCTTTTGGGTTCCCTAAGCGTGCCTCACACGGTCCAGCCCGTGACAGAATAATTCGGCCAACATGGACCCAGCAGACCTAGGACAGCTCAGAACCGCCTTGGAGGCCCAGGGCACCCTCCTCGGCGCACACCAAGGGGAAATTCTGCAGGTCAACCAGAGCCTTAAGCTTATGGCAGACACACTCTCTGCATTGACCTCTCGGATCGAACATCTTCAGGCTGCACCACCCCCACCTCCAGTGCTGTCCCCACCACCTCAGATCCGAGAGCCTCGTCTGCCGCCTCCCCAGTCCTACAGCGGAGAACCTGGCACCTGCCGATCTTTTCTTTCCCAATGCTCATTGTCTCTTGAATTACAAACCTCAACATTCCCCACTGAACGTTCCAAGATAGCTTACATCATCACCCTCCTCTCTGGAAAGGCTCGTGAATGGGGAACAGCGCTTTGGGACGCTGATGATCCCCGTTGCACCAACTACGAGACATTCACTCAGGAGATGAGGAGAGTCTTTGATCGTTCACTCTCTGGCCGAGAAGCAGCGGGGCAGATGTTGAGACTCCGTCAAGGAACACGTTCAGCCTATGATTATGCCATTGAGTTCCGCACCCTGGCAGCTTCTTGTGGATGGAACGACTGTGCCATGTATGACGTGTTTTTTCACGGGCTGAGTGAGGCCATCAAGGATGAGTTGATCTCTCGGGAGCAGCCAGCGAACCTGGAGGAACTCATGGACTTAGCTGGCCGCGTCGATGCACGCCTCCGACTTAGGCGCCGTGAACACACACAACCCCTCATAAGAGTCAGACCAATCACCCCTCCACAAGCTACTGATCCGCTGGCTGAGCCTATGCAGGTTGACCGGACCCGAATCTCCCCCGAAGAGCGCCAACGTCGGCGGGAGAAAGAAGCCTGCTTCTACTGTGGCCAAGTAGGTCATTTCCGCCTTCAGTGCCCGTTAAAAAGATAGGCCCCCCAATGAGACTGGGAGTCTTGGAGGGCCACTCTCAAGGAAACCTCTCAGGTAAACGATCCTTATTACCAGTCATGATCGTCTGGAACAACCAAGCGCAACCACTCAAGGCCCTCATTGACTCTGGATCCGACCAAGACCTGATCTGTGCTGTTACCGCAAGGAAGCTGGGAATCCCTTTTCTGCCCCTAGACAACCCCCTGTCTGTCCAGGCCCTTGACGGCAGCTCTCTATCTCCCATCACCCATCGCACGCCCCCTGTCACTCTTAGAACCTCAGGTAACCATATAGAGATTATCTCCTTTTTCATTATGAAGAGCTCTCATGCCCCTGTCGTCCTTGGGAATCCATGGCTGGTCAGACATAACCCCAACATTGATTGGGCCAAGAACACCATTCTTGATTGGAGCCCTACCTGTATGTCTTCGTGCCTTCACTCCGCTAGAGTTCATTCACCACCCGGTGTTGTCAACGATGATGTTTCTGATCTGTCCAATGTTCCGCCTGAGTACCGCGACCTCCGGCAAGTGTTTAGCAAGTCACGTGCCCTCTCTTTACCACCCCACAGACCATATGATTGCTCCATTGATCTGTTCCCAGGTACCATCCCCCCAAGAGGCCGCTTGTATTCCCTTTCGGCTCCGGAGAGAGAAGCCATGGATAAGTACATCACTGAGTCACTGGCAGCAGGGATCATCCGACCCTCATCCTCGCCGGCCGGAGCTGGTTTCTTTTTTGTGGATAAGAAGGACAAGTCCCTTCGCCCCTGTATTGATTACCGTGGTCTAAATGCTATCACTGTCAAGAATCGCTATCCCCTTCCCCTCATGTCCTCTGCGTTCGAACTGCTGCAAGGGGCTAGTGTGTTCACCAAACTGGACTTGCGAAACGCATATCACCTGGTAAGAGTAAGGGAGGGGGACGAATGGAAGACTGCATTCAATACACCTACAGGCCACTACGAGTACCTAGTGGTTCCCTTCGGACTGACCAACGCTCCTGCCGTTTTTCAAGCCCTGGTGAATGACGTCCTAAGGGACTTTCTAAATATATCCGTTTTTGTTTACCTGGACGACATTTTGATTTTTTCTCGTTCTCTGAAGGAGCACAAGTTGCACGTCAGACAGGTCTTGCAAAGACTCCTCGAGAATAAACTTTTCGTTAAAGCAGAGAAGTGTGAATTCCACAGAGAATCTGTGTCATTCCTTGGTTTTATTATTGCCCCTTCCAGCCTGCAGATGGAGCCATCTAAGCTAACTGCTGTTACAGACTGGCCCACACCCACCACAAGACGAGAGCTCCAGCGATTCTTGGGCTTTGCCAATTTTTATAGGCGCTTCATCAGAAATTACAGCTCAGTGGCAGCACCTCTCACCATGCTAACCTCCACCAAGGTTCCCTTTCTCTGGAACCTGCAGGCTGAAGAGGCATTCACCAACCTAAAACTTAGGTTCACATCTGCACCCATTCTGATCATCCCGGACCCGTCTCTCCAGTTTGTGGTGGAGGTGGACGCCTCCGAGTCAGGAGTTGGGGCCGTCTTGTCTCAAAGGTCACTCCAGGATAATAAGTTGCACCCCTGCTCCTTTTTCTCCCGCTGTCTCTCCTCTGCTGAAAGGAACTATGACATAGGAGATCGGGAGCTGTTGGCGGTCAAACTTGCCCTAGAAGAGTGGAGACACTGGTTAGAGGGAACTTCCTCTCCATTCCTGGTCTGGACCGACCACAAAAACCTGGAGTACCTCAGGTCAGCCAGGAGGCTCAATGCCCGTCAGGCCAGGTGGAGCCTATTTTTCTCCCGTTTTGATTTCTCGCTCTCATATCGCCCGGGCTCCAAAAATGGGAAGCCTGACGCCCTATCTCGGCAGTTCTCCACTCCCCATGAACCAGTGCCGGCCGAGACAATCCTGCCTCCTCGTTGCCTTGTGGCGGCCGCAGTCCTGGATATTGAATCGCTGGTGAAGAATGCGCTCAATCGGGAGCCAGGCCCCAGCAACGTTCCCCCAGGCCTTCTCTTTGTCCCAGCATCTGTCCGATCTCGGGTGCTGGAATGGGGACACAGCTCTCGAATTGCCTGTCATCCGGGGAGAGCCCGCACCCTATCCCTCCTTCAACAACGGTTCTGGTGGCCTTCTATGAAGACTGATGTTCAGGGGTTTGTGACAGCCTGTGACACTTGCATCAGGAACAAGTCAACCAACAAACCCCCTGCTGGGTTCCTGAATCCCCTCCCAGCCCCTCGCCGCCCCTGGTCTCATATCGCTCTGGACTTCATTACCGGCCTCCCCAATTCTGAGGGCAACACCTGTATACTGACCATAGTCGATCACTTCTCAAAGGCTGCCCATTTCGTTCCTTTGCCAAAGCTCCCATCAGCCAAGGAAACGGCCGAGCTGATGGTCCTCCACGCCTTCCGTCTGCATGGTCTCCCCTCTGACATTGTCTCTGACCGTGGCCCCCAGTTCTCAGCAGAGTTCTGGAAGACATTTTGCAGACTAATCGGAGCAACACCCAGCCTATCCTCTGGTTATCACCCTCAGTCAAATGGACAGACAGAGAGATTGAACCAGGAGCTAGAGAAGGCCTTAAGGTGCATGGCCTCAAGGGACCCAACCACATGGAGCAGGACACTCCCCTGGATAGAGTATGCGCACAACTCTCTGCCAACCTCTGCTACAGGCCTCTCTCCATTCCAGTGCTGCTTGGGCTATCAGCCTCCACTGTTCCCATCCCAAGAAGAGGAAGCAACAGCACCGTCAGCTCTGTCTTTCGTGCGCCGCTGCAGGAGAGTGTGGTCCCAGGCCAGAACCCGTCTCCTACGCACCATCAGTACCTTCAAGCGGCAAGCTGACCGACGCCGCTCAGCAGCCCCCAGGTACAGAGTGGGTCAGAGGGTGATGCTGTCCACCCGAGACATTCCCATCAAAACAACCACCCCCAAATTGTCCCCCAGGTTCATCGGACCATTCACCATCACCAAGGTAATTAACCCCGTTGCCGTCAGGCTTTCCTTACCCCTAGCTATGCGCCGCATCAACCCAACATTTCACGTTTCGCAACTCAGGCGACTGGTCACCTGCCCTCTATCCCAACCCACCCGCCCTCCCCCTCCTCCTCAACTCATTGACGGAGATGAGGTTTTTGCAGTACGCAAGCTGCTAAGAGCCCGACGCCGAGGCAAAGGCCTACAGTACCTCGTCGACTGGGAGGGTTATGGGCCAGAAGAGAGAAGTTGGGTTCCTGCCAGGTTCATTGTCGACCCAACTCTAATCTCAGACTTCCACCGGCAGCACCCAGAGGCACCAGTTAGGACGCCCGGTGGCGCCCATAGGAGGGGGGGTACTGTAACGGTACGGCAAGTCACGCCCTCTGCTCGAGCCAAGTCATGATCTCCAGCGATTCCTTTCCACATTCCATCCCGTTGCCTCCGTTTTACCGCCCCATTCATTCATGCTCGAGCACACCTGTGCCTCATCTCATTCATCACATCGACTCAATATAACTCCTCCTCAGACAGCGAACTCTTGCCGAATTATTGCGTGCTCCAAGCCAAGTGTTTTTTTGTGCCTAGTATTTTTGCCAAGTAATACCGTTTTTTCCTCTCACGTTGTTGACCCTTTTTTCACCTCTAGTTACGTCTTTGCTTCACGAATCGGAACTGTTTGCTACGTTGACTGATTACCCGGCTTTGAATCTTTGCTTTCACTCTCGACTTTGACTCTGTTAACACCCATAGGATTGCTGCAGGTCGTATCTCACACTGCGGCTGCGCTCTCTCTGCCGGCGCGTCGGATTCAGCGCGCGCTCAACGGACTTCAGCTCTCCACACAGCTGCGCTCGCTCTGCTCCTGCCTTCGCTCTACCTGCGCGTTCTCAGTCGCGCCCGCTCTGCAGGACACTGCGCATGCTCTGTGTCACTCGCTCCTTGGCTTCTGTTCACAGCCTCGGCCAAGCCACGCCACAGGTCGTCTCAAGTTTTGTTTTTCCATTCTGTTTCACTTTCTTATCCAGAGTTAGAATCCATAGTACTGAAACCAAGAAAGTAACTTTCCTTTTTATTATAACTCCTTCTGTTTGACTCTCATATTTTGCATTAAGATCAGTGATTTTGAAATAAAGTAACTTTCCTTTTATTATAATTCTCCTTCTGTTTGACTCTCATATTTTGCATTAAGATCAGTGATTTTGAAATAAAGTAACTTTCCTTTTATTATAATTCTCCTTCTGTTTGACTTTCATATTTTGCATTAAAATCAGTTATACTGAACAAAGTCTGTTTTGTCTGCTTTTGGGTTCCCTAAGCGTGCCTCACACGGTCCAGCCCGTGACACTCACCATTTCGGGAGGAAATAGCGGGAAGTTCGAAAATTCTGGAAGAACGCGTTTGCGCATGCGCAGAGGTCCCTCTTGTTCGTCCAACATAAAATTGTTTGTGTGCAGTTAAATGTTTCATGAACACAGTTTTACTCGTTGCCTTGATGAAACTTTCATAGTTGAGTAATGAAATTTATACAATCATTGAGAAAACATATTTTTCTTTTTTGACACAAGCATTATATTAGCCCAACATATATATTTTTTCCCAACAACTATTTTCAGGATTTATTTTTTTACAGTGTAAAGATGTGATTCTTGACTCCAACTCTGAAAGGCCAACTGACCTGCACATTTGAATGTTTTCCCTAATGCACAGGGCAGGTGGTCCTTCAGACTGGATTTGAGAACCACTGAGAGGTGAGGCCTCCTTACATACAGTATATACAGTGTGTCACCTAATGAGATATTACCTTATATCAAAGCTCATTAGGTGACATACTGTACTGTATGTTTCCTCCGGGTACTCCGGTTTCCTCCCACAGTCCAAAGATATGCAGGTTAAGCGAATTGGCGTTCCCAAATTGCCCGTAGTGTGTGAATGGGTGAGTATGTGTGTGTGCCCTGTGATGGATTGGCACCCTGTCCAGGGTGTACCCTGCCTTGTGCCCAAAGCCTCCTGGGATAAGCTCCAGGCCCCCCGCGACCCTGATCATAGGATAAAGCGGTATAGAAGATGAATGAATGAATGAATGTACTGTATGTATGGAGGTCTCACCCATCATTAATAGCACATTCATATATCAAGCAGCTACCTGTCATATTTTCTACTTCATGCAATATAAAACCTGAAAGTGCTATTCCAACACAAGATTAATTATTTAAGAAGCTCATTCATCAGCTGTATTTAAAACTTGAATATGAAGCAGTAATGTCTACCTACTATCACTTCACTTAATTAAGAAATTCTTATGGCAACTAGAATAATAAGACACTTCACAGGAATGTCTCTAGGATAAGTAAATGTGCTACTAATCACATGGTAAGGATAATAGCTCATAATGATAAGTGAGGCCTTGATTTCATATAAAGAGAGTAAACTACAAAAATCTTTCTGAAATGGGCATTCCATTTATTCTTCAGCATTACATAGAAAAAAAGTCTGCAATACTTATTAAGGCCCAAGTTAAGCACGAGTAAAAAAATTAAATGTTACCACTTCTTATCTTTCTTTTATTATGTTAAGATATTTAAGCTTAATTGACTTGAGTCACTATATTCAATAAATATTACAGCTGTGTCACATTCTGTGTTGTTTATGTGTCTTGAGGCAGCCGAACACACATTAGCTGATGTTAGAACAGCACTCATGTAACTCACAGTTAAACTCCTGTCAGTGAGTGAGAGAGTGACAGCATTATAAATTTAACATACAGTACTGTGCCAAAGTCTTGAGACACCCAGCACTTTTAATATATTTTGCTTCCTTAAAGTCAGACTCTCTTGTATTTTTAATGTAGTCTTGAGGAATAATTCTCCGGGCTTCCTGAATGACTTTTCGGCTCTACTTTTGGGGAAGTTTTTCATGTGCATTTTCAGTCCAGTCCCTGTTCCTGTCCAGTTTCAGAGGAATATGCTTTTGCTACAAAGTTTTTTATTTTATTTTATTAGTATACTGATGATGCTGAATGCTGAATGTTTGGAACAGACGAGAGGGGAAATGAGGTTACTGCTGAGGTTGTTACATAAACATGCAAGCATCTTTAGGCATTTTTTACTGTAATAACATTTGGTCCCGGGCGGCGCGGTGGTGTAGTGGTTAGCACTGTCGCCTTGCACCTCCAGGGTCTGGGTTCGATTCCCCGGCCAGGCTCGATTCCCGTCTCTGTGTGCATGGAGTTTGCATGTTCTCCCTGTGCTTGGTGGGTTTCCTCCGGTACTCCGGTTTCCTCCCACAGTCCAAAGATATGCAGGTTAGGCTAATTGGCGTTCCTAAATTGGGTGTGTGTGTGTATGTGTGTGTGCCCTGCGATGGATTGGCACCCTGTCCAGGGTGTACCCCGCCTAGTGCCCGAAGTCTCCTGGGATAGGCTCCAGGTCCCCGCGACCCTGAACACAGGATTAAGCGGTATAGAAAATGAATGAATGAATGAACATTTGGTCCCATTAATTTAATTTAATTTATTAAGAGGAGGCTTTTTACACAGTACTGTAGGGCATAGAAATGACATCTGTAGACTTAAAATAACGCCAGTACTGTAGCTGTGCAAAAAAAAAAAAAACATTACTCATATTGTAATCCAATAGCTTCTTGAAATATGAAGCATTTGAAAAATGTATAATTAATTAAAACAATTTATGAAATTTAACTTTTACTTTAAGGCATCCTCGTCTGCTGCATTGACCTTGCTGCATAGGACGTTCAGAGCTGGCTGTGTAATCATGAGAGAAGTACTTCCCACTGTCTGAGTTTCCTGTAGTGCTGCTTTGATCACTTATTCGCCTACAGATCAGATTATCTGCTCCTAAAGCATCAGCATAGTTAAGCTTTTTTAAAGGAAATCATGGGAAAATTCTAATTCACACCCCTTTTCCAATTAACTTCAAGTTAATCTTCAAGGTAAGTCAAATCTGGTGCCCACATACAGTAGTGCTTTATTCTTAATAGCTTACAAAGATAATGTGGTTAACAAATCCTGTGTGCCATTCTGTATAACTGAGGTTGTTTTTAGCTCCTATGCAAAAGCAGGAACGCTGAGATAATATCCACACCTAGGTTAAAAACCTATTTGTCAGGCACTCAGTGTTGTTGACAGAGCATCGAGACACTGATGTCCGAGGGTGACCTCATGCCTGCGTTGCCTTATGGCACAGTCACTGCAGGACCTGCTGGAGTCCATGATTGCACTGTGATCATAATAAACACCTCTTTAAACCAATGTAGGAAAGATTTGAGTGTATTTTATTTGAATGTTTTTAACAGTGAACAGGATGACATTTACATTCATATTTATGGTATTTGTTCAATTAAATCTTGATATAGATTTTACTGGATCTTATTAAATCATTAGAACAACAACAACAGCAAAGCAACAACAAAGAACATCTTTAGATGAACCAGACTCAACAGGGAAATAATCCTCTTCTGTGTGAGACCAGATAGTATGATAGCACCATGTAAAAAAATTATAATAATAAAAAAAAACATTAAAAAAATCTTCTGTGGAGAAAGTATTATTTCCCAATTCATTATGCCTAAAGTTAATTTAAAAAAAGCTATTTCTTTAGCTTAACGATACCAACATAGCCTTCAGCATGTGTTCAAAATATCTTTGTAATATTGGTAATATTTTATTAAGAAGAATTTACATTATTCCCTATGGGCGAATTCATATCGCAATACAAATTTTTACCATAAAAACTGGCCTCCAGAACCAATTAACCTTGTATGTCAAGGTTTCGTTGTATAACCATTTTCCGGAACATTCCAGGTAGATTTAGTGCTAAGTAGCTGATAAAGATTTTTTTTTTAAACTTACAAGCACTTCAAGAACTTTTACAAAATTCAAAAGAATTTTCAAGCATTTTCTAGAATGTTGGAGAACTTTTCAAAAACCATTTAGAATTTTCTAGAAGTTTCCATACACCATTCAGCCATAATATTACAACGCCAAATATTATATCCAGTATTATGTAGGTTCCCCTTGTGCTTTCTGGGCGGCTCTGGTCCCTCAGGACACGACTCCGCAACATCTCTGAGTGTGGTACAGTATCTGTCACCAGGATGCTAGCAGCAGATCCTTTAGGTGTTGTAGGTTGTGGAGTGGGGTCTCAGTAGATCAGACTTTTTGTTCAATAAGGTGCTCAATGGAATGGGGATCTGGGGAGTTTAGAGACCCAAACTCCCCGGTGGGTTGACTCTTTCGAGCAGTCTTGGGCGCTTTGCCTGCCAGGACAGGCTAGCCGTTAGTCTTGTGGGCATAGGTGAGCCTTGGGTGCACATCATACATTCACCAGCTGTCATCAAGCTGCTGCAAGCATTCTCTAGATGCATTCCTAGATGTATGTGGCTAATTTCGTGAAATTCTGTGAAATCATTGACTTTAAATGCGACTACCAAGGAGCATATAATGAAAAATCAACATAGGACAATAAATTTGATGGCTGAGACATGAAAGTAATTTACATCACAGTCACAAATCTTGATAAAATACTCACATCTAAACATTTTGGTTTGTTTGTTGTTATAAATAATATATAAATATGCAAATCTTGATCCATACATTGTTTTATTCAGACCTTATCTAAAAGAAAATGTGTGAATTTGCCTTCAGTTTCTACATTGCATTATCTAAAGCACAAAAGCAACGTTTAAAGGGAATAATGGCCACTTTTTTATACAACATGAGCAATTAGGAAATAACACATACTATCCAGAGAGAAAAAAAATTGCTACATACGTAATTGTTACATAGGGTTAGGAGTCAATATGCATCCAGATGTGTTGAAAAGCATGAGATATACAACAATCGTGTTTTTTTTTATTTCATTAATGTTTATACCTTTAAATTTTCTAATATCCAAGTGAAGTTATCTCAGTGCATGTGCATCAATTCATCCATCCATCCATCCATCCATCTAGAAACCTTTATGGACCGTGGAGGCCAATGATGACCATTGGAATAACTCCATCAATTTAGCAACAAAATAAAATATTTATTAAGGTTATAATCTTGCCTAAGTTATGTCCCCTTTAAGAATGATGTTTTTGCCCCCACAACAGCAGATACACTGTGATCAAAGATCCTGTATAACAGCCTATAATGTTGATTTGTGAATTTCTTTTTCTTTTTTTTTTTTCTTTTATTACCTTAAACCAGACTATATAATGCTATAGCATTTCTTGGCCATATACAGCAGCACAAAGCACTGCATGTTAGTTCAACACTGTAGGTGTTAATTGAACTCAAGGGAATTTGCTGTGAAGACAGTTCATGCTGATGCATGACTAGTCCCTAATGAAGCTTCTCTACACTGCATTCAATGTAATCCAGATGCCTCGCCGCTAAAACAACACTTCTTATTTACCCACAATCCCTGCTGTTTATTTTTAGACTAAATACATTGAGGGAAAATGAAGTTCAAGAAGAGAGTTCTTATAGTCTGAGATAAGATGGCTTTAAAACAAACAGTATAATTTTGCAGCATATGATTGTCTACATATGAATCTAGACATTTGAGATTGTAAAAATAAGATGCCTGATCCTTACATATTTGGGGAAAAAAATCTCCACCTTAAAGCATAATATATACCGTGTCTATTAAAATATTTTGGCGTAGTGCTTAGAACTGTAGGCAACACGTGGTTATCACTGTCGCCTGGTCCGTCGCCTGGGTCGTCCTGGTCGTTCCCACTTCGGGGTCTGTGAGCATGGAGTTTGCATGTTCTCCCCCATGTTTCCTAAAGACATACAGATTAGGCTAATTGGCATTCCCAAATTGCCTGTAGTGTGTTTCAGATTCCAAATATTCCATAGTGTGTGTGTGTGCGTGTTCATGCCCTGTGCTAGATTGGCACCCAATGAGACATCTACTTGACAGAAAGGCTGCAACGGCTCAAACTTAGAGAAGGCAAAGCAGGCATATGGTACATTTACAGCACAGACTGACAAGTGTGATTGAATTGACGGTTGTTTTATAACTTGATCTGTTTATTCGGTGTGTATTGATGGGAAGGTAAGAAAGAGAGAGATAGATAGAGATAGAGAGAGAGAAAGAGAGAGAGAGAGAGAGAACTGTATGAGTCTCTTAATGCAGACAAATAAATTGTAAAGTAAAAAATTCAGATCTGCATTAAAGCCCATTAACAAGCATATCTAAAGTTTCTACTGTATGTTCAGTGCAGACTTTTACAGTAATTACTTATTCATTAATTATTAATTCAAGGTTATTATTGTGAAGGTACTGTGAAGGTAAGTTAATCAATAATGAAACAGTAACCTCCCCAAACACACAGTCGATTTTTGTAGAATCGAGGCCTCTGTACTAATAATAAATTGTACTGATGAATAATTTAAACACAGTAAAAAGGGAAAGCCAGGAGCATTGATGGCTCAGTGCTAAGTTTCATGCCTGCCATGTGGAAAGCTCGGTTTTCTACACAGTTGATTCCCAGAATCCAGCCATCCAGGCACTAGGAAGCCCTAATACTGGTCTCAAGTCGGATAGAAATGGCTAGGCATGGTATCCGGTGTAAAAACCTGTGCCAAATCAAATGCTCATGTCATGAAAGACCAGTTGTGATGAACCCTTAACAGAAGGAGCTGAAAGATGAACAAGGAAAAAAAGGGGAGGCCGATGCCAGTGCACACATTCATGCTTTTATCGCCCTCTAGTGAAAACCCTAAAAAAACAAAAAAACAAAAAACAAGGCTTAAATGTTGACAGGGTGTCAGGGAAATTATTTATCTGCTTAACATGCAAGTTTCTTATTGTAATGATCAGTTTTTGTTGCAAAAACACACCCATATAACTTATAAAATACAATTTCTTCAATCTGTCTCAAACAACAACTTTGAAAATAGAAGGAACGCGAGCCTTTCTCTGGCTCGAATGCTGACGAGTGCACTGAGCAATCACAAAACTGTGCTCTTGTCAGCAAATTGTTATTAGAGCCAGGCCTATAGAAAGAAAGAGACAAGCTGGAGAAAGACTGATATCCAGTCTTTCAGTCCTGTCCGGTCTAATTTAATACAATACCACTCGACTGACCGACCAACACCATCAGGTCTTGAGTTTAGCCATGATACAAGCAGTGGGTGCTTGGATACTTGATGAAAGATGAACTTTTTTTCCAAGCGCAAAGATCATTTACTCTTTGTTTCCACAATGAAAAACAGCATGTGGTCAGAGTGAATACTGGAAAGATACTTAGAAATCTTCTGGTAACTCTAATACGTTAATGCGAAACAGATTTGTAAGGAAATGACAGATTCCTTAAAATGAAAGGATGATTTATTTATTTATTTTTGGTAATTTTCTGTGCACGCTTCATTACAAAAAATACTTCCTAATTAACACTGGTGATTGGGTTGTCCGTTTACATCCGCTAAAATTCATTCTAGATGATTTCTAATGTGGTGTGGGGAATTCAGTGCCTCTGATGTCTCCTTCATGCATCCAAGATCTAAACAATGTGGCTGGATTTCAATCATGCAGATTAAAAAACCTGACCGGATGAAAATAAAAACAAGTCTAAAACATTAAATGTATTTTTCTTTTTTTGTATGTCTCCACCACAGGCCTCGAGTCATAGTGTACTTATTTTAGAACGATTTTGGCATAGGGGTCTGAACTTACACTATAAGATGATATAATAAAGAAAGGCTATTTTCAGCGTATATATTGCCATCTCTTCTACTCTGTTCATAGAATTTCCTGTAACTTGAAAAGTTTGTTTAGACATTGAGACATAATAAGGACGTTAGCTCTCATGAAGTCCATCTAGAGAAATGTCTGTGCTGTTGAGGTCATGGACAGGTTTGTGTCATTGTATGAGTCAGCAAGGGTGTAGTCTCGTTCGCGCGGCTCATTCAAACACAAGGCAAGTACTCTTTTTAGCAGAATGGCATGTGTCGCTGGCTCCACGTTCAACAGCGACTGGATGGATGAAGCTGAGCCGGCAAATAGCCATAATAGAGGTGGATGGGTTCATTTGAGGATTCCAGAGAGATGGATCACGGAGGATCTGGCAAATTGTACTTTTCTTCATTGCATTTTAAACAGATTTTGTTATTAAATGGAACTCGAGTAAGCCTTGGCTCAATTTTAAGCTCATAAAAAAAAAAAAAATTTTAAGTGCACACACAATGAAAAAACTATGGAAACATCTGAAAGATTTGCATACATTTTATTCTTGCGTAACAAGGCCTCCAACATGTAAAGAACATTCGATCGTACCACATGTTTATGGCGTTAATACAACTTTACATAAAAACAGTACCGAAGAGTATTTTATCTGTGTCAAGCTCACAGATTCCAAAAGAGTCATTTGCAAGCCACTGGCCAACTAAAAATTTATCCAACTACAGATATGCACGACAGGGATTATAAAACATTTGGCAGAGCAATACAGATTAGTGCTTTTGTTTATTCCCTTATCAGCGATAATACGAACGCTCCAATACTGTTATCCTGTACGCCACTGTACATGATTATCACGGAGCATTTGTTCATTTGGTTGTGACTAAAAAAAAAAAAGAAAAAGAAAAAAAGTGCTGGCCCTGGTTATAAGGCCATGTCAAAATATTAAGACGAAAATTTTTCAGTTTCCCTTATTTTCTCCTCTTAAGGAGTGAAAGACAAATACATCTATAAATCAATTACAGTTTGGTCACTCACAAGTCACACGCACAAATAAAATAAAAAAATAGCATTTGATGCATACAAAGCACTAAGCAGGTATATCAAGCACTAAGCAAGGTACTGAAATCAGGCAGCTCGTGAACTTGATTGGAACAAGACTGCGCTGCTTTAAGTAGAAAACATACATTATATGGCAAAGCGATTTCTTTGCATAGTCGGTTGATTTGATTTTACAGTTAATACTGACGGGAAGTTTTTTTTTCTTTTACTTCCGCTTGTACTTACCATATTTGGTATAAAACACTAAATCAAACACTACATACCGAACTACTGACTGATCATCCGCTGCTGCCTGGAAATGACCACGACAAACTAATACGCAAAATTCTAAAAGACTACAAAACTGCAATATGCACAATAAGTGTTTCAACAATACCTCTAATCACAAGGTAATACACAAAATATGGAACAATTAAATGCAAATACAATAACACTATACATGTAAAGATTAAGTGATGGGATTATTGCAGGAGTGGTTTAGCTACATCCGTGTTAAAATGCTGGACTGTAATAAAATACAAAAGGCGTCTTTGAAAAACTTTAAAAAGGCACTTGATGGATTCGACCTCGAGAGAAGACTGGCAACATTCACAGCTTTATATGCCTATACGCTGTTAGGATTATGGACCTCGTACCTTTCGCTTCTGCAATGGCACATAGGGACCCTAACATTTAACATGAATGTAATAAAGCACACAAATGAACTTGCTTTTGAAATGCCTTATTTTATAGTTGCGTAACATAAAGAAAGTGGTGAAAGGCAGATAAAGAGGTAGTTAAAACATCTGGATCTTGCAAACTAAAGCACGGCATTAAGTAAGGTTCAGGTTTTTATCATTTGATCAGTGTGTGAGTGTGTGTTTCATCCTTTGGTAGAGGTGTATGATGTCGGGGTGCAAACATTGATAGCAAAAATCCTTAGAAAAGAATTCCTAGAAATTAGATAAGCCAAAAATAAGCCTAGAGTATGTTAGTGGACACAGATCAGATATTTTCTTATTGATGTGCGCCAAGAAGCAATAAGACAAGAATGAGGAAAAGAAAAAGCCTCATGTGTCTCATACTTGCAGCGAGCAGCGCCTTCATTTTCCTTATAAAAGTTACCACAATCAAAGAGTCTACTGGATGACAAATCCAAGACTTCACAAGTCAAAATTCACCAAGTCAGCATGAAATGAAACCAAGAGCAAATACATGCCTTGTGTCCTTTCCTGTTAAGTGAATTCATGTTTCCACTTGGAGAATTTTATTCCATTTAGACTGACTGCTGTTTTTTCTTAAAACAAACAAAACAAAACAAAAATCATAATTTTCAGGCAACTCCAATATCGCCATGGTGATGAAGTGGCTAAAAAGTCATAAATTCTATGGCTAAATCTTGCCACTGCTGCCCAGAAGTCTGACCAGCTCCATATTTTTCCTTTCTGTTTATATCCATCTGCAATAGTTTCAGCTAAACTTGGATTTGGATTTCCTAATGATTGCATGATACATTTCTGTATGTATGTCGTACGATTTTTAAACGTAAGCTTGCTGAAGACAAACATTCCCATGCACATCTCCTACTGCAGGTTGTTGGTCATGATCAGAAAGACTGCAGTCAATGTGTTCATAGTCATGTCAGCTAAACAAATGGACCTAAATCTCGTCTTTGAACTATCTATTGCTAAAAACTGCTGAGTAAACAATCTGAGTTCCAAGGCATCGTAATTAAAGAGCCTAAAAGAAAAAAGAAAAAAAAAAAGCCCTTAATCGAAGGGTCTTAATCGTAACCTTGTAAGTGCTATATACTGTACGTTCTATGCACATCTTGCAGGGCAGACTAGAGAGAAATCAGCCCACAGGCAAAGTATTTAGTACTCTTAAAGTGCAAAGAATTAGTATGACACAAGTCTACGAGAAGGATTTAAATAAAGAAAAATGTAAAATACTGAATTAAGTACACAGACAGCTCCTTATACAACAACAGTGCAGGAGCTTTAGAAATCCTTCAGCATTTCCTTCATTTCCACATGAGTACCATACTGCAAAGAGTACCATATTGTACAAAATATTCAACATTTACACAAGTCCTCCAAACTCAACCTCATTTCCAAAAGACATTCTTTGTGTATTTTTGTCCCCCAGGGTTTGGTCCAGTATTGTTTATTAAGGCATCGGGAATGGCTTTGTGCAGTTAAGGCTGTCGACTGTGCATCAGAAGGACCTGGGCTCACCAGCGCCCACTTACACTGGCAATGTCACCGTGGTACTGGCGGGGCAGACGCCCGCTGGCGCCACCCTCTAGGAACGAGGATCGGATGTTTGGTGGTTCAAAGAGTTTCCTTCGGTTCTTGTTTAGATCTGTAAAACACACCCGAAACACAGAGACATATGAATACCTTACAAATATGTCAATTTTAACATTGCGGAAAATCCGTACACTACAGAACATACACACAAACACCTTACTTACGTTACCTGATGATAAATATGTGTTAGCAGCATTGTTGTCTGTTATTTGTCTGTTAAAAAAAATATTTGGCCCAGGATCTATAACCAGAGGTGGAAAGTAACGAATCACATTTACTCGCGTTACTGTAATTGAGTAGTTTTTTTTTGTGTATTTCTACTTTTTAAAGTAGTTTTTAAAATCTGTAATTTTACTTTTACTTAAGTACGTTTTGTTTGAAGTATTGTAATTCGCTACATTTTAAATCATATTTGCTACTGAGTAAAAAATAAATGAATGAAAATGCTAAAATAATACAAATATTATGCTTTTGCGCTCGCGTGTGTGTATCATGTCCTGGTCGCGCGCCGTTCCAGACTCCACTCCAGGTTTTCTGACATCAGCATCACAAAATCCACCTTTCTGATCTTCCACACGGTCGCTTCCACCCTGAGAGTGACGTCATCGACTAGCCATATATAAACCGGAAAGAGGAAAGACTGTGATTTTAGCGTTTTGATATTTGGTTGTGTATTCTGGTTTAGAATTTTTTTGCCTCCCATTGACTTTGATTATTGCTTTGTCCCTTTGGTTTGGTTGGTCTTTGTATATATTTGTAGATAATTTCACTGTGTTTGGTTTAGGGAGTCCGGGAAGGTACCTGTATTTTTGTTTGTGTGTGTGTGTGTGTGTGTGTTTTTTGCAGGTAATCTAGCTACTAAATATAAATTCCATTTTGTTTATTATTTTGGCCTGGGTCCATCCTGAATCTGATCCTCCTCCTCCTGTTGTGTGTGTGTGTGTGTGTGTGTGTGTGTGTGTGTGTGTATTTTTTTTTGTATATACGAACCTCATTATTTCATCAGTTAATGATTGGATCTAGTTCTTTCTGCCATATACCACCATTTCCATACAGTTTAAAATAGAACCCTGAACCATTCTTTTGCTGTATGACCCTAGACTGTGACGTAACACCATATTTAAGTGACCACTTTGATTTTCAAGCACAAGAAAGACAACAGATTTATTATGCAAAGGTGTTCCTTCAGTTAAAAACAACTAGTTTGAGATTTATATCTGCTCATCTTTTTTGAACTACGCTAGAATGCCTCATCCCACCCCCGCTGTTAAAAAAATAAAAATAAAAAAGTAACTCGGTAACTTTTACTCTGAGTAAATTTTTTAATGAGCTACTTTTTACTTTTACTTGAGTAGATTTTTATAATGGTAACTTTACTTGTACTTAAGTAAAATTTCACTGAAGTAACAGTACTTGTACTTGAGTACAACATTTTATTACCCTTTCCACCTCTGACTATAACGTGTCTGTCTATCTACAGTACAAATGCTTTCTAAAGTGCAGCAGTCCGTGCAGTGTTTTATAGAGCCACCAGACTTGAGTGATCCAGAGCTCAATGGAATATATTTTTTTTTCTTACAAAGGCAGGATGCTCGTCTCTCTGTACAAGATTCCATCATCCCAGACTTTAGTACATTTTTTACTGACTCAAGACCTCAGCAAGAGAAATAAACACTGGCCCACAGGCATTTCCTGTCCTCAACACAAATTGGCCTTGTCCTCCATGTACCTCCAAGCTCTGGAATTCACAAGCATGTCAGCATTGCCCAAATATAACAAGTATTAACGCTGAAAAAGAGGCTCTTTGAGATATCCCCAGACCTGGACTCTGTATTTAAATCCCTTGGGAGAGCATCAGCATCAACAGAAACACCTGCATCAGACTTTAAAAAGCCGTTATTGTTATTAGATTGTGGATGCTTTTACCACAACTATGTAAAAAGTTGATTGCAATCGTTTGTGCAACTTTTGATTGAAACCAAAGACTGAGAAACATGAGAGCAACTACGAATAGCTCACATCCATGTCTGATATAGATACAGATAATAACTAAAAAGGGCTGTACCGAATGTAATGCAAAAGTGGCTATAGCAGATTTATTAACTGACTTAGGTTATTCAAATTGTACATGTTGTTAGAGTAACTATTCCTACAAAGTTACAACTCACACGCAATGAATTTGCATCATCATTTAACTCAACTATCGAGTCCTCTTTGTCAAAGTTAAAGGGCTCCCACTGCGTGGTTTGTCCTCAATGATTGTTTCCCCTTCTTTAAACGTCATCCATCTGTGCACATTGCTCTTGTCACTGCTGTCATCTATGTAAACATTCTGTAGCGGCCATGGGACAAAAGGAATTTTCAAAGATGATTTGTGAGTTGGGTTCAACAATGGGGGAAATGCATCTCTTGTGTTGAATACTATGCTGAGTAGTGCCTTTGAATAGAGGAAGAGTTATTCTACCAACATGAACAAATTGAATGACCTTATGTCAGTTAATAAATCTGTTATGCAGACTCTTACATTATACTCGGTACAGCTCTCGTAACTGTCTGCATCTAAACAGTGTCAGAGAGGAATGTGAGCTGTTTGAGGTTGCTCCCAGGTTTCTCAGTCTTGGTTCCAAGTCAAAGTTGCTCAATTGATTGCAATCCACTTTTAACAGCAACAACAATATGTAAGTTAAAAAAGTAAATGAAAAAAAAAAAAAACACTTCTGCAATGCTTTTCTGGTACAGCTGGCAGCTCCATGCATGCATTCATTATTAAAAACTGGTCACTCACACACACGACAGTAGGAGAAGTCACACACCTGAGATGGCCAGTAGCATTTTCCGGCGTGCTCCAAATGTAGTGATTCCCAGCTCCTTCAAGTCCTGATCAGTCAAAGTGAGGAATGTCTGCAGGTCAATCTGTGAGAAACACAAAATGCCAGCTATTGACCCTGTAAGAGCTGCCACATCGCTAATGGTCTGATGCATAAGTCACAGTTTGGATTCTCTTTCTCTTAGAGTTTTAATATTTAGCATCTCAAACGAGTACAGTTTGTTGTAGATTATATTTAGAAAAAGAAAGTTGTTCCAAATACTAATTCAGAAGTCTGATTATCCGACTATAATAATCGACCAGTAATATGGACCAGCTGGGGCTCCTTAAGCCTGATACCTGAAAATCCTACAATCCTATCTCTCTTGGATAGTAATTTTTTTAATTAATTTTTTTGGACAGTACCTCCTGTTGCTGGAAGACATCTGTGTACTTCCCGAGGCCCAGTTTGCTGAAGAGCTCTGGCAGGTCAGAGCCTTTCATAGAGGTGCTGAGGTTACAGCCATTACTTCCAGTCACTGAAGAGATGCAGTCCATGTAGTTACTGCTGCTCAAATAGTGTTCAACTGTAAGAAAGAGAAGATATATTTTGTGTATTTTTCAAATATATTATAGAAATAAATTTTTCATCCCTAATTTAGTCATATTAAATTTCCACCCATCATTGGTGTGTTCCCCCAACCTCCCCCCCCCAATCAAGGCCACTACTACCAGTCAGGGGTAAACTCTCACATGTTTCCCCCCAACCACATGACGTCGCCATTGTGGTCACAGTTTAGCAAAAATGGCCAGTGCAAGCTATCCGCTTGACTGCGCTCTTACATCAATCTCAGCTAAGAACTTTGTATCCCTCCCCTCTGAGAGAGCTCGGTCAATCAGCTCTCTTCACATCTCAAACTTGCCGAGAGGTTACGGCATCAGCCGGGAATCTAACTAGCGATCTCCGGATGATAAGGCTTTACCACCGTGCCACTCGGAGGCCCCGAAAAATGTCTTCTTATAGTGGCAACACTCCAAAAAGCTCAATGGTGGTCTTGTGGTCTGCAAGTGGCCAGCAGCTCTGAAGGAGGACTACAGGTATTTGGGCATTATTAATCTCTACTGTCTTTCTGCGCTGCTTACCTGACTTGTTCTGCTTCCTCTTGGGACTGATAGGTGCTGGGAACTCGCTGTGTGTCGGGAGCCCGCTCCCGTTCCTCTCCCTCCAGTTGTCCGAGTCGCTTCCACTTCCCACTCCTTCTCTGCTGTTGGAGCGCGAGAGTGATAGCGGAGATCCCTGCCATGAAACAAAACTAAGCTCCATCACTACTGTTTGCTATGTGAGGGGTAAAGCTTCCCTAACTCACGGAGCTCGTAAAAATGATCTGAGAACGTCTGAAAAATTAGCCTTGAGTAGCAACTCTGAACGAACTCTTCCATATTAGGAGCTTGTACACTTTGCATTTTCTCATCGCTGACCATTAAACCCTAAAATTAAATATTTCTGCAGCTCATCACCTCTGCTTAACGTCATTCATGAGATAGGTCAGATGTGTTGAGGCAGGAAAAACGAAAGCATGCAGGAGAATGATTTCTTATTTATATTGACTTACTGACCTCATAGCAGGAGGTTTGCATTCCACCAACAGACATGTTCTCACCTCGTACGTAGTAGACATGGTAGGTTTGTAGGACACATGGTTGGCCCTGCGCAGTTCCTTAATGGTTTCCGCAGGCATGGACTTGGAGAAACCCAGGCCGCTCCATGTGTTTGTTGGCGTTCGCACCTCCGTCACTACCGGTTTCTTCAGCATGGCTGAAAATGCACCGAACCACAAGTCTTTCTGTAAATTCTTTACTTGAATTTAAAAAGTACATAATACTTTTAAAGATGTGCCCTAAGTTAATCAATCAAAACAAGAATGTTGACTAAGCAGTGGCAATGTCAGATCCACTGTATTCATAATAATAGTTTACTATTTGGCATCTTTAATGCATATGGATCGGCGAAAGAGGTCATTAAGATTTTGTTTATTGTAAAAGGAACCATTGCTGTAATGACATGCTAAACACTGCCAAATCTTTTGCCCTTGGAAAATCATCAGTTCTATTCTATTGGCACGGTGGATTAAACATATCAGGCTGTCTCATTTAGTTATTTTGCAGCTGAACGTTAATTTGTCATTTCTAGGGTAATCAAAAAGTCACTACTGTAACTACTGGCATGGTTTTGGGTAGTGGGATCAAGCCAGAGACAGGAAACTGGTGACCAACAGTAGTCTCTAGAATTTATAGGCAGGATACCAACACTTCAATAGAGGTGTTCTTTTGTCTACCACTTACCTTTAGTTGCCAGCAACTTCTTCTGCTCATAGTCAAAGGCCTGGAGAGAAAGGATTGAGTCAGACAGTTTTAGGCTATGTAGGGAAGAAGGAAGTTGTCCTGTATGTATCGCCTGTCAGATACATAGGACATGAGCTAAGGCATGAGCTAAACCCTGCCGCATTTTGTCACAAGTATTTACAGTATCATACACTAATGGACAGAACAAGTACAGCATCCCTACAAGCATAGTACTTCTTGAAGAACTCAAATCTATGCATTGTGGCTTGTTAGAAATTTTGCATACTGGATTTCCTGAACAATGTAATGGATGGTGTAGCTACTCTGGCTATGGTAAAGAAGGATGATAAGGTGCATGCTGGAGTACCTGCATGTTGGAGAAAGAGGACTGCGGCGGAAGACGGATGCGCTCCGAGTTTTGCTGGGCTGCTCGTTCGGCAGCTCTTTCACTTCCCGGAGCCCGTTTATCAGCCACAGGACTCTCGGAGGCACTGGAGTCCGAGTCGGAAAGCAAACAATCTGAACTGGAGAGGCAGATAAAGGTAGAGTAGAAGAAGAGGGGGAAAAAGAAAAGAAAACACAAGGGAGATAAGATTTTTGTAATAAAATGACAACAGTGAGGGCAGATTCTCCCTTACAACAACAAAAACAAAAGTCATAGCATCACCACACCTTCATACGCACATTGTCAGTAGAGACTATTTATATAATACAATACAATTCTCCTTTGTCTCTGTTACAGGAGTCACGCAGCTTAAGGCAAAGATTCCATAGCGAATTATTGGTTTGACGTCAACCACTGACCTTTAAAACTGCCCCGAGCTCTAGAAGAAGACCTGCGGGGCACACAGCTGTTCCTGGATAATAGCGTATACTGTACTTTCCCAATAAATATCACACTACAGTATGTTACAGTTAGCAATCCAAACCATTGAATATACCTTATACTGTACTTTCTGATTGACAACCTGTTTCTGTTTCCTATCAGACGCTCAAGGAAATGCAGTTAATTCTGATTAATAGTAAGAAGTATATACATTTTACGAAAATGTTAAGAAATGCTATGTGACTTATGAATGGCTCTACTGTACAGGTCATAAAAAAGATGACAGTGATGATACAGTAATAACAGAAAGCCCACAGCCAACAGCATTTTAGTTCCAATCCTGTGAGTTCTTTCTACATTGTTCATGCGGAAATTTTCCTATTTTCGCTATTAACCATAATCGTGATCTCTACTGTCGATAGTTATCTCCGATCACGGACATTCGTGATATTTTTCCGATCATGTTTTCTATGTGTAGTTGATGGTTCAGCACTATCCTACTAAGTTTCAATAATGCACTTGACAGTTCCGAACACAATTCCAGTAATTTCAGTAATCACATTCTGACTTGGTTGTTGAAGAAATATGAAGCTATTTAATGCATCAGTTAGGGATAAAAGAACTGTTGTCAGCTGAAACACATTAATCACTAAAGTAATAATGACCCTATCAAAAGCTCTTAAGCATTTGCTTACGTAAATCCAAACGGTGACTTTTTTTTGGGCCGTGCAGTGTATTTTCTAAAGCTGCCAGGAAAAATACATTTGAATAAAGAATAAAACATTATTAAACAATCACTGTGCAACTACTGATGATTGCTATGCTGTAAATTAATTTTACACCAGAGACATACTGTAGTTGGTCCTTATTCTGTCTTTCTATTCATTTATTGGCATTTGACTAGATGATGTCTGAACTGTAAAAGGCAATAAAAATTCTGCATAAAATTACACCCTTATCTCGCGGTTCGAATGTGTTATCCATTTGTGAGAGTGTGTCTGGGTAAAAGAACATACTGTAAATGCGAGTTCTTTGTGCCCTGAAGTAACTCCACAGCCTGTCTCTTGCCTGAGGCTGTTTTACAGGAGGCCAGCATCTGCTTTAGCTCACTGCTGTTTCCCGAGTGTGAGGGGCTCCGCGGCATGCCCACTTCCACGAAAGTATCAGATCCTGAATCACAAAAACCCGATCACACACACACACACATTTACATTTAGGCATTTGGCAGTGGCTCAAATCCAGAGCAACTTACAAAAAGTAACTTACAAAAAGTACACACACACACACACACACACACCTCTGAACCAAATGACAGACATCTTTGGTTAACAATTGTATAGCATGACTACTCTTGGCATAAAGGAATCTGGAGCCGACCGCCCTCATTACTGCTTCCCTGCTCACCAGAGACAGGAAACTCTAGTTTAATCGACTCCTGGTCTGAGTGAGGTACAAAAACCATACCCTTATCCTGGCTTTTGGAAGTTCAGCCAACTCAAACAGATCTTAATGGTTATAAAGCAGAAATTATCGAAATGCTTGGCCTTCAGGAAAGCATGGCTGAACCATTTGGAATCATATACACATCAAAACATTAATGATCTGGCCAAAGTCAATATAATCCAATTTCAAATTAAGGAAGGTCGGGGGTTAGTGCCAGTCAAGGAGTTTACCACAATTATCCCTGAATAACATGAGAATTAGCAGGAAATTAAATTCACAGCTAGTACCTGTATTTCTTTCTTCCTGGAGATTCTACGACTCAACTACTCTACTACAGTTACACGTTCTTTAAAAAAAAAGATATTTAAACACAGCATAATGAAACTGTCAGTTTTACATTTCTATACTTGTACTAGCATGTCTATGCTGCCATTTCTAAATAAACTATTTGCTTATTCAAGCTTAATGACATGAACTAAAAGCATACAACGGCATATACAGTACCAGTCAAAAGTTTGGACACAAGAGTGGGTTTAATTTCTACATCCTTGAACAATACTGGATTTTTCAAATTATAAAACTATGAAATAATTTTACCTATGAAATAATGAAATAATTTTATGAAATTTTATGATATATATATATATATATATATATATATATATATATATATATATATATATATATATATATATATATATATTATTTTATGAAATAATTACATATGGCATTAGGTAATTAACTAACAACAACAATAACAGTCAGTTGTTATTTCAAGACATGAAGGTCAGCTGTTCTGGTAAATAGTATTGTCATAGCAATTGGCAAAGACCAAAGAAAATCCCTGAAAGCAGGACCAAAACTTAACTCAAAAGTTCCTTTAGAGTTACCAGCCTCAAAATCAGATACTAATTTGAAAGTGTAACTAATCTATTGTTTTTCTTTTGTATTTGCACATTTTTCTTTGCTGCTATAACAAAAACAATCGCCCACTGTGTGACGAATAGAGGTACATCTTATTTTATCTCATCTTATCTTAAAAAGCACCAATTAACAGCAGATTAGAGCCACTATGAAGGCTTTACAGCGCAAAAGTAGCAGACACATCTTAATTATCAACAATATTTTGGATGCATTGTTTTACAATGTAGAAATAAATGAAAATCAGGAAGAAAAAAAAACATAGAATTAGAAGGTGTATCCAAACTTTTGACTCATACTGTAATCCATGGTGGGGGTACCTTGGTCCTGACTGGACTTGCTAGACAGTGGTTCAGATGGACAGTGAGTGCTGCCGTCCTGGACTGCATCTCCATGTGCCACATTCAGAACTTTATCAGCCAGTGAGGAGGAGGACATTCTGCTGTACATAGAGCTAGAGTGCTACAGCAGAAAACAGGCACAAAACCATTTCAGAATGTACACCGATTTTGCCATGTTATGCACAGATTTTCTATGTAACTTGCACAGCTGACACATTATGAAATAGTTGAGACTATGTCACCTTGCCATTGAGGGTGGAAACAGCCTTGCTGCAGTCTGTGACTCCATTGACCTGTGGATCTATTGGAGCAAGGCCGGGTGGAGGAGACGGTGTATTTTGCGTGTAACTCTGGAGGAGGATGTTGGTCAGTGTGGCCTGGGTGGCTGGATGGATCATCAGCGGTGATGAAAAACCTGGGGATTTTAGAAGAAGACAGAAATTCACTATATACACTATGTGTGCAAAAGTTTTTGGATACCTACAGTATCAATCACAATTACAGTAAAACCTCGGATTACGAGTATGTGAGTGAGCAAAATTTTTTTAATACATTTTGACTTGAAAAACGAGCATTGTCTTGGTTTACGAGCACCGTGTATCATGTATCACGCATACCCTTCTTGATTTGATGCCGAGCGTCATGTGATCACAACTGAGCCAACGGTTTTTGACCCGCAGCTTATCTGTCGGGATTTATTTTTACATTTTTTTTTAAAGGTAAAGTGCAGGTTAATTTGTTCTATTTTTACTTTATATTTTGTCTTAATTATTTTTATGTTTTTTTTTTGAGGCTATGGAATGAATAATTTGAGTTTCCATTATTTCTTATAGGAAAATTAAATTTGGAATACGAGCCTGCTTCCAGAATGAATTATGCCCTTAATCCGAGGTTCCACTGTATATCTTTTTGGGGAAAATCCAATTCCAGATTTAGTCCATCGTGATATTTGTTATAATAATCTCCACTCTTCTGGAAATGTTTTCTACCAGATTTTAGAGAGACACTGTGGGGATTTGTGTTCATTTAGTCACAAGAGCATAAATGAGGTCAATGATGTTAGATGAGAATGCCTGAGTTTCAATAAAAATTCACAGCCATGGTTTTCAGCCATGGGGTTGAGAGGTCAGGGCTCTGTGGAGGACACCTGAGTTCTTCCAAACCAAACACAACCATGTGTGCTATGCTCTGGGACATTTACAGCTTGGAACAGGTTTAAGTCTCTTATTTTGAGTGAGGAAAAATTGTAATTGTAAATCTATACACAATTTTGCTTCCAGTTTTATGGCAGCAGATCAGCAAAGATAATCAAGCATCCACCTTTTGGCTGTACTGTACATTTATTAATTTCTTAAAATATTAATCACAAGATGAAAATGAAGGACAATTTTCCCCTGATCACAAATGTATTTTTAAATGTACAGTATGAGGAGCGTTCAAGTCACAAACACGTGATGAAATTTCTTTTTGAATGCAGGCATAAAACTCATCGACACTTCCACAATACTTCAAGCAGTACGATGATGAGTAAAACACTTGAACGGTGCAGCTGTTTTAAAGAAGGCTGCATATGTGTGAAAGATGATCTTGGCCAAGGTGGCTGTGAGACCACTTCCAATTGCTCCGGTCAAAGTTTTCCTGGTAGAATTCCTGATTTTTGAAAATGCAACTTGCAGAAGTGATGCATTTGTCTGTGGCATATGTAGACATTCATGGACACCAATAATCGAATTCAATAATCATTCACGAACACCTCTTGCACATTACAGGAACATGGCCTGAAGCTATTACCACATCCCCAGTACAGTCCTGAACTCACTACAAGCCATTTTCACATGTCCGGGCCATTAAAGGAGTTCTTAGAGGGGTTTGACTTGAAAGCTCCTTATAGCTTAATCAAGATTGCACTGGAGCTATGTTGCTACGCTATTACACAAAGAGCCTGTATAATATTTTACACTAATAAAAAGCCTGACTTAAAAAACATGCCTCGATATATAGCCTTTTCATAGGATGTCAATGAATGTATTTCAATAAGCACAGAGCTAAAATATAGGGTCTATTTGCACAAAATATTTACCCCCTGGATAATTTAATTTAATAAAATTTCAACAATTTCTGAAATATAATACTGTAATGTAAGCTAGTATCCCAGCTACATTGGCTAGTAATTTAAATAATATAATAGCCTAATTTAAAATAGCTTGCTAATATAGTTTTATTTACAGTAAATGACATAATATGCTGATAATAAAAAATACTGTAGCTTGTTTGCAACTTAGCTTACTAGTTAAGTCAAACAGATATACTGTAACAGGAGAGATAGCACTATTTAAGCTAACCAGTCAAGTGGTAACACTAATGTTTCATAACATCATAAGTGAAGTATGGACATGCTTGTGTGGTTTTCTTGCTTAACTGTGAAAAAAGCTGCACTTGACATTTAGTTCAAACTTGAAAACTCAAAATTTAAAATAAGTTGGCAAAACTGGTGTCTTTGTGTATGTGTGTGTGCGTGTGTGTGTGTGTGTGTCTGTGCATGTGTGTGCGTATATTTTTCTCACACCTGGCGTGCTGGTTGGACTGGCCAGTGAGCTGGACCAAAGTGTAGGACTAGGAGTTCCGGATGAGGAGACGTGCAGGGGACTGATGGAGCTGTTGAGGGCGTTAAGGAGAGAGTTGGGGGTGGATGGGGCACTCAGAGAAGCAGCTGTAGGACCAAGCAGACCTGAAACATAGGTGGAAATAAGCATCATCAGCCATATAGTCTCTTTTTCAGAGCTAATATTAAAATATTAAGCTATAGTAAGCTCTGCAAAACCTCCAAGAGCTCTTCATGTTTTTGAAAATTACAGTGGTATCTCAGCATACAATTATAAGTTCTTAAGGCGAAAATTCGTATTGCAAAATGCATTTTTCCATAGGAAATAATGTAAATGCAGATTATCCGTTCCAGTCGCCCAAAAGTATTATCAATATTACCAATTTCCAACACTTATAATCATATTTTTGCACATAAAAACAACCAAAAAGACATGTAAATTAAGTAAAATATTAAATAAATGCCAATCCATCGCAGGGCACACACACATACACATCCAATCACACACCCAATCACACACTACGGGCAATTTAGGAACGCCAATTAGCCTAACCTGCATATCCTTGGACTGTGGGAGGAAACCGGAGTACCCGGAGGAAACCCACCAAGCACGGGGATGAATGAATGAATGAATGAATGAATGAAAATAGACATTAAAAACCTCACTTAATTTATGATTACTCTTGGCACCGGCTGCTTTAAAAACAAAACTGAAAGTGGCTCCCTTTTCTTCTTCTTACCATCCCAAAATGCAAAAAACCCACAAAAAATATGTAAACTTGCTTCACTTGGCTTTCATGTTTTGAATGGCTCCTGTAATGGCGCTCTGTTTGATTCGCTTGTACAGTATGCAGAAAATGCTTTGTATGATGAGCCAAATTTCTTGCAAAATTTCAGTTTTTAAGGTGTAAGTGTACACATAAGAATGAAAAATGAAAAAATCTGAATCATTAATGTGAATTTACGAATCCATTAAATTAATTCATCAAGACTAGCTTTTTAATAATGACAATTGAAATGTTGTCCTATAAAAGAGAAGTTCTGTGCAGGCTGTATTAGATGATTAGCTGATAAATAATATTTAAATAATGTATTATAGTCTACTTTGTAAGCATCTCTCTTACCCAGGCTGGTGAGACCCAAGCCGGCAGAGGTCAGGATGTCGATGCCTACAGGACAGCTGAAAGTCGGGGTCAGGGCGGACGGAGGGCTGCTGGTGCTGCTGCTGCTGGATGAGGTCGAGATGGACACATACACTCCACTGCTGTCCAGCCCCAGCAAATACCGCCGGGCTTCATACATGTTCAGAGCGTTCCTCTCCACGCTCTTCACTATCACTGACTGGAGACAAATGATTAAATAATCGATGCGGAATCACAAATATCCTGAAATTATTTCAAATGATTAAGAACAGTTAATATAATATAGTGTTATAAATGTTCATGTTGGCACTAAAATCAGGACTGTTTCGGTCATTGCTTGGAGAATGATGGAAGAATGAGGCTTAGCACAGCTTTTTTCCTGGGAGGGGGTGCTTTGAATCTTTGAGACTAATAAACAAAACTACGTCATGGAAGTCTGCCCCATTGACCTTAACATTAACCTTGTCACACTCTTGTTTTTTTTATGCAAATAAGGTATATTAGTCCATCCATATTCTGTCCATCTACTGTATACATCCATTGTCCATTCCAGATTACACCCTACACCCTCATAGGGTCATAGGGGCCTGGATTCTATCCCAGCAACAGGAACTCAGGAATTGGATGTTTACCCTTTGCATGGGCACTTACACACCCAATCATACACTATGGGCAAACTTTACATATTAAAAAAAATCTGAATATACTGTACATATCAGACATGCAAAGTGCAAACCTAAAGATGCAAGAAAGACATCTTGCCTCACTGACTGCATTTGACATGGAAAATTGTGCAAAGGTACTGAAAGATTTATTTAAACCTGTAATAAAGAACATCCATCTAGGTAATCAAATATATAAAGATGATGATAGAATAAGAGGTTAGCTTACTGTAGTGTGCTCAATCATCATGAACAACTCATATAATATATATAGAGTGATCTTGTTGCTCATCCTAGCATTTGTTTTTAAAAATTACAGATGTTAAAGTAGAGGACCCTTCAGGAAATATAATAACAAACAGGCCAATCAGCATGTCATTTGGAGGAAGTCAGATTTATGCGCTGAAACGGCGATTCGCACAGTCTGCTGACTTAGAACGGAGCCGTTTAAGGAAAAACACAAGATCCTGTTTCGTCGTCTGACCGTGAGTGAGGATATGAAAACGAATGCTCGGAAAAGAGTTCCAGTTTCCAGATTCCCAAATAAAAACCGCACACTACTTCTACATGTGCCTGGTATGCAGTGCGCCCATACAGTACACTACTCTGACTCCAGCCTGAGAGGAGATCAGACCTTCAGGATCCTTTACAGGTATAGAGTTATGGGTTATGAGGTATAACTTTTCATTATCTTGGTGGTATACAGTACTTGAGTGTGTGTGTGTGTGTGTGCGTGTGTGTGTGTGTGTGTGTGTGTCTGTACCTTGCTAGGCTGTTTGGGTTTGGGTTTAACACTGATGAACACATCCAGCTGCTCCATAAGAGATGTGACACACTGTGGATCTACTGCAACGTCCTCTTTGATGTCAAACATGAGGACCAGTGGCAGGCAGCCCTGTATCACAACAATGTCCACACACATACACGCAAACACAAACACACACACAGACAAAAACTTATCTAACTATTCATGTAAGGATCTTCAACAGACCTAATTATTAATGCTGCTACTTAATGTCATGTCTAGCCCTAAATCTATTAGTAAAATTATTAAAAGATTTTTTAAAGCCATTTGTCTGGTAGGAACCAGTCGGATGTCCCCATAAGATCAAAAGTCTAAGTGAGGACATTTTGTCTCCTTCAGGATATACAGTAACACCCAAGCACCAGACAGTGAGAACTGAAGAATAGAAAGCAATTTTCAACACAGTATTAAATCAATGGAACATTAAGTGCCTTAAGGACTACTTGGCTCAAATCCTAAAGTAGCAAAGCTACAGTTATTGTACTGTGATCCACCCTCTTGTTCTCATGTTGAAAAGAACAACATCAGCAGGTACAACATTGAGGAAACTCTCTGCACATTGACTTAACAAACTCAGCAGGCTCTCTCCACTGCGAATGCTCTAAAACCTTCAGTTTAAGACATTTGCTGGACACCCTCACCAAACCTTCGAAAGATCTTAATAGAAAACTTTTTATAGACGAGATTGGTTAATTTATTTTTTGATTGCCTTTGATTTACATCTGTGTATATGTGTTTGAATGTAGCTTCACTCTCACTCACTCATCGTCTATGTCACTTTAGCCTGTATACAGGGACTTGGGGCGCATGGAGCCTAGGGGACTTAGGGCACAAGGAGGGGTGCCAATCCATCGCATATCAGACATTCGCACATTATGGGCAATTTGGGAACGTCGATTAGCCTAATATGCCTGACGGACTGTGGGAGGAAACCGAAGAACCCGGAGGAAATATAAACATGAATATCCATGAAAAAAATTCTACACTATAAAAAAATATACTGTCTGGCCGAAACTTCGGGATTTACAAAAGTCGGAGTATTCGAAGGAAACCCACTAGTCATGGAGAGAACATGCAAACTCCATGCACACCAACTCCAAGGTGGGAATTGAACCCGGAACCAGCAGGTGCAAAGCGACAGTGCTAACCACTAAGCCCATTAATTATTTAATGATCCTAAAAACAAATAATGCCCAGGTTTTGCTTTGCTTCAGTAGATAAACTCGCCTGGATAATACAGACTTGTTATCATAAAGACTTCAATCATGAATCCATCAATCCATCTAGGAACCTCTGTAGTCCAACTAGGGACCGTGGAGCCAATGGGAGCCATTGTATTCATTCCCATTTGTAAGACCTCCGGTCAACATTCACAAGCACATTCACACAGTACGGGCAATTTGGAAATGCCAATTAGCCAAATCTGCATGTTTGTGGACTGTGGGAGGAAACCAGAGGACCCAGAGGAAATATAAACATAAATATCCTTTAAAAAAAAAAAAACTTTTACACTATAAAGATATAAACTGTCCGGCCAAAAAAGTCAACATAAAAAAAAAATCGAATTATTGGCCTGCATCAATCAAATAAAGCTCTACAATGACACACACAGGATCGAGATTAAACAGCTGTATGACCATAAAAAAGCTGCTTGAAAGAGAAGCGAGGGAGCATAAAGATAACACTTCAGTTTAATCATAATCAGCTTAAACAATAGCTGCTAATACAAGTCAGGATGTCTCTTATTAATAACTGCAGAGCTAAGAAGAGACAAAGCATCTGTAAGTGCTGTAATTGCTTTTTTTTTCCTCCCGGGAACATTCTCTTCTTGTGTGTCCTCGAACGAGGATCCTATGTTTATGCTATTTCTTTTCTTTTACTTTGTGCACTGCCACCCCCGCTCTCGTTCTTACTGACCACCATGTAATGAGTCTTCTTCTTCTCTTCGTCTTCTACACTGAACCGGCCAGAGGGCTCGGCAATCTGAAGAAGACCACAACAGCAAGTGACGGCTAAAGTCACTGTTTTCTATTTCGCCTTGAGGAAGGAATGGAGGAATTCAGACACACACACACGAGCAAACAAACACACACACAGAAAAAGAGAAGAAAAACAGAGAGGCAGAAATAGAAAAGAAAGACTTAAAAAGGAAACAAGTCAGCAGGACAAGAGAGAACAGCAAAGGACAAATAAAGACTCTATTACCATGAGGTACTGGCGTGCCAGGCATACGGAGTCGATGGTGCCCTGGATATAGACGGTCGATTTCTTCTGCGGGCAGTTTGGATCAGGGAAGTGCACCTGGGCGCCGGTTCTCTGCATGACGTGCTTGATGTTGGTGCCGTTGCGGCCCATCATGGCAAGATGGTGCTGGGGCGCGATGTCCAGCTGTGTGCTCACGGTGATGGCGCTCGCCAGGCTCCCGGCTAAGTGCTCCAGCAACATGGCCGTGCCCCTCTGCAGCACAACCACAAAGAAAGAGTCAAATGAATGGTTACATCCTCCTGTGGCTTTCTTAAACCCTAACAGAGGCAACTCAATAGCAATAGCACTGAGCTGTACATCTTTAATTCTCTTTAATTAAATAAAAAGAACAATGTAATACAACTGCTACAACCTGAAAGTGGATTATTTTCATATAACAGCAGGGCCTGGAATGTGTTATTCTGCTTATACAGTACTACATTAAATTACCGAAGGTTACAAGAAGTTTTAGTTTTATTTAATAATGCATTATCCTTTTTAACCATTTATGGGTACACAATTAATTTTATGGAGCATCCTTAAAACTTGTTAACTGGTGGTGGAGAGTACATTTAAGTACATTTAATCTGTTATTGTACTTAATGCATAGTTGTTAGCACTGTCGCCATGCACCTCCAGGGTCTGAGTTCAATTCCCGGCCAGGCTCGATTGCCGTCTTTGTGTGCATGGAGTTTGAATGTTCTCTCCGTGCTTGGTGGGTTTCCTCCGGGTACTCCGGTTTCCTCCCACAGTCCAAAGACATGCAGATTAGGTCAATTGCCGTTCCCAAATTGCCTGTACTGTATGAATAAGTGTGTGAGTGAGTGTATGTGTGTGTGCCCTGCGAAGGACTGGCAACCTGTCCAGGGTGTACCCTGCCTCGTGCCCTAAGCGGTATAGGCGATGAATGAGTGAGAGTAAGTGTACTTAATGCATATTTTATATATTTATACTTTTTTTTAGTGAATACTATTTACTTTTCCTCCTCTACATTTTATAACAAATATCTGTACTTTATACTTCACTACATTTCTGCATGGTGTCGTGTACATAAACATAGTGGTATTAAACTTTTCCTTAAGGAGAAATGCAAATGGAGGAATTGTGAACTTTTACTTGAGTAATATTTTATTTTATATATGATATCTTTTTTAAACAAGTAAGGATTTGTCCACTACTGCTTTTAACACACTTTGTTGCAGCTATAAAAAGTAATTTCTCACCTGCACCTATTTTTCTCTCTTTGTTAAAAACTATGAAATGGGGGGAAAAATGCAGTTTGTCATGTTTAAGAAAATCCCAGGAACTATAAATTATTGAAAACTCTCCTGTCTTGAAAAACTGCTACAAAGCACCGATATTGAGAAAGTTATTGAAATGTTTTTCTTGGCAAAAAAAAAACAAAAAACAATTAATCATGTCAAAGATTACACATTACATAATAATAAAAAAATTAATCAGCTTATAATTACGCTTAGTTCATGTGCAGCATCCTGTGAAGCGTATAAGGTATCCCTGTGTATTAGCTGTTACTATAGAAACTTAATACAAACTTGTTTACTGGAAAGCTAAAAAATATTGTCATTATTGAGTAATGTTGTTATACAAAAACGAATCCACACATTGTAGTTCGAGAATTCAATCCGCACTGATTGAAATTCCTTGTATGACTCATAATAATATGAGATATACTTCTGGCCCCTTGGAATGACCTAGTTTTTTTTTATTGGTCAGATGTTGGACAGGAAGATCTGGAGAACGTACTGCTTTGTCTGTGACCCCAGTGCCCCCCATTCACTGCCTGTAGAGGAACTTGGCTTTGGCTTGGGTATTACCACCCAAGAACATGCCACACATTGAACTTGCCTTCAGGGGGCAGCCCTGGAGCCTTTTTTCAACAGGTCTGGCTCCAGTAGACCACATGGTAGTGATGAGAGTATTATGAGCAACAGATCAGGCTCCAAGTCAATACCAGCTTAAAAAAAAAACCCTGTAATACCAGTGTGAGTTGAATGATGTGTGTTCATACCTTGACAGCCGCAATGTTATTCTGGGAGCCCCTCACAACCCCGGTAGCACCGTAGAGCCTAGAGCGCTGCTTGAAGGCCACAGAGATGTTGTATGTCTGAGAGATGTGCTGGATGGCTGGAGAGCTGGGGTCAGGGTTCAGCTGTACTATAACCGGCAGCTCGAACATTAACACCAGAGGCAGCAGCTCCTTCAAAAAGAGAAAAAATATATATATAGCTTTGTCTATATTCACTTTAATCTCGTATCTAGGATATTTAATACCTGCTGATCAGTATAAACGGGAACTGAGTATTTGGCGCCACAACTGGGGATGTGACCTGAGCCAAATCCACACCCAAAACCGCTTTGTTTGGCCTGCAGCCACATAAACTTTTAAAATGCACAGAAGAATGAAAGTTCTTTGCTAAATTCCTGTGGTCATAGATGCAAGTTACAAAGGACTCCGGAGAGACAAGTCCCCACACAAATGAATCATGAGCAAAAACATTGCTCCATATTATCGTCATCTGTGATTTTGATTCTTCATGTGCCCTAGAAAACGAAATGCTAAACAAGAGCGACCAGTCAGACAAAATGCACCCTTGATTAGTACCATATGTGACAGGGCCTGTGCATGCACTCACATTCTGTACCAGGGGCCAAAATGAAAGGCCTTGTGAAGCCCTTCAGATGTGGTAAAGGAAGGAACTTCCCCTGAAATGTAAAGGCCTCCATCCATCAGGCTGAGCAGAAACATCAGCAGCAGTCAAGGACTAAGTGCTTATGCTTTAACATTCCTATGGTGCATGTAAGCTAACAATTTCCTTCTTCCCATGGGGCTTAGAACCAATACACAGCTTCTGACACTATTCATAAAGGCATCCTATCTGGATTTTACTCAGAAAGGATCGTTTTAAATGGAGGATCGCTAACTATGGTTTGCTGCATATTTGTGAAAAAGAGCCTTTATAAATCATCCTGGCTCGTAATAAAAGAATGAGCTCAGATCCATGAAGAATGCAAGTCTAATTTTTAAATCGCCTAATCTCACTGAAGCATTAAAACAACAGTTTAATTCTCCGAAAGCCAGTAAGACACATGGGTTCTGGTCAATCTTACTAGAAAGACGACTACAGTAAGATGAAAAATGCTTCTCACGATAGTAAACAGTGCCTTCGTGAAGCCTCATGAATATTAATATCGGCTTGCAGGGCTCGAGTCCCATGCTGGCAGGAAAAGAGAAAGGAAACCTTTAAATTTCATTCTGCTACTTAAACGGGTCGGTCCAACGTACTCCGTCTCTCTTCATGATGTCCACTAGCTGTCAAGACAAATGAGCAAAACTAAGGCAGGCACTCCTTCAAAGATCGAGAGGAAAAGGGAAAAGTGGAGATGATTGGAGTGGTCAGGAGTGGAATTTCCAGCAACGTAAGTCACGCGAGAAAGATGGCGAGGGAGAGAAAATGAAAGAGAGAGAGTGCGAGCTAGTGGATTGTTGGTTTTTCAATTCCAAGTATATGTTTCACCCACATCGCTTTGCTTATACTTTATGACTCAAAACCCACATTCGGACTTCCTGGATCGGTGCTCATTTCTTACAAATTGCTTTATAAATGGTAAAAAGTTTGTTATCGTTTCTGGTGTAAAAACCTATAATTAGTTGGGGCTCAGTTTCTGAACAAAATCCCAAAAAAGGGGATCTGGTCTTGTTCGTGCTTGTTTTTTTTGTTTTTTTTAAGGAGGAACCTCAGTAGGCTTGTAACCTGAGGAAAGAACCAGGGTGCCATTCAATCGCACCAGAGCATTTCACCTTCATTTACCTACATCCACTAAAATTATAAATTTCTCCTAAAGTAAAATTCCCAAATCTGGATACAGACTTCTCTTTCTACATCCCCCCGCCACCCCCCACCCGTGTTCTACAACATCTGATTTGACCAATCTGACTTGTAACAATCTGTTACAGATCAGCGGTATGTTAGGACTGAAACCGCTACAATGTACAGAGCAAGGTTGCTTTTATGGCTTTGAAGGTCTGACCAGCAGGGGGAGACACGGCAAGTCTTCATTCAGAGGCTTTTTCTTGACTCGCAAAAGGAATGCAGGTGAAAAACAGATTTGATGCGTTGAAAACATTATACATCGTCATATATAACGTCAACACCATGCACGTCCAACAACCTAACCATAACCTCCGCTTAGAAACGTTCACCTACTGTCCGGGCCAGCATGTTGGATGCCAGTCCCAAAGTGTTAAAGTAAGACCTGAAGGAATTAACTATGTGTTCTCATGCACGGCTCATAACACGCAGCTATAAAGTATTTATGAGCCACTGTCCAGTGTTTTTGCTTACCCTGATTCTCGCCCGGGCTGCCTCTACTCCTCCTGGCTGGCCTGCAATAGACACCTACAGAGACAGAGGCAGGAAATTCAACATTACTAAACACACACGTGGCTGGTGCATGTGAGGCCGTGAAGTTATTGAACAAATGTAACGCCGCGTTTGTTTATCTTTTTCCCCATCGGTTCTGAGTCAACCGAAGTGAGTAGCTAATAAACAGACGGGTGTAACCAGGGGCAGATAATAAAACTCTTCAGACCTTTTTTTTTACATCTTACATTCCTACAGTCTCCTTTAAAATGAAACATGTGTTGTCATAATGAAATACTGCATCTCTTGAAAGTACAAACAAACGCCTCGCCATCAACTGTTATCATTGGTGCATGATCAAGTCCCTGGATCATTCTGCGGACGTAATCAGTAGTGTGAGGGGGCCAACACATTTCTTTATTGCATACCTTTTAATTGTTATTGACATGACAGCATGAATTCTGACAGTCATATTAGTATCGCTTTAGTGCAGACATTTCACTGCCATGATAAGGAAACCATAGAACCTGGAGGAATCCCAGGCAAACATGAGGACAAAAGACAAAAACCCTACAGGATTTGTCTGGAGCTGAGATTTGGTAACGCTGTCTGCTGTGCCATCATGGCATCACATTGAGGACGGTGCAAAGCACAATTTCCAGATGCTCTGCTGCCTCCCAACTTGAACTGAGTTGGAAACGTATCTTATGTCCAATTAACAGAGCTCTAATCTTAACCTAATCTTCATGCCTTTGGACATGTGGGAGGAAACCGAAGTACCCGGAGGAAACCACCAAGCACGGGGAGAACATGCAAACTCCATGCACACCAACCTGAGGTGCGAATTGAACCTGGAGGTGCAAGTGCTAACCACTATACCACCATACATTTTATTTCTTACATATTAACCCAAAGCTGTATACAAAAGTTAAAATTTTCTAACATAATACTGAAGGCTTGTAAGTTGTTAGTTAAGGCACATCATTTATAGTGATTTAATTTTAAAGCAATATGCTATGAGGCGGACGTGTTACATTTACTTTTATCATGAATACGCCAATTCTTGAGCACAAAACAAAGTGTTTAATGAACCCGTGTTCAATAAGTAATTGAATTTATTATTAATATTGTTCATTATAAACAAATGTTCTGCCACACAATGTTGTCTGTAAGTAAGATTCGGTTGCTGTACAACATAATAAATAAAAAGTAAGCCAGATCAGTTGCCTAAGTGTAACGATTTTATTCGTTTAAAAGCAGGCACATTAATACGGCTTTCAAATAAACAGTTTGACAGCAACAGTTTGACCCACTCTGGCAAATTATTTACCTCTGGCACCCAAGGTTGCCTATAATAAAATGTTTAAATTAAAAACCACTACATAGACTATGGCATATGGCATCTCGAATAATCTATGAATGAACATTATATGGCTGATACATGTACTCTGATAAGGTGCCGTCATCAACAACCAAAGTGTAACTGTAGAAGCTGATGATGAATTGTGTAATGTATTATTTGCTCCTCATTTTATTCAACAACGTTTGTAATTTAAAAGCACAAAACTTTTTTTCTTCATTTTATATGTATATACAATACCAGTCAAAAGTTTGAACAAACCTTCTAATTGCATGGTCTTTCCTGATTTTTATTTCTTTTTAAATTGTAAAACCATGCTGAAGGTGTCCAAAGTTTGCAATAATCTCCTTTGAACAGTTGAGGACATTTGAGATGTATCTAAATAAAAATAATGACTTTTGCTGCTACTTAATTACCAAATGCTATATGTATTATTTCATAGTTAAAAAAAAAACTCTGCATTGTTCTAAAATGTAGAACATAAATCTAAACTTGACTGTGTGTATGTATATATATATATATATATATATATATATATATATATGTATTGATACTAAACTGCATACAGTACTTAAAAAAAAAGGCAACTGTAAGCTGATTTATCCATTTGGACCAAACTGTGTGAGGTGGAGTTATTGTGTTTTGCAAAAATACCCAAAATCCACATTGATATAACCAAAACAATTTTGACATAATATTTTGCCATTTGTGCATTTTATCACTCTTGCGACTCAAACAAAACATGCACAAAATATTCCCTATCAATCGGTACTTCATTTTAAAAAACTTGTTTTTCTAAAAACTGCAAAAACTTGTTTTTTAAAGACTGGATTAACTATGATTAGTTTCTGTATCTGTTTTATTAGCTAAGAGGGAAATACTGGTCACAGCTGAATGCCGATTACACCACTTGCATCACTTGTCATCCTCCATCCTACTGAAAATTAATGATTGCTTTGTTTTTGTGTAAACAGTCCAACACACAAAATCAATGCATTCAAAAATCAATACATGCTAAATACGTTTTTAATTTATTTTTTCATTTAATTCAATTCCACCTGTTAATAATCAATCATATTGCCATAACTTTATTCACTATTGACCACTATTTGCGTAGCACTGCTCTAGGCCCATCTATTGTATCAAGCAGATGCTTGCATTTACTTTCAATTTATTTCCTTGCCACTTGAGGAAAAAAGACAGTAATAAGATTTTCCAGATCAAGCTGATAAAATTCCTGCTATTTTCACTCATACAAAGCCTTAAAAACGTGACCGTATAATTATAAAGCAGACGCCAAGTATTTGGTGAAATGGATGGAAATGCAGGTGCTTCTATTTACAATAGGTGAGCAAAACAAACGATCAAAAGCAGAATCACAAAATGATCTAATGAGATTCAGAAACATTAGAACTAATCAAGGTGAAAGTGAAACCAGGTGTGCATAATCGGAGTAATGAGCAAATATTGATGGATGGTGGAAAATCAAGTTGAACACAGTATTTTTTTTTTTTTTACAATTACAACACATCCTGAGAAATTGACATCATTGCAGTAACTGGCACTAACATAATAAAAACGTATAAACCTATTAGTGTGCTATTTATCACTAAATACTAATTATAAAAACGTTAAAAGCAAAATATACTGTACATTGCATTGTTCTTATATGCTTTATATACAGTATGTTTGAAGCATTGATACAAAGCCTTATGATTCAAAGGTAATGGAAAGATATGTATATATGTATACAGTATATGTACATATGTTTGCATAAAAGCATGATAAGATCTGACCTGGTTGCTCTTCTCTGCCTGGTTGTTGCGGTTAGAGTCAGGGAAGTGAATGTGGCAGCCCGTATCCTCCATCACCTTCTTGATGTTGTTGCCTCCTTTGCCAATGACGTGTGAGTGCTCGGTGTGTGAAACGTCCATTTTCAGAGTCACGCGATTACTCTGCATCAATAAGGAAAATAAAGCATCACCATTGCATCGCGAGCATGGACCATACAGTAATTTCACTAAATCAGATGATATGGAAGCCCTGATGCCTAAGAGAGTATCCAAGTTGTCAGTAAAGTGCTGATATAGATCTTTAAGCTCCAGGAGTGAGTCATAGTTTCCCTTTATCATTCAGGCTGACTTTTTCTTTCCTCACTTCACAATGCATCACCACTATTAAAAGCGAGCAATGTAGTTTCCTAACCAGTATCAATTATCGGTATTCTTCAACAAATTAACACAGGTCTCAAAGGTCACCCAAAGTGTATGTCATTATTCCCCTAAGATAATGCTGTGTTTCCACCCCTTAAACTCCTTCTGTTTCACTCCTTTCCAAACACACTATTTCAGTGTGTATATACAGTATATGATGAGCTACTGCTCCCCACCAGACAACAGTAAATGATGTCACATTAGAGCCATCTAATTGATTGGTTACACCCTGGTAAATACAAAATGAAAGAATGTTTTTCTCTCTTGTTTTTGTTTGAACATGCACACTGGAGACCTACCTGAATGTCTAAAAACTACTAAAAAAAGGCATATTAGCATGATAGGACACCTGAAAAAGCCAATGAAGGCATTATATCAAAAGGTTTCATGGGTAGCATGTATTATATGTATTATATTCCGCAAACTATTAAGTATAAATGCATACTAAATAGAAGTCTGTAAGGCCTGGTTGGGTTTACATCATACCTATGCTGCTGCATTACCAACATGCCAACAGGCAGAAACATGCTATCCCTATGCAAATCCTTTTGTTCAAACAATCATGCTCTTATTGCATTTACAAAAAATGGGGAAAAAGGATGATTGCGTAAAACAATCCACCTCACCCATCTTCATTGTACCTGGGGATTTCAATCATTTCAATACATTTGAAAAGTTATTCAGGCAGCACATCAATCTTCCAGAACTCTCAATGTTGGGCTGCATGAATCTGAGCCAGAAAGAATACTATCACTGATGGTGCTATTGTGCTTGGCTTCACAAAAGTCCAAAATAATCCAAGTCTAAGACATTTATTAACAACAAATCATCTGATATAAATGCAAAAAAATTAGACTTTAGATTGTTAGAATGGTTGCAGATTTTGCTAATTATCTAACTAATAGCTGAACACTTTAACAATGATTAATCTATTACTCACTCACTCGCTCTTTATACTGCTTAGCCCATACAGGATCATGGGAGGCCTGCAGCCTAACCCAGGAGACTCAGGGCATTGCCTGGTTACACCCTTGAGGTGCAAAGCCACAGTGCTAACCCCTACCACAACATGATAACTTGATAATTGATTAATCATTAATAATAATTAAATGCACAGATTTTTGGTGGTGTAAAAATGAAAAGATATGTGAACTACAAAGAAATATTACGCAAAACAAGTAGCGCTGGTTAAAAAAATTGTAACTGGTTAAATTCTTAACAGCAATGAATTGATTGAAGGTTAATCCTTCCTAATTATTACACTGGTCTTCATAGTAAAAGGCCAGTTATGTTTAACAGTAATTGTTATCCATGAAGAGTTTGGCTGGACAATTTTCCCCTGATGATCTAAGGTCGGATTCCAGTCAGATAAAGGGCTATCTAGTAAACACTGTAGCACCTAAATCTCATCCAAGATTGTAACCAATAAAACATAAGAGAGGGGGTATAGATATAACAAGATATAACCCAGCTTAGCGGTCCTGGCCTTCCCAGCACAAAGGTTGCTCTCCTGTAGCGATGGAATGCTTTGCAGATGCCGTTATCACAGAGGAGCTCAGGCCTCCCTCTGTGAGTTATTATCTAACCAATGAATGACATCTATCTCTGTTCCGTCGGCCAGTGGAATCTGAACGTGACTGCTGAGTACAGGGTCACTGGCTAAAAGAGACCTCTGACCTATGTGTAGACCAGCAGGGGACTCTGAACAACAAAGTCGCAGTCTATGTGCTAAAGTTTCTGCAGCGTAGAGGACATGTTTTTAATCTACAACTGGACATCAAATAATTTCGATAAAATGTACGGCTGAGTAGCTCACATCTTAGTTTTAGGACTGCGTTAACTCAAAATGTACCATAAACAGCTAAAATGTCAAACAACTACAGAAAGAAGCTTAACACACTACAAAAAAATCCTGCATCCTGTATCCGGTATGAGGAAATTATCTGCTTAAAGTATTTACACTCACTCATCGTCTATGCTGCTTTATTCTGTATAAAGGGTCACGGATGGTCTGGATCCTATCTCAGGAGACTTAGGGCACAAGGTTGGGTACAGGGTGCCAATCCATCGCACACACATACATACACACACACTCACATGCTCATTCACACAGGCATACATTTCAGACAGGCAATTTGGGGAACAACAATTAACCTAATCTGCATGTCTTTGGACTGTGGGAGGAAACCGGAGCTCCTGGAGGAAAACCACCAAGCACGGGGAGAAAATGCACACAGAGGCAGTAATCGAACCTGGCCGGGAATTAAACCCAGGCACTGGGAGTGCAAGACGACAATGCTAATCACTACACCAGCTTGTTTACAATTCTAAAAAATCTGAAAACTAAATATTGTAACAGGATTATTTATATTGTACTTATAGATTTGCAATACAAATCAAACCGCCACCTAGCGATCGTGATGATTCCTATCCCTACAAAATAGTTACATGCTATGTTAAGGAAATGTTGTGAGGTTTAAGATTTCAGGACAGAGGAGTTTGTCCTTTCTGATTTCTCTGTAATATGGCAAGCTGAATGGTTTTGTCTCATTAACTTCAAGAGAAAAAAATGAGACTCGGAGGGAAATACCTGTTATAGTTGCTATACTGTAAGTGATAAGAAAAATTAACTCATGTACTGGAAAACATATGGACATTTACACACTGCTCAGACTCCTTCCCTAATCGTTAAACAAATGATTGCTATAGAATATTATCCAACACCTACAGTATTCATTCAGGAACCCAACCATGCTATGGTAGAATTTTTCTTTAAATCAACACTGTTAAATACGATAATTCATAAGTGATGTCACAACATATGCCATGTCTAATGATGTTATCTTGGGATATATCTTGTGATAAAAACTTCAAAGCACTTTTCTAAGTCTACCAAATGCCTAAATGTTAATGTAATGTAAATAAAGCTTTTTCCCTGATGCATGCTTACACAAAGGCTATTCAAGTCAAACTGGGACTTTTGATTAGGCAAAATAACAGTTACAGTCGTGTGAAAAACTATTTGCCCCCCTCCTGATTTCTTATTCTTTTGCATGTTTGTCACACAAAATGTTTCTGATCATCAAACACATTTAACTATTAGTCAAAGATAACACAAGTAAACACAAAATGCAGTTTTTAAATGAGGGGTTTTATTATTTAGGGAGAAAAAAAATCCAAACCTACATGGCCCTGTGTGAAAAAGTAATTGCACCCTGAACCTAATAACTGGTTGGGCCACCCTTAGCAGCAATAACTGCAATCAAGCGTTTGCGATAACTTGCAACGAGTCTTTTACAGCGCTCTGGAGGAATTTTGGCCCACTCATCTTTGCAGAATTGTTGTAATTCAGCTTTATTTGAGGGTTTTCTAGCATGAACCGCCTTTTCAAGGTCATGCCACAACATCTCAATAGGATTCAGGTCAGGACTTTGACTAGGCCACTCCAAAGTCTTCATTTTGTTTTTCTTCAGCCATTCAGAGGTGGATTTGCTGGTGTGTTTTGGGTCATTGTCCTGCTGCAGCACCCAAGATCGCTTCAGCTTGAGTTGACGAACAGATGGCCGGACATTCTCCTTCAGGATTTTTTGGTAGACAGTAGAATTCATGGTTCCATCTATCACAGCAAGCCTTCCAGGTCCTGAAGCAGCAAAACAACCCCAGACCATCACACTACCACCACCATATTTTACTGTTGGTATGATGTTCTTTTTCTGAAATGTTGTGTTACTTTTACGCCAGATGTAACGGGACACGCACCTTCCAAAAAGTTCAACTTTTGTCTCGTCGGTCCACAAGCTATTTTCCCAAAAGTCTTGGCAATCATTGAGATGTTTTTTAGCAAAATTGAGACGAGCCTTAATGTTCTTTTTGCTTAAAAGTGGTTCGCGCCTTGGAAATCATGACAGCAGGCCGTTTTTGCCCAGTCTCTTTCTTATGGTGGAGTCGTGAACACTGACCTTAATTGAGGCAAGTGAGGCCTGCAGTTCTTTAGATGTTGTCCTGGGTCTTTTGTGGCCTCTCGGATGAGTTGTCTCTGCGCTCTTGGGGTAATTTTGGTCGGTAAAAACTGCATTTTGTGTTCAATTATGTTATCTTTGACTAATAATTAACGGTTTTTGATGAGCAGAAACATTTAAGTGTGACAAACATGCAAAAGAATAAGAAATCAGGAGGGGGCAAATAGTTTTTCACACCATTGTATAAGGGTAAAAACTATGTATAACATACATTTTAATCGGAAAAAAATTTATGCATAAGATTTGATTCAATTTGGGGCTTTCTGAAATCAACACATGGTCAGTATTATACATGAAGCACACTTAATATTTGGTTGAATGTCCCTTTGCAATTTCCCCTTCAGCAGAAGCTTTTGGTAGCCATCAACAAGCGTCTGGCAGAATTCTGGCTGGATATTTGAGCACTCTTGTGTTCACAGGTACGTTCTGACTTTTGAAACATGGTCTGTACACTTTTTGAAAAGGTTGAAACATTTTAAATTAACCTGCTTCTTTCATTCCACAACCACAGTTGACGTCTGTTTGGGGAAATCTTTCTGAGGCAGTCCTCCTTTTTCATTCTTCCTTTCACTTTGTACAATGCATTAGTTCCACTGGCAGGAAACAGCCCCACAGCGGGATGCTACCACCAACATGCTTAACATTGCTCCACTGTCCTTGGGGTTAGATGCCTCACCAAACATACTCCTCCAAACATACCTTTGGTCAAAACTTTCAACCAGAAGGCTTTGTGTTTTGTTTATGTGGTCAGCTGCAAACTTTAGTCAAGGATAAAAGCGTTATATATGGAGCAGGGTATCCTTTCTTTGAAGGCAGGCATGCAGGCCATGGTGATGTAAAACTTTAACAGTCTATAATGACATTTACTGTATGTTCCAGCAGCTTAAAGTTCATGGTAGGCCAGTGCACTCATGGTTCCAGCGTTGTTCCTGACCATCAGAACTAATTTCTTCTCAGCTGAGGTTTGAGTATTTTCCAAGTGCCTACACCTCCCAATAACTTACATATTACTGTTGAAGTGATGTTGGATTCTACAGTTGTTTAGAAATGATACAAGAAAGATTCCATCCATCCAGGAACCTCTGTAGTCCAACTAGAAACTGTGGAGGCCAATGTCGACCATTGTATTTATTCCCATTTGTACAAACGTGGTAGGACTTCTGGTCAATATTCACACATTATGGGCAATTTTGAAACACCAATTATCCTAATCTACAAATTTTTGGACTATGGGAGGAAACCAGAGATCCTGGAGGAAACTCACCAAGCACGTGGAAAACATGCAAACTCCATGCACACGGACACTGGAATCAAACCTAGGACCTGGAGGTGCAAGTCGAACATCCTAACCACTTAGATACCGTGCCGCCCCAAGTGAGATTCATTGTGTGTAAATCTACCATCCTCTTTCTCAGATCTTACTGATCTTCTTGGACGTTCCATCTCTGCTGTGTGTTGGTCAATCCAAAACCTAGCAAACTAGGCTTCTTTATGTTGGAGAAGCTGCCTGTCGTTCAGTTCAGTTCAGCCGTTGTAGTCAATCATGATCACTAACAGGACGCTAAAAGGCATTTCAGGAACATTCAGAATCAATTACTTAATAATCTAAATGGTTATATGTATAATTTTGACCATGTGCTGATGTCAGTAAACCCAAAATAAATTAAAACATCTGCTTCAAATTCTCTGTTTTCTTTTATTAAAGATATATGTTGTACAGTTATTCTATCCCAGAAAAATTAAAATAGATCAATGACATTATTAAAATCTCAATATTGCCATGAGATTCATGTCATGATAACTAATTTAATTTAATAGTCACATTATTTTTCTTAAATCATAAAATCATAAAATCATAATTAAATCTAACAGTGTTAACTCAAGGGTTTATTATTGCACTTGAAATCATTTGATGTCAGTGAAATAGCCATTTTCATATTAGATCATTATTTTTCAAAGGGTTATGAATTTGGGTTTGTTACTTCAGGTAATAAATATGAACAAAAAGCCGTTATGTTGATTTGTTAAACAATATCACTTTCATCTATGATTTATTTAATCATGATTTAAATGACCACAGTCTCTCCTGCAGTTCTACTGTACCTCAAGACGTGCTCACCTTAGTATCGAGGACAGACATGATCTTCTCCTTGGCTTCTTTCACGTCATCCCTTTTCCCACTGACTTTGATATGTGGATCTGCGAAACAGAGGATGAACAAGTGACATCACCATTTAGAATGATGCAATTTCATTCCCTAACAATCGTCTTCACCATGTCACATTGTTTTGCGTGTAGTTATTTAATAACATGAAGAATACTTTTTACGCCAAAACAGCACAGTAATTGCATCCTTGTGTGATCCTGCTTTTCATCCATCAGGTCTGAAACTTGTTTGGTCCACAAACTATGAACAATGTTGAGCTGCACTTTTAGCCAAAGCCAGGCTTTTATTTGTGTCAAACAGATATGCGAAACAGAACGTTATTGTGTTCACTAAGTTTCCATTACTCATTCGTTATACAAAGGTTTCACACTTGAGCTTAAATATAGAGTCTTTCTGGCATCGGCTTTGATTATCTACAGTATCAGCGCTGGCTTTTATCAATCAGGTAGTCCCACAGGCCAGGCTTCTAGTGTTCACTAGATCTTATATTAGTCTCTAGTACTAATCAGGCAAGAGCTGCCTTTCTATACAGAACTTGGCGATATGAATGACTGAACACTTGCACATGACGTGACTGAGCATGCATTATATTATTTACTCATCATTAACTGTTTCAAAAATTATAACGGCCAATCACTTCCCCCATGCGTTACCATGGTAATATAAGCACCTCGAAAACCTGTCACTGCTACTTTGAAAATTTCACACTACGGACATTAAAATATTGAATATTTATTGAAACTAAAACTAATACCTTTATAAAACATATACAATTGAATATGTGGATAACTTGTAAATAAATTATTGAATAAGAATGATTAATTATTATAGATTTTTACAGATTACTAGCCTATATAACACAAAAAATTTAATTCCTATCAATATGATGTCATCCACAATAATAATGATAATAAATATATCAATCCTTTTTTTTATGCTCCAGCGAGACGCAATGACTGATGAGAACTTTTTCATTCCCTTTTCTGGTGATCTGTTGTTCACTCGTTCCCTATAACGCTCGCAGTTCCCTTTGAGCTGAACATTTTTGCTCCCTACAGTTTGAAATCACACTTAACATGGCTGATGTAGTGTACTTCGCAGGCTACTTCAGGTCGTTTGGAACGCACCTATGCAGATTAGGCAAATTGTGTGTGTGTGTGCCCTGAAATAGATTGGCAGCTTGTCCTGCTTGGATAGGCTCCAGACCCCTGTGCCCTGCGCAGGATAAGCGGTATAGAAGATGAATGAATGAATCATTAAAAAGGATTTCAATCCAATGAGTATATCTTGCTCCAAAACCTTATCGTGACACATTATTTAAACGTTTCTTTCAGAGAGCCAATCAGATTACACATTTAAAATTCTTTAGCCTGTAGCCAGAAAAGTGTACAAAAGATCTCACATGCTGTGTGGTCTGTTAATGGAGCACCTAAGCTCCAGGGTTTTCAGCAAACGTTTTCTTCTCCTTTCGAAAACAGATGTATTTCTGAAGTCACAATGGTATCCACCAAATTAAAATTTTAAGAGATGAGAATGAAAAGCAAGGCATTATTATATGTGAAAATGACCTCCATCGTGCATCGTCCACTGAATTTAAACATTCATTTCATAAGGATGGCTTTGAGTGCCAAACTCAATAAAATAAAGCCACGCTGAATTGCTGTGCGACACAGAGGCGGATCCCTCCACCGCAAATCCTGCAGAACAACAGTCCGCTGCGATTAGGTGGACCCTGAATAGGGAGCTTGCCCAAATGTGGCTCTGGCTGCTTGTTGTGCGCTGGTCATATGACAGACTATTAGTTAGCCACTACTGACCTTGGTTTAACTGCATGTAATGCAAGCTTTTTCTGTGTTCGAACTCAAGTGCCCACTGGAGGTTTCTCTGTTTGCACTGTGGTACAGGAGGAACTTGGGGAAAAAAAGCAAAAATATATAAAAAATTGTATTAAATAACCAGTTTTCTATTGAGGGGCTAATTCTTGGTGGTGTAAGTAGTAGGATTACACGAATGAAAGATCTCTCGCTTTACGTTTTAAGCCATAATTCTTCTCAGCGCTCTGTCCTTGACTGGCATGATCTTGAATCGAGAATAGAGTAGCACTGGAACGTGGCTGGTGGTTTTTTGCTTAATTACACACACAAAGGATGTTTAGATAGTATCCCCAGGCACCAGCCAGACGGCCCACTTACTCGTGCGCCAACCAGATCAAGACTCGTGCGCCAACCAGATCAATCGCTAGTCATACAGATGTGAGATGATGGGAGGATTTCTACATTTGCTGCGTGAATATCATCCAATAATGAAAAGAAAAGAAAAATGTTTCATTTTACAAATTACATGCTCAACTATTCATGAAACCACTGTCAGTGTCAGCGATTTAATAAATACTGTAAATGTATGGGACCTACTTTATTGGCACTAAAATTAACCACATGCTTTCAGTAGCTGTTGATTTGCTGGAATGTGTTGAGTCGTTGTTTTCCCGTTCCTCTAGTCAAAACTGGTTCAGTTTGCTGCATGTGTCCTATTAGACGTCCTTTGGATCATACCAGCATTCAGACCATTTGACTGGGATTGCAATCAGGATATTGACTCAGTCATTCCTTTGGCAAAAAAACTAAACAAAACAAAATATTGTTCTGTTGATGATTTACGTCTAAGTATTGGACCAGTATCAAGTTACATGACCCAAACTATTTGGAGTCTTAGATCACAGACAAAATGCCTGAACTCCGCTTCAGAGTTGGGAAGTCGTTGGTCCTGCAGTGATCTAACCCCAAGCCAGCTTTGCATTTCCTCACTCCCAAAATCATTCATTATTTTTAAGACAACATTTTGGTGTTTGCGTGGACTTATTTAATGAGTGAGATTTTGCCAAATGATTCACTTTTCGTGCTCTGAAAATATTCTAGCTGGATGTGAGACTTGAACTTGAACCAGATGATCATGTATCTTTCTGCATAGTGTTCTAGCCGAGTTCAATCTGGTTGCAGTGGAACTACAGTATCCGGTCACACACTCGCTCACTCACTCATCATCTATACCGCTTCATCCTGTATTCAGGGTCGTGAGGAGCCTGGAGCCTGTCCCAGGAGACTTAGGGCACGAGGCGGGGTACACCCTGGACTGGGTTATCAATACACCGCAGGGCACACATTTAAACACACTCACATGCTCATTCCCACACTACGGGCTAATGAGCCTAATGTGCATTTACACTGGTGGGGGAAACCGGAGTACCTGGTGGAAACCCACCAAAGACGTGGAGAACATGCAAACTCCTGAGGCGAGAATCGAACACGGACACTGGCAGTACAAGAGTACAGAGTTAACCACTAAGCTATACAGTATACAGCAAAAAGTTGGACCTAACCCTCAAACACATGTGGGCCTTCCACAAATTGTTGCCAAAAAGGTGGAACTGTATAGTATAGTATTGTATTGTATTGTATTGTATAGTCTTTGTATGCAGTAGTATTAGAAATTTGCCTTCCCTTTATATACTAAGTTTATAACAAACTCCTTTGGAGAAAGCAGAAAAGGTATGATTTGCCAAAGCTGGAGAGGAAGCGCATGAGTGGTCTGCACAGAGCCTTAAAATCACCGTCACTGAACATCTGAATGGATGATGAATTCTAACACTGTCTCGCTCACTATTAGCGCCTGAACTCAATAATGCCCTTGTGGCTAAATAAAAGCCTTTCCAAAAGCCAGAAGGTTATAACAGCAAATGTGAGATTATATCCGTCCTTGTGGCCATAAAATGTACATAAATTTTAACTGGTATTAGAATAAAACAGAACACAAAATATTGCACTATCCATGACATACTGTATACTGTACAGTACAGCTGACATGAAACCATAGCCAAGTTCAGAATGCAAGACTATTCTGCCATTGGTTTATAGTAAAAGCAAAGCTAGATCAGATCTGATGTAAAACTACACCACCTCTAGTTTTGCCAACATCTGGCCACGGGGAAATAAAGTGGAGACGATCAAACTTCCTCTGCACTGTGAAATGATCTTAATGACTATCGAGCCTTCATTTCCACCGAGACACGCTACATGTCCTACGAGGTGAAATAATATCCTGGACAATGTCAAATTTTTTCTTTTTTTTTCTTTTTGCTGGTTTACTCCAAAATAATTAAGTCATCACATCTGACTGGAAGGAAATGATGCAAAAACAGCTCTCTATGATTGCTTCAAATTGCAGTGGAGTTCGGAGATGCTGCTTCTCCGAGCTAGGTCAAGCAAATATTGCGGCGTGTGCAATGCTAATCACAGCTAATGTGAGAATGACGTTATAGGTGAGTCATAAGTCAGTGCGAAGACAATGCATTCATTCATCATTCGAAAACTCTCTCTGGTCAGGATCAATGGTGCATCTGGAGACTAAGCCAAAGACTCTGGGTACAAGGAAGGAGATGCCAGTCTCACTCGTTCCGTTATTTGTTTATTCATTCGCTCATTTTATAACATTTGTTATAGCACACACCCTGCATAAAAAGCCAGTCATTATGCAGGGTCACATGGCACCGTATCCCCTGCAATATTTAAGATTGAACCCTGAAACTGTGCTACAGGAACTCTACCCACCATCCTCAAAGCCAAAAAAGAAATTTTTCTAAAAAAATAACATAAAAGAAATAAAGATACCCAAGATAAAAATTGAGTCAGCAACAAATTTCAATCAGATGATTAGGGAGAAAGAATATTCACAATTAGGTTAGACATGTGGCAAAGCTAAGGCATAATTAGAGATTGAAGGGTAGGACACAGGTTGAGGGTGGAAAAATGTGGCAACAATATAATTCAGAGCAGCAAAAACATACACGTCAAATGAGTGGATGACTCTGCCAAAGAAAAAAAAAACATTTTCTGCATAGTTTGATATTTTTAACAGAGAACTAGCCATTTAAAGCTACCCCTAAGAGAAGCTAGCACTTAAACTGCCCACAGCTGAAATAAGCATGAGCCGCGCTGCAGGTCCTGACAACATCGCTAACACAATTCTACAGCTGTCTGCCAGCTAGCATATACAGTACGCATACACACTGATAGATGTAAAAGAAAATGGCCAAAGCTTTTTTTTTTCTGACATCAGTGACATCAGTATGAAAATTAGTTCCACACGTGAAAAATAACTCTTCAACCGTTCTTTGTATCGTCCTTAAGCATTCTTTAGATTAATGGTTCTCCTTTGCTATAAGGAAACAGAACGTTTTAGATTTTCCTCAAAGGATCAAAGAATCTTTAACCACTTCTTTTCTAAAACTATACACAATATACAGAAAAATCAATATAAACAGATAAACTGCTAATACATTTTAGAGCTTTGTACTTCATAAACCTAGGATTTTAATGCTAAGACACGTGTGTTTTAATATTGTATGTGCATTGAATATGTTAACCACTGTGTGTCAGAGAAGTACAGTGACATGGCCATGTCTAATTTTTACTAATATATTGGCTCAGTGGTAGGTGATTCGCTTGCCATGCGGAAGGCCCGGGTTCGATTCCCAGCCAGTGCCCAAACCCCCAGCCACTGGATGCAGTGCCGGTCCCAAGCCCGGATACAATGGGAGGGTTGCATCAGGAAGGGCATCCGGCGTAAAACCTGTGCCAAGTTGTAGTGCGGACTGGATATTCCGCTGTGGCGACCCCTTGTCGGGAGCAGCCGAAAGACCCAAAAAAATAAAAATTTATATACTGTATGACCATGCCCAAAACTTTCACTACAGTATTTCCAAGAATACTTTATAAATAAATAAATAAATAAATAAATAACAGGAGGCATGGTGACTTGGTGGTTAGCACTGACGCCTTGCACCTCCTGGGTTCGATCCCCGTCTCTGTGTGCATGGAGTTTGCATGTTCTCCCTTCACTTGGTGGGTTTCCTCTGGGTACTTTAGTTTCCTCCCACAGTCCAAAGATTAGGCTAATTGGCGTTCCCAAATTGCTTGTAGTGTGTGTGTGTGTGTGTGTGTGTGTGTGTGTGTGTGTGTGTGTGTGTGTGTGCGCCCTGCGATAGTTTGGCCGCACAGGGTGTACCTCACCTCGTGCCCTGGGTCTACTGGGATAAGCTCCAGGCATCCCGCGACCCTGTATACAGGATAAAGCGATATACAGTAGATGATAAGTGAGTGAGTGAGATAAATAAATAACATTAGAGAAGAATATTTGCATCCTTGTAAAGTAAGCAATTATATATTACAATACTGTATACAAAAACAGCTATAACATATTAGCACATTAACAGTGATTATCAATTACAGTATGTAACAGTAAAAGGGTTACAACATCATGGGGACCCAAGTCTCATCCATGTCCAGGCCGATCACACAGAAAAACCAATGCATCAAAAATCTGTAAAAAAGTCAATGCTGACAATGATAAGAAGACAACAGAAAACACAATACGCCACAGCCCGCTGAACCAGCATGGCAGGCAAAGAGCCCAAGGCCGTTCACTCGCCCTCCAAACTCCCCACGTCCCAATCTGATCAAACACCCATGGGATGCACCTGACAAACAAGTCTGATTTACCGATGTATCTGCTGACAAATTCCACACCCAGAGCTCGTAGAATCATGCCACAAGTGGCCAGAGCTGCCCTTTATATACTATAACAGATTCCAATGATTTCAATCATTGAAAAATAAATAGATTGAAGAAATATTGTCCATGTACATGTAGCTGTTGTCACTCACATGACGGTTCTATGGTCCTGAAAACTCATGGATGCCAGATTTTCTTAGAAATGCTTTTATAACCCCTTCCAGTGACCCTCTCTAAAAAAAAAAAAAATTTCCAAGGTTCGATGAAATCTCATTTCATCTGGCCTCATTACAGTTGAACAGAATCTTGTTGTAAAAAGCACAAGTGTGGGCAGCTCCAGTCCACACATGAAACCCATTAAAGTTAGCCATCTTTCAAAAGTTCATTATCCTAAAAGTTCATTTTTCCATCACTGATCTCGATGGTTCAAGCACGTTATTTAAAAAAAACAAAAAATAACTTTTTGACCAATTTGAAATGTCCTGTGCAATAAAATCTAATTCAATACAACTGCCTTTATTAAGGAAAAATACCATATTACATTTTTAAATTAATATGGGAATTACATCCATGCGTATAGAATAAACTAAACTTGACACCAACATACATACATAAGAGCTGCATTGAAGGAAGAAATGCACTCACATGGATCTGATTTACCACAGCAGCATATCTCAGGAGGAGAGATGCCCATGCACACTCCGGGCCCTGTCACTACATTACGGGTCTTAAAAATAGCCACATCTGGAGCTGCTAATACACCTCCAAAACACACTAGTCCACCTCCCCATCTCACTGCTTGCCCCCCCCCATACACAGCTGGTTTTGATAAGTGTTAATGATGGCGCGAGGCACATCTGTTCAAATAAAATCCACAGAATGTTTACTTGAAGCTAATTTCAGGTGCGTATTTGGAATGTGAGAGGAGGACAAATCGACAGACTGACATTTCTCGGACATGAAGTTAGTCATACACCTCGGGTTGCCTAATGCAGATTAGAGGAGAACGGTGATAGAAGTCTGGCTACTGCTGTGTAGCAGAACAGGAGCCAGTTGTGCCAACTGAATGAACGAAAAATTCAAGCAGAAACCAGGGGTGTAAAGTCAATCCTGAAGTGGAAGAGTTAAGAGTAGTTAGTTTAAAACTAGCACTGTGTAGAATTTCATCTGCACAACTTGTTAACTAGTTAACAGTGTTGGGGGACGTTACTTTTTAAAGTAACTAATTACATTACAAAATTAATGTCATTAAAAAATAATCAGTTACATTACAGCAATACTTTCTGATAAAAGTAACTAGTTCGAGTATTTTTCCATTGCGGAAAATGAAAACTCCTTTGTGGTTCCTCATGCAAGTTGTTTTAGTCAAGACCTTTATAATTATTCTACCATCATCACTCAGTGAAGTTTGGCCCATAATCTGTTAACCACTAACACCCCTATCTCACCTACGCGGGTTCACGCGGTGGGGTTCGGTTCATCATGATTCACAACGAGCTTTGCCGCTGTGATTAGGTTTCCATCTTTCGCCGCGTCGGTCCTCGTATAGTCAAACTGCTTAGGTGAGCTAGGGGTATAACAGCAGAAATAACAGAGCGGGGAGCGGGTTATCTGGGGCGGGGCTTGTGACATGATCCGGCAAAAACACTCACTCATCGTCTATACCGCTTTATCCTGTATACAGGGTTGGGCTACGGCTGGAGCAGAAGACTTAGAGCATGAAGCGGGTTACACCCCGGATGGGTGCCAATCCATCGCGGGGCACACACATATACACACTCGTTCACATACAATGGGTAGTTTGGGAACGGCAATTAACCTAAACTGCATATCTTTGGACTGTGGGAGGAAACCGGAGTACCCGGAGGAAACCCATTAAGCACAGGGAGAAACTCCATGGACACAGAACCTGGAACCTGGAGATGCAAGATTGCATTGTAAAGAATTAGCAAATATACTCACTCACTCATCGTCTATACCGCTTTATTTTGTATACAGGGTCGAGGGTGGCTGGAGCCTATCCCAGAAGACTTAGGGCAGGGGTACACCCTAGATGGGGAGCTAATCCAGTGCAGGAACACATACGGATACACATACACTCGCTCATTCACATACTACGAGCAATATGGGAACACTGATTAGCCTAATCTGTCTTTGCATGTCTTTGAACGGTGGGAAGAAACCCACCAAGCACAGTGAGAACATGAAAACCCCACACAGAACCGAGGTAGGAAATCGAACCTGGACCATGGAGGTGCAAGGTGACGGTGCTAACCACTAACCCACCGTCTGGCATCAACCTGGATCATTTATTACATCCATAATCAAGATAATTGGGCGTGTGAGTGTGTGTATGTGTGTGTGCCCTGCGATGGATTGGCACGCTGTCCAGGGTGTACCCCGCCTAGTGCCCGAAGTCTCCTGGGATAGGCTCCAGGTCCCCCGCGACCCTGAATAGAAGGATAAAGCGGTATAGAAGATGAATGAATGAATGAATGAATGAATAATCAAGATACTGTTTTTCAGCAAAATCTACTCATTTCAAGTTATACTTTAACCAGAGATGAACCAAATTCAAAAGCGAGATTCTACGTTAAAAACCAAATGATGACTGAATTTTATGTTAGATTTTATGTACTTGTATTTTACACTGGTTTGAGCTTGTTCAGTTCTACTGCTTGGGCTTTTGTGGAACAAATTTAATGCTGTTTACGTAATCAAACCACATTAACGAGAAACAATAAAATGCAATAAACCACAACCAACAAAACACGATGGTTAAATTACCGGTTATCACTGTCTCCTTGCAACTCCAGGGATGGGGCTTGAATCTCACCTCTGATCCTGTGTGTGTGGCGGGTGCACGTTCTGTTCATGCTTGGTGGGTTTCCTCTGGGTGCTCCAGTTTCCACCATACAAAGACATGAAGTCCACACTGATTCCAAATTGTTCGAAGTGTCAAACTGTGTGTGAATGTTAGATGTTAGGTGATAGGTTGTTACCCCATCCAGCATGTACAATACTGCACCTGGTCGCCAAGGTTCCTTGGTATAGACTTAAGGCGATCTGTGACCCAACATAGGATGAGTGGTATAGATAATGGACGAATAGATAATAAACATAAAAATGTATAATATTAAATGAATGGTACATTTCATCAGTGTTTTATGATGTGTACAAACTTGAGAGGATATATATTTACTATTTTAACTACAGACCACAAAGCTTCATACAGTGACTAATATGAAAATAGCCTTGTATTACTCATAACTATTGGCATCTTCTATGCTGCTTATCCTGACACATACACTCACTCTCTCACTCATTGACGATACTGCTTTGTCCTGTATACAGGGTCATTTGGGGCCTGGAGCCTATCCTAGGAGACTTTGAGACACGAGGCGGGGTACACTCTGGATACCAATCCATTGCAGCCACACACACACACACACACACACACACACACACACACACACACACACACACATATACACACTACAGACAATTTTGGAACAACTATTCATCTAATCTGCATGTTTTTGGACTATGGGAGGGAACCGGAATACCCAAAGGAAACCCCCGAAGAACAGTAAGAACACGCAAACTCCATTCACACAGGAATAAATAAGACCCTTGACTCTGGAGGTGCAAGGCCACATTGCCAACCTCTGTGCAACAGAGATTTTAAAAATATCCTCTGATAAAAAGGAATTTAAAGGTTTACTTCTGGCTGTCTGTTCTCTTTGATTTAATGCTTATTTTTTTACGTTTCAAATAAACCACAGGCGGCGTGGTGGTGTAGTGGTTAGCACTGTCGCCTTGCACCTCCAGGGTCTGGGTTCGATTCCCCGGCCAGGCTCGATTCCCGTCTCTGTGTGCATGGAGTTTGCATGTTCTCCCCGTGCTTGGTGGGTTTCCTCCGGGTACTCCGGTTTCCTCCCACAGTCCAAAGATATGCAGATTAGGCTAATTGGCGTTCCTAAATTGACCAGAGTGTGTGTGTGTGCTCTGCGATGGATTGGCACGCTGTCCAGGGTGTACCCTGCCTCGTGCCCTGAGTCTCCTGGGATAGGCTCCAGGTCCTCGCGACCCTAAATACAGGATAAAGCGGTATAGAAGATGAATGAATGAATGAATAAACCACAACAGATCTGATGTCCAGGATGTGATCATAATTAAGTATGTGTGGATGAGTGATAAGCTTTTTTGGATAATACAAGTCTTACCAAGTTCTTTTCTGTTCTAGTATTTTGGAATCATTACATATTGTATTAATCACCCGAGCCGGCATGTTTGGAACCAGCTTGAACAGCAAATTAAAAATGACTTTTTTTTTTTTTTTGCACACTGCATGTGACTGAACAGATGTTCCTGAGCTTTGCAAAAACAAAACGGACTCACGCATGCTGTCCGAATTCGCAGTATCCAAGAAATATTCGTCCACCAACAAAGTGTAGTACAATTACAAAGTACTTAATGATTTCATTTACACCCAATAGCTGCGTTTTCCCGTCACACGACGGCTGAGATCGGTCAAAAGGTCAGGAAGTTGTAGTGTTTTTTTTTTTCTTTCTCTCTCAGAAATATTTTGTATTGCGCAATTAAAACGCAGATGCCACAAGACACCATGTTTTCAGATTCAGGCTGTTTTGAAGTCTTTAAAACTCACATCATCTGAGGCGCAACTGAGGAAATATTTCTAGGTCTCAAGGGAGGCGAGTAAAGTGTACTCTCAGTGTTTATTTCATTTGTAAATGCTGTGTACTCGTGTGATTTCTGGCTTTTGACTCTGCACCTAATAGACACACAGTGAACGCAATGAACTGGCCACTTCACCATTAACGTGTGGGCAAACATATTTGTAGCACATAATGTACACTTTTTCAAATGCTAGTAATACTAATGGGAACATTCTAGCAGAGACATGAAGAAGAAAAAATAAAAATAAGAAGAAGAACGCTACCACAAAACCCTTTATTGTTGGGGAATGAGGCAGCTATTTCTTTCCAATGATGTACTCCAAGAAAGAAAATAGCCATGTCTGACCACTATTAATAATACAATGCTTCTTCAATTTTCCTTTAATTTTTTTTTTTATACAACAAGTGGCTCAAGAGACACACAAATTCACAAACAGTACTAGTCCCTTTCTCGCCTGCCATGTGGAAGGCCCGTGTTCAATTCCCACGCAATGCCCAGACCCCGGCCCATGGACACCGTACGGGTCCCAAAATATACGATGTTCTGTTGAAATGTTTAGATGTGTCTGTAACTTGTACAATAGTCTCTTGTCTGAGGATCTGTTCATTTGTAATTTCTCAGGCTGCTAGTTCTAAATCCTCCTCTCCAGCAGAGGTTCGTCTTGGTCTTCTGTTCCTGGAACGTTCCTCATAGAGTTTCTAGAGTCCTAAAGTTCCTGCAGTTTTCTGGACGGACTGACCTTCAGGATGGGCTGTTGTTTCTCTTAACTCAACCAAATAAGCTCATAATGCTCATATGTCTTCAGTACTGTCCTACAATGCAGATGATGGGTCCAAAACTTTGACTGGTACTGTAGATGGGGCTGGCCTCAAGCCTTAAGTAAGTACTTGCATATTTTATCTGACCACCTTTTTGCTAAAACAGTGAGAACATATACAATACTGTGCAAAAGTCTTGATGCCAATCATTCATTCTTGTATACCTTGTACCTGAGCAATTTCATTGGAATGTTTTTTTTATGACACATAGTGACCTATTAATCATTCAACCTAATGATAAAAACAACTTAAGGCGTGGTCCAGTGAGAAACAGGTGCAGATGATGACAGATGATCAGGCTGGTGATTAGTATACTTATGGTGACGCTAGTTGGAACAGACGAGAGGGGAAATGAGGTTGCTGCTCAGTTTGTTACATAAACAACCAATTCTAAATTGTGGCACGCTGCAGCTTTATTAAGCATAGTAATGATTTTATCTGCACCTATTGGCTCTATCTTTGAGCCACACAGCACTTGCCTTTTTTTTTTAAGACAAAGTTTTGAGATTCAAAAAATAGCCTTTCGCAATGAAAAAAAAAATTCTCATTACTATAATTTATTCTACGTCAATGCAATTTAATTTAATATGAAGAAATGATGGGTAGCTTAAGCCTTTTGCCTAGTACTGTACATATTTTTTGGTTTCCCATAAAAGTTGAAGCAAGGGAACAAAAACAGTTTTTGCTGAATTAGGCCTAAATGGTAAATGTTGGCACGTCTGCGCTTTACAACAATCCAACTCAACTATGTCATTGAATTTGAATGATGTTGTCTGGAAATGCGTATTCAACTCCTGTATTGAGAACCGGATTTAATAGGACGACAACGGCTACTTTAAACCAACCATAAATTCCAGTGTCTTCTCCATCTGGTGTCCACAGCAAAGCTTCATTGTGTGCCCTTTAGTGTCCTGTCTTCAGACTAAGCAATTTATTTGATCTGGTTTAAGGAAAAGCGCGGTGATCGCTGTCTAAAAAAAATCAGCTGACAAAAAGACCAAAAGGTCTTCATTATAAGCAACAGACCTTAAATTCCCCCTAGGCTAACAGGACTATCTAGTGAGTGGCATACCAGATCGCAGAGCTCCAGCAGCCTAGCACGTTTCGCCATGGAAATAGCGACGCATTCGACGGCCATGTCACACGGGCCAACTGAGGGGAGCTGCAGAAAAGGTACACTTCAGATTTGTTTTTCCAGCTGCTGCGCCCCTGTACTAAGACCCTTTTTGCTCCTCTTATAAATCATGCCATACAACTGAACATTGATTTATCAGTGGATTTAGACTGGATTGGCCTGCGTGAGACAGGAGGAGAGGGAAGAAAAATTTAATTATCGGTTTTCTATTCAGGATTCATGTGAGTGGGCGCTTGGTCAAAGGGCGCAGTCGAAATTATTCAATTCTGGATCGATTCAATTCTCTGGTCCTGTGATAACAGAACTCTATAATCGTTCTCATGCATTTAAAATTTTTCTAATTCTTTTTGCAGAAAGATCTAAACTCTCAAAACAGAGCTTCACTGTTTGCGGCACGGATTTATTGTTCATTCTCTTGTATAGCAAAAAAAAAAAAAAACTATTCATCTTCATCTTAATCTCATCTTCATCAAATAGAAGAAAAGGCTGTAAAAACTTTTGAACTATTTGGTGTACTTCAAAGATGGAGGAAATATGGCGGGGTTTAGAAATACTTCAGGCTTCATAGATACAAATCTGAATTATGTTTTCGAACACACCTCATTACTCTCAAGATAAAACATTTATGAGTCTTCCAAGGAAAACATGTGACACCTGCCCACTGAATGTGTAACTTCTAAAAATGAAATAACCAGTGCACATCTATCCTTCCTAATAAAAGCTCTGAAGGTTTGGTCAAATTCCCATGAATGGCTTAGGAGGAGTTGCAGATAGAAGAAAAGTGTGCCAGATGTGAGATGATAGATAGAGATGCTTCGCAGGCAGGCGACACAAAAACATATGAACAGGATATCAGGATTTTTAAAAATGAGTATTTTTATTATGCTTTATGCATAAATAAACAAACAAACAAAAAAACAGACCTGTTTTACTGTTGCATCTTTTATGATATTGATTTTATATGGGTCATATTAACCACACAAAAAGCGTGAGGATTATGGCCAGTCTTACAACAGTGGTACTGCTTTCTATAATTTCTATATTTGTGTAATCTTTATTATTATATTCTTATTTCATATTTCACAGCATCATGCAAAATGGACAGAAATGAATGAAACTTTCATAGTTTATTCAAAATGTTGAATAGAATGGAAGTTACAAGCAATTATGTGCAAGATTAAGTCACATCATCTAGCGCTTAAAAAAAAATTAATTTAGCAATTTTCCCTCAAGGTGGGCGTGGCCATACATGTCACTCAACAGAACCTATTAAGGCGATACTTTACCATGTACACACGGAATATGCAGATGACACAGAAACAACCGTAATGCACATACAAGCCGCTAAAATCCTCAATACACACACACACACACACAAAACAGCGCGACTCGTCTTGGATTACTTCAAAAAATATATAATGGTACGTACACTATGAAAAGTGAACCTTAGTGGTTAGCACTGTCGCCTTGCACCTCCCGGGTCCGGGTTCGATTCCCGGCCCTGTGTGCATGGAGTTTGCATGTTCTCCCCGTGCTTGGTGGGTTTCCTCCGGGTACTCCAGTTTCCTCCCACAGTCCAAAGACATGCAGATTAGGCTAATTGGCGTTCCTAAATTGACCATAGTGTGTGAATGAGTGTGTGTGTGTGTGTGTGTGTGCTCTGCGATGGATTGGCACGCTGTCCAGGGTGTACCCTGCCTTTTTCCCCAGAGTCTCCTGGGATAGGCTCCAGGTCCCCGTGACCCTAAATACAGGATAAAGCGGTATAGAAGATGAATGAATGAAGAAACTCAGGTGTTCACGTTAGTTGACACCGATAATCAAAGGATTACTATGAAGTCCTGAAGCACATCAAAACTGAAAACACAAGCATGTGATTTTTTATAAATGTTAGGATTTGAAACTTGGACTTGGCCAATGAGAACATTCCTTGTGTCATACCATTCGCAGTTACAGCAAACCAAACATCTGGAAATTTTCCCATTTTACAAACTGTGGTTTGAAATTGCTCACTGCTTCATCAGCGAGCTAGAAGAATAATGCAAAAATGTACTTTGAACTCAGAAATTGAGAGGAGTAAATAATCGCCGGCCAATAATGCCTGAATGGGCTAATTTTAGACTGGGACAGTGAAATATGCCTCGACCCAAAGAGGAGCACAGATTAGAACTGAAAGAGAAATCCACCATTGTTCAGCAGTAAATGGCAAAAATCTTGATGAAACAAAGTTTTCGTTGTTTAAGTTTAGATGCCACAGTGGAACAAAATACAGCACCATACAACTAAGAGCAATTCATAATTTGTTGCACTAACAAGTTGCCAGATTTCACAGGTGTCCCTGTAATGCGTCTGTTTTGGATTATCTTGAGCCAACAATGCATTGCCTGTAGTTCTTTGTTTGTTTCTGTTTGTTTTGTTTTTTTGTTGAGGGTCTGAATGAAATTGACATGGACAAGTTTTTAAGCTTGATAATAACCGCTAACAGTGCATACAATCTGGCAACCTGTAGTCATTACACGATCTGTATCTCTGCCCAAATTACACATCACATTCTTATACAGTAAGTCTCCAGTGTCCCAGGTTCGACCTGAGCTCATGTAACGTCTGTACAGCTCACGTGTTCTGGGTCTGTGTGAATTTCTTCCTGCTTGCTTCTTTCCCTCCAGACTTTACAAAAACAAGCTGACACCGCCTGACATTTAATAACTGTAATTGAATCATACGCTGGCTGAAAAAAAGTCACACACTAAGATTTCACCATCCAGTCACCTTTAGCTTTGATTACAGCACACAAGGTCGCGTGTGAAAATGAGTCCTCCTGCTCTCAGAACCACTCTTTCACAATTTGAGTCCTTTAATTTGTCATCAGGGAAGAAAAACTCCACAGATGTGATAACCTGATAAGTCTAGACCTAAGTAACCCCAGATCATAACACGGCCTCCAGAGGCTTGTACAGTGGGCACTATGCATAATGGCCTCCTTTCTCACCCTGATGCACTCTGGAATAGGGTCAATCCGGACTCATCAGACCACATGACACACCTTTGACACATCTTTACGCTCCCTGACAAACTGAATACATTTTCTTATGTCTTCTTATGTCCACACAGCTGTTTAATTCTCATCACATTGTGTGCGTGTGAAAAATGATAGGGTTTTACGCGGCACGGTGGTGTAGTGGTTAGCACTGTCGCCTTGCACCTCCAGGGTCCGGGTTCGATTCCCGTCTCTGTGTGCATGGAGTTTACATGTTCTCCCCGGGTTTCCGCCGGGTACTCCGGTTTCCTCCCACAGTCCAAAGACATGTAGGTTAGGCTAATTGGCGTTCCCAAATTGCATGTAGTGTGTGAGTGAGTGTATGTACGTACAGTATGTGTGTGTGTGTGCCCTGGGATGGATTGGCACCATGTCCAGGGTGTACCCCACCTCATGCCCTAAGTCTCCTGGAATAGGCTCCAGGCCCCCTGTGACGCTGAATGCAGGATTAAGCGGTATAGACAATGAGTGAGTGAGCTATGGTTTTTACTGTTAATTGTTAATTTTTTTTTTTTACATTTACATTTAGGCATTTGGCAGACGCTCTTATCCAGAGTGACTTACTTTGTTATCTCATTACACATCTGAGCAGTTGAGGGTTAAGGGCCTTGCTCAAGGGCCCAACAGTGGCAACTTGGTGGTTGTGGTGTTTGAACCTGGGATCTTCCGAACTGTAGTCCAATGCCTTAAGCACTGAGCTACCCCTAACCGTGCAACTTCATCTAGTTCAAAGTTCATCCACAAAGTTGATGGTTCACCACTTTCCAGTATTTTCCTACTGTAAGTAATCTCCTTAGCTGTTTTCCATTCCATAATATAGACCAATAATTCGACCCTTCTGAAACTTTTTTTTTTTGGGCCAGGCAGTGTGTGTATGTATGACATCAAATATGAAGGCTGTCCCGAAAGTAATGCCAATGCGAGCAAACTTTTTTTTATTAACCGATGTACTGTAGGTCGTTCAGACTGGTAAAGTAACTCTTGCTCTATACGAACGTTCTACTCAACATAGTCCCAATCACAAGTGTTTCATTTGCACCATCGTTGAACCGAACTCTCAAATCTTCATTACAAATCTGCTTTCTTGATGTGATCGTCTCCCATTGCGGTACCGAATGTTTACGACACCGTTTTGAAGAGCCGTGTGCACACATGGATGAAGATGTTTAAATAACTGGAAACCAGCATTGGAGACAAACCATGTAGTGTAATTTTTGCAAGCAAAAATTTGAAATGAGTGCATTATGTTTTATGTGTCCAATTACTATTATTATTAGATATGGCAGAAAAATGTGGGACTGCGAATTTTCAGGCGGCACGGTGGTGTAGTGGTTAGCACTGTCACCTTGCACCTCCAGGGTCCGGGTACGATTCCCGGCCAGGCTCAATTCCCGTCTCTGTGTGCATGGAGTTTGCATGTTCTCCCCTTGCTTGGTGGGTTTCCTCCGGGTACTCCGGTTTCCTCCCACAGTACAAAGATATGCAGGTTAGGCTAATTGGCGTTCCTAAATTGCCCGTAGTGTGTGATTGGGTGTGTGAGTGTGTGTATGTGTGTGTGTGCCCTGCGATGGATTGGCACCCTGTCCAGGGTGTACCTCGCCTAGTGCCTAGTCTCCTGGGATAGGCTCCAGGTCCCCCGCGACCCTGAACACAGGATTAAGCGGTATAGAAAATGAATGAATGAATGAATGAATGAATGCGAATTTTCATGTCTACAAGCCAAATGACATCTTGTACAAGATACATGATATTACAAGAGATATTGCATTTATTGAACATTGCAGAGCTGAAATGATAAGGGAAGGAGGGGAAATAACATGCAGGAGAGCAGAAAAGGATGAAGTGAGAAGAACGAGTTTAGTGGAATCTTCCGAAATTGATGGCACCTTCAATTTGAAGTCTGTCATCTCCAGCTGGGTATTTTGCAATACATCGTTCGGGTTTAAACCAATTCTAATTGTTCTAACTGTTGGTCTATTTTCACTTTAGTTAACAGTTTCCTATCCAGTGCTAGTGGCACCAATGAGAAATCATGTCTACGTGAAGTGAGTGATGCAGCATTGCTATCCTGTGTTTGGATGCTCTGCTCAATCCAATAGCTTCAGCCATAAAGCGGAACCGAATCTTTGGTGTAAACACGTCTAATAGCAACAGTGCGTTCTAGAGCCAGTATTGGCTGACTCCTCTATTTCCATTCTGGATTTTCCGTTAAATTGACATTCCTCTGAAAGGAGTTCTTGCTCCTAACAGCGAATCCTGACCATTATCCATTATACTAGAGACTAGAGATATTTTTCTTCTTCTATTCAACAACATGGTCAACGCTCGAGCAAATTTAATGTGTTTCAGGGTGGACATTTCCTGTAAGGAAGGCAGACAGAACGTCCGAATAGTATAAAAGACCAGAGATGCATACTATGGTTAAGAATGTGGTGAGAAATCTCTGCAGAAAGTCTTATTTTTCCTCCAGCTGCTACACAATAAGGTCTGTTGAGAATCAGTCGGAGCTTTATGGTGTCAAATGAGTTAAACAGACGAGCGGTTCCAGAGTTACCCAGCATCACCTCGGAGTGTGAGGAATGGAATGCGTCCTCCTGAGACGCATAAGTGTGCAGCTGGCAGGAACTCCACTGGAACTGGTATGCAAATATTTCAGGCAGAAGACTGTCCTTGTTTGTGCCTTTTAAGTGATTGGACAAATGATCAGATCTGGTTTGTGGCTGATACGAATAGTTGAGACAAACAAAAACACAGGGGTTAGGGGCTAAGGGTTCCTAGCCGAGCTAAAGAAGAAGAAGAAGAAGCTGAGAAACATCTGTTATATTTTAGTAATGATAATAATGATGAGCCTTGAAGAGATCTTAGTCATGAGAGAATGCTCAGATTCCATGAATAATGTTCTCAGTAGCCACTGTTGGACCCTCGGGTATGTATCTTAACCGTAATCCTTTCAAAAAATGCTTTAGTTGGGTTACTTACATACTGTAGTTAGAGCATCTGCCAAATACTTGCTGTGATCAAAGAAAGATGTTGACTATCTGAATAGATATATAAAAAAATAACGGTGATGAATGTTTTGAACACTAACGAAATGTGATGTTCTCAAACACGTGGTCACCCAAAGTGCTGTCATCACATCTCGCAAACACGGGGGATAAACACTACGTCAAAGCCAGATTGTGTTTTGCTCACAAGGCGATATCCCGGACGTTTGGTCACGATACAGTGCACACAAGCTCTCGGTGAACCTCCTACAACTCGGCGGAGCCCCCAGGGGACAGAGGAGAGCGACGCAGCGCCTGGTGCGGCCCACATGTCTGAGCCTCCGCATATGTTTTCCATCCTTAATTAGCCGGGATGCTTGCCACGTTCAGTCACCAGATAACGGCGAAAGATTATGTAAGGTTCGTTCGTCAGTGCAGCCAATGCCCAGGGCTGGCGGCCAACACCAAAGAAAACGTGCAGTGGAATTTAAACGGCCTCTGACCGGGCCACGACCTCCTGTCTGCAGAACGAGAGTGTGTGCGTGTGTGTGTGTGTGTGTGTGTGTGTGTGTGTGTGCAAACTTGGGTCAGATTTTAGAAAACATTGCAAGTATGAACTGTGGTTGGAAAAACACAACCTATTTTTGCTAACAGATCATCGTTATTGAGTTGGATAACAGCTTAGATGAGAACTGTATTATTTAGAATACAATAAGGCTACAGTAGTATTATAACGTTCTGAAACAATATCTTAGGCTGAGGGGGTGTAGAATTCAGTCTGCTGCATATTTAGTGAAAAACAATCATAAACTGTCTATTCAAACAGCAGCGTGGAATGTATGTGCAAGATGTTCTACCTTCGTGATAACCATTGCCAAACGTTTTCAGTATAACGAGAGCTGAAACCGAGATAACATGCAAAGCACTATAGCGAAGGTGCCAAGAGGATGCTGGTGCTGTTTACTAAAGACATTTTTTCTCTGTGTAATACTTTGATAAAGTGAAATGTTCTAAATTTGTTTGACATTAACTGCAAGTAAGGAATGGCCTGGAGTGTACTGTATACGCACACACTCCACGGCGTTCACGGTGTTTTCCTTCGAGCTGTGAAACTATTACTAAACCTGACAGTCTGGGAAACCCGTCCATCAATGTGGCTGAATTCTGGCAGGAAAAACAAGACCAAAAATCTGGCTTTGACCAAAAGCTGTTTTTTTTTTTCCTTCACTGCTTGTAACATACCTTGACATGTTCCGCAGTCTTTATGTGTAATTTTCACTGCAATTTACTCAATTTCTGGTCGGGTAAAGTTACATAAAAACAAGCAGCAGTTCAGGAATGCCTGTAGATCTCAGAACTATAATGTTTATATACAATGTCAAACATGTAAATATCAATCTATCCTTAACCACAGTGACCAAACGCAGCACGGCAGCACAGTTTGCTGATATCTCAACTTTCTGACATTCAGAGCGGCGTTCAAGTCAAACCAAGACCTTTGATTGTGCAGAATGAGAGAATGTGAGAAAACGGTTATGAGAGTAAAAGCTGCCTTTATTTCTCTATATAGTTCCCTGCTTCTCTAATGAACATACCCCAGTGTTTCACATTTTCACATGGATAGAAATTTTCTTAGTACACCAAAGACATGATTGCTTCACATCTGAAACACTGGCCTCCCAGGAGCTCCTAATGGGTGGAATCGAGGTCAGTACTGTACAAGAAATGTGTTACGAGTGAGCAATGGTAAAGCATGATCGCGAGTTCAATTCCCGGGTGATGCTGTAACCTCTCGCAGCCGGAGGTCTAGAGAGAGCTGATTGGCCGAGTTGAGGGATGAGAGGTACTTAGTGCTCACACATTAATCACGGCTCTACAGCCAATCAGGGGCGTCTGTGAGCTCATGCAAGCATAAGGAGCTGATAGCGCTGTCCTCCGAGTGTGTTACGCCACCCCCAACGGTGCGTGAGTGAGCAGTTCGAAAAGATGCGGTCGGCTGGCTATATAGATAGTCTACAGGCGTCCCGACTGAGTGGAAGTAGTAGCCTTAATGTGGGAGCCCCCTAGTGACGGGGAGGAATTGGATACGACTAAATTAGGGAGGGGGGGGGGGAATAAATAAATAACTCCCAGACGAGTTCCTGGGACAAATGTTCATGGGAACGACTGCACTGGGCTCTGATCCGCCTCATCGAGGATCGTCATTGACGTATGACCTTTTTTAAAATGAAAAAAAATTTCATCACAAATCTTGGTTTGACTTGAACGCCCCTCGTATACATAGTACACACATACAATCAGTGAAAAATACAGACAGGGTCTTACCCTTCTTAGACTTGGCACCTATTTTCAGTTTCGAAGGCCATGCAATCTGAGTATTGCTCTCCTCCATGACCTGTAGGAAAGGCAGTAACAGATATTATAATACAGATTTATTACAGTGCATCAAAATAGTCCGTTTAACATATGAACAGGAATAACAGAACTGCTAGTTAAAAAATATTTACAGTGTATAAAAACCATGTCATGCCACTTTGCCTTATTTTTTTTTTTACCATTAAACTAGTCACTTTTCAATAAAAATCCAAACCGTAAATGCATTCCCTGATAGTATGTTAAACAGTTGTCAGGCATGATATGGTTATAAGATTGAATGTGAAATGAAAACACAATTGGGAACCATGCCTAAACTATTACACAGATCCATCCACATTGCTCGAACGTCATACAATTTCTGCCAACTGCAAATCAGAATTTCACTGGACTCACATGCCCTCCGGAGTGCGCGTGCCTAAGCGTGTATTAAAAGTGCTTGGATTATGTCAGGCGGTGTTAAAGTGGAGCTCGGTTTAAAAATCTGCCCTGCTGCACTGGTGGCTTGCCCTTTTCATCTGCTAATAGTGGCAAGAGTGAAAGACACACGTTGTGCTTGGCACACGGCATCGCATTCCAACCACTTGACTTCTGCTATTGGAATTAAAAAGTCAAGAGTACAGTCACTTAAGAGGTGATTAATAACTAACCGCTAACGTCCCATCATGGGCTGAGAAAAAAAAAATGATTCTGCATCCCATTGCAGTCCCTGATTCACATATGAAGTCATTATGGTATGACAAGATGAACAATTTTCCAGAGGGAAAGAAATATTCGAAGCAAGCTTCATCAAATTATAGAAACGTAAATGTTTTATATGGTGCCAAGCTGATGTTTCTTTTATTCCTGCCAGAGGTAGGTAGTCACCGAAACAGATGACATGCTAATAAACTCTTAGGGCATTTTACACACGTGTCTAGTGCTAGTTCTAGCGGGTTTTTCAAGAGAGAGAGAGAGAGAGAGAGAGAGAGATAAAAACATAGCTCTCTTTGTCACGCCACTGTGCCGGTGAAAGCTGCCAGGCCTGCAGTGCTGTGACTCGGCATCACCCAAGAACACATGTCCAGCTGAAAGAGGGAAACGTCCTCCAATTAAAACAATCTGAGCTGAAACGTTTACATTAAAAAAAGCCAAACTGTTCGTTTCCCTTGTTTCTGGAAACGAGGGATTTATTAGAGGGCGTAGGATGAGAAAAAAAGAAATCCCGTCGAATTTTTTCAGCATTACAAATGGACTAGGAAGTCGTCCACGGCAATCAGAAAAAGTCGTAAAAGTGGTGGTGTTTATGTCCACCTAGTGGACTTGCGTATTCCGTCACATGTTCATGGAGTGTTCTGTTAAGACTCAGACTCTGTTGCACAACTGGACAAGCCAGAATCTAAATTAGAGTACATGACCCAATCGCTTTTTTTTTGTCTGCGAAGAGGTGATTTTTACATAACACTCATTTTTCTTTCACAGACTTGTAAATGTTTTCATGATGAGCCACGGAACTCGACAGATGCCGTCTGACGGGGTTCAAATGGAACAGCCTGGATCGCCGATGTAATCGCTGTCTGCACTCGTCACGTTGGTGTGATTGATTTGAGTCATGCTTCTCCACATCTCGTATGCTTCATTACGATTTAAGCATGTAAAGGCCAGGGCTCCCACGGTGGCAAATTTTGAAACAAATGACTCTGGCTCAGTATCGAACTCTATTGTGAATGCTATTCCATGCTGATGTCATTGCTGATTTTGGCAGCGCCGTGCCCGTGTGAGCGGCACTTTCAATCAGACCACACACACTACAGAAGGGCTAATGCAGGCACTGGGTTCTACGTTGTTAGACCACAGAACACACTTTGATGTAATGATGTATTTTATATTTGGACAATTTAACAAATTCACCTAGGTAGTATAAAATCTATACATTTTCATGTTATGAACTACAATCAGTCAGTTGTATAATACTGTATGTGTAGCCTAATGCATGAATTAAGAAATTGCAATATGACTCTAAGATGGCCAAGAATTAGATGGAGAGCTACAGGGCACATGCACCTCATCACACTTACTGTACGATCTATGATCAGATTTTGCAAGGAGCTGTAAATTTTCCCACATTGTCATGTTTAAATCTCCAGCTGAGCTAAGTGTGAGAACCGACTGCCATGCTAGCTCTTCTCTGGCACCTGCTTCCTGCTCTAGTCCCACTGACAACAGCTGTTGCTGAGCCACCCTCGGTTCCTGAACCTGACTCGGTCAGATGCTTAATTCGCACAAACACCTCTTGGCCGTTGTTATGAAATCCGTCCATGCAAAAAAAAAACAAAAAAAAAAACTCCCTGTTTATTGATTCAGCTGAGTCTTTTGGGTGGGCTAACACTTAATATTTTCATCGAATTCAAAGTACACAGGGTGCAGGAACTCGAAGACACTCATGAATCCCGAAGGATGATGTGTTGGTTGGTCCGCCCAGTATGATACCAAATTTAAAAATGGCATAGAGGTCCTAAAGGCCTTCTAAAATAAGTGGAATAGGAGGTTGTCTGCGCAGGACAAACATACTCATACAGCAAACATACAGTACAGTACGCCAAAATCTCAGAAGAGTTCAGCCGACATTAAAACCAAAACATTAAATACAATATTGTGTAGGTTCCCCCCCTTGTGATGCGGGGGCACCTCTGGCCCCTTGGGGCATGACTCCACAAGGCCTGCCGTGGTGTCTGGCACCGGGACGTTAGTGACAGATCCTCTGAGTGCTGTGGGTTGCGGTGTGGGGCCTTCACGGGTCATGGACTTGTTTGTCTGCCGCATTCCATGGATGCTGGGTTGGATTGAGATCTGGGGAATTTGGAGCCCAGATTAACAATCTTAACTCTTTGCCTGCTAAGCCCCATACATGGCAGGCTTAAATGCCATAAGTGTTCTGATACCTTTCTGCGGTGGCCAGCATTGACGTTTTTCATCAATTTGTGCTACATTAGCTTTTCCGCGGCGTTATTCGGCACGCGCAGGCCTTTGGTCCCCACAGGCATAAGATGAGCCTCGGGTGTCTATGATCCTGTCACCAGTTTACTGGTGTATAATTTATATTTCGTTGTTATTCAATTCACCTGGCAGTGGTGCTTAGTGCTGGGGCTGATCGCTGCGCCATAGAAGTCTTAAATATAAACCTGATGTAAAATTAGCATCTGGTGTCCTTTCTTAAACAGCATTTGAAGTATATTCTGAAATCTGAACTTATTATACACTTCTGGCGCAAATAATTTTTTTTGCGAGGGGGATTTTTCCAGATTTTCTCCCCGTCACAGTCAGGGAGACTATCACATGTTTCCTCCAAACCACATGACGCCAGCCGATTTATTTATTTATTTAGTCGTATCCAATTCCTCCCCGTCGCTAGCGGGCTCCCACATTAAGGCTACTACCACCACTCAGTCGGGAGGGCCGCAGACTATCTATATACGTGTTTCCTCGAACTGCTCGCTCACGCACTGTTGGGAGCGGTGTAACAGTCTCGGAGGGCAGCGCTATCCACTCCTTCCGCCTGCGTGAGCACACAGATGCCGCTGATTGGCTGTAGATCCGTGATTAGTGTGGGAGCACTAAGTACCTTTCATGCCTCCCCTCTGATAGCTCGGCTAATCAGCTCTCTCTAGGCCTCCGGCTGCGAGAGGTTACAGCATCACCCGCAAATCAAAATCGCGATCTCCGGATGATAGGACGAGCACTTTACCACTGCGCCACTCGGGGGACTTTTTCTCCATTCTTTCAAAGTTTGTTGACTCATAACCTGGTTTGATCCTGGTCTGTCTGCAGTTTCTGTCTCATGTCCTCTCTGTGATCCAGTGTGTTTCATCTACATTCCAAAGATGAATGAATAATTGATTCATCTAGAGACATGAGCCTATTTTCTTTTTCATTCTGAGTAATCATACAGTAACAGCAAAACCAGCCTACTCAGTGTTTGTAACCCATATGGCTAAAATTTTCCTAATCTGCATGACTTTGGAATATTGGAGGAAATTGGAGAACACGGAAGAAACCCACCAAGCACAGGAAGAAAATGCAAACTCTATGCATACAGATTCCTGAGGCGGGAATCGAACCCTCATCTCTGCGACAATGCTAAGCCACATGAAATCCAACAACGGCTTTCCTAATATGGAAAACTCCCTTGTTCCATGCAAACCGCGATGTACACGATTGTCATCACTGGCAGATCATTGGCTGGATCGTTCCTTTAGGGAGGTCCTACTGTATAGGAAAAGACCAACAAAGCCTAAAATCCTCAAAGTAAACCTAAACTCAGAGTCCTCATGATTTAGCTGCACATTCCTTCCTATTTTTAGCCTTATGTACTGCCTTTTTTTCCCCCCCTCATTCAGTCGGCTTTCAGCTGAGGGGGGTGGGGGTGAGGTTGGAGTGTGAGTTGTAAATGAGAGTTGACCTACACTCCACTCTGCATTTCCTCTGTTAAAAAAAGCAGACATGACTCTGCTTTAAGATTAAAGTAAAAGTCCTTAACCCTGAACATGACCTTTATATTTCACCCTGGTACTGTTTAGCATACAGCTCAACTGTGAGCGATGAAGCATATGATTGCGGCATCATAAACAGTTTGGCCGAGTTGAGTTAATAAACAAGTTTCTCATAATTAAAGTTTGCATGGGCTTATAAATAATATTCAGACCACACACATGCAATTAGACAGATATACACCCTGGTTTGAGGCTTGGGGAAAAAAAACCTTGCCCCTGTTGTTTCAGGATAAGCATACGTCAGAAAAAAAAAAAAGACAAAAACAAATCCATGCCAAGGAGAACACTTCATCACAGAGCTCAGCGGAAAGAAGGCAGACAGACAGTGAGCAAGGCCGTGAGGAGTCATCTGTTCGTAGGCGTGAGGAGTGGCCTGGCCCACATCACAGGCCAGCATGACCACTGTTTCCATAGTATCCCTGTCCTAGGGAGAAGTGTGTTTTTAAATTGGCATGAACTCTGAGTACATGCAGAGAGCCAGGAGTCTCAACCATCACTGAGGAACTTACCTCACAGCCTGTGTACTCAGTCCAGCGAGTGGAAGAGTGTGTGATGGGACAGACCCCGTCGCCAGATCGCTGTTTCCATGCGCACACGTTTTGTAGAACGGCACGGATCATGTCCACATTTTCCTTTCTAGTTGGCGCACAGGATAAGTCAAGTTCCATATTCCCTGATATCACCTTTTTAATGGAGGTTTTATTGGTAGTAGGTGTGTTTACTAAGCTGGGACTTTTGGAAAAACCCATGGTTAAGTGAACCAAAGTTAAGAAAGCCAACAATTCTCAGGCACGGTACTGTGTAAAAAAAAACACACACACAGATGAGAAATCAATACAGAATTCCACAGGTAATGAATGCGAAAGGGGCTTTGAATTTTTAGGATTTCGTATCCATTCCAAGGCCAGATGCAAATAAAAAAGTGAAATTAATAACAGAAACACAGCACAATGTCAGCCTTTGTGCTAACAGGAGGAGGGTGTTTATTTGATCTGAAAAAGGAAGTCAGGATTCTTTTGCTACCATTAGGTTCACAGAGCTGTCAATTATAATATATCTAATGAAATTGATCTTGAACATGCTTTGAACATGAAGTGGAACAAGAGGAATAATAAATCCTTTATTGAAAATGGAAAAAAAAATATCACATAAAAACACTTCTGTTCAGAGGAGGTCATCCACGAAAATCAGTAAATCAGAAGGCAGTAAAGAAATAACTCTGATCGAGCTAGAAAGATTCACAGCTCATACAGTAGGAGAGAAGCTGTTTAAAGGACAACGGCTGACTGATCAGACAACCCTGCAAAGTCAGGCTTTATGAGAAAGTGGTAAGGAGACCCCATAGGTAAAAGCGAAAGCCCATAGGTACTCTAGTCCGTTAGACCGAATTCACCCTGAGAACGCCATTGCCACAGTGAAGCATGGTGGTGTCAGCATCATGTTTTTTTTAATGCTTTGTATCAGCATGGACTAGGAAACTGGTCAAGGATCAGGCCTAGAGGGATGGATGGAACCAATACAGGGAAATCCTAGAATGAAGTCCGTTCTAGTCTGCATAGTCCTAAGACTAGGGTGGAGGTTTTGCCTTCCAACAGGACGTTGATTTTTAACTTGCTGCCGAAATCAATCCATTTGAGAATTTGTGGCAAGATTTGAAACCTGCTGTTAATCAATGGACTGCAACCAGTATGACAGGTTTCTAAAGAAATTTTTACCACAAAGAACAAGAGATAAATATACCAATATATTCCAGAAGACAGCTGTACATGGTAACGCAAAGTTTGACTTTGTCCACTAAGTATTTGTCTACTTTGTAAACTGAGTCTACTAAGTATTAAAACAACACATTTCTGCTTTTTATTTAAGGCATTGTTCGGATTTCTAGCCCAAATGTGATTTTTGTCACATCCAAATTTGAAATAAGTTAGGAATCAGATTGCTTTCATGTATTAATTCATTCATTCATTCATTCATTCATTTTCTATACTGCTTAATACTGTGTTCAGGGTCGCGGGGGACCTGGAGCCTATCCCAGGAGACTTTGGGCACTAGGCGGGGTACACCCTGGACAGGGTGCCAATCCATCGCAGGGCACACACACATACACACACTCACACACCCAATCACACACTACGGGCAATTTAGGAACGCCAATTAGCCTAACCTGCATCTCTTTGGACTGTGGGAGGAAACCGGAGAACCCGGAGGAAACCCACCAAGCACGGGGAGAACATGCAAACTCCATGCACACAGAGATGGGAATCGAGCCTGGCCGGGGGAATCGAACTCAGACCCTGGAGGTGCAAGGCAACAGTGCTAACCACTACACCACCGCGCCGCCTTCTTTCATGTATTCTGAACCATAAAAATAAACATCAATAAACAGATTTTTGCAAATCCAGTTTGAACCACATCCTGAGGTAAAATCAGATTCTAACTGAATTCCTAAAGATGTCTCTCAGCCTGGATACCTTGGCCACCGGAATCGGAACTGTCCATTACTGTACGTCACTAGCAATGTGATGCACAAGTTCAAGTCAACATGGTTAAGTGGTATAGACATGGATCCATGGTTAAAAAATGAACAGGAAGATGATGGAAGAAAAGAAGATGGAAATACTGTTGTTAAGCCATCTGCTCTTCCTGAAAACACGGTTAATCTTGCATCACGGAAAATTCAAGGGCGCGGCTTTTGCATACTTAGCAGTAATACGGCCAACAGAAGAAAAAAGTCCCTCTGCAACCTCCGGCTGAATGGAAATGGAGAACAATAGTCTCTGGACAGAAGACAAAGTGAAATGTTTGATAACACTATGTAAGGTACATTAGTACAGGCAAAGGTAGTGGGAATATACAGAAATGGGGCGATTTATGAGGAAATATCACACTGCAGGTGATCCTCCGGCATCGTTACCAGAGAAACCAATGCAGAATGGTTGATAGTATGTCGAAATTGGGCTGCCAGTCGGAACGGAGCCAAATCCGATCTGATCGCTTTCAAATAACAGTGTGGATAATTAGTTCAAAAGGTCAGAGCCTGTATTGACTTATCATCTCAGAGTAAGAAGTTTGCTACTAAGAGGCCAAAAATTTTCAAAGTAACGCAATCGTGGTCCTACTTTTATGAGTAGGATTAAGAGCAATTAATCAACATTCTTAAAATAAGAAATCACTCCTACTTCCACCAAAATGTAGGAGACCTCTGGAGGTGTCCTAATTGGTTAGGTGATGGGAGGAAATGATGTGGCAGAGATGTGGAGGAGAGAGCTCATAAAAGATACGTCCAACAATGGAATACTTTTTTTGTGTGTGATATGCAACTAGTCTATTAAAGAACATTTTTTAGTAACAGCGAAAAGGCAGCTTTGAAACAGTGATGATTTGGGTTTGGCACAGGCGACAGTGTCGGAAATAATCTGGTATGCGGCAAAATATACAGTACTGAAACTCGTGCATCTCAGACACGTATGTGCGTGTGTCAACGGGGACAAAGCTCCAGAGACACGTGTTTCCAGTAGTGAAAAGTTATGCAGTTGGTTGTTGGAAATGGGTCTGTCAATAGAGAAAAAAGTGTTCATAGTTAAGTATTGTTTCCGCTCATACGGAAGTGGTCGTGTTTGAAAAAGGTGATACATTCCTTCCCATACCTGTTCCTTTCCCCAGATCGTACACCACCTGATGCCTACTTGTGGGGAATGTTAAAGGAGAGTGTGTTCAACTATGAAGATCCGCTAAGAACGTACGGGAGAAAACGCAAGGAATCTGCGGCAACCCTTTGTTCCAGAAAATGCGAGCTGAGAATGTGTGTGAACGACATAAACACTGTCTACAGCGTGGCGGTACACACACTCTTTGAACACTTATATTACACGTACTGTGGTAAATCAACACACTAATAGTGTGTATGTCAGTTTCTTTCAGGAGAAATAAACTCACAGATGTAAAAATATTTTTATATTGTTCATCTTTTCATTTCAGTACTGTATACTGTATTTTGGCAGAATTGAAGGAAAATTCTGAAAGTAAATATAAATATATATTTATCCACTGATCCTCTCTCCAGTTTCACTTTCTTTTTGAAATCATTTTGATCAGATTACAACAGTCCTACACAGCTCTATTATAGGGACTTAAAATAGTTTATTAATGATTATTGCAGTCTGGTTAGTACATCATGCAGCAGAGTCATGCATTTATAAGTTTGTGCTTTATGCACATTTGTGCATAAAGCTTTCACACAACTGCTGCTGATTTCACCATTTCGCTTTTCCTCCATTGAAAACCACAATAACCTGTCAAAATTACAGGTCCTTCTCAAAAAATTTGCATATTGTGATGAAGTTCATTATTTTCTGTAATGTACTGATAAACATTAGACTTTCATACAAACCGGATTCCAAAAAAGTTGGAACACTAAACAAATTGTGAATAAAAACTGAATGCAATGATGTGGAGATGGCAAATGTCAATATTTTATTCAGAATAGAACATAAATCACGGAACAAAAGTTTAAACTACGAAAATGTATCATTTTAAGGGAAAAATATGGTGAATCAAAATGTCATGTTGTCAACAAATCCCAAAAAAGTTGGGACAAGGCCATTTTCACCACTGTGTGGCATCTCCCCTTCTTCTTACAACACTCAACAGACGTCTGGGGACCGAGGAGACCAGTTTCTCAAGTTTAGAAATAGGAATGCTCTCCCATTCTTGTCTAATACAGGCCTCTAACTGGTCAATCGTCTTGGGCCTTCTTTGTCGCACCTTCCTCTTTATGATGCGCCAAATGTTCTCTATAGGGGAAAGATCTGGACTGCAGACTGGCCATTTCAGTACCCGGATCCTTCTCCTACGCAGCCATGATGTTGTGATTGATGCAGAATGTGGTCTGGCATTATCTTGTTGAAAAATGCAGGGTCTTCCCTGAAAGAGATGACTAGATGTTGTTCTAGAACCTGAATATATTTTTCTGCATTGATGGTGCCTTTCCAGACATGCAAGCTGCCCATGCCACACGCACTCATGCAACCCCATACCATCAGAGATGCAGGCTTCTGAACTGAGCGTTGATAACAACTCGGGTTGTCCTTGTCCTCTTTGGTCCGGATGACATGGTGTCCCACATTTCCAACAAGAACTTCGAATCGTGACTCGTCTGACCACAGAACAGTCTTCCATTTTGCCACACTCCATTTTAAATGATCCCTGGCCCAATGAAAACGCCTGTGCTTGTGGATCTTGCTTAGAAATGGCTTCTTCTTTGCACTGTAGAGTTTCAGCTGGCAACGGCGGATGGCACGGTGGATTGTGTTCACTGACGATGGTTTCTGGAAGTATTCCTGAGCCCATTCTGTGATTTCCTTTACAGTAGCATTCCTGTTTGTGGTGCAGTGTCGTTTAAGGGCCCGGAGATCACGGGCATCCAGTATGGTTTTACGCCCTTGACCCTTACGCACAGAGATTGTTCCAGATTCTCTGAATCTTCGGATGATATTATGCACAGTTGATGATGATAACTGCAAAGTCTTTGCAATTTTTCGCTGGGTAACACCTTTCTGATATTGCTCCACTATCTTTCTGCGCAACATTGTGGGAATTTGTGATCCTCTACCCATCTTGGCTTCTGAGAGACACTGCCACTCTGAGAAGCTCTTTTTATACCCAATCATGTTGCCAATTAACCTAATTACTGTTAATTGGTCTTCCAGCTCTTCGTTATGCTCAAATTTACTTTTTCCAGCCTCTTATTGCTACTTGTCCCAACTTTTTGGGGATTTGTTGACACCGTGAAATTTGGAATCAACATATTTTTCCTTTAAAATGATAAATTTTCTCTGATTAAACTTTTGATCTGTCATCTATGTTCTATTCTGAATAAAATATTGACATTTGCCATCTCCACATCATTGCATTCAGTTTTTATTCACAATTTGTTTAGTGTCCCAACTTTTTTGGAATCCGGTTTGTATATTTTAGATTCATTACACACAACTGAAGTAGTTCAAGCCTTTTATTGTTTTAATATTGATGATTGTGGCATACAGCTCATGAAAACCCAAAATTCCTATCTCAAAAAATTAGCATATTTCATCCGACCAATAAAAGAAAAGTGTTTTTAATACAAAAAAAGTCAACCTTCAAATAATTATGTTCAGTTATGCACTCAATACTTGGTCGGGAATCCTTTTGCAGAAATGACTGCTTCAATGCGGCGAGGCATGGAGGCAATCAGCCTGTGGCACTGCTGAGGTGTTATGGAGGCCCAGGATGCTTCGATAGCGGCCTTAAGCTCATCCAGAGTGTTGGGTCTTGTATCTCTCAACTTTCTCTTCACAATATCCCACAGATTCTCTATGGGGTTCAGGTCAGGAGAGTTGGCAGGCCAATTGAGCACAGTAATACCATGGTCAGTAAACCATTAACCAGTGGTTTTGTCACTGTGAGCAGGTGCCAGGTCGTGCTGAAAAATGAAATCTTCATCTCCATAAAGCTTTTCAGCAGATGGAAGCATGAAGTGCTCCAAAATCTCCTGATAGCTAGCTGCATTGACCCTGCCCTTGATAAAACACAGTGGACCAACAGCAGCAGCTGACATGGCACCCCAGACCATCACTGACTGTGGGTACTTGACACTGGACTTCAGGCATTTTGGCATTTCCCTCTCCCCAGTCTTCCTCCAGACTCTGGCACCTTGATTTCCGAATGACATGCAAAATTTGCAACCTGTAGCCCATTTCCTGCACACGCCTGTACACGGTGGCTCTGGATGTTTCTACTCCAGACTCAGTCCACTGCTTCCGTAGGTCCCCCAAGGTCTGGAATCGGTCCTTCTCCACAATCTTCCTCAGGGCCCGGTCACCTCTTCTCGTTGTGCAGCGTTTTCTGCCACACTTTTTCCTTCCCACAGACTTCCCACTGAGGTGCCTTGATACAGCACTCTGGGAACAGCCTATTCGTTCAGAAATTTCTTTCTGTGTCTTATCCTCTTGCTTGAGGGTGTCAATGATGGCCTTCTGGACAGCAGTCAGGTCGGCAGTCTTACCCATGATTGCGGTTTTGAGTAATGAACCAGGCTGGGAGTTTTTAAAAGCCTCAGGAATCTTTTTCAGGTGTTTAGAGTTAATTAGTTGATTCAGATGATTAGGTTAATAGCTCGTTTAGAGAACCTTTTCATGATATGCTAATTTTTTGAGATGAGCTGTATGCCACAATCATCAATATTAAAACAATAAAAGGCTTGAACTACTTCAGTTGTGTGTAATGAATCTATAATATATGAAAGTCTAATGTTTATCAGTACATTACAGAAAATAATGAACTTTATCACAATATGCTAATTTTTTGAGAAGGACCTGTATAACACACTATAATGTGAAACCCACTTTGCGACTTTCAGTGTTGTAAACAGTGATGTCACATGCTTTCCTAGGAGCAGTCCTACTCCTTGCTGAAAGTAAGAGTAGGAAGTTTCATAAACAACTTTAAGTGCGATTCTGAGCGATTCTGAAATGCTTAGTAAATATAGGCCCAGATTTGTCAAACAAATCAGATTTGCCTGCAGTCTGAACAACCCTCTTTAATCTTTGATCATTTTTATATATTCAAAATTTAAAAATGTGGTCAATTATTTTTTCAAGTTTATTTGAATTCCAGATTCCGAAAAAAAAGTGAAAAAGTTCAAGAGTTGTGAATACTGATGCAAGTCACTATATTCTGTGATTTCTATGATTTTAGCATTTGAGTGTACAGCTGGTTGTTATTATAATGAAAAGTAGCAATCCGGAAGAAATTTAACATTTACTCTAACCACAGTCTGCTTTAAAGCAAAACATCTACCCATTGTGTTGAGGCTTTCTGTCAGGCTCATGTTACTATCCCCATCTAGTTAAGCACTCATGTTAAATGCTAGTCCGAGTGTACTGCAGTGTTAACGAACATGCTTTCACATTGTGCCCAATGAAAAGTGCTAATAGAGCCGTTATGTTCCAGGACTCACACACCTGCTTCTCATTACCTCCAGAACTAGTCCCGCTACAAATAATTCTCTGTTTACAATCTGTCTTCACTCGATACACAATTGTGGGTTTTGGAGGGACTCAGGAAAAGAGGAATGCTGAAGTGCAGCCGCCACACAAGTTTGTTCCGTCTCAGGATAAGGAATGAGTCAACCCGGCAATAGCGATGGTCAGAGAACTGTTCTGGGTTCTTGGCAGGAAGGGTAGATACACTGAAAGTCCCTTATCTAGAAGTGGGGTATTGGATGTCTGGCTAAAGTCTCAGTCCAGGAACAAGAGTAAAAAAAAAACCTTCTTTTTGATATATGCATTAAATATAAGATGGAGCAGCTGAAGTAAAGCTTAAATAAACATGAACAAGTCTTGACAGGAGATCCACAAGCTCAATCAGTCACATTGAATTCTAACAATAACAATATCTTTGCTGCTACATTTGTCCTCCTGAGCTCCAGGGAAACAGCTGATAAAAACCATACATCACGCTGCAGTAGTCTGCTAACACCCACCGCCTTCAACTGGAAATCCTCAGACAGTAACAAGAGCCACAGTATTCGTCCATACTAGAAAGAATGGTGAGAATTCCTAATGTTGAGTCTCAGTTGGAGAACTTATTCCAGCTCTCAGGATGAGTGTAAACATCCATGGAGACTGAACATATCATTGTGCTCAACCGCAAAGCTGAGACCGGGACAGACGGGAACTCGCTGCTGAGAGTGAAAACATCCCGGAGCTCTGACAGGGGTTGACAAGTGACATGCTAATCACTCGCACAGGACGTAGTAAGGTGCGAGTCAAAAGACAGATGACAGTCTGTTTAAAAAAAATAATAAAAAATGTCATGTTTTAATTCAAAATGTGAAACTCTAATATATACAGTAAACCTAGAATGTGGTGGAGTTTTACTTTTTGAATGAAAATTTGTAAATTTTCATTTAAAACTTAAAGAAAATAAAAAAGAAAATTAATATGTATATTGAATCTGCGTACTGTATATATCATGACATCAGATTTGCAAAAAAAATTGAGCCAGCACCTTGGTATTGTGATAGCATTTCTATATAAAAGATGATTCCCATCATACATATCTATATATACATTTCATAATTTAATATACATCATTACATGTAAAGTAAAATATATATATATTTTATTTTAAGTACTTATTTTAAGTCCAAATTCATCCAAATAAAAAAATTTAATATTTAAACATTTCACTTTTGCTTCAACGAGCCTAGAATATATAAAAGTTTCACTTTTTAATTAAATAAAAAAAAAATGTAATTATAGAGACTATTTATAGCTAGGGAGATGGATATATAGATAGATAGACAGACGTTTGACATTTCAAAAGTTAGTACCCCTCTCTTAATTCTATTTGTTTTTGTGTAAAAAAAAAGAAATTTATAAAAATGTATCATAGCAGGTCTTAGGATTTGGCAAATAACCTTAGACAAACAACAACATCTTTAATTTTTTTTCACTGTGCAAATATTAATTTAACAAAAATGAAAAAAAAAATTAATAAAAACATTTGGGCAGTACTAAGTAACCCCTTATTGCTTCCACCGGATTTAAAAAGGGGAAGTTGCAGCCAAGTGCTGTTAATCATCAGCCCTTGATTAATTGATCATCAGCAAGTGTGCAGCCCTCTATAAAAGCAGAGGATTTGGCAGTTTTCTGGTCTGACCATACAGGTGTGTTAACACAATGCATAACTAATATGTCTTACAGAAGCAACTGTAGCTACACAACAATCTGGAAAAGTTTATAAAACCATTTCCAAATCATTTGAAGTTTAACCTTCTACAGGGAGAACGTTAAAAGCATTCAAGACAGTTGCCAATGCTTCCAGGAGTGGACGTCCCAGCACATTCACCCCAAGCTTGGACCATGCAATGCTCAAAGAAATACAATCCAAATCCAAGAGCTACACCTCAGACTCTACAGGCCTCACTGAGCATGTTATGACATGATAACAAGTGAGGGACTGTGCAAGTCCATCACGTCCACTATTAGAAGAAGACTTGTTCAAAGTTCATTTGTCTAAAAGGAACACGTAAACACGAATGAGGTTCACAAAACTGCATTTGAACAAACCACAAGCCACAGGACGTGGGCACCTCTGACAACTAAAATTTGGGTAATTTCGGACAAGTAACAGGACAAGACGAGAAACCTACAACTGAGCCCCCAATGCTCTAATATATACATGAACCCACAGAGAGAGAGAATAAACAGATATAATTTTTGTCAACATTAAATATTTTAGCAAATTTATAATGTTTTACAAGAAATTTGTTCATAAATACATATAAATATATAAATGTTATAAACATTTGGTATAATGGTATAAATGTCTCTTTACTACAATATATTTCTTTTATTTTTGGAATGCTCACGACTAGTTTAGTCATCTGTAGAACCCGTATATGCTTTAAAACATTTTATAAATGAAAACATAAGTTAATAGCTTGTTAGATCTACCTTTTTTTTAATATGCTACCATTTTTGCTGCCTGAGAATTCCAGTATATAATGTGTTACAAAAGGGTTACTGTCTTTAATGCAGCCTAAACCCATTTAATAGTTTTTAAAATATCTTTTGTGGGGGACCCAGTACAGACCTGTCATTTCTGAAAACACAGTCTCTTTCCTCTCCATCGAATCCTTTACTTCTAACTTGGCTGACGACTTGGTAAATGATTATTTGAAAAGCCAGCACTGGAATTCCTGAAGCTCTGGCTGTTACTATCTGAAGCGGTTTGAGGTCCAGGCTACAACAGTCTATACTCTAAAACAGGCTCCTTCAGCTTAGTGGGTTTATTTTCCCACACCTTTCAGGTTATACAAACCTTTTAGCCTTTAGTGTGAGCGGGATTCTTCAGTGAATCAGAGCCACGGCATGCTGGAGAGTGTATTTATTTTGAAGGCGTTACTCCGTCCTGCCTGTAAAGTAGCCAGGTCTTCTACAGGAGTGGGCCACCTGCCGTGGTCTCCCTCAGGTCCTGGCTTGCATTTCTCACCCCTGGGCCATCTGGCGAGTCACACACATTCGCTATTCTGTGTTTATCCATGCTGTGCTCTGCTCAAAAGCCTGCAACCATTTCCCCTATAAAAGGTATCGAAACAGGTCAAATGTGCTTGTCTTGGCTTTGGCAACACAAGGATTCAAGTCCACCTCAGCAAAAACAGTTGTGTTATCATTCACCAACTGGACGGGGTATGTAAAAGTCATTAATCAACAGCGCAACAACACTCCATGGCACTTTGGGCAATCAGGGACGTTTGACTATTCTGAAACTTTCATGCAACCAAGCCAACAGGGCACGCTTGAGCCACACATGTCCGTACTGTATGTCCTTTGCTTATTACACAACTGTGCAGGCAATGTGATTTCAACCTATTTGATACCACCACACGGGCCTGCCAAAGCTATGTGGTTTTCCTTACCTTCTGAAAGAAATCCTCACCTCCGTTCACCCTCCCTTCAGCGGCAGCTGTGGAAAAGAAAGGGACATTTTAGAAAGAATAAAACATCAGGCCTCTCTTATTAATGTGTATGAGAAAAAAAAAATCAGCAAGTAACCGTAACACATTTTACCACATATCCATCAGTGGAAAAATCAGTGTCATTGACATTCAAGCAGGTAGCGTGCACGAGCCAATTTCCTGCTTATCGGCAAAAAGATGTATTTGCAGGAAATGTGTGGGCTTGCATTAAGTTAAGGCTCATACAGGGCCTGTGTTCGCTGCACAGCTGGGTAGGTCCAATATTAAGTAGGTTTAATATCGGGGGAAATTCCATGCTCCACTTCAGAGACTCTGGTGTAGCTCAAACACCAAAGACATCAGTATTTTATAAGATTATATTAACAAATATGAACCTCCAGACATGAAAGTGTTAACCTACAGTACAGTGAGTGTGATTTAAAATAATCCATCCGACATGTACATGGAGCTTTAAATGGTACGGACCAAAACGTTTTAACAATAATCAACACATCCGGTTCAGTATGCTGAAAGGAAACTTGGATCCTCTTAACTAGTGTACTGTATATACCACATGACAAATAAAACCTGTCAGTGCTCGATCACAGGTAATAATGACCCAGGTTGGAAACATAAAAGACAAAGGGTAAACTGAAAAACTGGCATGACCTTGAGTTCATTTGGTGATGGCAATCCTGTTGTCACAGGCCTAGAAAAGGCAGACAAATCCTCAGGGCGTATTTATATCTTCAGAATTACAGAGGTGTCTGTAGATTCACAACAAAACACACAAACTAGCACTAGCAGGATATAAATCTCTGAAACGAATGTAAAATGATGTGCACAAGAAACACGACATATAAACAAGGTGATCGATCAAACCACGTTCTGATATTTATGATAATAAAAGGCGGGAGCACAGAGTCTAAAGAAACTAAAGAAGAAAGGTGTTCAGGATATAATGTCAACATACTGTATCTGACCAGGCTGTAGTCAATAAAGTCCAAAGATAAAGGAGCATATGTTTGAACCATTAACTCAGAAAGGGACTCAGGATATAAATCATATCTGTCTCTAACAAAAACACTACATGCTAATCTATTTTCAGGGTTACTTCTTGTAAAAACTGTACTAACATGAATATTACCATATGAAAATATCAGGTCCACACATCTATATATCATATTTTCCAGACTATAAGGTGTGGTCTCTTTGGCCTCTAGCCTATATACAGAGACGGGTAATGAATTAAAAGAAAACCTACTGGATGTTATACTGCAGGAGTCATTTATTTTGCCTGCTATGGCTTACACTTGGAGTACAGTGTAGCGGCATTACACTACCATTAATACAAAGTTCCCCTGATCACCTTTACGATAAGATGAAAGATTTCTATAATGCCAAGATCCATAGGGCACAATGGCACACTGAATGGTTTAATGACAGAGGTGTCAAGTAACGAAGTACAAACCGGATTCCAAAAAAGTTGGGACACTAAACAAATTGTGAATAAAAACTGAATGCAATGATGTGGAGATGGCAAATGTCAATATTTTATTCAGAATAGAACATAGATGACAGATCAAAAGTTTAATCCGAGAAAATGTATCATTTTAAAGGAAAAATATGTTGATTCCAAATTTCACGGTGTCAACAAATCCCAAAAAAGTTGGGACAAGTAGCAATAAGAGGCTGGAAAAAGTAAATTTGAGCATAACGAAGAGCTGGAAGACCAATTAACAGTAATTAGGTTCATTGGCAACATGATTGGGTATAAAAAGAGCTTCTCAGAGTGGCAGTGTCTCTCAGAAGCCAAGATGGGTAGAGGATCACCAATTCCCACAATGTTGCGCAGAAAGATAGTGGAGCAATATCAGAAAGGTGTTACCCAGCGAAAAATTGCAAAGACTTTGCAGTTATCATCATCAACTGTGCATAATATCATCCGAAGATTCAGAGAATCTGGAACAATCTCTGTGCGTAAGGGTCAAGGGCATAAAACCATACTGGATGCCCGTGATCTCCGGGCCCTTAAACGACACTGCACCACAAACAGGAATGCTACTGTAAAGGAAATCACAGAATGGACTCAGGAATACTTCCAGAAACCATCGTCAGTGAACACAATCCACCGTGCCATCCGCCGTCGCCAGCTGAAACTCTACAGTGCAAAGAAGAAGCCATTTCTAAGCAAGATCCACAAGCACAGGCGTTTTCATTGGGCCAGGGATCATTTAAAATGGAGTGTGGCAAAATGGAAGACTGTTCTGTGATCAGACGAGTCACGATTCGAAGTTCTTGTTGGAAATGTGGGACGCCATGTCATCCGGACCAAAGAGGACAAGGACAACCCAAGTTGTTATCAACGCTCAGTTCAGAAGCCTGCATCTCTGATGGTATGGGGTTGCATGAGTGCGTGTGGTATGGGCAGCTTGCATGTCTGGAAAGGCACCATCAATGCAGAAAAATATATTCAGGTTCTAGAACAACATCTAGTCATCTCTTTCAGGGAAGACCCTGCATTTTTCAACAAGATAATGCCAGACCACATTCTGCATCAATCACAACATCATGGCTGTGTAGGAGAAGGATCCGGGTACTGAAATGGCCAGTCTGCAGTCCAGATCTTTCCCCTATAGAGAACATTTGGTGCATCATAAAGAGGAAGGTGCGACAAAGAAGGCCCGAGACGATTGAACAGTTAGAGGCCTGTATTAGACAAGAATGGGAGAGCATTCCTATTTCTAAACTTGAGAAACTGGTCTCCTCGGTCCCCAGACGTCTGTTGAGTGTTGTAAGAAGAAGGGGAGATGCCACACAGTGGTGAAAATGACCTTGTCCCAACTTTTTTGGGATTTGTTGACACCATGACATTTTGATTCACCATATTTTTCCCTTAAAATGATAAATTTTCTCAGTTTAAACTTTTGATCTGTCATCTATGTTCTATTCTGAATAAAATATTGACATTTTCCATCTCCACATCATTGCATTCAGTTTTTATTCACAATTTGTTTAGTGTCCCAACTTTTTTGGAATCCGGTTTGTACAAATACTTCGTTACTTTACATAAGTAGAAATTTTGGGTATCTATACTTTACTGGAGTAATTATTTTTCAGCCGACTTTTTACTTCTACTCCTTAAATTTTTAAGCAATTATCTGTACTTTCTACTCCTTACATTTTAAAAATAGCCTCGTTACTCTATTTTTATGATCAGAACGCGCAACCCCCCCGGTCGCATGATAAGAACGTGCACAACATACGCCCCCAATCCCCCCCCCCTCCCCCGCGGTCGCATGATAAGAACGCGCACAACGCCCCCCGTCGCATGATCAGAAAGCGAGACCTTAATGCTTTTATCGCCCCTCACGGTACTCTTACTTTTATACTTTAAGTAGTTTTGAAACCAGTACTTTTAAACTTTCACTTAAGTAAAAAGCTTGGGTTGATACTTCAACTTCTAAAGAAGTATTTTTGAACCCTAGTATCTATACTTCTACTCAAGTAATGAATGTGAATACTTTTGACACCACTGTTTAATGAGGATAATGACCTCTATGACCTATTGACCACTATGACCTCAATCCTATTGAACATCTATTGGGGATTATGATAATATTTTTTTTGCATATAAAAAAACATTTAGAAAAAACATGTAAATTAAATAAAATATGAAATAAATAGACATTAAACCTCACTTAACCTAAATTTATAATTCCTCTTGGCACAAAAATGAAATCGGCTCTCTTTTCTTTTGCTGCTGTACTTAAAAACAGTCTTGGGACCCATGATGCTACTTCTTAACTAAATCTTGCACAAAATGCAAAAAGAAATTAAATAAAAAATGCAAACTAACTCCATTTCCACTGGTTTTGAATGGCTCCTGGATGTGCACGCAACATAGCCGGAGCTCAGTTTAGTTGTGTATATGCTGAAAATGCTTAGTGGACAGTCAAATTTCTTGCGAATTTTCAGTTCTAAATGCGGAATTTTTTTTAAGGTGGGGCATTCGTATGCCAAGATACCACTGTATTTTTAAACATTTTCATACTCAAAAGATGACTTAAAAGATGCATTGAAACTGATCTAGTGGTCCAATGTTTTACTTGCCCACTGCTTTTCTTTTAATATGTCACATACACAAATAGATAGATAGATAGATAGATAGATAGATAGATAGATAGATAGATAGATAGATAGATAGATAGATAGATAGAGATTCTCACTGTTTTATTATATTTTATTGCAATGTATAAGTTGCTTAGGAAACAGAGTACAGACCTGTGAGCTCAGAGCATGCAGAAAGGGTGGATAGCATTTCCAAGTAGTGCTGCACTATTAAATCAGCCTTAAATCAGGATCATGATTAATTGAACATTTGTCTAAACTATGATTGTTGAAAGATTGGTTTGTTTGTTTTTGCCCTCATAATTCACTGGACAAGCTTGTATTGTGAATAAGCTGAGCTGTTAAAGCTGGGATATTATATCCTTCGTAATGTAGTAAAAATGATGTCAGTTATTTCTTTCCATCTTCTTGAATCCTCTTGATATTGTATACTGTGAGTTTAGATATGCTTTGTGAAGGCACTTGTTGCAGGGTGCTTGTCAGTCTGTCTCGTTTATTGAGCCAGGAACTAGTCATATTCGGTAATGTGATTGTGCTCCGGGTATTGAAACAGATTACTTTTGATTGCTGCAACTGTTTTTCATTTGACTTCTTTTCGTTCAGCATCTTCACTAAAGCCGAAATGTGTCCAAACGACAGCCATGGCATATGTTCTTTGGCACAAATTGGGTAGTATGTTTTTAAGGGGACAGTTCATGAACACACACCATGAGGAACGTTTTAACTGAATAATAAAAAAACAACAACAACAACGTTAGATTGTTGATTTTGATTAATTTTTGATTAATTGCTCAGCCCTACTTCTGAGTGTGTTATGCCATTCCCAATGCTGCATGGGCAGCAGTTCTAAAAAATGCTTCGTCCAAGACACGTGATGCTAGCCGACTGCATGTTTTCAAACTCCTACGAATAAATTAGGGAGAAAATCTAGAGGAAAAAAATGCAACATGGACCCATGCTACAGTATTATCTAATAGCAAAATACTGCAATTTTTTTTACAGGTAAAAATAGACATAAATGGATATTGAGTTTTTCCCTAAAGTGTACTGAACTTGACTTCTACACATTCTTTCATCAGTGTGTTGCTTGTTCTAAATTCGTGGCATCTATAACTTTTTGTGTTCTTCAAAACCAATCTTACTCTTTTGAATACTGAAAGAATGCAAAATACAGAATACAGAAGAAAGAAGAAATTCAGCTGATGGCTCAAAAATTCTCTTTTTTGTGATTTGGATTAGTTTTAAATATTGTTTCACCAAGGACCACCTGAAATGATATTATCCAGATACCTAGGTACCTTTTGATTTGATTTATAGTGCACTAAAAACATGTGTTCAAAAAGTCCCTCCGCGGTGGCCATGTAGAGTATGTTATAGGAATTTTTTTGTTAATGAAACTCATTATTATTCTCAATTTCTAAAATGTCGCATAGTATCGCAATGGGATATTCTTGTCTCTGGAAAAGCTGCTTATTTTCCACGTACTAAATCTGTGTATTTATCGCCAGTTTTAAATATGTGCTCCATTAGAAAAACAGTTTCTTTCTGGTTAACATTTTCACACAAAAATACATGGCTGACCTTAAGCAAAGAGAAACAGACTGGTGGCACCAAGCAAGAACGCGTCAAAGCACTACTACTACTACTCTACCTGGCCACTGCGGAGAGACTTTCTGAACGCACTTTAGTTATTATATTATAAATATTCCAAACCTATTTTTTATATTGTTACAATTCTTTAAACTTGACAAATAGTTTGCTCCTAACATACAGAATGCTGTGCTGCCTGCCAATGTGTGAATGGTTTAGAGTGCACCACCTGTAGTGTTACTGTATATACTCTAGGAATGGCAACAACACCTGAAATGCAAACATATAAAAATTTAAAAATATTTTCTTTAATCAATTTTGGAGTCACTGTGGTGATACATAAATTGTGTAAACTAGGGCTGGGCAATATGGCTGAAAACTGTATCACGATATCAGTGTTTCATATCGGTCGATATCGATAATTATTGATATTTTTTATGACCCATTTAAAATAAGGACCAGGAGAAAAATATATTACATTTAAACATTTTTATTTTAAACTTAACCTTCCTCTGATCATAGTCCCCTCAGTTATTAAGACAGAAATGTCAATAACCATGGAAAACTCAAATAAGTAAAATGTAAACATAAGTCTAAAGTCACAATAACCATGGAAAACTCAAATAAGTAAAATGTAAACATAAGTCTAAAGTCACAATGAACACTTAATTATCTCTTAACATTTAAGGTGCAAAATGAAAGAAAATGTAAGAAATGCTTAATAAAGTGTAATAAAATAGTGCAAAGTGCATTTTCTGCTTTTGAAGAGGAATCCAGCAGACCAGCACGAGACAACGACATGGCGCAACCCAACGTGATACTGTTACATGATTGACGATAGTGTATCACTCCCTACATTGCTAGGTTACCAGAGAGCGAGTGCCTTTGTTAATGCAACTCTCACGGGCAACCGGAGGCGGACCAGAAGACTAGCAGTTAGCCCTTGTCATAGATATATACTCAGCAAAAAAAGAAACGTCCTCTGACTTTCAACTGTTTTTACTTTCAGTAAACTTAATGTGTAAATATTTGTATGAACACTAAAAGAGTCAACACCATAAGACATAAACTAAAAATGTTTCACAATGTGTCCCTGAATGAAGGGAGGCTCAAAATCAGTCAGTACCAGTCAGTATCTGGTGGCCACCAGCTGCTTGAAGTACTGCAGTGCATCTCCTCCTCATGGACTGGACCAGATTTGTCAGTTCTTGCTGTGAGATGGAGGGATTGTGTGTTCCTGGTGTGACTCGGGCAGTTGTTGTGGCCATCCTGTACCTGTCACGCAGGTGTGATATTCGGATGTACCCATCCTGTGCAGGTGTTGTTACACGTGGTCTTCCACTGCGAGGATGATCAGCTGTCCTTCCTGTCTCCCTGTAGCGCTGTCTTAGGCGTCTCACAGTGCGGACATGGCGATTTATTGCCCTAGCCACATCAGCAGTCCTTATGCCTCCATGCAGCATGCCTAATGCACGTTCATGCAGATGAGCAGGGACCCTGGGCATCTTTCTTTGGGTGTTTTTCACAGTCGGTAGACAAGTCTCTTTAGTGTCCTGCGTTTTTAGAACTGTGACCTTAAATGCCTACTTTCTGTAAGCTGTTAAGGTCTTAATGACCATTCCACAGGTGCATGTTCATTAATTGATTATGGTTAATTGAACATGCATGGAGTTTAAACCCTTTACAATGAGGATCTGTAAAGTTATTTGGATTTGTACAACATTATTGTTGAAATACACAGTCCTGAAAAAGGGATGTTTCTTTTTTTGCTGAGTGTATATACTGACTAGATGTCGCCTTGGGCCTCTAAGCGTACGTCAACATCGCTGCCATCTTGGGTCGGGGATCTGAAGGAAGCGCCAAAGTTTCCCGGCATTCAGATCAATGTTTTTGTCATATATAACCATTTTACGCAGGGTCATTGTATTGCAGGCTTGCTGATGTACAAAATAAACCAGTACAATTCAAATGTTTTAAGTAACATGTATTTTTAAGTATGGATATCACCAGAGGTGTCAAGTAACGAAGTACAAATACTTCGTTACCTTACTTAAGTAGAAATTTTGGGTATCTATACTTTACTGGAGTAATTATTTTTCAGCCGACTTTTTAGTTCTACTCCTTACATTTTTAAGCAATTATCTGTACTTTCTACTCCTTACATTTTAAAAATAGCCTCGTTACTCTATTTTTATGATCAGAACGCGCAACCCCCCCGGTCGCATGATAAGAACGTGCACAACATACGCCCCCCCACCCCCCCACCGTCGCATGATAAGAACGCGCACAACGCCCCCCGGCGCATGATCAGAAAGCGAGACCTTAATGCTTTTGTCTCCCCTCACGGTACTTTTACTTTTATACTTTTAGTTGTTTTGAAACCAGTACTTTTAAACTTTTACTTAAGTAAAAAGCTTGAGTTGATACTTCAACTTCTAAAGAAGTATTTTTGAACCCTAGTATCTATACTTCTACTCAAGTAATGAATGTGAATACTTTTGACACCACTCTATATCACACCATTGTAGCTATTTTGTGTGCAGTAGACTAGGCTAAGGTAAGTAACAATAGTTAATTTTAAGTTCACTGAAGTGGAAGAATAATAAACTTACACCTAGTTTTAAAGTAGATTAATATCAAAAGTTTAAATTTTATAAATACATGTCTGTCAGTTGGAATAAAACAAAAAACAAAAAAAAAATTGAGATTTGGACGATTTATGATGATTTAATAATTAATTAATCTATGTTCTATCAATAAATATATGTCTGACATTTATAATAAACCAAACGGCTTGAAAATCGGTTGAAAATTAAGCAAATTAAGGTGATTTTAATCATTGATAGTTTCTCTGCCAATGTTAACTAATGCAGAGTAGACCCAAGATGGTGGCCGCGCTGATGCATTGTTCCTATGGACAGAGCGTCAGAGGCCACATCTAGTCAGTATATATATCTATGAGCCCTTGTAGCGTGGATAGTAAACCCAAACGCAGAAATAGTGCGAACAGGCAGGATAACCACGAGAGTTATTGTAAGAACTCTCTCACGCCGGGAGCAAGAGTTTACACAATTAAACCCGGGTCCTAGTAACTCACACTCAATCAGGAATTGGACCCAAAATTGTGAGTACTCACATACAGTAAGATCCGGCGAAGCGTCGGAAACAGCATGGGCAGACTGAGCGATGTGAAGCGCCATCTTGTCTCCTTTAAGCTGCATGCAAAGTTTTTTTAACGCTGTATAAATGCGCAGCCGGACAAACGCACGTCACCAAAGCCCGTGTGAACACTCTCATTGACTCCTATGTGTAGAAAACCCTCGGCGTTTCACCTGCGCTCACCGGACGCTACGAACGGCAGAAAAACGCTCAATTTTAACGCCCATGTGAACAAGTACCTGTCTGAATCGTGACAGTACTACTTCAGGGTCCTAGTGCCGGTCGCGGAGCGAGTGCGCATGACAGCAACCAAACTAGCTTCTCAACCTCTGTTTTCTTCCGACAAAGAATAAAAATTATCGAACGTTTTATCGAACGTATTTTTTTTTATATCGATCACGTGTCTATCGCGATACATATCGTTGTCGTTTTATCGCCCAGCCCTAGTGTAAACTGTGATACGTTACTGGATTGGCCTTTGCCCCAACACATTTTAGATTGACAGCAGTGAATCTGTGAGAGAAGTAACCATTTTATTGCAGTTACGACAAATATAAATGGGTAAGCCAAAAAATTTCCCACTGTACAAAGTACAAATTCCAAAACTTTCTAGAATTACATGTATATTTATGATATTCATTAGCAAATGCCCACATCTGATTATGTAAGAATGTGGCTTTTATACCAGTGGATACATGAGTGGATACATGAGTTACTTCTGAAATGTTTAAAAGTTTGATGATTCAGCACTGGTGCATGAAATGCCCATTTATAACCAGCACAAACATTCTGTAAAACCAATTATGTGGCTTTATTATGCAATGCTTTAACTTTTTCCCTAAAGGCTGACAGAATTTCTGTGTCTTACACACTTTGAAATATTTTCATTTCATCATATCACTTATGCTTTTCCATCCTCAAATTCCCATCGCTTCCAATCCACAGGTTTGGTATTTTCACTCGGCAATTCCCAGATGTTCCTAAGCAAAATTCGAGACTAAGATTACAATATCTCCAGGGGGTACTCGTTCTTCCTCATGGACTTTATCCAATGGCATCTGTCTATTAGAGCTTTAGGAGGCGTCTTTAAATGGTCCCCAAACCACCTCATGGAAAGCAGTGGTTCTACTACAAATCTCTCAGAGATTGTACAGCTCCTAATCCTATGAGAATGAGCAAAGGAACCTCATTTAATCAGCCTACTTATTCTTCTGGTCAACGCCAATGGCTATAGAAACACAGCTGGATCACTAGACAGAGGTCTTTATCCAAGAAACTGAGCTCCTTCTTCACCACCAGATATTAATGCAGCAGCTGCAACACTCATGATCTTTTCACTCTGGCACAAAACATTGCAATTACCCTTTATTAAAACATAAGTACTAATTACATACATATACCATAACCTCAAAACCCTGAGCGCAAAAACTCAACGCCAAATAAGTCATCACTCATTTTAAGTCATTACTCTTGTTCTACATGTTCTTATTTTGAGCCAGCTTCTGGATACAGAAGCCAAACCCACAAAACAATCCGAAGTTCACACAAAGTTAAGCAAGGGACTTAGAAAGGTAAAGCAATGAGGCTCGACAAAGACGAGTATTCCAGTTCCAGCTGAGGACTTGCAGAGTGCTGTGATAAATCTACTGAATGCCCAGGTTGGCAGGCTAATGTCAAGACTTTTTAAGCCAGACACCACATTCGTGCAGTGAATAATAATAAAAAAATAAAAAAATAAAATCATGCTCTTAAATGGAGCACATCTTCGAATCATCGTTATCCAACATGATGATGAGTGCAATGGTTTCATGAACCACAACTCATCCCTCAGTGTATCTTCACGTTCATTTCTCTATATCCTCTTGAGATCCGAATGTCCTCATATATGAGAACATAACATTTTCTCCCAACATCACTATCTATACTGTATGTATACACTTGTACCATCCTCGTACTGTATGAGGACTGTTGGGTATAATTCCTTTGCCAAACCTCTTCCTGGTTGTTGTAGACATTGATTACATTTATAGTTCATCAGCTATGAATGAAGAGAAACACGCTGTATACTGTATATTGCAATGTACGCAATAGTAGAGTCCAGTCTAAATATATGATATACTGTATACTGTAAACCAACAAGGTCAATCTCAGCTCTTTCATGTTACTGATTCAACAAACGCTTGGAGAAAAAAAAGGGCTCTTGGCGAAATAATTGGCAAGATTTGAATTGCATGAAATGATTTCAAGCCACATCAAGCTCTGTACTACAGTCAAACCCAAAACCCAAAACATAACCAGTTTTTAATTCACTAAGCCGGTCTAAAATATATCAAGCAATTCCCACCACTGCCATCAAAGCAATGCATCTGAATGAGCCACACATTTGTGTTAGTGATGGATCACTCTCCTAATATCTCCTTTCTAATACTGTTTTACTAGCTGTCTATGGAAACGATTTTCAGCTGCTGCAAACAAAATAAAGAAAAAACGTACAGGGTTCGATTCAGTTCATTGCTGATTTTCTCCTAACTGGACGTTCGCTCACTATGTCATCAGCTCATCAGCTGCACAACTAACATCAGGGAAAGACTGTATAATGTGGAGTTATGGATGCACTGTCAAACGGACCCAGTTAAATATGTCACAGATTAACAGCATTCCTGAACGGCATTCTTGCGGAGGGCAAATGGAATCAAAGTTCCATTTCATGTCATGTTACATAAAATGGATGGATGATGTAAATCATGGGAAAATCCCAAGAGTGTCCAACACAAAATAATCACATGGATATTGCACACATTACGTAATGGATATGCTGTAACAATCCATAAACAGATGGAATATTTATAATGATAATCAGCTGTGGTCCTGTATGCACTGTGTACAGTATACTTATTTTTTTAATCACTGGCGTGTAGCGGTCAGTGCGCATTTCTAGCATTTTGTCACATTTTAGCTCTTCTTGTGTCTTAGCAGGCAAATAAGTTGCCTAGAATTGAGCAAAAGAAAACAAAAGAACAATTTTCATGCTTTGGAAAATACAAAGCGACTTCTTGTATGCAGTGGAGATTCTGCCAAAAGCAACAGTAGCACAGGCCTTTGAAAATGCATGCGGTAGGGTAATCAGAGTTTTATGGTGGTGTTGCAACGGTAAGGTGCAAAAACAATCTCTATTGCTCACTATTGCTCGCTCGCTCACTCTGAGTAGTTGTACTGTATGTGCGTGTGTTGCACATAGACTTTAAAGGGTCGTAATAAAGGCAGTTCTTGTGTGTCCTGTGAAATATAATCCAGACGGCACCCTGATGACAATCGGAGTCAATATAAAACATTCAAAAGTCTGGAATAGTTGAAAATATGCCAGTAATTGGACCCCATTAGGGAAGATTCAAACGTTTATCTACTTCAAAATGTATTATTTTTTTAGAGATTGAGTATACCTTATGGTACTCAGTATGTGCGTTACATGATGCTGTTGTTTGTCTTTCGGCTGCTCCCGGCAAGGGGTCGCCACAGCGGAATATCCAGTCCGCACAACAACTTGGCGCAGGTTTTTACACCGGATGCCCTTCCTGACGCAACCCTCCCATTTTATCCGGGCTTGGGACCGGCACTGCATCCAGTGGCTGGGGTGTGTGGGCACTGGCTAGGAATCGAACCCGGGCCTTCCGCATAGCAGGCGAAACGCCTACCACTGAGCCACCAGTGCCCAGCAGTATGTGCTGTTACATGGCCAGTAATATTTCAATAATAATAATAATAATAATAATAATAATTAATGCATCATGTAAACGGTTCAGTCGGAACAGTCCGACCCGATCTGGCCCAATTAGAGTAAATTTTAAACCTGAATGAAAAGGGTGATGTAAATATTTGATAACTATCAAATAAATATTACTCATGGAAACCCTTTGTGATCATTTCTCATTTGGTGGAATAACTATATTGTTTATGCACACTTTCCCTAGCTCTCTCACTCTTCTGTCCGCTCACTGCCATAAACCAACACTTACACAAACGGCAGCAGCGTTAGAACTCTGCAACTATTCCAGCCAATCAGAGACTAGAATCGGCGCCAGACCAGCCAATCAGAGACTGGAGGCGGGCACATTCGGACTGTCCCTTCTCTGATTGGCTCCAAACTCCTCCACTTCTAGTTTGAATTAACGGCTGGAAGCTGCGTCATCGCGTGTGTTAGTTCGTATCGTTATTATTTTATTTTCAGTGGAATAAGGTAAATTGAACGGTTTTTGTTATGTAATTTGTAATTAAGTACATACTTTAATCTATAGTATGTATTGTCTAATGTGTTGTTGGCTCCATAGCTCTCGGCCTGTTTTCAGTCTCTGTGTAACAGAATCAACACACCAGGTTTAAACTAATACTGTACCTGTAGATTCTAATACTAATGTCTGTCTGTGTTCACACAACAGTTTACATTTTAGTTTAATGTGAACACGTTTGTGGACACGTTTTGTTGAACACAAATAAACTATAGAAGTGCTTTTTTGTAACCTTGTGCAAATTAAATCTGTTGAACTCGTGAATAAAATCTGCCTCATAATTACTGATGTAATGTGTTTCAAAAACATGTTATAGTGTAGAAAATACATTTAGCATTTGTAAATTAGCCTAAACACCTTTAGTGTGCTGGTAATACATTTGCAATAGTATAGTGCAAATGTGTAGTATAGAAGGTGGTGTGTACTGTATTATACAATAAAGTATATTTGTATTAACCACAAAGTGTACTTTTTTAGTATTTGTAATTGTCCAGAAGTATAACAGCATGCTACTGCTGCGATAAGAATATACTCATAGTATATTAATCATGTATTTGTAATACAGTAAAAATAGCTGTAATGTACTTATAATACATTAAAAATATACTTAAATTTCATTAATCACTGTCAGGTACAGTGGCTTGCAAAAGTATTCGGCTCCCTTGAACTTTTCCACATTTTGTCACATTACAGCCACAAACACCGCTCAGACAGACTCCATGCTATTGGAATTCCACGTGAAAGACCAATACAAAGTGGTGTACACTTGAGAAGTGGAACGAAAATCATACATGATTCCAAACATTTTTTACAAATAAATAACTGCAAAGTGGGGTGTGTGTAATTATTCAGCCCCCTTTGGTCTGAGTGCAGTCAGTTGGCCATAGACATTGCCTTATGAGTGCTAATGACTAAATAGAGTGCACCTGTGTGTAATCTAATGTCCGTACAAATACAGCTGCTCTGTGACGGCCTCAGAGGTTGTCTAAGACAGCGTTTTTCAACCACTGTGCCGCAGGTAAAAAACACCAATTCCTGCCAGGATATCAGTTCTGTGTTCATCCAAACAGGCCCAGGTTTCACACTGAGTAGGCAGAAATATGAAAGATCAAAAAAGACTGTTTTCATTTAGTTTATTTGATTCCTATTCAAGACACTTAGATAAGAATGACTGTATATTGTTAATTGCACTTTTTATTTGAAAGAAGAAGAAATATGAAAGATCATAAAATACTTTTTCTTTGTGTTTATTTGATTCCTGTTCAAGACACTTCGATAAGAATAGCTGTATATTGTTAATATAGGCTACAGAGTTTCATTTTTTTTACAGTTTCGATTGTTGGTGTGCCTTGTGATTTTTTTTAATAAAAAATGTACCTTGGCTCAAAAAAGGATGAAAAACACTGGTCTAAGAGAATATTGGGAGCAACAACACCATGAAGTCCAAAGAACAGACCAGACAGGTCAGGGATAAAGTTATTGAGAAATTTAAAGCAGGCTTAGGCTCCAAAAAGATTTCCAAAGCCTTGAACATCCCACGGAGCCACTGTTCAAGCCATCATTCAGAAATGGAAGGAGTATGGCACAACTGTAAACCTACCAAGACAAGGCCGTCCACCTAAACTCACAGGCCGAACAAGGAGAGCGCTGATCAGAAATGCAGCCAAGAGGCCCATGGTGACTCTGGACGAGCTGCAGAGATCTACAGCTCAGGTGGGGGAATCTGTCCATAGGACAACTATTAGTCGTGCACTGCACAAAGTTGGCCTTTATGGAAGAGTGGCAAGAAGAAAGCCATTGTTAACAGAACCATAAGAAGTCCCGTTTGCAGTTTGCCACAAGCCATGTGGGGGACACAGCAAACATGTGGAAGAAGGTGCTCTGGTCAGATGAGACCAAAATGGACCTTTTTGGCCAAAATGCAAAACACTATGTGGTGGAAAACTAACACTGCACATCACTCTGAACACACCATCCCCACTGTCAAATATGGTGGTGGCAGCATCAAGGCGACAGTGTTAACCACTACACTACCATGCTGTGCAATGTACTGCAAAATGTACTGCAGGTTGTGCAATGTACTGCAAAAACATAACGCCTTTGTTGATCAAACCAGGCCGTTTGTTTTAAATAAAGCAAAAGCAATGGGCCATTAAAGGAGTTCCTGAGAGGCCAGGGTTTTAGATATGAAGCAGACAGTCTGAACACAGCTGAGAGGAAAAAAAAATTACTTTATAAATTCAATTTATAAAAATTCTATTTTTAAAAATACCATAAATTTTTTTGTAAAGTAGTGAATATCAGTTTGAGATGGCTTTCTGCATTTCCTTGTGCAAAAGCAAATGATGCACTGGAGTTGGTGTATTATTAACAGGTTTAACGTTGAAGCTCAGTGCCTCCATGCATTACACTCTCCTTTCTAATAAACGTCCGAAAACAAAACCGACGATCTTGAACCAACACCAAAACTATGTTAAAAAGGAAGCATGGAGTCTGTCTGAGCGGTGTACGGCTTCATTTGACACATGAGTCAGTTCAGAAAAATGTGTACTGGACTCCTGATTATCTGTGGATGCAGAGTTATGAGCCAGTGATGTCCACATCATCGATGAAATTTGGATGCAGCGGTTTGTTGGGAAATCGTTATCAGCAGCTGTGTTCCTTGGCCGCATATGACGGGAGTATGGTCTGTCCATGGGAGGTTTTCAAGTTAACGCTATTCTCATTAAGAAACATAGATGATTTGCTGCTTCTCATGCAATCGGCATGGGATGTGAGCATGTGCGGACACCTAAAATAGGGTTTCAGTAACTACAGCAACAACCACTACAGCAACTATTCAAGGTATTCAGCTCACATAATCTCTCCCACTGAAATAGCCATCTACATTTAGTGATGCTTTATAGAATGGGTCAAGTTAAACTAATCAAGACACTAGCAAATGAAAAACTATTATTGCACAGAAAAAATTAGCTTTCTATTTATATCTATATATGGTTATAATGTCAACGGGGCAAATAAATGATGCAGGTCATCAAAGACAAAACACTATTAAAGAGTAGTTCTTGGACAATAGCTGTACAGCATCACCTCCTATACATAATGCTGCTGCAGTTATGCTGAACAACAACCATTTTGTTTTTGTCTTTAAGCAGTCGAGCTGGCTCTGGAGTAACAGGACCATTTCTTTCCTTGTCATAACAAAGTCTCTGGTCTGAGCCAGAGTTTTTTTTTGTTTTTTTTTTAACCAGAGTCTCTCCAACAGCTGTATTGAATTATGCGTCGTGAACACTGGGAACCTTCCACCCACTGCTCCTCCGGGGTCCTTCTGACCAGAACAGCTCAGAGTCGGAGCATCAGACCCAGCACAGACCCAGGATGCCGATTCACATCATTGGCAGCATTTATTGACCTGACAGAAGCAAAACATTAGGTTTATGATGTGACAATTAAGATTGTCAGAGGGTTTTTTTAAATTTTCCAGTAGGATTAATAATTTATTTGTCCAAAACGACAAGCCAAGGAACGGCTCTCTCTGCCATGAATGGAGGCCCTGGATAGCGACGGCTGGCTGTGGAGGTAATTCTTGGGGAGAATGCCATGTTTAACCTCGAAAAAGCGTGGAGAAGTGTTTCCCTAGGCTACAGTCCAGAGGACAACCGGGCCTAAGCACATTCCAGCCAGCGCTCACTCACTGCTTTATACTTTCATCTAGCACAACAAAGATGAACTCTTTAAAACACACACACACACATATACACAGAGACACCCACCCGAAGGGAGACGTCAGCCAAAGTATATTTCATTCACGAGCCAGCTACGCTTTTTTGCAAGACTGAATTACTTCCACCAAATTATTTACGTTCATTAAAAACATCCTAAAGCCTCACGTTGGCAAAATACCGTGCTCTAAAATAGGAAATGGAAGAAAAAAAAAAAGAAAAACAGGAAACTCTGACTGAACATGTCAAATACACGTCTCAGGATCTGCCAAGTTCGCTCCGGCTGTTTTTCTGCAGCACATTTATCACTGTTGTAGCAACAAACTCTTATTTAGAGTCACTTTAGAAGCAATAAAGCTCTAGTGTTGTGTCAGAGTCACGCTTGTTAAACGTAACATGTTATTTGCACGGGTTTGGATCCCAGGTAGCTAGACACAGCTGGACGTTACTCCATGGCTTGGCGAATAATTAATCCTTGCACTGAGAAGTGTGTCAACTGCATGAGCCAGAATATAATGAGGGCACTTAGCAAAAATGGTTCTAACATTAAAAAAAAATACTAATAAATCAGTAAATCCCATTTGTACCAATGTTCTAGCACGGCTAAAAATATTATTCCTGGCAGGCCTACGTCATGATGCCAACTGAAGTTGTGTCTGCGTTAGCCTCGCATTAAATAGCTGCCCAAAATAGACTTTCGACTTGGGTAACTTCTTTCTGGCCGCTTATGATTTTGCGTCTGACGGAATCGGTACAGACGTATGCGGACAGCTAAAATAGGGTTCCGAGGAACCACTACATCAAATATTCTGGATCTGAATCTAAAGCATCAGATACAGCTTTGCTCTACACTCTGCATAACACGTCAACTCGCTTATTAACATTCATTCGCCAAAACGCTCACAAATTAGCACAAAAGACGAGGTCGCAAAACTTGATTGTGTAAAGAATGTCAGGCTGAGACAAACCTAGCTTTGGGTCTTACTATATTTTTTGGAAACCACTCATATTTCAAGAACCTATTACGTAAATTCTGACACCGCTCATTATTTCTAATGACTTCAATGCATTTATTAAAGTCTTTTTATTTATTTATTTATTTGTAAACACTATTTTGTTCTTTTACATTTAAATTTCTGTACTTAGTGTTATGTATAAGGGCACTGAGAGTAACGTAATTTCAGTTCTCTATATGTATGTACTGTACACGTAGCAGAATCGACTATAAAGTTGACTTTGACTTTTTTGTGACCCCGTAATGGACTCAGCATTATAGCACACATGAAAAATCTGATTCAATGCATGTAATAATTAATAGTTAAAGAATCATAAATAATTCATGATTAATGATATTTAATTAATGTGTATTATTTACTATGTGTTGATTATTGAGTATTGATTGGTTAACCCCCCCCCCTCTCACACAAACACACAAACCCCTCTGAATAGCCCCACCCCATCTGTGCACACACACATCAGCCTGGCACGACAGTTCATGCTGTTGAGCGGTCTGATTTATCACAGTGTTTTGAAATAACGATGATGCGACCCGAAAATCATTTCAAAGAGACCCAACTCAGATAAGTTATCAAGTATGTAAGCAGCCTGACTAGTGAGGATTGCAAAGCTCACGTTAGATTACAGCAGATTTGTCAGAGTTAAATTGGTTAAATTCTTAACAGTAATTAGTTGATTAATCATAAATCATTAACATCTCAAGTATATATGGATATAGGGTTATGTTGAAACATCTACGCTGGAAATTAGATGAATTGATTTATGAATTGAATTGATGTGATTGAATCACTATTAAGCATTAACTAAAACAAATCATATACTATGACAAATCATAAATCATCATTTAATAGTCTGGCTGCCGAGTTATTTTTATTTTTTTTACACATTCTACACAGTTTAGAAAGATAAATATGCATTTTGGCTGTTTTTTATTAGTTCATATTCTGAAAGCCTGCTGTACAGTTCGCTGCCAAGTATTTGTGTCTTCCACAATCCATCTGGTTTATGGCTTTGCTAGGGGTTCAGCATGTGTATGTACTAAGTGTGTGCATGTCTAGATGACATACAAAGTAGTTTAAATTCAGTTTTTTGCAAACACCATGACCTGCTTGACCTGTTGTCATGGCAACAATAAGACACATAAGTTCCCAGTCTCTGGCAGAACTGGTTCCTTTCAGATCATCAGATTTCTGGTGCTATAAGAAAAGCAATGTAAGTTACTTGCTCTTTTGCAGTGTTTCTGCCCTGAACAATTTAAGGTTAGGTACTGAGACTCAAAAAAAAAGCCCCAACGCAGTCTCTAACATTTAACATGGTCCCAAATTTGCATATGATTTTAAGTTTGCTGCTGTGCTTTATAAGCTGTATAACAGGAAATGCAGATAATGGGAGATGATCTAGATTTGAGGCTGTGTGTACAGTAATGTGTACATTTAATCTCATAGCATAAGCTTTCTAAAGCTTATAATTTAGCAGGAACAAACTGCCTCTGCTTATAGATGATGGAAAAGCATGCATCATGCCATTTATATCTTGCATTTCCTCAGGACTATCACTTAGTGGGATAGAATATGTGTGCAGAATATGTCTGTGTGGCAAATCTTTGCCTGCAAGTTGCATTGTGCACGCACACACACACACACACACACACAGTGAATGTGTAGGAGAGACATGCCTGAATTTCTTTTGTGTGTGTGTCTATATCATAACACTGATATTCCTCAATTTTGTCATGAAAAGGTTGCTACCATATGTCCAAAGTGTGTGACTTGGGTATTAGAAGCAGGTGTGCAAAGAATGTAACCGTAGAGGACTTTAAATTCAGACAGGAAACAGCTATGCTTTCTTGCTCATGTCTTGATGGTGTCATTTGCACCTCTGGGCCCAGATGATGAATTCAAACACATGCTCCAAATGTCTCAGGGTCTAAACTGCATAATGGAAGCTGACCAGGACAAAAAAAAAAAAAACACATTTCAGCTGAATTGAATTCAAATGTAGAAACACTGCATGTGCCATTCTGCCACAATGCTGCGCTGAGCATGAGTGCCAATTCAAATAAACCCATTTTAAAACCAAATAATTAACGTCATTGTCCGAGCTGTATAATAGCCCTCGATAAAAGAAAGGGCCTTGAATATTGATCGATCGGCTCTGAGGGTCTAGATGGGTTGGCACCTGTTCTGCTTACTCTCTGGTACTGAAGAAATAAACCCTGTGATGTGCTGATTACGCTGATGAGCGAGAGCTGCGGCAACATGAAGCAGCCGTGTAAAATTCTTTAAAAGCCTGAGAATGGAAAAATCTCTCTACATTTACACGAATACACAGAAGCTAAAGAATGAAATCAGCGCCCAAACCTCTGTATAGTGGCAGGACGTGCCGCGTGACGCCCGCGCGCTTGGCACTTTGAGGAAAGGCTTAAACGTTACTAAGTACAGGCCCTCACTGGGCTTTATTTTAACACACCTTTTGATGGATCGTTCAACTTTGTGAACCTTAGCTGTGCCAGCTGTTGGATCAAAGCTGTTGCTGAGCAATTTATATCAGTATTTCCGCTTTACGTCGGACACTAAATCTATCTAATCAAACAGCCATGAGTATGTTACATTTGCTTTGGCACGGTGAGCGTGTTATTCACTGAGACCTCTCTCTTCCACTTCCAACAAGCAGTACAGAAAAGCCTACGCTACATTATGCTTAGTTTCTCTTGTATGATGATTCTCTTGTATGTGGTCGATTATTAAAAGGAAATTTGCAATGCAGTGCAAACTCCAGTTGAATACTACGGTTGTTACGCTGTCATGGTGTATAATAGGATGGTTACCTCACCGGTGATTTGTTTTTTTTTCTTGTGCGAGTTCAAATTCTTGGACCTCCGGTGAATCACTGTTGGGCCATTGGGGGGGAGGGGGGGGGCAGTATATTATTAATATGGTCCTTTCAAAAATCAGCAGGGAATCGTTAAAACTGTAGTATGTGTATAAGGTGGTTCAGAGTTTTTTATTGACGGGGGGAGTAGGATGACTGATCTTTTCCTGTGTTTGCATGTTAACTCATAGTAACACAACAGCATTGTGTTAAGATGCTGACTTTCCACACAAAATGCATAAAGGTCAGAAAGGCCTCACTGGTTAAACCCTAAGAAAGACATGCAGATTAGGCTAATTGTCGTTAGTGTGTAAATGTGCATGTGAATGTTGACCAGAGATCCTACCACAGTCATAAAAATGGGAAAAACTAGATTCCTAGATTACAGAGGTTCCTAGATGGATGGATAGAATACTACTACTACTAATAATAATAATAATAAAAGCTTGACTGATCTTTTCATGTGTTTGAATGCTAACTCATAGTAATGCATTAACACCGTGTTAAGATGCTGACTTCTCATACAAAATGAGTAAAGGTCAGAAGGTCTGCACTAGTTAAACCCTAAGAAAGCTGAGCTCAGGTTACAGCCTGTTTGGACTTCCTGTGCACGACCAGTTCGATTTCCTTTGGGTTTTCTATTTTAGGTGGACCGCCAGATTGGTTACATTAAATTGCCCTTACAGTATGTGCGAATGTGTGTATGCACACACACGATGCCTTGCAATGAATTGGCATGCTATTCAGGGTGTATTTCCACCTCAGTGGCCTGGTTAGGGTGGTAGACTCCGGATCCACCTCTCTAACCAGACTGTTGAGGATGAATGAATCAGTGTTGCGTTCTTTCTCTAACCCTGAGACATGAGCTGAGCGAATGTGCACGTGTTCTTGAGTGAAGTGAATCTGAAAGTGATGAGTGTATTTGTATCGATGTTGTCTATTTTTGTTTCCTTTTTTTTTTTTGGCTGCTGTTTTTTTTTCTGAGTGATGTATAAAATACACATCAGCACTTATTCTCAGAGTGGGGTCCATGAAGCATAGTCATAGAGTATAAATTTAGTGAAAGTGGTGAAAATCACGTTCTGGACCTAAAGTAAAAAGATCTGGAACAGAGATCACGCTTCTGGCTCTAATAAGTAGAAAAAACTTTAGCAGCAAAATAAATCTCAGTGGAATTTCTTTTACATTTAAGTAGGTCTCTGTCTTTACTAGGGACAAGTGTTTGTTTTTAATTTTTTTAAGTACCTTTTACTATGAAAGTGCAATATCATACAGTAGCTTTAGTACATCAACAACCTTTTCCAAATGACAAATAAAAACCTGAATTTAAGGGGGGATATATAATGAAGTAAATGAACTCGTAAAAGCAACCTACAATGTACTGTAAGTGTCTGATGGACATTTGTTTCAATACTGACTCATATTAGTGAGGTTTGTATAATATGGTTAAAATATGACTTTGCAGTGTTATAAATGCATATATAAGTGCAATAAATGGGTCTGGGTTCGATTCCCACTTCTGTGCCCGCGGAGTTTGCATGTTTTCTCCGTGCTTGGTGTGTTTCCTTCCACCACCTAGAGGCATGCAGATTAGGCTAATTGGTGTTCCCAAATTGCCTGTAGCGTGTGAATGTTGACCGACCACAGCCATAAATATGGGAATAAATACTAGATTCCTAGATGGATGGATAGAGGGGGAGAATAATCATCATCATAAATATAATAACAATAATAATAAAGCTTAAATGTGCCGTAGTTGAAAAGAAAAAAATATATACAAATGACTAACTTATAACTGACTGACTGAGATTGGTCAGGATGCCCACACAGAAAATGTCGGCATTTAATAAATTATGTAATCATATAGCAAATATGTACTTTCAGTCTTACGGCATATTTCATTAAGCAATCATTTAATCAATAAACAATATATTGCATCATACTGATGATGATGGCTTTGTGTGGAAAAAATATATCCTCTGGTGTAAACAAAAGATGCGACTCCCATGTAAACTAAATGTAGATTGGGAATGTTTGAAATTTGTTCTAAAAGTTGATCTAAAAAATATTAATAAAGACAAACTGTCCAGATGTGGTATGGGGGGGGGGGGGATTTTCAGGGAGAACATCTATGTTGAATAGGAAATATATTAAAAGTTTTCTAGTCTTTTCCAGTATTTCAAGGCAACAATGAAGAATAGAAAACCACTGTTTTGAGAGTAGGAATAAAGAGGACCGAGTAAACCTTAAACGCATTATAAATCTGTATCCATCTTAATCCAAACCATCAGCAACTTTACGCGCGATCCCTAAATGGCACATAAATGGCATATACATTTTTTTTTCTTTTTCATGTCGTACTGGAGTATGGACGTGGCCTTGTTTAGTTCACGACTCTAACATCTGGAATACCACTCATGATGGAAGCAGGCATTTAGTTAGTTAGTAAGTAGCCAAAGCAGCGGTGGAGCCAGCTGTTTCTATTTCTATTAACGTTATTGCTATTCGAGTCATGAGCAGAACTTTTACCCAGGAGCATGAGTTCGAGCTTCTTGCGGTCGACCCGGAACCTCTCCTCAGTCCACTCGGGATCGTGTGGCGCCGCTGCTCCGCCGTGCTCCTGCTGCTGCTCCTCGTCCTCGGAGCCGTGCGGCGGCGGCGGCGGCGGCGGCGGGGACGCGCTGGAACTCGGCGCCTCGGGCTGCTGCTGCTGCTGCATGAGCGCGCTCACCGAGCTGCGCCCGGCGGCCATGGTGTCCGCGCGCTTCCCGCCGACCCAACGTGGCGAACGCACACACACAAACACACACACGCCTAGACACAGAGCGGGAGACACACACACACGCGTGCGCGCACTGCCTCAACGTCTTTCTAGCATCCCGTTAAGTTTCCGCGGCGTTCCGAAGCATTTGCTCTCCGTCCCGCTCGGTTCGGGCGCGCGCTCTTTAACTGCGGGAGCGAGGAGAGCGCCGCCCTTCTGACAAAACTCCCGAGCAGGACACAGGAGGATGGACTTGTGCGCGCGGCTCGCACCCTGGCCCACTGCGACACCAGGTTCACGGAAGGCGAACTGCCTCTTTATCCTCTGTGCTGATTTTCATGACTTTTTAAAGCATGTTAAGACCCCAAAAGCCCCGGATGCCTAAAAAACTTTACAAATAGCAATAATAATCCTTAGAAGAACAAGAGAGCCCTATGACATCAGCACTATAAAAGTTCCTAGCCTTATTGTTCTAACCTGCATAATAAGATTTGAACTATAAATTATGTAAACTAAAATATAATAGCGATAAAAAATGTGTGTGTGTCTATATATTTCACCAAATTCTGTGCAGTACTATATATGTTTATCATGTCTGCATAATTATGTACAAAATCATTCGGTATGTCCATAAATTTATTTATTTATTTAAAAAAATAATTAATTAATTAATAAATAACATTACAGGAGAATATATGCATGGCTGTAAAAAAAAATAGTACAAGACAGACCAGTTTTCAGATGGAAACAAAAATCCTAATGTACACTCCTGGGATTTGCATAAAAATAGAATAGAAAGGGGTGAGTGTGACAAAGTTACCAGAAGAACTCTTCTCCAGCAAGCTCATTAAAACCTAACGGCTGTTTTTCTTATAGTACTGTGCAAAAGTCTTGGGCACACAAAAATATGGCATAAGCAAAAGATACTTTTGAAAAGATTTCTGCATAAAAGAAACTTATACTGTAAAGAGCAATAAAGAGTCATATAATAAACAGTCAATATTTGGAGTGAAAACTCATTGCTTAAAATCAGGAGTTTTAGACAGATTTGTGCAGATTTATAGGAAAACAGCTGTTGAACATACTGGAGAATATGAGGGCCCAAGCTCTATGATGTCAACAAGATCACAGCTACAGTATTACATCATCATCAGTGACATTGGAAACTTAGTAACTTCACTTGAATGACATCATTATTATAAAAATTATTATTATCATTATTATTATTATTATTATTATTAACACATTAGCATTATAGCATTAGGTAATTAAGTAACAAGAACAGCTGTTGTTTTAAGACACAGCTGTTCTTAAATATTTCCTACAAGAACAGTAGTATCAAGTGTAAACCCATCAAGCACAATGATGAGACTGGCGCTCTTGAAGACTTTCCCAGGAAAGCAAGACCAAAACCTCTCTCTGCTGCAGTGTAGATGATCATTAGAGTTACCAAATTCGGGAAATCACCAATTAACAAACAGCACCTCAGATTAAGAGCTGTTGTGAAAGCTTTAATTTCTCAATATCAACTGTGAAAGAGACTATTGCATATTTTGCATGCCTTATCATTTATCAGTTTTACAGTATAGAAATAATTAAAAATCATGAAAGAGTACGATATTAAAATTTGTGTCAATAATAATAATAATAATAATAATCAGGCACAGTGGTAGAGCTTTTACATGTTCTCCCTAAGTGTGTGCATGCTCCCTTTCCATGGACTGGTGTCCCATCTATGGTTAGCAGTAGCATACACCTGCCTCACACCTTGTGTTCTAAGCAAGAAAATAAAGTGACACCTGAACATAAATGAATGATCTATGGACATCACAACTGTGTACAGTATAAAGTAAGCCTTTTCCAAACAGTTGCCACAACACTGCAAGCACAGAATTGCATAAATTACCTTTAAATACTGTAGTATCACAATTTGCATGACCGTACACAAACCATAAGCTCCATGAACACATGGTATTTCAAGGTTCAACTCAAATGCCCTACACCAGCTTGACCTCAACTCCACTGAACAGCTTCGGAATTAGCTGAAATGCTGACTATACACCAGACGACCTCACCCAACCAACATCGGTGCCAGACCTCATTAATGCTCCTGTGGCTGAATCAGCAGAAATTCCTACAGACGCTCTACAAAACCCAATGGAAAATCTTTGCCACGGATGAAGTCTGGAATGGATCTTCAATGAGCACATGTGGTCAGGTGTCCATGTAATTTTGGCTAATTAGTGTATAGTCTAATAGCGAGCATTGGAGGCGCAACGGTTAAGGGTTTGTGCTACTGATCAGACCATGCTGCCATGGTTATGCCTATGAGGAAGCCCATTAACAGTATCTGCATCATGGGCTGACCCTTTGCTCTGACATCAACCTTGGGATATGCAAATCAAAGAGATTTTGTACTTTTAAAGTACTACAGTGGTGTGAAAAACTATTTGCCCCCCTCCTGATTTCTTATTCTTTTGCATGTTTGTCACACAAAATGTTTCTGATCATCAAACACATTTAACTATTAGTCAAAGATAACACAAGTAAACACAAAATGCAGTTTTTAAATGAGGGGTTTTATTATTTAGGGAGGAAAAAAAATCCAAACCTACATAACCCTGTGTGAAAAAGTAATTGCCCCCTGAACCTAATAACTGGTTGGGCCACCCTTAGCAGCAATAACTGCAATCAAGCGTTTGCAACGAGTCTTTTACAGCGCTCTGGAGGAATTTTGGCCCACTCATCTTTGCAGAATTGTTGTAATTCAGCTTCATTTGAGGGTTTTCTAGCATGAACCGCCTTTTTAAGGTCATGCCACAACATCTCAATAGGATTCAGGTCAGGACTTTGACTAGGCCACTCCAAAGTCTTCATTTTGTTTTTCTTCAGCCATTCAGAGGTGGATTTGCTGGTGTGTTTTGGGTCATTGTCCTGCTGCAGCAGCCAAGATCGCTTCAGCTTGAGTTGACGAACAGATGGCCGGACATTCTCCTTCAGGATTTTTTGGTAGACAGTAGAATTCATGGTTCCATCTATCACAGCAAGCCTTCCAGGTCCTGAAGCAGCAAAACAACCCCAGACCATCACACTACCACCACCATATTTTACTGTTAGTATGATGTTCTTTTTCTGAAATGCTGTGTTACTTTTACACCAGATGTAACGGGACACGCACCTTCCAAAAAGTTCAACTTTTGTCTCGTCGGTATTTTCCCAAAAGTCTTGGCAATCATTGAGATGTTTTTTTAGCAAAATTGAGACGAGCCTTAATGTTCTTTTTGCTTAAAAGTGGTTTGCGCCTTGGAAATCTGCCATGCAGGCCGTTTTTGCCCAGTCTCTTTCTTATGGTGGAGTCGTGAACACTGACCTTAATTCAGGCAAGTGAGGCCTGCAGTTCTTTAGATGTTGTCCTGGGGTCTTTTGTGGCCTCTCGGATGAGTTGTCTCTGCGCTCTTGGGGTAATTTTGGTCGGTCGGCCACTCCTGGGAAGGTTCACCACTGTTCCATGTTTTTGCCATTTGTGGATAATGGCTCTCACTGTGGTTCGCTGGAGTCCCAAAGCTTTAGAAATGGCTTTATAACATTTACCAGACTGATAGATATCAATTACTTTTGTTCTCATTTGTTCCTGAATTTCTTTGGATCTTGGCATGATGTCTAGCTTTTGAGGTGCTTTTGGTCTACTTCTCTGTGTCAGGTAGCTCCTATTTAAGTGATTTCTTGATTGAAACAGGTGTGGCAGTAATCAGGCCTGGGGGTGACTACAGAAATTGAACTCAGGTGTGATAAACCACAGTTAAGTTATTTTTTAACAAGGGGGGCAATCACTTTTTCAAACAGGGCCATGTAGATTTGGAGTTTTTTTTTCTCCCTTAATAACGTAAACCTTCATTTAAAAACTGCATTTTGTGTTCAATTATGTTATCTTTGACTAATAGTTAACGGTTTTTGATGAGCAGAAACATTTAAGTGTGACAAACATGCAAAAGAATAAGAAATCAGGAAGGGGGAAATAGGAAGAAATAGTTTTTCACATCACTGTATATGTTACAAATAAGGGCTTCATCTGCTTGTTATATGAGGCCTTGGTTATTGATGTCATTGCTGTTTAGCCAATAAGGCTTCTCTCCAACAAACATCATTAAAACTAGCACCACAATCCTTAGATTCTTGGAAAAACCAACCCAAATTTCACAAATAGTCATAGTCAAGGATTTTTTTTCCATGTAATTAGCCTGTGTGAGCAAGCTCGTTTCAGTCTAATGCCATCAAATTGCCAATGTAAACATGAGATCAGACATATTTAAAAAGGAGTTATTCATTTCAGAAAATAACATCTAAACAATGGGACGGTATGTACTGTACCACATGGAGAAATTTAACATCTGAAACTAAATGGAAGTGAAGAAATAGAAAATACACAGATGGGCCCTACATGTGTAAAGCCCACACCAGGCAAAATGTACCATGTTGCTTGTCTTAAACTTACTTGAAGACACATAGCTTAGACAAAGCTGTAATATAAAACAGACTACATGCAGTATGAAAAATAAATTGTAAAATAAATTATGGTCTGAATTTACTTGAAAATATAATGCAGCATGTTATAGAGATAAGCAAGGATTCCCATACTGTAACTCTCTGTTCTTGGAGTCCATTTCTGCAACTGACCACTCTTCTTCATCATCCCACTGTGCTTCATATTTCTTAATAGTAAGCATCAGGTTCATCATCATCATGATCTGATCCAAATTCTCTCTCAATACATTCTCTTTTGTTTTTCTCTTGAGGACAAGAAGGAGCAGCAGGTTCTTTGTCATTGTCGTCATCGTCCTCCTCCTCATCCTCCACCTCATCATCATCAACATTATGACAATGATTATCTGAACCAAATTCTTCCTTATCCCATTCTGTTTTATCTTTCTCTTCAGGACAAGGACGATCAGATTCCTTTTTCTTCTCCCCAGCTTCCTCTTCCTCCTCATCATCTTCATCATCATCATGAGGATGAGTGTCTGAAACCATTTCATTCATTTCTGTAGGCCATTCCGTTGCACCATCACTGCTCTCAATTTCATCCTCTGCTCTGATATTTGCAAGATAATTTTTTTCAGGCCAGCTTTCTCAGCCTCCAATAAACTCCATAATGGTCAGCTGTTCATCCTGACAATACAACACTTAAAAATCTTTATTTACAGTCCCAGTCAAAAGTTTGGGCACACTTTCAAAACTCACTATTTTATGTGATTTATTTTCAAAATTTTAGAACAATTCTGGATAAAAAAAAAAATGAAATCACAAATGGCATTAGGTAATTAAGTAATAACAACAACAGGTGATATTCTAATACACTATTCTGTGTCTAAATATTATAATATTATAATATAATTCATATAATTATTTTTTTTATTATAATTGTCTTATTATTATTATAATCTCATTCTAAGACATGTTATGAAGTCTTTACAGATCATAAGTAGCAGACACATCTCAATATCAACTGTTCAAATAAGAAAGACCACTGAATTAGAAGGTGTGTCCAAATTTTTGATGTGTAATGTACTTTTACATAAATTCAGAAAAAAAGAGTATGACCTAAAATAAGACTGTGAGTTCACTTGTTTGTCTATCATGATCCTCTTCATCTCATCATATGCCAACTGATATATTCTGGAGAGTGTCTCGCTTTTGCTCACATCCCTACAACACACTTGATTTAAACAGGTTTAAGCGTCTTTGCTTAACGTTTACACAACTATGTAATATGACACTTCTATTGTAAAAAAAAATTAATAAAAATATCAAACTGATAATACAATTTTAATTTAGATTAAATTAAACTCATTATGCATCATAAATATGAAATCCCCTCATTTCAGTCCACTCATAGTTATATTGTACTGTAGAAAACTGCAGGGAAATGTTGGATGCTTTGTTATAGTGTGAGGCCTCTAAAAATAGGATTTAATTCTAGTTTAGCTAAAGCAGTGGTGAATATTGTCACGGTATCTCCTTGGCCAGAAACGGTGTCAGCTTGACTGTGTCTTCCCAACATTCTGGGTTTAATCTTGAGTTCAGAGTTCACACTTCAGTTATATTACTGTTTTGTAATTTGGCTCATGTAGGATTCATTATTGTTCTTATTTACGGTCAGTTTTTTTTTTTTTTTTACTTTCTATTTCTAGTTTCTATTTCTCTACAGTATGTTGTACAAATTTAAACCTATGAAGTTTGTTAGATATGATATACGAATATTTCTAAATCAATGTATGAAAGACACAAAAATGTAATACAGGGTTTTTTGTTCCTTTTTTTGTTGTTGTTGTTTTTGTTTTTTGAAGAATATGACAGATTGCAGTTTTTCTACTTATAGTTTTAAAAATTGCTACATGCCTTTTTTACATCTTAACTAGCAAACATAATAAGATCCAGGGTAATAAGAATGATAAATCTGCCTGTGTGTGTGTGCATATTTGTTTGTGTGCTGGCTAATAGTTTTTATGGCATAACACACTACATAAATATCATCCCAAATAGTTTCATTGCTGACTAAGTGATAGAAATGTGATTTTAGACTTCTATCTACAGTAATATCATGATCAATCAACACTGCTCTCCTCACTCATGAGCATCATACTTCAGTGTACAGATGTTTAGCATTCTCAAACATTTACATCATATTCTGCCCACATTCTGATGAAAAGTACATTTTAGTTTAAAGTACTTTCAAAGGCTTATCTCCTACATACTTTGTTCTTTCTTTTGCAATCCCTGTGTGCCTCATAGAGCAGCTCCTGGAGCTTCCCCACTCTGTCCTCCAGCTGAGTATTGTGCACGACGGGGCTTCTGAATCTACTCCACAGCCTCGTTTACAAAATCCGGAAATTCACCATCCAAATACTGTTGGCTTTATGTATTTGTTGTAGACATGAGCACTAGCATTCGATCCAAACACCATGTTTAGCTGCAGCTCTGTAGTATCTCTAACGGGCCATATCTCCAACAAAACACACTGTATAACACTGAATCCCTCTACACATCAAATTCTCATGCATTGTTTTTTCTGATAAAATACTGGAATAGAGATTTCATTTTGTCCTCCATAAAATCTCAACACTTCAATACAGAAATTTTAAACATTTATATAAAGGAATACTGGATTTCTGGATCAACTGAGAATTGTATTCAGTTGTGGAATATTGTATGCATTCCTTAGTTTCACAAGAACTGCAAATGTTTGCGAAAGATGTAACGACTAAATATACCCTAATACCAAGAAATCATTTTGTTCCAGCAGTGTTGTGGGGACATTTATAAATGTTCTGCAAACTCAGTATGAATCCTTTACATATTAGCTTGCAGTTCTGCTGTTACTAAAACAATAGAAATATGCATCATATGGTTACTGTATGAAGTAGGACATTCCTATTGTGACTATTGTCATCTAGAACCGGAACCTCTGTGGATTAAACTAGGAAACACATCGAATAAAATAAACAAACAAACAAACAAATAAATAAATAAATCCCACATCATGTGTGTTTTGAATCTAAGAACATACACACTGAAAGACTTAATTGCACATTCCAGACTCTTAAATGCTCCATGTACCTTGACAGAGACACTCATATCTAATCAATCATAACATATATATATATATATATATATATATATATATATATATATATATATATATATATATATATATATTTTTTTTTTTTTTTTTTTTTTTTTTTTCCCCCAGTGGATCCAGTGTTAAAATGCAGAGCTAAGAGAATGTGGTCAGTCAGTTTTGATACCGATATTTCTTTGTCTGATTAATCAGCTCTTCAATACAGAATTATTGACCTGATGACTATCAAATATTTACCAACCATATTTATTTATTTATTTTTATTTTTTTAAAGAAATGTCTATGAAATATTTATAACTGCAATCACATGATACTATAAGTATCACTGCATGGTTACACCATGACAAAGAAATTATAATTATACACTACCGTTCAAAAGTTTTAGAACATTTTCTAACTCCATGATCGTTCCTGATTTTTATTTCTTTCTACATTGTAAATGAATGCTGAAGGCGTCCAGAAAAAATGCATTAATCTCCTTTGTACAGTTGATATTGAGATGTTTCTGCTACTTCTGCTCTGTAAAGACTTCATAACGCCTCTAATCTGAGCTGCTGTTAATTGGTCATTTTTCAGGCTGATAACTCTAAATGAACTTCTCGTCTGCAGCAGAGGTAGGTTTTGGTCTCGTCCTCCTGGGACGGCCTTCATGAGAGTCAGTTTCATTATGGTGCCTGACGGATTTTGCAAATGCACTTGACAATACTGTTCTTGCAAGAACTATTACAGAAAGTAAAGTACACCTCTGTGTCTTAAAATAACAACTAACTGTTGTTTTTTCTTGTTGTTACATAATTACCTAATTCCATGTGTTATTTTATAGTTTTGAAATCCCCAGTATTGTTGTAGAATGTAGAAAATAAATCACTATTCTCTATGAGAAGCTGATCTTCCACTAAACCATCATCTGTACAAATTCTGAGCTGTTGCATGGCGTAGTGGAAGATCTGCTAGCCTAGCACGAACTCCATCCATGAACTTAATTTTGTCTTCAGATCAGAATAATACCAGAATAACGTTCCGAGACAAACTGAAGGCTCTGTGAAGTTTGTTGTCAATAATAGGAAGACAAAAAAAAAAAAAGAAGAAGAAAGAGCAAAAGCAATTATGTTATGCAGTTAAAACACTATTGCAATCAATACTTTTACCAATGCCTTAAACTGGCATTATTTTATTACATACATATTACATACTGTACAGTCTATTATCATGAATGAATTATTGTTATGAGAATGAATACAGTAAATTATTGAGCAGTCTTGTATCAGGTTTATATGAGAATAAAAAATTTTTTCTCAGTTTGTTTATTTTATCAATATATAAGGAATCAACATGGCTCTGCATGCATTAAAGTGGGTTATAGTATAAGAGCAGGAAGTCTATGTGGGGGGACTTTAATGGACTGCACTTTGGTACATTCAGACTGTTGAATGAGCCGCTTTTACACCTCCTTTTAACTACTAAAACAAAATAAAGTACACAAATGCACGGTTACCTTTTATATTTAAATGTAAACAACAAAGAATAAGTAGACCACCAACAATAGTAATAATAATCATTACAATAAACTAATAAATATAACACCAATAATATTTATACTGTGTACATCTTTAATCATATAAATCTTGTATTTTTCAATTAGTTCATTAACCATAGCTTAAAATAAAAATATTTATCATTCACAGAAACACTAGCTAATAGTGAGGCCTGTGAGCTCATGTATGCAGAGCAGGATGTGGAACCCTAATAGTGTTAGGGTTAGGTTAAAAAATATATGCTTCAAGTTGGACCATTACAAAAGAATAGAAATAATATATAAATTAATTTAACTTAAATATACACACACAATAAGATAAATTACAAACATTTACTTTAAAAGTCTGGCTGCCGATTGTTTTATTTTTATTTTGTACACATTCTACACACATTGGAAACATAAATATGCCTTTTGGCTGTTTTTCATTTATTCTGAAACCCTGCTGTACAGTTCACTGCCAAGTATTTGTGTCTTCCACAATCCATCTGGTTTATGGCATTGTAAGGGGTTTATTAAACTGTTATATATAAATAATACTATAGTATATACTATAGTATAATAGAATATTTGTAGGCAAAATCCAAAACTAACTCTTTAATTTTGAAAGAGACTTTAAGATTGCTGTGTGTACCAGTTAATAAAAACAGAAGGGAAAAAAAGTTAAAAAACCTTTAACGCAAGTTTGATGAATCTTTTTTTCAATAGTAGAGAATTATAACTGAGGACTACAATTTCTATAACTGGTATAAGTATTTTTATAAACAAGTATTTTATTGTTGTGACATTAAATCATACACAAGCTGTGCCTCATGGATACATAAAATAAATACTCTATGTTGCTACCAGCAGAGAAACACTGCCATCTCTTGTTGGAAACGTATGAGAAAACAGTATGAGTGCTAAAATATTATGAATGACACAGCATTCGTGAATGACGTGATATAACATCCCTAGCTTAAGGGGGAAAACAGATCTGAAACAAGCAGCTGAAAACCTGAAATATATACACTACCATTCAATAGTTTGGGATCACTTGCAAATTTCTTTGTTTTTGTTTAGTGATTTATTTTCTACATTCTATTATATTAATACTGGGGATTTCAAAACTGTAAAATAACACACATGGAATTAGGTAATTATGTAACAACAAGAAAAACAACAGTTAGTTGTTATTTTAAGACACAGAGGTCAGACTTTCTGTAATAGTTCTTGCAAGAACAGTATTGTCAAGTGCATTTGCAAAATCCGTCAAGCACCATAATGAAACTGTCTCTCATGAAGGCCGTCCCAGGAGGACGAGACCAAAACCTACCTCTGCTGCAGATGAGAAGTTCATTTAGAGTTATCAGCCTGAAAAATGACCAATTAACAGCACCTCAGATTAGAGGCGTTATGAAGTCTTTACAGAGCAGAAGTAGCAGACACATCTCACCATTAACTGTTCAGAGGAGATTAATGGATTTTTTGGGACGCCTTCAGCATTCCTTTACAATGTAGAACGAAATTAAAATCAGGAACGATCATGGATCATGATGTATATATAATATTGATCTAAACAATATAATTAATCTATTTATTCATGCATTCATTAATTCATTCATTTAATACAACCTTGATCAGTGTGGAAGTTACCTTGGAGCCTAATCACAGAAATACTCAGAGAAACAGCAATTCTGCCTACATGTATGTTTTAAGAATCACAATTTTGCTCTAAATGTTTGGTCTCTGTACATCGGTCCCGAGTCTAAATATATTGTGCTAATCAGAATAACATTTTGAATTCTATACTCATTATATACTAAAAATCTAAGAATCAGTAAAAGGGTTATTCCATAATCTGTGTAACATTTGTGCCTCACTGTTAAGCATCTATCCATCCATCCGTCCATCCATACATCCATCCAACATCTAGGGACCATGGAGGCCAATGGTGACCACTGTATTTATTCCCGTTTGTAAGACCATGGTCCATCGTAGGACCTCCATTTACACACTATGGGCAATTTGGGAACGCCAATTAGCCTAATCTGCATGTCTATTTGGATTGTGAAAGAAGAAACCCACCAAGCATACGGAGAACATGCAAACTCAATGCTCATAGATTACCCAGGCGGGACCCAAACCTGAATCCTGGAGGTGCAAAGCGACAGTGCTAACCACTAAGCCACCGTGCCGCCACTGATATTATTTATACATATTATATTATAGCAGATAAAATTTGTATATAAAATTAAAGACTCCCAGCACCAGCAGACACTTGATTGGCCTCCCAGGAACACCATTTAACGGTTCAAATATGTGGAAATGGCTTGGAGTGAGGTCAGGACTGTATGTGGGATGTGGCAATAACTTCCAGTTTTGTAAGTGGTGTTTGTGTGTACAGTTCCCACAGACAGATGTGTAGTAGTCCCATTGAAGCAGCAGTCAATTTACAAAATGTTGGTTTCCATGGGGTTTCAACAAACCAGCCAATAAGATCGTGAGTTACTGGGTCACGTGATCTCACGTCGTCAAAGAAATATCTGTGATGAAGCTGTAGGACTGTTACGGAAGATGTTATAAATCTCCCGATAAACGCGTAAGTGTCGCGTTGTTACAATATTTTATTGTTTAAATAACGCGTATTTCATATTATAAACGTTTATTTTTGTTGTAGCTTTGTTGTTTTGTTGTTTGTGTCTCTGTGTGTGTGTGTGTGTGTGTGTTTTTGCAGAATCGTATAGCCTTTTGCTAACAATACGAATGCACGCGCGTACAGTTCCGAATCCCAAACGGCTTGGAGAGCTGTAGCACACTACACAGGGGGGATAAGGGGTATACGTCATTAGGGGTGTTAGGTGACCTAAAGAGCGTATTTGAATGGATTTGGGCTTATGCCCAGAAAGGAACGCCCACTCTAAGCACTGGCGCGATAACTACTGTCTATAAGCGCTTGTCCAGGCTGTGTTGTTTGATTTCTTTATTAAAACTGCTAATGTGATCAGTCACACTGTGAGTTAGGAGTTATGACTTTGTGCCCCCCTGAACATTGTATTCATATATGTTTAATAAACATGCAGTTCCTAATGCGTTCCCTCTTTTCTGTAATAATAAATTCCACCCCTCAGAGGAAGGCTTCCACTTTGTTTTGATGTGTGAGTGTGTGTGTGTGCTCGCGCGCAGTGTTGCCAACTCCTCAGTAAGGAAAGGAGCCATTGGCTTCCTAGAAGTCGCTGAATGTCGTCATCGCGTAATTTACATAATGTCATGACAAAAAGTGAGTACAGTAGATAAAAACACCCTAAATACGTTTAGAACTATACAAATGAAATTTGTTCTGTCAAATTTCCTGCTATATATACAGTATATACAGTCCTCGGCAGTCCATTCACCATACTTTCTGCAGAAGATCAATCTGTCCCTGATGTTTTTTTTGGAGAGAAGTGGCTTCTTTGCTGCCCTTCTTGACACCAGGCCATCTTCCAAAAGTCTTCGCCTCACTGTGCGTGCAGATGCGCTCACAACTGCCTGCTGCCATTCCTGATCAAGCCCTGCACTGGTGGCACTCCGATCCCGCTGCTGAATCCTCTTTAGGAGACGATCCTGGCGCTTGCTGGACTTTCTTGGACGCCCTGAAGCCTTCTTAACAAGAATTGAACCTCTTTCCTTGAAGTCCTTGATGATCCTATAAATTGTTGATTTAGGTGCAATCTTAATAGCCACAATATTCTTGCCTGTGAAGCCATTTTTATGCAACACAATGATGGCTGCACGTGTTTCTTTGCAGGTCACCATGGTTAACAATGGAAGAACAATGATTTAAAGAATCACCCTCCTTTTAACATGTCAAGTCTGCCATTCTAACCCAATCAGTGACATAATGATCTCCAGCCTTGTGCTCGTCAACATTCTCACCTGAGTTAACAAGAGATTACTGAAATGATCTCAGCAGGTCCTTTAATGACAGTAATGAAATGCAGTGGAAATGGTTTCTTGGGATTAAGTTCATTTTCATGGCAAAGAAGGACTATGCAATTCATCTGATCACTCTTCATAACATTCTGGAATATATGCAAATTGCTATTATAAAAACTTAAGCAGCAACTTTTCCAATTTCTAATATCTATGTAATTCACAAAACTTTTGGCCAGGACAGAATTTATTTATTTTTAATTAAAGCACTCAAAAAAGAGCAATAATGTGCAAGTGAGATAACAAATCTCAGCTTAACACAGTGCATGTAGCAAGGTTTTTAATATTATTATTATGTAATAAAATAAATTGAAATGAGAGAATAGAAAAAGAATAGAAAAGGCTAGTGTTATAGGCCTGTTTTGCTTTTGTTAATAAAGAAAAAGGAAATACTGTAAATAGAGAGAATACAAAAGGAACATAGAAGCTAGTGTTAATTAGTTAATGGTTTTTTTTCTTTTTAAGAATTTTCTTTTTTTTAATGTAACAATTCCAACCCTCCTCCTTTATCCGGGCTTGGGACGGGATATAGTGACCCAAAAGAGACACTCTGGCGGAGGTTTTGTTTTTTAGTTTTATATATATAATATACGGACAAATCAAAGTCTCCAGTAACACCAGAAAAAGTTGCTAAATTTGGCGCTAGTTTCTTTTTTAAAAATTAGATGCTAGAGGGGTCTGAATACTTGCTAACTATAGTGACAACGTCTCTAAGTTGACAACACTGTGTGTGTGTGTGGAGAGTGAAGCTGAGGGGATTTGTGTGCGGATGTACTGCTCACTGCTCTGCTGTCACTTTAATTGCTACAACTCAGTTGCGTATCTCGATTTGCACTAGTCTGTTCACTAAATATTCGTCCTCATTTGGCCTTTTTTCTTCTTTTTTTCATAAATTAGTTTTTTGTGTATTATAATATTTTTCTGGCTATCTGTCTGTCTGGGGTCAGAGCGCAGAGTTTCTGGAGCAGATGGGGTTAAGGGCATTGCTCAGGGGCCCAACACTGGGGCCGGGGCTCGAACCGCCAACCTTCCAATCAGTAACTCAGTGCCTCAACCCTATTATAACACTATTTTAATTATAATTTATGCATATTGCCCCACACTTTTCAAACTATTTTCTATAATATTGAAAGTTTTGTAAACCTGCTTTGTGACAATGACCATTCTTAAACAGTAAATGCAAATAAAATAGAATTTAATTAAATTAATTATCTTTTATGTAGAATCTGAGTGATCTAGTTAGAATCTGAGTATTTGATGTATTATTTGATGTTTTACAGAATGTCGGAAGGTGATGATGGAGATCCCTCAGCCTGCTCATCTGGGAGTCTGCGTCCATCTTTCTCTTTGGGAAGAGGACTGGCAGGACGCTCGTTACTGAATCCTCCTCCTCCAGGCAGACTCACATCCCTGCGCTCCAGAGACCTGACACTCGGGGGATATAAAAAGGTTTCACACATACTTTTACGTCATATGAAATATAGCACTTAATGCATGTGTAAAATGTTTTGCTAAAGTTAATTATTGGAAACTTTGATTTCTGGGTTTCAAGCACAGACCTCCCTGCTGTTGTTTCATGCAGTCAAATAAAGTCGAAGTAATCTTGGGCATTTTTTTTTTTTTTACAAATTTAAATACAGGTAGTCCCAGACTTACAAGCATCCGAGTTACGAATTTCCGCAGATACGAACAGGTTCTACTTCTGGTTCAACAGCTCAAGAGTATTGTACCAAAAATAGACACTGCAGTGCACCAGATACCAATATTTAGAATTATATTTTTCAGTGTGTAAGTGAACGTATAAAATGCAGGAGAAATGAGTCGCCCTCACCGGTTTCAATGAATCAGTTTTGGTGCATGATGATAAAAAATTCGGACATTAGTTCACAGAGACAAAATGGCATCTGGGATTGCACTCGCAGAGGTGCAGAGACAACACTTAGATTTTACTGTGCGATTCATTTCCTTAGGGGCGGTTACAGGTTTTGGCCACTTGATAGCAGTGTGGGGAAAAGGCACAGATTTAGTCAAGTGGATTGGTATGCTTTACATTGTATAGTCGTGTCAAAGGCGTATGGCATGTGAAACTTACTTTGTCAGGAATAGGTCTGAACAAATCAGACTTATGAACGTGCTCCCGGAACGGAACTCGTTCGTAAGTCGGGGACAACCTGTATTATTTTATTTATTTCACAGGTATGTTTATTCAAAGTGAGCACAGGCGAGGTTTACGGGTCCTGCTTAAAGAGTTTACATTACGTTTACATAGACCCAAAGCAGGATTTGAATAAACATCCTAATGGAATCCAGGGAACCAGCACAGACTGACTAAATCAATAAATAAATAAATCGCACATACTAATATTTCATTCAATACTTTTTTTACTGCAGAAAACATTTGTACCAAACGTCCACTCCATTCGTAAAAGCAAAGACGAGTAAGTATCTAAAGCATCATCAGCCACGATTATTTAATTTATGCAGCAGATCAGCCAACTAAATCTTTTAGTTTTTCCATGCAGGTTAAAGGAGGAGCCTCGTACCGTGCCAAAGAAGGAGAGAAGGGAAAGGGAAGACAGGCAGAGAGAGCGAAGGCGGAGAGAGAGACCCCAGACTATACAGTCACACTCCATTTTTGAACAGGGACCTGCAGACACCTTCAGGAAAACAGGTGAAGCTAATTGCAAATTGTTTCACACCAAAAAAACAAGTGCAGTGTAACAGTATATGACAGTATATGATTATAACAGTAATGAGCGATAGCAGCCGTGGCTCTTTTATTTTGCAGGAAGTTGGGGGACGACAAATCGGAGTGACTATGATCCTTCAGTTCCCACTAAGAGCATTAAAAAGGAGAGGAATGTCCCTGAGGAGGAGGACGATGAAATTTTAGAAAAACTTCAGCGAGATGATGTGAGTTGTAGTCATTTCTGCTTAATTGATTTGAAATCTATCCTGTATATAAATGTTTTTCCTCTAACAGTTATTTATTATTTGCTTCGTAGTTCATAGATGATCCTGGCCTGAAAAACGATCCCAAGCAGACGCCGATAAGACTTCCACTGCATCAGTCGTTCGACTACTTAGCGAAAGAGACATCACGGTCTTGTAGGTTCAAAAGCTTTTATCAGAACTGTTTTGTTTTTAAGGGATATGCTGACTTTAAAAGGAAAAAGAAATCAGGAAATGATGCAAAGAACAAGTATACTTCTGTTTCTTTAAAGTACTATAAATGGTTACTATAAAGAGTATTCGTGAATAATTGTGAATGTAACAGATTATCCCCATTTGTATTGTTTTTTTATGATAAAATGCACTTCGCTATACAAAATTTTTGAGTTACGAACTCGCCTCTGAAGCAGATTAAATTTGTACGGCGAGGGTCATTAATTGAGCTTTTCAAGCGGCAGTTTTATTCAGACTGTGCGCTCCAGTACACGTTATAAAAGGATGACGGCACACAGACGGCATTTCTGGTTTGCTGCAGGTAGATAATTTAAGTTAGTTTTTTTTCTTCACAAATACAAGGAGGACTCAAATATACATTGCGGTATGTTCATTTTAGATGTCAAAAGGGTTTTGTGGCTGCCAGTGTTTTCTTTTCTGTGGGAAAGTCACACTCCAAGCAGGACCTGAAATGAGACTAAATGGCTCTTTGTGTGTTTAAGGTTGCAGACCCCCGGTCTTGTTTGTACAGTTTTCGTCTCATTATTATTGCCAATATAATACATTACAGTGTAATCAATCAAATGACTGATGAACGTGTCCATCCTTAATCACAATGTTTTTCACAGTAAAAGAGGTGTCGACTGATCACCCTGGTTCGAGGTCAGTAAAAACACATCTTGGAACTTCTGCAGGTCCTCAGCCTCCTAGTGTCGGAGAACTTTTCCAGCAGTTAAGCATCTCGGAGAAGGAAGAGCTTTTATTCATCCAGCTTCCTGATAGCATTCCTGTCTCAGTAAACGCTCTAAAAAGTGAAAAGTCTGTGAAAAAGTGTGATTCTGAAGACAAGCGTGCCTCTCATATCAAAGCACAAGTAAGTCGAAGCTTCAGGATTCCTCCTCTCCATCTGCTGTTTGCTCAGAACTTTGAAACTTTGTTCATTTTCATACTTAAGGACCCAGGGGAAAAAGTGGCTGTGCCTGCACTGTCAGACTTCGCAGAAGGTTTCATAGGCAAAGTGCAAATTAGGAAATCCGGCAAAGTGCAGCTTGTCTTAGGAGACGTTACACTGGACGTATCGGAAGGAGCCGCATTTTCTTTCCTGCAGGTGAGATTCCCCCACTTCTGCACAAGTGAAAATAGTTCAGTCAGCATGCTTGTATTTGTCTTTCTCAGTTGAATCTAGATTTGTTAATTAGCTGTTAATATTATGAAGCTGTGTAGTATAAATATAACTGTAAGGAAAGAGGATGGAGGTTTGCTTATTCGTGCCTCTTCACAGGAACTCGTGTGTGTGCGGCTCGCCGAAGGTCTGACCGGAGACATGACGGTGCTCGGAGACGTCAAACACAAGCTGGTGTGCTCCCCTGACTTCGAGGCTCTGCTCAAAGGGGTCAAGGCTCCGTCACGCATCCAGCCACTCTTAAGTACCGTTCAGACAGGTTAAGCTCTCCAGACAAGCTGGAAAGTTGGAGTTTTTAATAATCATGACTGATTTGCAGAAGATAAGCGTTCCCTGTGTACACCACAGAGACTTGTCGGATGTTTTGAACGATGGAACATTTCCTGAGAGACTATTTGCACCCTTGTTATTTACTAACTCGCAAAGGTCTTTTATACTGTTGTGGGGAAATTACATAAACCAGGGTTTCTCAAACTGGAGGGCGTGACCATGCACATGGGTTCACTTTATTTACAATTTGGGAGTTTGGGAGAGGAACTCGGCTAAACTCAAATCTCTTTTGTTTCAAATTAATCCATGTTATGGACTGAATCGTGAAAATGGATTTTGTACGCTGTAATTCTGAAGTGTTTTCCATTTTAACAAACCACACTTAAATGAATAGCATATGTGCTATTTTAAGTAAGTATTAGATTCAGATTGATTCAGGTACACGTCATGATTGACGTGTCAGCGTCAGTTCATGTATTGCCACTCCAGAATCAATTTATTTTTCACTTTCACTCACTCACTCATCTTCTATGCTGCATAATCCTGTATGCAGGGTCGCAGGGGGCCTGGAGCCTATCCCAGGGGACTTAGGGCACGAGGTGGGGTACACCCTGGACAGGGTGCAAATCCATCACAGGGGGCACACACACATTCACACTCTACAGGCAATTTGGGAACGGCAATTAGTGTAGCCTGCATGTCTTTGGACATTATTTTATTTTCCTAAGGAAAACCAGATTACCCGGATAAAACCACCAAGCACGGGGAGAACAATGCAAATCCAAACAAAATTTGGGTATTGTGATATCGTATCGGATGATCCTTAGTAAGTATAGATCTCTTGACACAGCAATAGAGTTAAGAAAAAAGATTTTTTAATACAAATACTAGATCGATTGATGTCAACACAGCATTACCCTGACTTAGTGGAGAAAAACTCACTTAAACACAGTTGAACATTTATTAAGTATGCATTAACAGTCACTATGGTGAAAATTAACGAGAAATCAACATGCGATGTATAACTGAGCACCCAGATATCTCTTTATCAATATAAAGACCAAGTCACGTAATGGTATAAGAGGGATACTACACTTTGTGTGTAATGTTATAAGACATTAATGCACATCTGGATAGTATGAAGCTCTGCTCCACATAACACAGTTTCGCACCACTCCGGTGTGTATTTCTCCTATTACGCACCCTCTCATGTTTCCTGTCTCATCCATTTACTCTAAGCTGAAATGCGGTTCCCTTTTTAAATTTTTCAATATATGAAAAAACACAAGTTCACCTGTCCTGCTAGGCAGTGCAAGGAATATTCCTTGGGTTTTTATTCATTGCATAGACTCATTGTAAATGTTTAAATAAAAAGAAAAGTTCAGAAACGTGTATAAAAAAAGTACAGTGGTCAAGACTTTGGAGAAAGGTCAATGTCAGCTTCACAAAATTGTGATTTAACCCCCTTTCTAAAAACAGTACAGACAAGAAATCTGTATAAAATGAGATTTTCACACAGATGCACACCAATTGTATTCCTACCTTGTGTTTATTGTATTTTGACAGTGTACTATATTGTAAGTGCTAGCTGTTGATCGAGTTACACTGTATAGACAGTTCATGTAGCTTGTTTTGTTTTATAGAAAATGTAAATATTTATTGAGTAAAGATATGATACAAAACATGGCAGTCTGGGTTTTTAATCATGAGCGAAAATGTAATCATGATGCACAAGCAGGATGCACTACAAAGCAAAAAAAAAAAGAACGGAAGTAAAATATCGCAGTTATTAGTTAACTTCATACTGAACAAAAGCAGATGCAGTAGCCGTACGCCTTGCGTTTTAACGTCCGTTTAAGCAAAATGAACCACCAAACTGGCCTTTAAGGGTTTGTCACAGTTCCAAAAACTTCTTGCTTTTAACACCATGAACAAGCAGCACTAATCAGGGAGAAATGTTTTATTAGGACAGTGTGCACCTTTTCTTTCTTTTCTTTTTTTTTTTAAATGCAGCCCTTCCAACTAAACATAAGAAATCTCCCACTTTTTAGTGCTACTCGTTGCGAGTTTGCGTTTTAGCAGTAGCAGTCTTTTTCTCCAATGTTTTCTTGGCAGGCGCTTTGGCCTTTAACACCTTCACTTTAGATTTATTTTTGCCGCTTTTCGTCGCCGCCGCCTTCTTACGTCTCGACTCCCTCCGTCGAACCAGATCCTCCCTCCCGAGTTCAACCATGTGCTCCTCCCATGCCTTGATCTCGTTTTTATAACGTACTTTGTCATCCTCTGCAAGCTGCATATATATCTAAACACAAAACCATTAAAAAATTAATAAATGGCACATTTATCATATATGCTGCATCAATTTAATATGATCTTGTATAGATACAACAGCACTGAAATGGGACTTGCTTGTTTCTGTGACAAGGACAGACTCTTCCAGTCATCGAACAGAAACTTCATTTTGCCCTGGAAGAAGAAACAACTTTAAACGTTACAAATCCTGAACAGTTTAAAGTTTTAACTTAAAAAAAAAAATAAATTCATATCGAGAGACAGATCTTTACCGTCATAGAGCTTCCTTTAGCTTCTTCAAAGTGCTCTGCCATGAAGATGTTGAAGGCTGATCTGGGGCGTTTGGGCTTGCCGAGACTGTTCAATTCCTACACTTGCAAAAAATACAAAATAAATAAATAAAAGATCCGAGATCGGTGTTAACTTGTTAAAGAAATAGTAAAATATTAGACCTTTAAGTACAACTATTAAAATTATTTATAAAATGTTTTCATTTTAGGCTTAGTGTGAAAATATGCCAATTTGCCTCTTTTGGTAGATTTAAGTTCATATTACTGAAGTATTTAAAAAAAAAAAAAAAAACATGACAGCAACTGCCAATTTTTAGGTTACACATGTGAGGGGTCAGAAGTTCAAATGTGGGTTAATAGAGAGTAAAACACCTACGTGACTGTCAGTCAGAGTCTTTGGCACGTCTGCTGTTTTACTGTGAGATAACTAGTATTGTTTTAACAATTACATCAGCCAATCGTGTGGCAGCAGTACAGTGTGTAAAGTCATGCAGATACTATACAGGTCAAGTGCTCCTGTTACTGTTCACACCAGACATCAGAGACAGGAACCCTGTGATCTTATACAGTATTTGCTATACACAGAGACTGTCCATTTCATTGAATTTAGTTGCAATATAGTTTCTTGTTAGATTTGTCTCAAACAGTTGCATTTCATCAAGTTTTTTAAAGGGTAATTTTTTTAAATGTCATGTCTGTGTCCAGTCCAGTAGGGGGTGGTATTGAACCAACTGTGCATAAAAACCAAAAGAAGAAGCAACGTGAGGTTTTTGCAGATGATGGAACCGGTGTGTATTTTCAGCTAAAGCTGTGGTAAATGTTTATGAACTCTTAACTTAAGGATATTTAGCATTTAAATGCTTACTTAAATAATTGAAAAACATCTATGAATCGATTCAGAATCTGAAACATGACTCATCAATTAATAGAATTGATCAACACGTGACTGTTTAAATTGCATGATCAATTAAACTGCACATTGTTTAATATTGACTGTGATATCGTTATTGGTGCCAGGTGGGATGAAGAGTATTACAGAACATGCTGATCTCCTGGGAATTTCACACACACACACAACACAACAGCCTCTTCGAGTGCTACAGGAGATCTCCAGAGGACAGGCGTGAAAATAGAAGAACTGCGATATCAGAAATATTTACGTAATCCTGTTGGGTGAGCAGCTTTCACTCATACCTGCGACACACCAGCGTACATGACTGAAGCAGGCATTACTGACGAGCCTGTGCGTTCACTCACCCTCTTCTTCCTGATTGCTTTTCTTTTCGCCATCTTCTGTCGTTTCTCCTCTGCGATAGCCGCAGACTGGGCGGGCGTCAGCTGATCCTGGTACGCCTTCTTATCCACTTTGTACTGCTCTCTGGCTGCCATAGACGCTTCTTCAAAGGGCTACAAGAGGGAACGGGAACAGTGACGAGACGGTTATCATTGTGTAGTGCAAAAATAAAAAATAAAACTTTCCATTTTAAAGAAATAAAACCAACGAGAGGGTGATGACATGGCTACAGCGCAAATTATCAGGCACTACGGCACTCTCCCATCACGGCTACAACTACCAACCAGTTCTCAGAGACACCAGACAACAGCATATTTACACGTGTTCTGTGTTTCACACATTAAGCTCTTTCAAAAAAAAAAAAGCAAGAATATTAATTGACACGGATGGCAATGACCGATTTACAATAATATGCATATGTTAAATTTCTATTTTTATACAGAAGTCTTGCCCTTTTGCGTCAACGATGGACGATTCAGCCGTCAATTTTTCTGATGTGTCATGAAAAACAAAAGTTATCCTTACTTTTAAAACATTTTACTGCACAAAACTAATTGTCGCAAAAATGTAGCACACCATCTGCACATTTTATTATTATTAGGTCTCAGAAACAACCATAAAAACATGTGCACTTATGAATCTGTGCTATTTATTTGCCTATGTGAGCGTTATTTTTTTATTTTTTTTGGCTTAGTCATGTTTGTAAACTTGGTTCGAATGAAATAAAATTCAGTTCATCAAGTTGTGCTAAAATAAATAAGAATGCATCACATTATATTGCACAATCTTGAGCTCTGTATATATTTATTAAAACAAGTTAAAATTTGAGGAAAAGATTGATACAAATGCCATGGATTTTAAGGCCTAGACAATGCCTACAATGTTAGTTACAGTACTTCATCTTACTCTTCATATATGGAAGGGGAGATGGATGGGAGGGTTTGTATGTTCAATCTCTGAAACATGAAATTAATAGAAATTTAAAATCAATCGAAACGTTGTTAAAGGTCGTATATAATTGTTGTTTATGTAGCAGACTGCTTTTGTGCCGGTTCGTAATGCTGGTTCATGCCGCTGGCTATTTTTCAACACCTGTGGAGAACACTGGAATAGCGTGGAAGTACACTTTTTTCTGCTTGTGCTGACTCATGCCCCCAAACACCCCCGCCCCCCACGAGAGAGCATGGACCAATCAGCTCTCGCCATACTCTGCCTGCGAGAAAATCAGCGGGGATTTTAATTGGGTTGATTTCACCACATAATCATCATTAGTTCTTCAGATTTTATTAAAAAATACAGAATAAAAAGACTTGCCCGTTTCTCCTCAGGTGTAAGGGTCCTCCACTGCTGTGCTATCTTTCGGACGATGTCCACAATCTTGACTTCTGAAGGTTTAAAGTGATAGTTGTATTCAGTTCGGAGTTAAACACGAGTAAATAAACAGGCTACTGACAATACAGTCTTGAACACGATGGAAAAAACAGATCTATACACAAGGGATGGGTTTTGGGGTTAAGGCTTTGAGTTTCTACATTTAGAGAGCCGGACCTTAATGGTATTTTCACACTACAGTCTCATGCACAAGGTCTCAGGATGCTTAAACCCAAAGTTCACTAGAAAAGGTACGAGGCCGCAGTGCTAACCACTACACCACACCCATTATTGACATGTTTTTCAAAATATCAATAATATTAGGCATAGTGTGAAGGTTGACTTCTTGTTGTACAGGTGGTCCCGACGTACAAAGATCCGAGTTACGAATTTCCGCAGATAAGAACTGACTGCGATACTAATTTTGGTTCAATAGCGGAAGTAGCTCACACGCATTTTACTAATAAACAGGCAATACAGTGCACCAGGTACAAATATTTACAATTATATAGAATATATTCAGTGCAAGGGAGGGCGGGTGGATTTGCAGGACAAATTATTCGTCCTCACTGGTTTAAATGAATCAGGCCGTGAACGCGATGATAGAAAACGGCTGTACTGTAAAGTCCAGACGGTGAATAATCCTAATTTTGAAAAATCCACAGTCCGATACAGTGGAAAACAGCTCTGAGACAAAATTACCTCTGGGATTCCCCTCATGATTTTAAGGTACAGAGACAACACTAACATTTGACATGTGAGATTCGTTTCCTTAGGCACGATTACAGTTTTTGGCCACATGGTGGCAGTGTGGGGTAAGGGGACAGAGATTTAGTCAAGTGGATTGGTATGCTTTACATTGTATATGAATTTGTGTCAAAGCTTAAGTTTCCACTTAGCGAAGAAAAAAAAAAACTTTAAACTTTTAAATGTTTTTGGTTTTATGTGCAAATTTATGTGCACACTTCATTTCTATTAAAACGTCTGTTTGCCGCACAAAGTGAACTTCTGTCTGTCTTATCAGCCAGTGCTTTCTGTTCAAGGCTCCGGTCTTACCAGTGACTGCTGTGCAGGAGTAAACGTGTTACATCAATTGATTTTTAACTGCGGCGGGAGCAAAAATAGATATCTCACTTGCGATTTGCACAAAAGAGTAAATCTTGTATTTATTTTCTTGTATTCTGAGGTTGTTTTTGGTGCCAAAACAACTTACGGAAGAGCATAAACAGAAGCGTTGTGGGATATTTCCAAATATTTCATCACTACGAGCCTGAAAGTAAATGGCAGTGTATGAAACGAAACAATACTCAATCAATACTCAATTTATGCTTGGATTTTCTCACATTCTGAAGGGCCGGTATTGGAACATTATCAGGAAAAAGGATCAACAGTTAACAGTGCTCGTTACAGCCGGATGTTTATAGAAGTGCTGCGTTAAACTTCAAATTAAACGCAGAGGACTGCTACCCAAGGGCGTCGTGATCTTGCACAAAAGAAATGGATGTACTTGCCTTTTGTAAAAGTTAATTAAAATTAATTCAGACTCCTCATTGTATGCACAGCAGCTAAAATAAAATGATTAACAAAATGCATGAATGCATTCGTGACGTCACCTGAAGCAGGGCAGTAACATTTTTGAGATTGCGCTGAACACTTTCCATTGAAATGGGCTGGATCAAAGAGCTTTTTGAGAGAAGGAATATTACCTGGATTCTGTCTGACCACGATGGGCTGCTGCTGTTTGACATATTGCATGTATGCAGTCAGGGGTCTTTTTGGAGGACCAGCTATAGTGCTGAAGTGTTTTAATGCTGGAACGACACAAGAGCACCTGCAAAGAGCAACCACACACACACACACACAGTTACTTTATTTTAAGTATATCATGAAGTCCACACACTGATCTCTCTCTCACACACACAGTTATTTTAAACAAGTGTCACATAAGGAAGTCTACACTCTCTCTCTCTCACACACACACACACACATTAATGATCTTTACCTTACAGTAACTGCACTCGAAAACAAACCCAGTGATCTGGCCAAAAGATTAGCACCAACTGTCACAAAGTTGAACGGAGCCATGTTGAAATATAAGTCTGACACTCACACACTCTGACCTGGTGTGTGTGTGTGAAATAAAATACAACAAATTCAGATTAGTGAAAGTGTGTTGCTGTGCGCGAGCTACATGGAAGCCCCTCTGCCCTCTTCAGCAGCATGAAAGGCGCCTTCTGCAGCACAAGTGCATTATGGGAGAACACGAGACTATCTGAAATTCACAAATTCACATTCGCGCTGTTTTTCTTATATAAATTATAATTCCATGGACTTCCTAGTCACAAAATAAGCCTGCCCTTTTCTGGAAAGAAATTTGTTTGTCTGTTGGATTTTAGAAGTGAATATGAATTTGATTATTGCGAATGAATGTGCAAAACTCAGATTGAATAATATTCGGACTTTTATTCTATATTTTAAAAAAGTCATATTAGTGGAAAACTTCCGCATAGAGTGAGCAGTGGGGACTGTCGTGACCGGTGATTTGTCGCTGGAGTAAAAACGTGATCGTTGATTGGCTGATAGGAACTGACGTGATCAATAATTGGTGATTGAGCACTTCGGTTTCATTCTGATTTATTCTCGTAAACAAATGCTTTTTTTTTAAGTAACATGAAAACATTCCATTTATTACATTTTATTATACATTTTACATGTATTTTTGTGACGATAATCGTATTCTCATAACCCTTAAATATAGAAGATTTATTTAGTTGTTAATAATTGTTAAACAAAAACAAATATCTTTATCTAATTAACAGAAAATTCATTCAATTTTATTTGTATAGCGCTTTTAACAATTGACATTGTCTCAAAACAGCTTCACAGAATCAAAAGAATTATTTACGTTTGATTAATTAAGCTGTGTCTTAAAAAGTAAAGTACAGGTTACATATCATAATGACTCCTGTTGTTATTTTTATGACTGTAGTAGTTTTTACATTTATTTAAAAAGATGTTTTCCAAACATAGAAACAAATATTTTTTTTATTTACACTGTGTGTGTGTGTGTTTATTAATCTCACTGCAAAGAATAAACCGCCTTGTTCACGGACGTTGGACTTTTATTTTAAAGTGTGCGAACGTCCCCGACTCGATCCTAAACCAAGGATATTTAATACGAAGTGCACTTGATATGTCTCGGCACGCGCACTTTATTATATTAGTTGTCTATCCTGGCTAAGTGTAAGTGCGCATCTACAGGGACAGTTTATGGATTTGGGATGGAACTCGTCGGATCCCGGAAGTAGAATTTGCTCGAGTATCGGTCGCTTCAGCTACACACACCAGCTTCTCTCAGGGAAACAAAAAGTATTGTTAGCTTTTCTATAGCAATAAACTTGGTCGCGTTATCCACAGGCTTCTAGAGCTGACTAACACCCACACCCACACGCAGAGGTGCTATGGCGTTAAAAAGAATACAGAAGGTAAGAAATCATCATTATGGAATTATTTGAGACTTTAAGGGTAAAGTTTGCTCTAGGCAACTAACCTCGATTTTATTTATTTGTGGTGTATCTCACTGTATGTACTGTACGTGTTTTTTAATACATATACGCACACTCACTCGTTCTTTTTTATTATTATTATTAGAATTTAATATAGAGCTAGCTTTATAGCTAAACATCCTACTAAACATTAGCATGTAACGTTAGCTAATTCTTGGACTATGTTTATCTCCCGTGTAGTAACTACATCGTGTCATATCTGTGAATACGCATTATATAAATATTATACGTTTCTATATTTTATTTAGCAATAAACGTTAATGTGCTTTGTCATCTTTCATTTTGAGCCGCGAGACTTGGAGCTCGCGCTACTTGTACTCAGTGGATGGAACGTTGTTTGTTTGTTTGTTTTAGCTAACTATGTTGAAGAGTAAAATGCTAGTTTTGGGGTTCTGATGACTTTTTTATGGGTATATTCTCGTTTTATTGCTTAGAATCTCAACAGCATGACCTTATGTATGTTAGTTTGTAGAAAGGCCCAGGCTAAAGAACGCTGTAAATAAACCTTCACACCTGTCTTTGTTTTTCCTCCTCTAAGTTCGCTTGTCATTGTGACAAAACATACAGACAGAATTAAATGTTCCGCTGTGTGTGTATGTATGTGTGTGTCTGCTCTACGTTTTTCCTTGAAACAAGCTCCACTGTGAGGGAATGTGGAAGCGCCTATGACTTCACTCGAGATATGACGTCACATGTTGCCACGCAACCATTCCTCGGGTTAAAAGGGCAAGAACAAATCATTCATTCAATATTGAATAGGTTGATCAGTCATGACAATAAAACCACCTGCGTGACAGGGATGGGAATCCACCAGTCACCTCCCTATACGATATTACAAAGATGCCACCTTGCTGATTCGATTAATATTGCGATTTTTCGAATATTCAAACTTTATAAAACCCCTTTTTTTGGCATTTTGTGCAAGATTTAGTGAGGACATCGCACCATGGGTCCCAAGAAGGTTAGCAAGGATGGTAGCAAGAAAAAAAAGGAAGTCAGTTTCATTTTCAAACCAGCAGGTGCCGGGGAGTGATGGCTCAGGCTGTGGGTTTGGAGATCTGAGGATCCGGGTTCAAGCCCCTACATTGGTAAATTAAACATAAAGCTAGATTTAACTAAGCAGTTCGTGTCTGTCATCCAGCATAATTAATATCTCTAAACATTTACATTTACATTTAGGCATTTGGCAGACGCTCTTATCCAGAGCGACTTACAAAAAGTGCTTTAAAGTTATCACTGGATACATACTTACACTGGGTTAACTAGGTTAATAACTAAGTGCCATTAGTCGAACACAACTGGAAAGAGAGGTTATTTTTTTTTCGGGGGGGGGTTAGTCCAAGTACTGGAGAAACAGATGCGTCTTGAGTCGTCGTTTAAAGATAGTCAAAGTCACTGCTGTACGGACATCTAGAGGAAGTTCGTTCCACCACCTAGGTGCCAGAACAGAAAAGAGCCTGGATGAATGCCGCCCTCGATCCTTGAGAGATGGTGGGATGAGGCGAGCAGTGCTGGAGGATCGGAGGGAATGTGGTGCAGTGCGTGGTGTGAACTTGGCAAATCATTTGTTTCCACCACATGGGTTGCCAGTGTGGGAATTGAGTGTACCACCTGTAGGATTATAACGAAACGGCAATGTCTTACTGCCACGTACGCTTCCAAAATCTTGAGTGCGTGTCGAGCATGTTATAAATGTAATATACCATTTTAAAAAATCGATTTTAGAGTCACTGTGTTAATACATGAATCGGCACACAAAAGAATTACGATTCATAACTGAATATTCTGCACACCCACTACTTGTGCCACCAAAACAGGTCTGACTGTTCGAGGCACGTACACCACAAGACCCAGAAGGCATGCTGTGGTCTCTGGCATCATGACATTTTTACAGTGCACCTTTTATGCAGGTTTCTTTTTCTTTCATTTTCTTTCTTTTTTTTTTTTTACCTATTTTTGGATAGGATGAGGATTTAAACAAGATAATTAGATGTTTCCCCCATTGTGACTTCATGTAAGGATGTTGGACGTGGCTTAGCACAGACACGCAGGGACCGGGGTTAACTTGTTAAACAAAAACTGAAATATGTGGTTGAGGTCTGTGGAATTTGGAGTTATCTTGAACTCTCTGGTTTGTTCGTCAAACCATACCTGAAGCATTTTCGCAGTGTACCAGGTCACATTGTCCTGCTGGAAGAGGTCACTGCCATTAAGCAGTACAGTTGCTATGAAGAAGTGTACTTAGTCTGCAGCAATGTTTATGTAGATTTTATGAGTTAAAGTAACATCCACATGAATTCCAGGACCCAAGATTTCCCCTGGAGAACATTGCTCAGAGCACTACACTGTGTTTGTTGACTTGCCTTTTACCCTGGTGCCTTGTATCCTTCTCCAGGTAAATGACTCTCTAGTGCCAGGCTGTCCACATGATATGAAATCAAACGTGATTCGTAACATCAGGCCACCTTCTTTCACTGATCACATGATAATTGTTGAGGGTCTCTGAGGAGGACAGGGAACAGTATGGGTGATCTGACCTCTCTGAGACGACACGGCTCTGTAAACAACAAACACTTCTGTCTGTCATAGGAAACATTTAACTTTTGAACAATTTGAGGTACAGTAGCTCTTCATGTAAATCTTTGCTCCCCACATGCCTCATCGATCCCTGAGTGCTTATGACATTGTCTCCGCTTCCCCAGATGTCCTTCCTTGGGGCAATGATATTGGGTACCATTTACTGCCTACCGGGAATACCCCACATGACCTGTGGTTTTGAGGATGCCATCACAATTTAGCCTTTGTTTGGAAGTTGTCCAGATCCATACGCTTGCCCATTTATTCCGCTTCCAATACTTCAACTTTAAGAATCGACTGTTCACTTGCTGGCTGAAATATCTTTGGCAGTGTAATAAGGTAATCAATGTTATTGCCTTTACTAATGGTTTTAATGTTATGATTGATCAAGGATGTGCAGCCATCAAGATCAGTATCTGATATACATATGTTGATCTGGATTTGGTGTTGTTTTTTTCTCCGTATAGAACATGCTTTACACATCCACATCTCAAAGGCAGCCTTCTCACAATTAACCTATAATATTTCTGTTTTTTCCCCTTTTGGCTGTTTTCTTTTTCTTTCTAATTTACATTTTATAGTAATTATCTTAACTTAAAATTAGCTTTTTTTTCTGGAAATCCACATTTCTACTTGGGTCACAGACTCGAGGGTGTAATTGTTAAACACAAATTGGTTGTCGTGTTTTAACGTAGGACCTTCATGAGATCTTTAGTTTTGCTGTTACCCTTAATGGACTTGTCAGTCATGATTGCCGCTATTTTACTGTGAAAAATACACGCCGCCGTGACTTTTTGGACGTGAATTTTACCTCCATTTCTTAAATAACATCATCCGCATGAGAATAGTATGCCTGGTTTTCATATTAGAATATCAGACCTTAAAACTATGAAAATTAATTAAATAATAACAACAATCTGCTTGGGATGCGTGTAGTTACTGGAGACGGTACCACTCTACCATGAAGACGGCTCTCGCCTCGGCCGATGCAGACAGCTGTTCTCTGAGGACTGCAGGCGCTCGATAGTTCAGGATTGTCTACCTGATCCAATTACAAACTGGAGTCAATATTAACTTAAAAACATCAGCTGTTATACTGAACCTCCAGCTGCTTAACACACAGAATGGCTACAAAACAATTCCTGCTATCCTAATCACCTAAATGAGTATGGGGTTCCCTAGGGGTGGGCGATATAACCAAAATCTTCTATCACGGTAGAAGCAATTTTCTACCTTGATAATGATATACATCACAATATAGCAATTTGTATCTGAAAATGCATAAATAAAAATTCAAACACAAAGAAACTGTTTTACATAATGTAATTTTATTTAAACTGTGAATTGCTGAGGTTTACTGCATTTTTTTACTTTGGCCGTATTTGTTTGTATGCTTGGATTTCAGATGATAGAAAAGGTTTGACGTGTTTCCACCACTTGTTAACACAGGCATTTGTGTACCTTGCAAATCACGTTCGTCTCATTCGCATCACTTTTCTTATACCCAAACCAATTCCACAACACAGATGATGCACCTTTTTTCTTTACAATCTCGTCGTTGTTGGTTTTGTCACATTTAAGCAAACTTGCTGCTGCTGCACCGTCTTCTTCCATTGTCGAAGTGTATGTGAAACCAAACGCATCAAAAGTGGGAAGAAACCGTGCCACCCGATTAAACCAAATATCTGCACGAGCCAGTGGACAGCGCAGCGCGACTATCTGAATAGCGCAGAGACGATCTGGTTTATTTGCGCAGCCCGGTGGATCGCGCAGCACGGATTAACTTGAGCAGCGCCGCTCGAATTACAAACCTGCGCGACCCACTGTTTTTTATTTAAAAACAATTTATTTAAAATGTCAGGACTGTTTAATATTGTTTCCGCCTTGCCATGCCTGGTCTGTATGTGTACATCCCAGCGGGGTAAAATGTATTTTGATGGTCGGCGCTTTCTATTTCTATCAGCTCGCGCAGGTTTGTGATTCGAGCAGCGCTGCTCAAGTTGATCCGCGCTGCGCGATCCACCAGGTCTGGATATTTGGTCTGCCCACGCCGGTTCAATCGGGTGCCACGGTTTCGTCCCACTTTAGATGTGTTTGGCTTCCCATAGAAGTGAATGTGTATTGCGTGGTTACGCAACGTCACGTGATCTCAACAGCGATTAAGACGATAAACCAAAATCTCTATCGGTTGACAAATTTCTACCGGTTAACTGTGTATACCGGTATATCGCCCACCCCTAGGGTTCAATGATTCTTGCCAATTCAGGGAGTGTTTTATTGCCTCCGTCGGTATCTGATCATTTTAATTCACACACGTTTTCTCACATTTCATACACATTTCCATAATTTTCTTTAGATTCAGTAAAGCAGCTTTGCGAAAATGACTATTGTTAAAAGCACTATACAAATAGAATTGAATTGAAATGACATTAAATGTATTGGTAATTAGTCTCTAGATTAAGCAATTCCTGAGAAGGATTAAGAGCAATCACAAGCTCACCTTAAAATAGTTTATTTAGTTAGTGTAGGTGGCTGTGTAGTTAATGACATTACAATAAGTGCAATAGCTTTCTGCATTCCTGGATGTTTAATGAGCCCAGACTGAAAGCATTTCTGTAACTATAGTTTACTGTAAGAGAGGGGTTTTTGTGTGTTTTTCTTCGAAACACTCCTCTTAGTTCTACCTCCCTCTCATTCAAACACATTTGACCCAATCAGTCAGCAGTGAAGCCTGTGTAGGTGTTTTACCTCATTCTTAAATACCGCCGGCTTTTTTCATAAACAATACCAATTCTAAAATTAGCTTCAGATCTTGCTGTACATGAGATGCCTAAACACTCGGCACTCAGGTTACCTGATTACAAAATCCTGGCTCGCTGTGTACCTGAATGCTGAATAACCGGTACCCATGACACCGAAATGCCAAAACCTGCTACCCAGGATACTTGAACACTAAATATTTATAACAAATAACTATAGACAGGAGGAACATAAAAAGGTTGTCTGTGAAAAGAATGATTTGTGGTGTATGTTTATTCAATATGTTAACATTCCATTCATAATCATTTTATGTATTTATTTATTTGTCATTTAGGAGCTTCAAGATTTGCAAAGGGACCCTCCTGCACAGTGCTCAGCTGGACCTGTTGGAGATGACTGTAGGTCTATTGAACTGTCTTTAAATTGTTATTCATTTTATTTCTAATTGGTAGGCCCAGAGCTCTACGATGTGAAATTAATGTTTTTTTTTTTTTTTTTTTTTGTGCTTTTCAAGTGTTTCATTGGCAAGCAACGATAATGGGACCTGTAAGTATTTTCTCCTTTTAACCTGATTGAACCTGATAGGATGTAATACAGAAGCAAAACTAAGATGGCATTTAATTCTCCTTCACCCCCCCCCCCCCACCAGACCGATAGTCCATACCAAGGAGGAGTCTTCTTCCTTACTATCCACTTTCCCACAGACTATCCCTTCAAGCCTCCAAAGGTAATTCAGAATAACTCAGTCGGCCTTTGTGTTGCGCAACTTTGATTTGATTTAGCAGATGTTTTCTGTCTTTAACAGGTAGCGTTCACAACGAAGATTTATCACCCAAACATAAACAGTAATGGAAGTATTTGCTTGGACATCTTGAGGTCACAGTGGTCTCCAGCACTAACAGTTTCAAAAGGTAGAGATATTTTATTTTAAGTAACGCCATTCAGAAAATATATTATCACAATTCTACCACAGCTGTCAACTAGAAGCGCTGTCAACTTCTTGTATTCCGATTGGTCCAAAGGGGTTTCTTTGTACACCGATCAGCCATACCATTAACACATAAGCATAGATTATCACTTTATGTTTATAAATCAGTAAACTGGTGACAGGATCATGGGAAACCAAGGCCAGCCTGTCTGGTCCAATCCCACAGTAGCATAGCACAAATTGCTGAAAGAGACATGGCTATTAAGAAAAGACACCTGAAGACCCAGTACGCCACAGCCTGCCACACACAACGCCAAGGAGGCACAGAGCCTAAGGAAGCAAACACGGCTGACAAACGCCCCTGATCCAAATCCGATCGATCAGCAGTGGGAAGGACTGGACTAAAAACCTTGCAATCCACATCTCCCAAAGGATCCATCAGACATCACGGCACACTCTTGTGGAGTCATTCCCTAAAATGTCAGAGCTGTCCAGGTGGCACAAGGAGAACCTACTGTACACAATACTGGGCTTAATGTCTTCAATTGTAATGTTATGGCTGATTGATGTCTATTGACATTTAAAGTTTGAATGGTCTCGTTCTTGAATCTCTAGGTTTATTCCTTACACATGTATATAATGAAAAATGTTGGTATTTCTTAAATTGTTTTGCCTTGTTTCCTTTTTTTTCTACAGTTCTATTGTCCATATGCTCCTTGCTCTGTGACCCAAATCCAGATGACCCTTTAGTCCCAGACATAGCACACATCTACAAATCAGACAAAGAAAAGTAAGTGCTGCACCTAAACACCTTGAATTTCTGCTCTCTGGACTGTATAAATTATAAAACTTCTTTATATTATCCTCTATAAGATCTTTTAGAATTTTTCACAGACACTCACAAAGCATTAGAAAGGGAAACCTCCTTGTGACGCCATGAGAGAATGCAGTGAAGTGTGGCCAGCCTGGTTCAAGCTGACAGAAAAGCCACAGTAACTTAGATAGTCAATGTGTACAGTATATGTGGGTGGTGAGCAGAAAAAGCATCAGTGGTGAGCAGAAAAGCATCAAAATGGATTCAAAGCAACCATCGTTGCTGAGCCATGTGCTTCATTTCATGGCCATAATTTACCAATCTTCTACTTCCAGCATGATAAAGCACCATGTCAAAGCAAAACTGATTTCATGAACATGATACTGGATGCACTGCCGGTTCCAAGCCCAGATAAAATTGGAGGGTTGCATCAGGAAGGACATCCGGCTTAAAACTTGTTGTGCGTTTAAGTTGGTCCACTGTGGTGAGCCCTCGACAGGGAGCAGCCAAAAGACTAAAAATCTGCAGGAATTCTGTGATGCATTAATGTCAACGCGGATCAATATTAGCAAAGGAACATTTTGTAAATCATAAAGAATTAAAGTTGTTTTGAGAGCAAAGTGAGCTCATCTTTCTTTTTTAACGCCATGCCAGAGAATACGTTTTAGTTATTCAAAAACTAGATAAGATGATTAAGATTTTTTTTTTTTTCAAGAATTGAAAAAGTACTAGTGAAGCATTCTTGTCAAGTGTTCAGTCAGTGCATTATTAATGACGCTAGCTTTCTAAACAGGTGCTACTTGAAATCTTTATAGATTATAAAACCCAACATTACCGAGCTCCACCTAAAAATCTTTAAATGTTCCCCGGAGGTTTTTTTTTTATTTATTTATTTATTTTTTAAGTTAAGTAAGTGTCTTCATTTGTTACAAAAGCCATAACAAGCTGGTTTTTTGTGCATTTCTGTGTAACATTTAAGAATTTCTTTTCTTTTTTGTGTGTTTGTGTTTTACAGATACAACAGACTAGCAAGAGAATGGACCCAAAAGTATGCAATGTGAAGACTCAATGTTTTTTTTTTTCTTTTCTTTTCTTAAGTCACAGATCACTGTCAATTCTAGTATCTGGGGGAAAAAAATACTTAGGTTATATTATTAAAGACAATGTATTGATAAGGTTCATCATCTGCAGTGACCAATAAGAATGAATAGCTTATCTAGTATTTAAGAGGGGAGCGTTTTCTTTGCACAACTCTAAAAACGAAACGGTTATTCACTCGTTCGTTTGCTCCCTTCCACCCCAAACCCCCCACCCACCCCACTACCCCACCTTCAAGAGGTGTTGGGCACTTAGCAATTGTTCTGCATCATGTTTGAAATTGGCATAGCACTGAACAGCCCCATTATCCCTAAAAAAAGCGGAAATTAGCCAACCTTTGATGTTCATTCAATTAAATTCATTTTCTTTAGATATTTTTATTGTATAGTTAAATGCAACTATACTTGATTTTTTTTATATATATATCATTAAAAGTTGTTTTAAAACGATATGTTTCTTTTTGTGCTTCCTTTAAGCTTTATGCTGTATATCATACTAGAGGTTTACCCTCCGCTTCGCCCACATACTGTACATCCATCTGATGATCTAGAAATCATATACTACCGTTCAAAAGTTTGGGGTCACTTTCTAACTCCATGATTGTTCCTGATTTTTATTTCGTTCGTTACATTGTAAAGGAATGCTGAAGGCATCCAAAAAATGGATTAATCTCCTTTGAACAGTTGATATTGAGATGTTTCTGCTACTTCTGCTCTGTAAAGACTTAATAACGCCTCTAATCTGAGGTGCTGTTAATTGGTCATTTTTCAGACTGACAACTCTATAATGAACTTCTCGTCTGCGGCAGAGGTAGGTTTTGGTCTTTCCCTCCTGGGACGGCCTTCATGAGAGCCAGTTTCATTATGATGCAACTGACGGATTGGACGGATTTTGCAAATGCACTTGACAATACTGTTCTTGCAAGAACTATTACAGAAAGGCCGACCTCTGTGCCTTAAAATAACAACTAACTGTTGTTTTTGTTGTTATGTAATTACCTAATTCCATATGTGTTATTTTATAGTCTTGAAATCCCCAGTATTGTTGTAGAATGTAGGGGGAAAAAAAAAACTAAAAGAAATTTGCAAGTGACCCCAAACTTTTGAAGGGTAGTGTATATATTCTCCTTCTTTGTTGTTGTTCAATGGAGGTTCGAATCCAGTAGATTACATTACCGCCAATTGAAGGTCTGTAGAGCTCACAGTATGGCATAAAAGTTGATGATGCCTACTGTTACATTATATGTACTTCATATAGTGTACTCCACTAAACAACCATCTACTGGATTCAAACATCCATTGAAGAACGAAGAAGAATAATCTCTTCTTACCGAATGTTACAGTGGATAGCATCAACATCTATGTCATACTGTGAAGATCTATTCTTCATCTTTATTGTTCAATAGAGGTTCGTATCCAGTAGATTACCTCAAAGTATGACATTAGTTGATTAGTTGATGATGATTCTGCCTCCTGTTACGTTTGGAACAGGGATTGATTTTTGGATTGATTAATGAGGAGGAAAAAATCTGGAATCAGTATCGCACAGTAATGACTCCTGCCCACGTCTCTACAGTCTTGTTGACTTGACCGGACAAGCCTTTGAGTGCTGATCAGATAAACCTTGCTTGAAATACCTACTGTAGGTGTGCATTGAAACAGCAGTGGTGCACTGTGTAGTGCTGTTGGTCGCATTCCAAATCTGTACATTTCATTATTTTCACACCTCAGGTCAAACCAGCTTTGTTGCCTCACAGCCCCAATGTTGTTCCTGGTTTGATCCTCAGTTCAGGTTTTTGTTCTGTGCTCAATTAAACATGTTCAACACAAATCCGCATGGCTTTCTTTCCACCTATAAACGTCCTGTAGAGTAATAATTTTCTCCAGGTAGGAATGGTTATAAGTTTCAATGCACTTGTTTTTCCCATTCGGGATGTTCTTAGGATAGCCTCTGAATCTAAAATCTCTTCCACAAGATAAATAAATGGACAAACTATCATGTTAGGATCTTCACATGTGTGCATAATTACGGTCAATTTACTTATACAGTACATTTGGATCTTAATTAGTAGTGAACTATGATCTGAATCATTGTTCATAGTTCATCAATCTGAATTACAATCTAGGAGTGCGTAATACTCCCAAATTTGCTCATCTTTACTTACTCACAGGGAATGTCTGGGTAAATACATACAAACAAAAAAAAGGCACCATGTTTGTGCATGTCTTTCCACAGGAAATCACATAACATTTTGTTGTTCTCTACTTTAGACTGTTTGTAAGCTGGATAATAACCCGCAATCATCATTAACTGATAAGAGATTTTTTCCATTGCAAACGCTTCCTCAGTTACTTACTCGTTTGATGCAATTGATCTACAATGGCTTAAAAATATAATTACTATCAGACTGTGGTGCAACATATTACGTAACTCCACAAACAGCACCATACAGACGTTTGAAACTTTTGTGAATAATGTGAAAAAGTTTAATTGATCATAAAAGCAAAAACTAGACATGAAGCATAACAATCACGTTTTTTCATGTGATATGCTTTACTTTGGCTTTCATTACAATCTGGTTATTAAAAATACCATAGCAGGACATTAAGCAAGGTCATCATTGTTGCCTTAAATGATTTAAAGACATTTAAAGGTTGTTAGAATATACTACAAAAATCCACTGGAGTAAAAGAGATCCCTGGAAGAAAAGAAGAGAACTGTTCACATGATTTCTGTGTGACTTTTCCATAAGACTCCTTGTAGTCGACAGAAATTGTATTTGTCATCTATCTGTATTTGTACATCTGTGATTAAAAAAATAAAGTTTGATTTTGTGTCAAGTGTTACTGATGTGTAGAATGTAGAAATGTTTAAAACCATCCCTGAATGTATGTTTTCATAATTAGATTTAAGAAATTGAAAGAATAGTGAATTGAAGCAAGAACTAATTAAGAATCTACTACAAATCTAAACCATATCTATTTCTAAGACAGCTGGTGATTGCTATGCCGAAAACTACCTTTATTTGTCTATATGATCCTCTGCTACACTAAGCACTTATCCCAGTGTTTCACTAGTGCTTGGATAAAATCATAGTAGAAAGATTTCTCAGTACGTCGGAACTGTATGTCGGAACTGTAATGTGCAAGTGGTGCCGTGAAAAAAGTGAGTTTGTGTATTTTCCTGCAAAGACACAACCAGAGGTGGAAAGAGTAATAAGCCTTTGTACTCAAGTACAAGTACTGTTACTTCAGTGAAATTTTACTTAAGTACAAGTAAAGTTACCCTTATAAAAATCTACTCAAGTAAAAGTAAAAAGTAGCTCATTAAAAAATTTACTCAGAGTAAAAGTTACCGAGTTACTTTTTTATTTTTATTTTTTTAACAGCGGGGTGGGATGAGGCATTCTAGCGTAGTTCAAAAAAAGATAAACAGATATAAATCTCAAACTAGTTGTTTTTAACTGAAGGAACACCTTTGCATAATAAAGCTGTTGTCTTTCTTGTGCTTGAAAATCAAAGTGGTCACTTAAATATGGTGTTACGTCCCAGTCTAGGGTCATACAGCAAAAGACTGGTTCAGGGTTCTATTTTAAACTGTATGGAAATGGTGGTATATGGCAGAAAGAACTAGATCCAATCATTAACTGATGAAATAATGAGGTTTGTATATATACACACACACAACAGGAGGAGGAAGATCAGATTCAGGATGGACCCAGGCCAAAATAATAAACAAAATGGTATTTATATTTAGTAGCTAGATTACCTGCAAAACAAACAAAAAAACACACAAACAAAAATACCGGTACCTTCCCGGACTCCCTAAACCAAAAACAATGAAATTATCTACAAATATATACAAAGACCAACCAAACCAAAGGGACAAAGCAATAATCAAAGTCAATTGGAGGCAAAAAGTCAAAACCGGAATACACAACCAAATATCAAAACGCCAAAATCACAACCTCTTTCCCGCGTCTCTCTCAGGTTTATACTATATATGGTCGCGCTAGTCGATGACGTCACTCTCAAAGGGGGAAGCGACCGTGTGGAAGGTCAGGGAGATGCCGATGTCAGAAAACCCGGAGTGGAGTCTGGAGCGGCGCGCGACCAGGACATGATACACACACGCGGCGCAACGGAGCATTTATAAAGCATAATATTTTTTATTATTTTATCATTTTCATTCATTTATTTTTTACTCAGTAGCGAATATGATTTCAAATGTAGCGAATTACAATACTTCAAACAAAACGTACTTAAGTAAAAGTAAAATTACAGATTTGTAAAACTACTTTAAAAAGTAGAAATACACAAAAAAGCTACTCAATTACAGTAACGCGAGTAAATTTAATTCGTTACTTTCCACCTCTGGACACAACACCTTTGGTGACCAAACCAGGCTTTAATTTTTAATTTTTAATCTTTAATTTTTTCCCGAAAACATTCCACTCAGTGAATGTTCACGGGAACAGCAGCTGGGATTCTCATTATTTTTTGCACAATTAAAATGGTTTTCTGAGAGTCTCATCAATGTATCGTGTTTAAAGTCTTTTGTAAATATCTTTTGGTTTCATACCTTCATTCACAAGAAATTTCACCATAAGTTGTCCTGATTTGATTTGAACACCTCTTGTAAGACTGGTTTTAGAGTGTCTAATATTCCAGCATGTATGTCCTCTAAGTTATTCTCTGGAATCTAACTGGAACAATCATTTTAGTCTATATACACTACATGGCCAACTGTACGTGGACACCTGACCAACACACCAATAGGCTGTTGTTTTTTCACACAATTAAAACTGTTACATACAATTGTTTAGGTATTGAGATATCAATTGATAAGTATTGATTTTCCCGTAAATAAAAAGCCCAAAACCTGTTCCCATAGACAAATTGGGAACACCGATTAACCCAATCTGCAGTGCCATGCTGCCTGTTATACTCAGTTGGTTAGAAGTATTGGTATCCTGTAGCTTTAAGCTCTCCCTTCACTGGAAATTAACAGCCCAAACCTGTTTCAGCATGACAATACACAAAGTGAGGTCAATGAAGACAAGGTTTGCCTGGTTTGCACTAGACAAACATGAATGTCCTGCACAGACCTGACCTTAACTCCACTGAATGATTTTGGAATGAACTGGAAAACTGAATGCCCCAGGATACCTTGACACCTACTGTAGTCATACTCTTGTGGTTTCGTCCATCCATCCATCCATCCATCTAGGAGTATTTGTAGTCCAACTAGGAACTGTGGAGGCCAATGATGACCATTGTATTTTTCTATTTTTTATTTTTTACGACCGTGGTAGGAGCTCCGGTCAACATTTACACACTTGTTCTCACACTACGGGCAATGTGGTAATGCCCAATCTACTGTGGGAGGACCCCATCAAGCACGGGGAGAACATGCAAACTCCAAGCACACAGATGCCAATGCGGGAATTGAACCCTTGCCCCTGGAGATGCAAGGCAACAGTCCTAGTCTTGTGCTTAAATGAGCACAATTTTCCTAAACGTAGTAAAAAGCCTTCCCAGGCTATAATAACAGGGGGACAACTTTGAAATGGGATATTAAACAGGGCATGAGGTTCACTACTGTACTTTTATAATACATATAGTGTACTTGTTGATTATAAGAGTTATACAGGGTATGTGATGAGAAACCATAATAGTAGAGAAGAATTAGTGTCTACATTATTACATGTATATAATAATGAACAGTATGTACACATTAACCCAGGTTACCCATGTTGCTTGACTCACTTGTTCAAACATTGGAAAAAACAACATAAATTAGAAATGAGACAGAAACTTGAAACTGTGTAAATATAGATGATGCAATTTCCCCTGAGTCATGTTCCTGGAAAAAGGTTCCATGCTTGTGTAATGGCAGAATAACCCACACAGTACATGTAATACAGTATACACAGATCAGCCATAACATTATGACAACTTGCGTGATTTTGAGTAGGTCCTCCTTTGGACACAAAACCTATGACCTATGTTTTCTGACACCTTTCTATAACAACCAGTATTAACATTTTTAGCATTTTGAGCTACACTAGCGCTTCTATTGGATCGGACTACATGGGCCAGGCCTTGCAGTTTGGAGTTGCTCTGGATCAGCTGTCTGGCCATTACAGTTTGGCCTTTTTCACGGTAGCTACATTTTTAATATCGCGTTACAAATGTGTCTGGAAGTGGGTTCGCTATACAGTATTAGGCAACAAATCAACATTTTTTACATTATTATTTTTTTTTTACTGAAGTTGATATCATTAAAGCAGCAAAAATGGGCAAGCGTAAGTGACTTTTTGAGTGACTTTGATAAGGGCCAGATTGTGCCAGAAGTCTCCAACACTGCAGCTCTTGTGGAATGTTCCTGGTCTGCAGTGGTCAGGACATGGCAAAAGTGATCCAAAGAAGGAAAACCGGTGAACAGGCGACAAAGTCATTGGTGGCCAAGGCTTACTGATGCACATGGGGAACCGAGGCTAGCCGGTGTAGTCCGGTCTAATAGACGTGCTTCTGTACATAAAATAGTGAAAAGATTAATGCTGGTTATTATTAGAAAGTCATTATTATGGCAAAGAGGCAGAGCTACTCAACAGTCATAATATTATGTCTGATCAGTGTATTACCTTTTAACATAAAAATGTACATATGTATATTTCATAAGTTTGTTGCTTTATTTTTTTTTTAATCAGTGAATGCTTTGAACATCTATATAGTGTTAATTGTTTAAGTCTGTTTATTTGGCCACATGCATCTGAGATCTATGTCACGCGCAGCATGATAAGTACGTGCAGAATTAAATGTTTCACTTTGTGACTTTTAACGTGATAAATTAAGTCGTAACCCGGAAGTTTTTTTTTTTTTTTTAGCTCGGCCTACACAGTAGGTTTTTAATTTATATAATGTTTATTATAGTGTCTCAGTGGAAAAACATCGCATGTAAAGTAAAAAAAAAATTAAATTATCGATGAATTAATTATATGTGGCCTTTTTTTTGTAATGTGACCTTTGTGTGTGTGACGGTCCCACGTCGTGCGTGACGTCACGCGCCTGGTGCGTCTTCAGGGATGGATGGGGAGGCAGCGAAGAAGAACGAGGGCTGATGATGTGTATGAGAATGAATCTGAGGAATATAATTGGCGTTTTCTGGTTTAGTCTGGTTTAAATTGGTCGGCGTGCGTGTGTTATTTTTTCCGGGTGGGGTGCTTGTGTGGTTTTCCTGGAGTAATTAGAGGGAATAAACATCTCTGAAGTGAGGAAGTGGGATGTGGCCCGGTGTTGTATCTTCGCCTGAGATGTGACACAATCACAACGCCTTGTGTGTGTGTGTGGCGGGGGGCACGCACGCGCTGACTCTCTGACATAGTATATATAAAGGCTCGCGCGATGGCATCCGCGTCATGCGGCGGCAGCTGGTTCGGATTCACGTCGCGCTGGAGGAGACTGCGGAACGCGACGTCGTAATAATAATGTTTGTGCCTTCGTGACACCGCGTCGGATTTTACGATGGACTCGTCGGTTACGCTGGGCAGGCTGGAGCTGGCGCGCGCCGCCGCCACCACCACCACAACCGCCGTCAGCACTGGCACGCGCCTCAACGGACCGGGCGCGAAGGAAAGGAGCGCGCAGCAGCACGCGGTGCCGCGCGCGGGACCTCTCGGCTGCGTGCCGCTCACGCACCAGGTCGCGGGACACAAGTACGGCGTGGACAAAGCAGGTCAGTTTACCTCTACATATTACACCTGTTCTCAGGGTTAAATCACGCAGTACGTTACAACAGTTCTCTCTCTCTCTGAGGGCTGGTTATGTAGTTGAAGCAATAAACACACCGTTTTCTAATGTTATTTGCCCTTTTACAACACGCCCTTTAATGTATCAGTGACGTCACTATGTGCGGAGTAAGCCTATAGTACAATCAGGTTTAAAGGTGTGATCAAGAAGTTTAGTCTCTGCATAGACCTAGACAGACATTTTTGCTGAGACTCATCACGTATACGTCTTGTTAGATAGAGTTCTTTTCTAATGGTATTCAAAGTCGCGCAAACAGTCCTGAGATCAGTTCTAGAATTAGGGGACAATTTGACTGAACTTTGACTGGTTTCTGTGTTGGACGTTTTACCAAAGTCCCCAATCGAATAGGCTGTCAGTCCAGGAAACAGTTCTAGGCTCACAGAACTGAACCGTTCTAGTCAAATGTCTCCTAATTCTAGAACATTTATCTAAACTGGTTCCATTTCCATGTGTACGAATTCCTCCAGTCGAATAGGCTGTCAGTCGTTCCTTATCGTTTGCTATCAAAATGAACACTACCAGGGACATACTGTCAGACATTCATAATGTGCATTGGTGGCTCAGTGGTAGGTTTCTCGCTCAGGTTCGTCCCGGGTTCAATTCGATGCCCCGGCCCCTGGATGCAGTGCCGGTCCTAAGTCCAGGTAAAACCTGTGCCAAGTTGATATTGAGATGTGTCTGCTACTTTGTGCTCTGTAAAGACTTCATAACGGCTTTACTCTGAGGTGCTGTTTGTTAATTGGTGACTCTTGAGGCTGATAACTTTAAATGAACTTCTCTTCTGCAGTAGAGCTAAGTTTTGGTCTTTATTTACTGGAATGTTCTTCATGAGAGCCAGTCTCATCATGGTGCTTGATGGGTTTTGCAAATGCACATGACAATAAGAGAACAATTCCAGATCAGCTGACCTTCATACATTAGAATAACTACTGACTACTGTTGTTACTTAATTACTTATTGCCATCAGTGTTATTTAATAGTTTAGAAAATCTCCTGTATTGTTGTAGAATGTAGAAAATAAGTCCAAAATTGTGTCCAAACTTTTGACTGGTGCTGTAAATGTGTGCGTTCACTGACTCAAACAGGTTTTTTCAGCGACTTGGTACAGCTTTGTCAAGTCCACAACTTAATCCATCCTTTGTTAATGGTGTGCTACAAATCTCCAAGATTATTTGTACAAGTGAAGTAAGGAATAATAATGATGATAATAATGATAATAATAATAATAATAATAATAATAATAAATCCACTATATCCCCTTAAGTGTACGACAGAGTAACCCTCTTCAGTATTATAGAAATACTGGACGCACCCTGAACAGGACACGATAAAGTGCACACATTTACTGCGCAGTCATTCACATCAAATGACAATTTAACACAGCCTGGTCACCTCCCATGTGATTCGGGAGGTGTTGGGAAACCGGAGAACAGGGTTGTGAAACTCGACACAGAGATTATCTCGAGTTCAGGATCAAAGCAGGGAACCTGGAGCTGTGAGGTGGCTGTATAAATACAGTCATCTCACTCACAATGAATTCTATTTATCTGGTTGGGGGGGGGGGGGTAGGGTAATGATTGGCGAATGACGTGTTTGATAAATCAGTTTGATTGAGAGACATGTTAATTTCTGGGATATTCATACAGTAATATAGTGCCGTATTTGAGGTTTCAAGATTGTGTTATTGCCACTCGAGTGCTGGTGGGAAGTGGGTTCGGTACACATCAGTCATCAGCATTATACACAACGTTACAGGCAGATTAATGATGAGTCAGAAAGTGCACAATTAGTGGAAATGTTACAGCAGTACAAACAGAGTGAACTATAGCAGTGACCACAGATTTGGTGTAACTAGTAGTTTATATGTAATAAACAGTAAATAATGGCGCTTTTCCACTGCATAGTACGGCACGGCACGGTTCAGTTCAGCTCACTTTTGGGGGGTTTTCCACTGGGAACAGTACTTGGTACCTGGTCCTTTTTTTAGTACCACCTTAGCCGAGGTTCCAAGCGCGCCGAACCGTTACCAAAACGTGACGTGTAAACTCTGCTGGTCACTGATTGGCCGGAGAAAATCGTCATTACTGCGTCACTGAACTTGCGACATGAGACACAACAGAACCGCTATATTTAGAAACAGCCAGAGAAGGATCGGACGCACCTTTTTGTATTAACCAAAAATTTTCTTTGGCTGCCATCAGCCTCTTTTGAAACAAAGTCCTTCGTCTTGCTGTTACAAACATCCACATGCCGAGAATGAAGAACACCATGCCGTCGATATGCTCCATTGTTGTGTGTTTGTTTGTGGCGCGTTTACGATGATGTCATGGCAGTAGAGGTGCCGCAGCTAAAACGACACGTGAATAATCCCGCCCACTCTAAAGCGTTACTAAACTGCAGTGGAAGCGCAAACCGAACCGAACTGAGCCGAACCAAAGTGAGCTGTACTGAACCGTGCTGTGCCGTACTATGCAGCGGAAAAGAGGCATAAGTGTCTTGTTAGAACGGCAGACCACTCGGTAGTAAAACCTGCATGTTGTTTGCTGGATTTAACTCTAGGTATACTGCAGCACCCCGATGGCACGGTACTAAAGCAGCTCCAGCCTCCGCCAAGAGGACCCAGGGAGATGCAGTTCTACAGCATGGTGAGTAGTGTTATAACGGGAGACGTTTACTCACAATAAAGAATTTTCATAATTACGCCACAGTTATTTTCAGCGTAGTAAGTTGTGGAAGTATTGGCACTCGTAAAAAGCATTGGCAGAAATGACTAACTAGCTATTAGACACAAGAAATTGTATTTAAAAAAAAAAAAAAGAAAGAAATTACATATTTATTATGTGCCGGCAAAGTGATGCCCGAATGAAATCTTGTTGTTATTTATACTCTGTTATGTATAACAATGACAATAAAGTTAATTGATTGATTGATTGAAATACATTTAGTCTTTTTTTCCTTTTCTGATTATATTACATCCTATAAGAATTAGGAGCTTTGGGCTCACGGTGGAGTAAACCCTGGACAGGATACCAATCTATCACAGGACACACACATACACACACAGATACACGCCAGGCAATTTGGGAATGCCAGTTAACCTAATCTGCATGTCTTTGGACTGTGGGAGGAAACCTAAACACCTGGAGGAAACCCACCAAGCACCGGGAGCATATGCAAACTCCACACACAAAGACCCTGAGGTGGGAATCGAACCCTGATCATGGGAGGTGCAAGGTGACAGTGTTAAACCCAGCACCCACCCCAGTGGTGGTGATGTGCAGGTGGTGGAGGAGACAGAGTGGAAAATCAAGAAGCAAGGATCACAAATTCTCACGGTTTAGTAGATTTCTAGGCTTTCAGTGTCTCAAGCTTATTAGATCCTGTTTAAAAAGCCGTTCCTGAGAGCACCAGTCTCCAACTTCACCAAATGGATCTACATCAGGACTCTCTGTAGAAGTCAGTCCCCCCCCCCCTTTTTTTTTTTTGCACCAGCATTGAGGCCATCATTGAATGAGTCAGGATATTTTAGTCTAAATTGAGTTGCCTCTTCCAGCCCGCCTTATCCTGGCTACCTTTAGTTTTTCCAGATTTGAAATGAACTGAAAATCTTGTGGTTTGGTTTTGAAGTTGGAAATTCACAAACACACAAAGATGTGGGGCTCAGTGGTTAAGGCATTGGACTACGGTTCGGAAGATCCCAGGTTCAAACCCCACAACCACCAAGTTGCCACTGTTGGGCCCTTGAGCAAGGCCCTTAACCCTCAACTGCTCAGATGTATAATGAGATAAAAAATGTAAGTCGCTCTAGATAAGAACGTCTGCCAAATGCCTAAATGTAATGTGGAAGTGTTCTGCATTGAGAACAAGATCAAGATTTGTCACACTAAGAGGAAAGAGCCTCTGTGCTGGTTATATCCCCAGAAAAAGCTGCATTTTGAAATCAGGAATTTTAAAATCATGTATTGTGTTAAAATGAAGATCAAGAATATGTTCTTATGTTGCTGCTCATTTCCATATTCAGTGCCTCTAGCAGAATGTTCATATTAAGCTTGTGTGTGAAGATGTTCTTGGCAGTCTGTGTGTTCATTTTAAAAGTACTTCCAAAAAAAATATATAAATATTAAGCAGCCCGATTCAGAAGCGCACACTCCAAATGACAAATGGTGCTACCCAGTCGTCTGATGCCATGTTTTTTGAGTGTTTTCAATCAAGCTTTCATCTTTCTGTGCTTCAGTTATGTAACCAGCGTTGCTGGCTACGGCGATGATCCGCCCACACCACACTACACCAAACCACACTACACCACACTACACCACACTACACCACATTTCATTCACATTTCCTGCTCTAGTTTACCCGGTCTGCTCATGTTGTCTCTTGCAGGTTTACTCTAAGGATTGCTGCGACCCCTGCTTACTCGAGCTGCGGCAGCATCTTCCCAAGTTCTATAGCACCTGGTCTTCTCCTGACAGCCCCACAGGTGATGTGACACGCACTGGTAATGCTTATTGGCTAATTGCGTATTAGCATCAGACGAGCTCCGATCAATCGGCCGATAATCACTTAATGTTTGCAGGTCGATGAATGAGTCGACAGCCACATGAGTCTTTTTAAAAGACGTCAGACGTGCAAACTTTTTTTTCTAAAGCAAAACATCTGCCAAAACTTTAACATAACCTTATTCAACAATAAAAACTCTAATAACTAAAAAAAAAAGTTATCTGCAAAGGCAGCAGCTAAATCTTTTAAGTCAACCCTCACTCACTCAGCCACATATAGCAGAAGCGCTTAAAAAGCTCTGCAGAGAGTAAAAAGACAAATTATCACAAAAATAATAATAATCTGTAGGTTGCCGGTCTGTGCATGCCTGCTGACAGTGAGCGACTATTCAGCACAACTGCACACATACTGTATCTTAAAAATGCAGAAATTCTGATATTTATGTCCTCGCTGCTTACTAATGAATAGCCAAGTGTAGACTGATCAGTGTGTTTATTAATGTTAAAAATGTATGGGTTTTTTAAATTATTTATTTTTTTAGCATTTTAGATAAGCTTTTCAGTGTGTGTGTGTGTGTGAGCAGCTTGATGCTAGTTAAGGAATGGAAAATTTTATCTGAGCATCTCGGCTATTCTGTTGGTTTCAGTTTCTTTATTATCTACATGAAAGTACTTTATAAATGAATGGAATACATTGCATATGTTGCCTTCCAATGATTAAAAGTTGCTATAAAACTATCCTCTGATGTTTACAAAAGTTTTTTTTTCCCTTTTGGTATAAATGGTATATAAATAAACATTGCTACACAATAAATACATTAAAGTTTTTAAAAATGAAAATATTTATTTTCCCTATGTATGGAAACTTACGGCCCACGCTTTAGAACACTTTAAGTGGAAGATTTCAAAAACCCCACACACACACACACACACACACACATGAATGTGATCAGTAATCGGTGATCTGCCCCATAAACCCTGCTCGGTGCGACCCTACAATGTGTGTCTCAAATCTCGTATATCTGTACAGTTCTAGGTCATATTTCAGGTTTTATTTTACATAATGTATATACTATGCATAATTCATATTTTGCTTCCAAAGAATCAGACTTTCTTGATATTTATTTTAAATGTAGTCTTGAAAAATAGTTCTTCAGGCTTCCTGAGAACTATTTCTTTTTTTTTTTCCCTCCCTAATTTTTGGCTAGAGCAACCTGACATGGATTTCTGTGTTTTTAAAAAAATGCATTTCAATTGTAAAGAGTGCTTTTTTTTTTTTTTTTATTTAAATTAAGTTCCACAAATCATCCTGTCAGCTCAACTTTTGTCGTCAACAAAGTGTTTATGCCCACACAACGACTGTTCACTGGAGGCTTTTGTTGTTGAAAATCCTGTGTAAACTAAATGGAGACTGCTTCTGCGCGTGTGTGTGTGTGAATCCCAAGAGATCAGCGGTATCTGAGTCCATCTGTCACTAGAAACCATGCCATGGTCCCATGAATGAGCAGATGTACAGATGTTCAAAATAAAGCAGCCTGACAATGACAGGACAGGTTTAAAGATACACCCATGTGTCTCGTCTGTATTTTTATGACCGCGAATGACAGAAAGCATATTTAAGGGCAACATCCGTATCTGACATGCAGTTCAAATAGAGAGAGACTATTATATTTATATATACATGTATATAAAAATATATAGAGAATGTCAGTAATGGTTACGGTGTTCCTCCTCATGTACAGAGCTGTATCTGAAGCTGGAGGACGTCACACGCCGCTTCCAGAAGCCCTGCATCATGGACGTGAAGATCGGCCAGCGCAGTTACGACCCTTTTGCCTCACAGGAAAAGCGTGAGCAACAGATCAGGAAGTACCCCTTGATGGAGGAGATTGGCTTCCTGGTGCTCGGGATGAGGGTAAGCACTCACTAGCCACTTCCTGAGACGTTCCAGTCCCAGAGGAATCCTAAACGCAACCCAATCTTATAACATTCATTAACAAAATTAGGTCATGGGTGTAGTCTGGTATCTTTCCCACACTTAAAAGGTCATTTCAATAGAAATTATATTTTTCTTAATTGCTCGATTAAGTAAATCACATAATTATTTGAAAATATCTTCAGCTGTTTAAATTGTGTGAATGTTTTCAAGAGGAATGAAGTAACATGGATTAATTAGCAACTTAAAGCCTTTTTTTTTTTTTTTTTTTGCTCAACATTAATAAGCGTGTATAGTGAATGATGCCGAGTACTGTGACTCATCCTTTTGTGGCTGCATAAGGGGTGCACCGATCGATCAGTGACCGATCAAAATCCGCCGATAATCCTTTAATAAATCGGATGTCTCTGGCCGATCACAAAAACCGATATCGTGATGACGCAAAATATGCGAGTCGCCACATCAACATTTCGCCGCCAGCCTAAGAATATTACCAAGTCTCTTTCAAAATGTCAGATTTCCAATATGCAGTTTTTTTTTGTGTTTTGTTTTTTATTCTCAAGCAAAACCATGTTTGCCAAAAGCTTTAACACAACAATGCAACGTGAATAATAATCTGAGTATGAAAAGTTTTCCGCAAACGCAGCAGATAACGCCTGTAAGTCGACTCTCACTCTCTTGAACCTCCTTCAGACGCTCTCAAAAAGCTCGAGTCTTACTTTCTGCTGAGAGGAAAAAGACTGAAACCGTTATCACAAAAATAATAATGAGGAGAGAAATAAAGAGTAGTTCCCATGTCTGGCCAAGGCAGCCCGGGTTTACATTACCGCTGGCGGTGAGCGACTATACAGCAAGGCCGTCTCTTTTAAAAAGGCAGAAATCCTGATATTTATAAAGAAATGTCTTGTTTTGTTTGTTATTCATGGACGCAACCTTGTTCCAGCGTAGCAGGACAGTCACATTTTAGACGTGTGTGAAAGGCCATTGATTAACTTGTTAAGGAACGGAAAAAGTTTAGCTTTTTTTAGTCGAGCGTCGGCTACTCTGTTGGTTTCAGTTTCTTTACAATCTCCATGAAATTATAATAAGAGAATGTATTATCTTGTGTAGGCCTTTCAATAAATACAAATTTTAAAATGTATGATACTTTTTCAGCTGTGAATTATATTTGTTTACAGTGGTTATTTTTTACTGCAATAAATAAATAAATAAACACCACACAATAAATAGAACACATTAAATGGAAGATTCCAATAACACACACACCTGTATTGACAGATTATATATATATATATACACACACGTGCATATTACACACACATATTGTGCAAAAGACTTAACTCCCCCCCCCCCCCCCCCTTCATTTTTCTGTATTTAGCTTCCAGAGAGTCAAACTTTTTTTTTTTTTTTTGGTCTTTCATTTTCAGTCCCTGTACCTGAGCAGTTTTTTCGTTAAGCCACACAGTTAAATATGAACCATTCAAGCATAAAAATATTGTCACATAAGGCATGAACCAGTGAGAAACAGGTGTAGATGATGGCAGATAATTAGTATACCGGTCATTCTGCATGCCGAGTGGTTGGAACAGACGAGAGGGGAAATGAGGCTGTTGCATAAACCAGTAATTTGTTGCATATCGTTAGCCACTTTGCAGCCTGTCGCCGTAAAACATTTGTTCCCATTTCTTTAATTTTATCTACATCATTTAATTGAATTAAATTCAATACAAAGAAATAAGGTGTGGCTCAGAGTAGCAGGAAGACTTTGTAGTTTTCCGTTCTCAACAGATCTGTTCTGTGGAAATGAAAAGACAAGATAAGTGATGCAAATCAAATAATGTGGAAGTCAATATTGGTGTGACTCACCATCCTCAAGAACCCCATGGGCTTGATTCCTTAAACAGCTCTGAAAGGAGACTAATATGGAAGCCGACAGATGTGTTTGTTTGTGCCTGTGCCAGCTGTTGTAGTGTCCTGAATTACAAACGCAGCAGTGGATTAAAATAGCACTTTCAAAAAGGCAGCTGATTTATTGTTTACTATTCAAGATGCATTCATTTGACACTGGACTGATTTAAAAAAAAAAAACAAAAAAAAAAACTTTTTTTCCTCTTATTATTTCACACCCTGAGCCCTATAGATCTAGCACATGAGCAGATGTAGTACACAACGTGTATTCAAGTATATTAGCATGACTATTATGTTTTGCATACCAAAAGATCTTAGCTGAAGTTTTCATGCAGTCAGATGGAAAAGTGTGAGATGTCAGTATTAGATTATTATTAGGTAGTCGCTGATAGTCAAAGCTGCTATAAAACAGGATTGTATCAATGATTGAAAGCTGAGGAAACTGATAGTTTAAGAAATTCACACCGTCAGCTACTGATGCGTTCAAGTACGGAAATAAGTTTGGTTTGTAGTGTTTTAAAAGATAAAGTGAGTATTTGCTCAACCTACTGTATGAAGTGCTGCAGAGTCAAGGGGATATTTACAGAAGCAGTTCTGATATCCAAATACCATCAGAGCAAGTTCTCCCTATAGCAGAGGTGTGTATTTAAACTTCCTTGCTTACTATCATGACTGAAAGCAACAGTTACCTTTTAAGTCTATGAATATTAATTACTACGTCATGGCTATGAATAAGACATCAAAGTGGCTATGCTTTGTTTTCCATTAGTGTGTCGTATTACCACTATGTACTAGTGCCTTGAAGTCTGAACAGATGAGGCGATGCAAAGTAAAGAAACATCCATTCTGTTTTTTTTTTTTTTTGTAAATGTACCTTGGGCCACTTCAATAATCAGACCTGACTGGATGAAATACGAAAAGAAATCTACAAAACTTTGTGAAACCTCAATGTTTTAAATGTATATAGGCTGTCAGCATCAATAATAATTAATGAATTCAAATCTCAAACTTCTTGAATGTGACAAAATCTGATGATGAAGTCGTAGAAGCGCAAACAAATACTGTATATCTCGGTATTTAGCACACCTCTAGAATTTGTCAGATCAGGTTCCCCTGTGCAACAATGAAGAAGTGCAGACATACCGGTGACGCCTACATGTTCGCCACAATCATCAGTAAAGTACCTGGGGACAGCACAAGAGCTGTTGGTCAGTTTTTGATTCAGGATTGATTGACATGTTTGTAATTATAAAAATTTTTATTATTCAATGTTTTTCAGATTTAGTCATTTTAATAGTATAAGAAATATACCCTGTGAAAAAAAAAAAGCCACCTCAACGTAAAAGTTTAGTAACAAGTTGCACAGCACAAGTTTACTCAACTTTCAGAGAAATTTGCTGGCCAACCTAAATATTTCACATTGCTGTTTAGTTGATCAAAATCTTAAGTTCAAAAGCTGACTTGTAATTAAAATATTAGCTCATTAAAAGTCAGCTCAAATATTATAGGTTGTGACCTCAATTAATCATATTTCTCGAGGGTTGACTTCACCTACTCAAAAAAGTAGGTTGTCCTGCATTGTAACCCTTTGATGTACTGTAGTTGTTTCAAATGACCCTCTGGCTTAACAATCCTCCAACAATTAAAACACACAAACTTTGACTAGTTTTTTTTTTTTTAAGTAAAGTTAAAATGGTGATTTGCATAAAACAGAAGAATACATGTTCAAATTTGTTTAAAAGGGCAATAAAAAACCTGGATAACACCAGCTGCGTATCAAACTCTTACTGATTTTTTCTTCATACAATATTACAATATAAAAACTAGCAAAGATGAACAGTCCCCCCCCCCCCCCCCACATGTCAGACACAAAAACAAACAAAAAAAAAGGCAGCATGAGTTTGTTACTCAACATATGAATCTGAGGAGAGCATGTCTCTCCAAGTCCAGACCTTTTTAGATCATAGACCTGACCAAACATCACTAATAAAAGGTGCTGCATAGTCACGCAGGCCCTCAAGGACTACTACAGCTTCAACAGCTTGTTCACGCTCCTCCTGTCGCTTCAATAGACCAACCGTCACCTCTTTGACCCGATCCTCCACAGCAGAGTTCTGGTTAAAGAGAACAAGAGCAAGTCAAGTACACTTATCTAGTAAGTCTATTTTTTTTTATTGTGTAGCTGCTTGACACAAATCAGACAATGAAATGTTAGGTGCTGTGGATAAATAAATCAATCAATAAAATACAATGCCCAAGAATGAACGCCAGTCTACGTACGTATGATCTACAGCTCATCAGTGAAGATATAATTTACATAAAAGGACTTGATTTGTTGGGACCGAGAGCAAGACCCTCTCATACGGGTAATCTGTTGTGCTCTATAGTCCAGCACTATAACTTGACACATCTGGACCGCGATCCATCATATTCGAAGACCCCATTGCGTGTACGGTCTTCTCAGCACTATGTGCTACATAACATGTTCTGCGCTTTGAGTAATGGGCTAATAAATTATATATCCTCTTGTAAACAGATCTATCTTTGGGAAGAGAAAGGATTTTTACTACACGTTCTGTTTGTTATCACTGAGCGGCAGTGAAAGAATTTGGCTTCCGGAGCTGGCTGAGCATCAGTAGTCTGTGAACGTGTGGACGTTATCTTCCTGACAGGATGAACTTATCACTGAGGCAGGCCTGAGAGACCTCTTTAAATCAGCCGTCAGCATGCTGACCTCCCCTAGAGTCCTCGTCAGTGTCCGCCGACTCGCCCGGAGGCTCTGTTGTGCTTATCCGCAGCCCATCATGAGGTTTACACAACAGCCGCCGCGGTTATGCGGGACTGAGCCGTATTTAATATCCTAAGAGGAAACACGTACTCGAAGCTACAGAGCTCGTCTGACAGGTTGCTGCCTTATTATTATTTTTTTAACTCATGGGGGTTGTGGCCTGTCATTCTCACAATAACACACACACATGGAAGTGTCTCTGTTACAGTGCGGCGTATGAATGTCCTGACAGGTTATTATTTGTTATAACACCGATGAAGAGCATTACAATAATAGCAAAATGAATCCTGACTTGTGAATGATGTCTCATCAGTGTCACTTAATGTCATGGCAAGACACCGTCGCCATGCTCGAGTGTGTGAAAGCTTTCATCTCACGCTAGGCCGTTTGTTCTTTGGCAGGGATCATGTGGGGGGGAGCTGTTTTAAGCTTTGAGCCATTAAGCCCTGTTTCAGAGCAAAACGAGCCATTAGTGGCAATTACACTACTGATTTGGTTGATACTCCAGACAATTTGCTCAGTCTCTTAACAGACTGAGATTTGCAGAGGATCAATGTGGAACGTCTTCTCTGATTTTTAAATTTTTTTTTTTAAGGAATTCAATATTGTCTGGCTATTGTTTTTTGATAACTGGTGTTATGTGGTTTTGTTTCCACTAGAGGGAGATCACGTCCTCTCATAAAAAACATTCTCCGTGTGATTCTTTCCTCATTGCCGTGTGTGATTTGTATAGGTGTACAACGTGGGCTTGGACAGCTTCGACACATATGACCAGCATTACGGAAGAGGACTCGTGAAGGATACCATCAAAGACGGTACGATTTAAAAAAAAAAATCCATAAATTATCATAATGTACTCTCATTCTATTTAAAGAAGAAAAAAAATTCTACAGTTGACATGTGAGGTCCTCAGTGCTGTTCCTACTTTACCCACAATGCCGCTTTCTGCCACGCTTGCCATAGGATTTCTCCCACCAGTACTGTTGGAGTATTCTTACCGTCGCGTGCAGCAACTCTTCTTTCTTCATTGCTTTTACATTCTCCATTAATTATCATTATTATAATTATGAAACATGGTGAGGGGAGATGAGAAAAATTTTTAGTGTGTAGGAGTTAAAAGATGGTAAACCCTGAGCGTTATCAGTTATGGTTAAGACTGTTGAACTTTCTTCTCCAAGCAAACACCGTTGTAAGTGTGATGGTGATGCTTTCAGGGCGTAACGTCTATAAATGGTCTAACTTCAGTAAAACCATATGAAATGTGTTTCAGAGGATTTCCTTGTTACAAAGAAACAAATCAGTCTGTGGGTGTAAAGAGTCTGATTAAATCGTCAGTACAGTCCTTACCGAAGTTTATTGGTTCATTTTTTATACCGCTTATCCTGTGTAAAGTGTCAAGGCAGACTGGGAGCAAGGAAAGTTAAGGCACTTTGGACAATTCAGTGCAAGGGCGCAAATACACACACTACTGACAATTTTTGAGGATAACGATTAACCTAATTTTTGGACCATGGGAGGAAACCCACCAAGCACATGGGAGAACTTTTCTGAACAGCTTTCCCTCCATACTCTAACTCTTGTGTCTTCACTACAGGACTGTGTAAATTCTTCAACAACGGCGACCTCCTCCGGCAAGATGTCATCGCCGCAAGCATCGCCAAGGTCCAGAGCATCCTTCGCTGGTTCGAGAACCAGAGCCAGTTGAACTTTTACGCCAGCTCCCTCCTCTTCGTCTACGAGGGGCTTCTCTCGGCGCCGGAGAAGAAATCCGGCACACGGAGCCGGCAGAAGAACGAAGGCGTTCTGGAGTACAACAACAACATCGAGCAGAGCCTCTCCAGCATGTACTCCCTGCACAAGAAGGGCTGCATGCAGAGCCAGCAGGACAACAGCGCATGGCACGGCCTCACGCGGCCGGACACCGGCGAGCACGAGACGCGGGAGGAGATGCCCGACGTGGAGGTCCGAATGATCGACTTTGCCCACGTCTTCCCCAGCACGGCCCATGACCACGGCTACATCTACGGCCTGAGGAACCTGCTCAGGGTGCTGCAGCAGATACTGGATGACTGAAAAAAAAAAAAAAAAAAGGTTCTTTTTATGGTTCTTCTGCCATAGTGTTCTTCTCATCTCATCAGAGAGGAAAAGTTGTAGCTACTCTCATTCCTCTCTCCTGTGTTCGGAATCTGCACTACCTGGACTATAATGAAGTGTCCCATCTTAGAACCTTAGTCTTATAGTTGGTCTACGTTCACCTCATCTTTTTCTTAATATTATAAAAACTATTTTACTCAGGTAAATCGATTCCGTTGTCATTAATAGTGTTTATCTCAGCAATGGCAGAAATGAAATTCTCTTAAAACACACACCGTCTTAAACATCTTGGCATATTAGCCGTTATTTTCCAAGATGAGTTAAAAAAGATAGTTTTTTTTTTTTTTGTTTGTTTGCTCTTGTTTTTACGTAGGCATAGCGTTGCTGCACAAGGCTGTTGTTGATGAGACTACGGGGGGTTTTCCACATTCCTGAACTTTTTCGCACCAAATTGAAATTCTCAAAACTTCTCGGGCGCTCGTCTCTGTGACGTCACATGCCTTCAGTCACAGACAAAATGGTACAATGTTGTTACGATCACGATGTATCCACTATAAACCGTGCCAAACTCGCGCTGAACCGTCACGAACTTGCTACGAAATTGGACTCTTTGGTAGAGATCGGAATCGCCAGGGACCGCCCGATTTGATATTATCACGATACCTACCGTATGTGCTGAATCAGTTTGTATTGCGATTCTGGAAGTAACCCAATTTGATTTTTTTTTATTATTATTTTTATTAATTATCCAGATATCAGATTTTGTTACAATTTTTAACAGCAATCTGGATACCCCTGTGTTCCGGATACCTGCTTCACCATGTGCCGTAGAGCTGTGCGTTTTTAAATCATTTATTCATACAAATTTTTAATTCATCGAATTTTGTCCATCGAATCATTTAAGTGAATCGCTGGGCCAGTTTTTACTGATTCTGATTTGACTGAATTTTTATAGCGAACAAACCATGTAGATTTTCTTGCAAAACTCCTTTCGCAGGATTATTGCGTCTTCTTTATCATATGCAGTTGGTGCAACACCGCCACCTACTGGACTTGGACTGTGGACAAGATGATTGGCAGCAAAGCAAGATTATTGCTTTGAGAGAGCGATGATGTTTAAACATTCAATCATTAACAAAATAACAGTTTTTCTTAAATTCTTGTTAATTACTTTTTAGTTTTTTAATACTTCGAAACCTGTAAGAAATCCAGCTGCTTGAGACAAATTGGACGATAATCGAATTGAAAATTGCGGTGGCCAAAAATCTAATTGAACCGACAATCTAGTCATGATTCACAATCTAATACACAAGTGCAAACTGTTGTATTTAGCCTTTTTGGCAGATTTATGTTGAGAATTCTTTTCGAGTATCGACAACTCAAAACCATCTACATCGAAAAACAATCAATGTGATCATTTCAAATAGACACGAACCACATACAAACTGCTGCAATCCACCTTCAGGTAACTTTTTTTTTTTTTTCTTTTCAAAACTTCAAAACAGGGTCGAACTTTTTCATAATCAACTTTTTTTTTTTTTTTTTTTTTTACACAGCGTAAGTCTCCTACGATCCTGAAATTGCACTGATTTAAAGCTCCCACAGATTCGGAGTATGTTGTTGTTCATTTCTTTAACCGCCGTTGCCAAGATGTACCCTGCGCCCCGGTTGCAATTTTTGACTACCCTTCATGAATCCCCTCTCCTGTGTAAATACGGTATTACATTTTCTGTGATTGAATCATGCAATATGCTGACCTGATGATGGGGAGGCTTGGATCTTTATTGACGTTTTTTTTTAAAAACGCTCAAGTGTATCGATGAGCTGTGAGTTCTGCCTGTCGTGACTGAAAAAGAAAAGAAAAAAAACAACAACATACAAGCTTAAGTTCTTACCCTTTTCTGGCTATCTTTAAGTCATGCATTATTAATGCTGTATCAATTGATAGTGTTTTGAATTTGACACTTTTCTGAGGGAATGAAGCTTTACTGTGCAGTCATGAGTATTGATTCGAGTTCAGGAAGCTTAACCAGCATAGGCATCTACATTATAAAATATTCAGTGAAATGAAAGAAAAAATAAATAAAAATAATAATCACTGGGGGGGAAAAAAAGGAAAATTTTAATATTAAAAAGTTAAGAAACAGGATTTCAGATTTTTCTCAGAGTCATTTGCATTGTATTTATGTTAAATTCTGTTGCATATTTTTTTTTTTTTAAACTTTAGGGCATTGCAGATTTAATAGAGTCTCATAGGTGCATAATCACTGTATACACTGACATACTGATGTAATCTGTGAAATGTATTACTCATCTCATAGCTGATAAGTTTCTTGCTTTATTTGCTATTTACCGTGTTTTTTTTTTTTTTCTTCAGCGTAATGTATTTCATGTTTTGGTTGAAAATATACATGTTGTCGGACTTATGTCGTCGTTTTATGCTGAATGACTGCCGCTTTCGCTCGACTTGCCTGAAACGTACTCACCTGATGTAACGTTACTGTTGAATAACCGAGCGCTTTCTGCTTGTTCCCTCCCAAAGAACAACATGAAGCTCTGAAGGAAAAAGCTCAATTGGAATTGCATGTCTTTGGGCAAAGTCAAAACTACCTGTGTGTCTGATTCCTTGGCTCTTGTCTCACTCTCAGGAATGAATTAGTGTTACAAGGACTTCAAAGTAGTTAAGACATCCGTATGCAAGGTCTTGAAGGAAAAAGGCCTCGGGCCGGTTCAAGCTAGGTGCGTTTGATTTGTTTTTGGTCCTGCTATTAAATTTGCAGCATTTCTTTTTCATTCATGCACTGAAGCAAGTGGAAATACTGTACGATGTATACATCAGCCTTTCTGCTGTGAACTAATCCATTCGTCTCTCATTTGTTTTAATTCTTATTTGTATTTCTTATTATACAGTATATACATATTTTAAACAGTTGCACCTGACAGATTTGCGCTGGTGCTTAAAGCACTTTAATGACTCGATAGACTGGATTTTGCCTATGGAGCTAGTTTAAATAAACTAACTGTAAAGGTGTCTTACATTTTAAACGTCTCCTGATTATTAGAAGAATTAGATTAGAAGAATCTTAACCACTTTGTAACTGGTTTTTATTCTCATTTATAATTTTTTTTCCCACATGCTTTTTTCATTCTCAAACAAATAAAATCAGGGTGAATTTGATTATGTTACGAGGACAATGTTGAGTATAATTAATATATCTTTGTTGTCCTGAGACATGCAGGCTCATTTATACCACAGCCCATAAAGCAGGAGGGTTGGCTCAATAAACCAATGACTATCTTTGAATGGTTTCCCATATGCTGTATAATTCCTCAGTTCAGAATGCAGAAACACATCTGAATATTGATCTGTTTTAAATTAAAGTTCTGGAAGAAAAATGATCCGTTCTGGAATGGCCTCATGTGAATCCTGTCTTAATAGACTTACCTTTTTCTTTTTGTAATATATGTTGTATAACATGTAATAATCAGACTGGTATATTAGGTGTATATTTGGCAAATCTAGCATTATTAATAAAAATCGCTCTTAATAACATCTTTGTTTGTTTTCTTCTTTGAGACACCACGTTTCACAAAGCCTTATTTTAAGTGGACTTTTCCCAACTTGGTACATGATTGAGGATTGTGTGAGATAAGTATGATCCGTGTAAATGTACTACTAGATGTGCCCGTGACTTTGTGTGCGTGGTATTTCACTGCACACTCGTAAGCTCAATTTAAAGAAATGTACAGCGGCATCTGTTGAATTTTGGGATGAACTAACTTTTTTGTGTTACCAAGTGCATGGCAAGGGCGGCACGGTGGTGTAGTGGTTATCACTGTCGCCTTGCACCTCCAGGGTCCGGGTTCGATTCCCGGCCAGGCTCGATTCCCGTCTCTGTGTGCATGGAGTTTGCATGTTCTCCCTGTGCTTGGTGGGTTTCCTCCGGGTACTCCGGTTTCCTCCCACAGTCCAAAGATATGCAGGTTAGGCTAATTGGCGTTCCTAAATTGCCCGTAGTGTGTGATTGGGTGTGTGAATGTGTGTGTGCCCTGCGATGGATTGGCACCCTGTCCAGGGTGTACCCCGCCTAGTGCCCGAAGTCTCCTGGGATAGGCTCCAGGTCCCCCGCGACCCTGAATACAGGATAAAGCGGTATAGAAAATTAATGAATGAATGAATGAAGTGCATGGCATGAAGGTGTGTTTTTACTAAGTAGATTTCAATTGCACACTCATAAGTGGATATTAAACGTACAATGCAATCTGATGAATTTTGAGATGAACTTTTGATTTAAGGCTGTTTTCCATTAAAATTTCAGTAGCATATCTTCTCTTCCCGTGGGCCGATTGCGATGAAACAATATGTTACCTCAAGCTCTGCCAAATAAACCTGTAAAACCACATTAAAATTCATTTAGTTTTTTATGTGATGTGTGCAAAACTAGACAGATGGACAAAAATTCCAAAACCGTCTTGATGTGGTCTACTACTCATTTTGCATCCCCTAAATTATTCTTTTTTAAATATTTTACAAGACACGCCATCTTTACAGTTTTATTGTATGTATAGATAGGGATTGGAATCACCAGGTCCAGCTGATACTATATCATGATACAGAGGCACTGATTGGATTTGTATTGTGATGTATATGAAAATTTCATGACTTCCCAATTTCGATGTTAATTTCAAGGATAAGGAATGTTAATAATATGTATGTAATGTAGTTGCGTGAATAGTTTAGAGCGCCATCAGTTGCATTACAGAGGAATGGCAATGTTTTACCACTACAAATGCAAACACATATATATATAAGTTAAATCTTATAAAAAATATTTTAGAGTCAGTGTGTGTCAATGCGTGAATTACCACACAAAAGAATCATGATAAGGAACTGAATCGATTTTATTTCACCCATCTCTCTTATGTTTTCAGAATATCTTTTAATGGGTTGGATTTTATTACAGTTTTCAGTCATAGATAATTTTTTTTTTCAGATGAGCAAAAACAACAACAAACCATATAAATAAATGAATAAATAAAAAGGAGACATTTTCTTTTCATTTATATCACTTAAAATGTTTAGGAAAGGAATGTTTGCGAATGATCGTAAATGAAAACAACATTTAAATCTTAAAATTAAATATTAAACAGTAGCTTGTTGAAATTCTAGTCATGATTTATAAATTTTTTTATTTATTATGAAATTATTTTTGATGACATGGCCAAATGCTGTTTTTTTTTTTTTTATTATTATTCTCAATTCTCAAACCTTTATTTAAAAAATAAATAAATAAATTAGGAAAAGCTTGAAAGCAAAAAACAACAAAATGCCACCATTCTTTCAGTTGATCCCATTAGGGGACACCACAGCAGATCATCCGGGCCTCAGTCCTGCCCCAGCCCTTCCTGAAGCCACCCATTTATTTTTATCTGGTTTTAGGACGAACACTAAAGACACCTTATACCCCAAGGGACTAGGTCACCATCTGGATTGCAGACAAGAAGACCTGCCACTTCTCCACCAATGCCCCTTAAAACAAGAAAAGAATACTAAAGACGAAAGAAAAGAAAAAAAAAACAGAGGGCTTTATTGATGTCATTTATTAAAGGTTGGAAAACCTGCTTATGGATAAGGAAATAACCTGGCTTTGCTTTTAATCATGCAGAAAAAGAGCAGATACCAAAAAATGTAATCATTGTTGAGAGACGCTGTGATTCAAACATACAGTAGCTGAGATACTGATTAGCAGTGTTACTTTCCATGGTGACAAACTGAGCCATCACTCTTCACTCCAGATATGACACAAAGACATGGCTTGGTTTTTCCACAGATGAGCAAAAACATGTTGCTTCGCTTGCTAGCAGCAAGACATCATTACAACCCAGCACTGTCCTGAGATAGAGTGTGTCTATGCCTGTTTGACCACACACACACACATGCACACACACTGCAATATCTAAAGTAGGCCATGATTAGAATTGCAGCTTGTGGCTTAGTTTTCCAGCCAAAACCCATTCCCTATGCTTGCCAGGCAGCACAGATCAGTGTTTAAATATTGATGATTAACCAATGTGCAGTATAATAATACATCCTCAACTGGAATTATTGTTCGCTGATACGTTTTATGCCATTTTATTACGTGTATTACGTCTGTTCTGGTTTTGGGGAAATATACATTTATTATACTGAACTTAATGTAACCTTCCATCACAAGAGTATTTGTAGCATGAGGGGAGAAATCTGGAAAATATGGCGTAAAGTAAAGAAACGAAAAACCCTTGACAGCAAAGCTTTGGATAAAAAATAAGAAACGTTAGTCATTTTCAAAATGTAATTATCCTGTGAATGAACTTGTAAAAATCACACATTAGACATCTTTACAGTCGTTTTTTATTTTTACCATTTATCTTATTTATCTTATTTATTACACACACACACTTACTTCTATTAAAATCCAAAATAATCTACTAAAGGTTCTATATTTGTACAGCAAGGTTTTCTATATATATTTTTCTTATATTGTATATTTTGTCTTATCTTAGCTAAATTTATTTTCTATTTTAGTTATTTTTTATTCATATTTATTACCTATTAATAATTTAAGTATTTCACTGCATATAGGACTGTGTATATGACAAATAAAATAAAATGTTAATTTTATATATATATATATATATATATATATATAATATACATGATAGATAGATAGATGGATCGATAGATAGAACCTAAGATAGATAGATGATAATTGATTGAGTATGTAATTATGGGTAATAATCCATAATCACCCAGGCATCTTTAAGGGTATAAGTCAAAATTGTACTAGAATGTTCCCTCTGATGATATCCTCTAGGTGGCACCAATATACAGTATGCGTCAAGATCACACCACTGTTCCAAGATTGCTCTATACCACCTCTTAATTCGTCCATGTTGGCGTTTAATGACATGAAATATGTAGCCAGGGGCTGGCAGATAGAAGTTCAGAGCCGGTTGATGTCGAATTGGGTGGGTGATTCGGTTAGGAAAGACGTCCAATCGTTCTGGCTTCTTTACGAGAAACTAGAAATCTGGCAACCCTGACTGCTTCCCATTTGATCCTTCATATAAAAAGCTGCTCAGCATGAAAATGACACCCTGAGCTTCTGCAATGCTGTTGAGTACAGAGGAAATTAATCATTCTTTAAGAAAGACTAATTAGATTTTTTTTCCAGGGATTGGCTCTGAATCATGTGGAGGAAAATGAACCATTATGATATATGTAGTGTGATCCTGCAAATATATAGTATAGCATACAGATTGTTGCCTGATTGGACGCTTTCCCATTTTATTAGGGAGTTATTTAATTAAATTGCGCTGACTGTGATATGATTTAGCTATTGATTTAAATGTTTCTTTGATATAATATACTGTAGTTAGAATTATATCATTTATATTCTCATTTAAAGGTACATTAGGTTTTAAATTTGACTGAATTTCTGCTTTTAAGATTTTAAGTTCTGGTCCACTAATTTGATTAAAAAAAAAAAAAAAAAAAAGAGCTTGTATGCCCTATGGGGAATGGCTAGCTCGCTGGTTATGGTGCTGATCAGAAGGTCCCCAGTTCGAGCCTCAGCACCGCTGAATCTGGCACTGTTGGGCCCTTGAGCAAGGTCATTAATCTTTAACTGCTCAGATACAAGCAGGGTCGAGCTGGCACCCAGAGCCTGTAAGAAACTGCCACGAAGATGATGGATATCTCTCCAGGGAGGGGAGTATTTGTCGCCTGATGGCACATGGACCCTTACCCTAGTGGTGTGAAAAACTATTTGCCCCCCTCCTGATTTCTTATTCTTTTGCATGTTTGTCACACAAAATGTTTCTGATCATCAAACACATTTAACTATTAGTCAAAGATAACACAAGTAAACACAAAATGCAGTTTTTAAATGAGGGGTTTTATTATTAAGGAGAAAAAAAATCCAAACCTACATGGCCCTGTGTGAAAAAGTAATTGCCCCCTGAACCTAATAACTGGTTGGGCCACCCTTAGCAGCAATAACTGCAATCAAGCGTTTGCGAAAACTTGCAACGAGTCTTTTACAGCGCTCTGGAGGAATTTTGGCCCACTCATCTTTGCAGAATTGTTGTAATTCAGCTTTATTTGAGGGTTTTCTAGCATGAACCGCCTTTTTAAGGTCATGCCACAACATCTCAATAGGATTCAGGTCAGGACTTTGACTAGGCCACTCCAAAGTCTTCATTTTGTTTTTCTTCAGCCATTCAGAGGTGGATTTGCTGGTGTGTTTTAGGTCATTGTCCTGCTGCAGCACCGAAGATCGCTTCAGCTTGAGTTGACGAACAGATGGCCGGACATTCTCCTTCAGGATTTTTTGGTAGACAGTAGAATTCATGGTTCCATCTATTACAGCAAGCCTTCCAGGTCCTGAAGCAGCAAAACAACCCCAGACCATCACACTACCACCACCATATTTTACTGTTGGTATGATGTTCTTTTTCTGAAATGCTGTGTTACTTTTACGCCAGATGTAACGGGACACGCACCTTCCAAAAAGTTCAACTTTTGTCTCGTCGGTCCACAAGGTATTTTCCCAAAAGGCAATCATTGAGATGTTTTTTAGCAAAATTGAGATGAGCCTTAATGTTCTTTTTGCTTAAAAGTGGTTTGTGCCTTGGAAATCTGCCATGCAGGCCGTTTTTGCCCAGTCTCTTTCTTATGGTGGAGTCGAGAACACTGACCTTAATTGAGGCAAGTGAGGCCTGCAGTTCTTTAGATGTTGTCCTGGGGTCTTTTGTGGCCTCTCGGATGAGTTGTCTCTGCGCTCTTGGGGTAATTTTGGTCGGCCGGCCACTCCTGGGAAGGTTCACCACTGTTCCTTGTTTTTGCCATTTGTGGATAATGGCTCTCACTGTGGTTCGCTGGAGTCCCAAAGCTTTAGAAATGGCTTTATAACCTTTACCAGACTGATAGATCTCAATTACTTTTGTTTTCATTTGTTCCTGAATTTCTTTGGATCTTGGCATGATGTCTAGCTTTTGAGGTGCTTTTGGTCTACTTCTCTGTGTCAGGTAGCTCCTATTTAAGTGATTTCTTGATTGAAACAGGTGTGGCAGTAATCAGGCCTGGGGGTGACTACAGAAATTGAACTCAGGTGTGATAAACCACAGTTAAGTTATTTTTTAACAAGGGGGGCAATCACTTTTTCACACAGGGCCATGTAGATTTGGAGTTTTTTTTCCCTCCCTTAATAACGTAAACCTTCATTTAAAAACTGCATTTTGTGTTCAATTATGTTATCTTTGACTAATAGTTAACGGTTTTTGATAAGCAGAAACATTTAAGTGTGACAAACATGCAAAAGAGTAAGAAATCAGGAAGGGGGCAAATAGTTTTTCACACCACTGTATACACACACACACATATACACACCCATACATACACACTCACCTACAGGATTATTAGGAACACCTGTTCAATTTCTCATTAATGCAATTATCTAATCAATCAATCACATGGCAGTTGCATCAATGCATTTAGGGGTGTGGTCCTGGTCAAGACAATCTCCTGAACTCCAAACTGAATGTCAGAATGGGAAAGAAAGGTGATTTTGAGACTGGCATGGTTGTTGGTGCCCGACGGGCCGGTCTGAGTATTTCACAATCTGCTCAGTTACTTGGATTTTCACATACAACCATTTCTAGGTTTTACAAAGAATGGTGTGAAAAGGGAACAACATCCAGTATGCGGCAGTCCTGTGGGAGAAAATACCTTGTTGATGCTAGAGGTCAGAGGAGAATGGGCTGACTGATTCAAACTGATAACTTTTTTTTTTGTTGGGTTTTTTCCAAATTTCTCCCCAATATTAGTCGTAGCCAATTCCTCCCCGTCGCTAGGGAGGCTCCCATAAGGCTACCACTCAGTCGGGAGGGCGAAGACAATCCCGTGTTTCCTCCGAACCACGTGATGTCAGCCGACCGCATCTTTTCGAACTGCTTGCTCACGCACCATTAAGGGCGGAATAACACACTCGGAGGAAAGCGCTAGCTGCTCCTTCCGCGTTCGCGAGCTCACAGACGCCCCTGATTGGCTGTAGAGCCGTGATTAATGTGGGAGCGCAATTACCTCTCATCCCTCCCCCCTGAGAGAGCTCGGCCAATCAATTCTCTCTGTGCCTCCGGCTGTGAGAGGAAAACAGCATCACCTGGGGTTCGAACCAGCGATCACCGGATGATAGGGCGAGCGCTCTAACACTGCGCCACTGGGAGGCAGAAGAGCAACTTTGACTGAAATAACCACTCGTTATAACCGAGGTATGCAGCAAAGCATTTGTGAAGCCACAACACGCACAACTTTGAGGTGGATGGGCTACAACACCGGGTACCACTCATCTCCATTACAAATAGGAAAAAGAGGCTACAATTTGCACGAGCTCACCAAAATCGGACAGTTGAAGACTGGAAAAATGTTGCCTGGTCTGATGAGTCTCGATTTCTGTTGAGACATTCAAATGGTAGAGTCAGAATTTGGCATAAACAGAATGAGAACATGGATGCATCATGCCTTGTTACCACTGTGCAGGCTGGTGGTGGTGGTGGTGGTATAATGGTGTGGGGGATGTTTTCTTGGCACACTTTAGGCCACTTAGTGCCAATTGGGCATTGTTTAAATGGAGTTTGAATGTTCTCTCCGTGCTTGCCGGGTGTCGTCTGGTTTCCTCCCACAATCCAAAGACATGCAGATTAGACTAACTGGCATTCGAAAATGCCCGTAGTGTGTGTATGTGTGTGCCCTGCGATGGATTGGCACCCTGTCCAGGGTGTACCCTGGGTCTCCTGGGATAGGCTCCAGGTCCCTCGCTAACCTAAATACAGGATAAAGCTGTGTAGACGATAAGTGAGTGAGTGAGTGAGTGAGTGAGTAAGCGAGCAAGTGAATAAACAACTCCAAAAAAAAAGGAATGACTTATGCCAACTGCATACACACTAACCCTACATATTCACACTCCCTTTCTCTGATACACCAGTGGTCCTGTTTAATATTGCCTCAGTCGTACTGAGATTTTCAGCTCTCGGTTTATTTAAAAATGCTGCATAAGCACTACATTTTTCAAAAAATACCAAAATGCACTTTTTAAAAATATTGAAAAGAATTTTAATCCACTGGACTTGAGATGAGAAATCCAGTTTCAGCCTTCTCACCGTATGACTATACACATTACCGGTGCACTACATAACTCAATAAACCCTGTAACAATTATAAAAAAATGTTAAGTGTTTAACATTGTTTGGAAATGTTTATCCACTCCACAGCATTAGGGATATGACAGTGTGTACTGTATAGATTAATGTACTGGCCGCTGGCAATTCAGGCAACCCTGCAATATTTACTGAAACAGTCAATGATTCTCCCACATGCATTTTACTCACATTACATTTTTTTTATTCAACTACAAGCTTTATTGAGTTATAAATAATGCAGCAGTATTTAGTCTTCAAGGCAGTGAGATGTAGACATCTCCTCTCATGTGCCAAAAGGCTCGAAGGCTTTAGATATTTTAGCTTGAGATGTTTGGTGAAGTAAACAGCATCTTCCATAGTAAGAAAATGTCTCTGCTATTGATTGTCTAAAATGATAAATCTCTACTCGCCATCTCGATTCCTTAAGGGCTTCCACTAACTTCATGATTGGGTTCGGTATTGAGAGGGTCCTGTCAAGTCTTAATTAGGTGTCAGTTATTTGACTGTGTGTTCAGTGTGAATTAAAGATTCTGACTTCAATGTCAGTGCTCCTGCTCATGTCTGTTAAAATAAGAAAATATAATAATTATTTTTTTATAACTAAAATAATGATAATTATGTATATATATATATATATATATATATATATATATATATATATATATATATATATATATATATATATATATAATTTTAATATTCTGAAAATAATCAGAAAGGCTGCATGACACAAATTCTAATCTCAGTCTTCCCAGATAAAAATTATATTTTTTGTTTTTCATTGCAATGCCAATTTTAATTATTATATTTTGGTATCAGTACAATAAAATTTATATATATATATACACACATACACACACATTCATTCATTCATTCATTCATTCATTTTCTATACCGCTTAATCCTGTGTTCAGGGTCGCGGGGGACCTGGAGCCTATCCCAGGAGACTTCGGGTACTAGGCGGGGTACACCCTGGACAGGGTGCCAATCCATCGCAGGGCACACACACATACACACACTCACACACCCAATCACACACTACGGGCAATTTTGGAACGCCAATTAGCCTAACCTGCATATCTTTGGACTGTGGGAGGAAACCGGAGTACCCGGAGGAAACCCACCAAGCACGAGGAGAACATGGACCCTGGAGGTGCAAGACGACAGTGCTAACCACTACACCACCGCGCCGCCATATATATATATATATATATATATATATATATATATATATATATATATATATATATATATATACATACTGTACACACACATATCTATATATATATATACATATATATATATATATATATATATATATATATATATATATATATACTGTACACACACATATCTATATATATATATATATATATATATATATATATATATATATATATATATATATATATATAAAATATAAAAAATAAATATGGACATATTACAGAATATGTCTTGTGAAATTTATATATGTGGTAAAATGTTAAATCATATACAGCTCTGGACAAATTAAGAGACCACTGCAATTTACTCCCCCCCAAAAAAATCCTTCTGGAATGTCATGAGGAGGAAGATGGAGGGTCACAAACCATCAAGCAAAGCTGAGCTGTTTAAGGTATATAGGTACAGTATATACAGTAGGTATAACCCACAGCAATGTTAAAAACTGATGGAGAGCAGGCCGTAACGCGTGCAAATCAGGGTTATTATTTCACTAAATACTGATTTCTTTATGTTATTTAGCCAAAGCATTAATACAATTTGTTTACAAATTATACCCAAACCCAAGGTGTACTTAAAATTATAATTTTAAAATCTAAAAAGTCGGTCAATTTAGTCCCACGAAGTATTAAAATGATGCACTTTGTATATTAGTGCAAGGACTTAGTGCTTAGTTACAACATACTGTAAAATATACTTGGGAAATAACCTTGAACGTTTGGTTACTAAACCTTACTAAGTATATAATTTTGACTGCACTGATTGCTGATTGGTGATTCAGTTGTAAATGTCAAATAACAATAAACAAAGATAATCAAATGCATACATGTTGTCAATAAAGACTGCAGCACAAGTAACTGAAAACAATTGGGGGAAAAATAACTGTTTGATCTAACATGGGAATAAATGAAGAAATGAATGATTTTGGAGTTTTGAGAAGACTTTTCTAGCCTTGAGATTTAACAGCGTGCGTTTTTCTTTTAAACATATGGAGGTAAAAACTGGCATGCTATCCTTGCACAGATTGAAATATTCTATTACTTTATACTCGTTAAAAAAATTACGACCGTATGTCTATGTGATGTGCAAAATGAGGTCTGATCTCTGCTCTCACACCAGGCGTCTTTTTTATCCCAGAGAAAATTTAATTAAGATCCACAGAACTATGGATGTCCTCTCTCATGAAGATCTAATGATCCAAATCTAATGAACTAAATCCAATAAGTTTAAACTTGCCTCAATTACTGCAATGATCCAGTGTGCAAATGGCTTTTGGTTCTGTTGTGCGGGATTGATGAGGTGTCCTCTTCATGCTGATTTGAGACCAGCAGGTCCTACTCCCTGATTTCATTCATTCAACAGCACTACATTAGGAGGTAGCTCTCGGAAAGACACGCAGCTTTCAGATGGCAATCGCTGATGCATGTGCCACACACACACACACACCCCCCAAAACATAACCCTACCTCCCTGTGTGTTCTAGCCACACAATCAGATTGCCTGGCATGGTTTTACTCCATGTATGCCTTGCACATCAGCCTCTCCTATGTCCAAATCTGTTCCCCAAGGACAACACTGCTTATTATATTTCGACAGGTCTTCTCGTGTTCGCCTTCATTTATTTATTTTTTCTACATTCTTTTTTTTTTTTTTTTTTTGCTTCCCAGGAAGCTATCCGATCCTGCCAATGCAGCGCTGTTTACAAAGAGCCAATCGATTACATCCTAGTTAAAGGCAAGGTCCTATTTGAATGGCAGTGTTATTTCCTCTATGGAAATGAGATGAGGATTCGACTATAGATGTCGTCGGGGATGTTTGTTACCACTCCAAAATGGAAGACAAATAAAAACAAATCGGTCAGCTTTTATTGCCTTAATGATATTGAATTTGAATTGAATTTCAGTGTTACAATTTACTTTCGCCCGTGCAAATACATTTTACCGGTTTGACAACTCACGCACATAATTGTTTGTTGTTGATAAAATATTTTGCCAATTGTCCAGGACTGAAAATGGAATGGAACAAGTATTTTATCTGATCTGTTGTAGCAATATTTGCCTCTACGTTCAGTTTGTCGTACGTACGTTTGTCGTCTATCAATCCGATGCTGAAAGTATTGATCTACGTACTGTATATTGGATTAAACACTTTTAATTCATTCCTTTTTCTCTAATTCATCTGCTGACTCCTTTTTTCTGATTCCCGGTAATGCCCACACAACATTCCCAGTGCTGCCACTTCCATGAATAATGCACGATTCTCTTTGACCTCTTAGTCCTTCATATTACACTCTCTAGTTGCTTATTGCCCTGTGTGTATGATGGAGGCCATTGCTTTAGATTATTTCTAAAAAGAAATAACCAGTGTATCCAGGACCGGCCAGACTCAGCCTTGTTTTGCATGATGGATGTGTGCATGACTTTTGACCGCGCTTTGCTCTGACGATTTTGGATTCTTGGCATGGTTCTGTGTGCCTGTGTTTGATCTCTGGCAAAGATTACATGATTTTTTTTTCTACTTGGATTTCTGGTTCACATTTCCCATTAAACTATGATTTCACGTTTTACTCTGAGCTCAGGAGCGTTACAGGTTTTTCCAATTTTCTCGCCAATTTAGTCGTGGCCAATTCCTCCCCGTCGTTAGGGGCTCCCACATTAAGGCTACCAGTACCACTCAGTCGGGAGGGCGAAGACTATCACGTGTTTCCTCCGAACCGCGTGACGTCAGCTGACCGCATCTTTTCGAACTGCTTGCTCATGCACCATTAGGGGCGGAGTAACACACTCGGAGGAAAGCGCTAGCCGGTCCCTCCGCGTGCGCGAGCTCACAGACTCCCCTGATCAGCTGTAGAGCCGTGATTAATGTGGGAGCGCAAGTATCTCTCATCCCTCCCCCCCCGAGAGAGGTCGGCCAATCAGCTCTCCGGCTGTGAGAGCTTACAGCATCACCCACGGGTTGAACCAGCCATCTCCGGATGATAGGGTGAGCGCTTTACCACTGCGCCACTCGAAGACTGCGTTACATGTTTTTGACGATGTAACAATAACGATCATACAAAATCTATAGCAGTTGAGAAAGAAATCTTTATGCCCATAAGCGTTCATCATATAGTTCTTTATCCCTTTTATATTTCCCTTAGATAATTGTCTATCTTCTTGAATAATGTCAATAATCTGTGCAATTATCTGGTTTGTTTGATATGATGGGTGTTCAAGTCAAACCAGGACTTGTGAGAAAATTTCTAGGGAATGAAGGTAAACCTGATGGACATTTACACAAGAATTCAAGCACAGTACTATGATGGGATGCTTGCTTAGCCACAGTGAAATATTCGAATGATGCAAATGTTTTAAAGAGGGCAGTACCTCCTTGAACGACCCCGGACGATGTGGTTCAGAGCCCACTGCTGTTGTTCCTGTGATTATTAAAGGAGTGGAACGCCTGATACTTGAAAATCAATGGACTGGATTCATTGTCACCAACTTGTTGAAGAAATGCATGTGTCACAGTGGGACACTGATCATGATGTCTGCTGTCATTCTGCTTTTTGAGTCTCACATTGAAAACATTGATTTTAAATTTAGAGGCGTTCAAATCAACCCGGGACTTTTGATGAAATGTCATTTGAATGAAATCAAAACCCGATTGACATTTACTGAAGACTTCAAGCAGATTACGGTGATGAGACTTTAAGCTGCAGTAAAACATTTGAATGGTGCAAAAGTGTAAATAAAGGCCGTATGTCCAGGAATGGCGATCCTGGCCAAGGTGGCTCAGAGCCCACTGCAGTCAATCCCAGTCAATCCTTGAATTCCAAATGATTACTTATGCATTTCCACATGCTTAAAGGAGTTCCTGGGAGGCCTGCATTTAAACTGTGAAGGAGGCAGTCTGATCATGGCTCCAGCATACTGAGAAAACTTGAAAGCATCCAAGAACTATAAAAACACCGGGATAAGGTCATTGGTCATTGATTTAATAGAGAAATAAATGTAGTTTTTACCCTCATGACTATGTTCTATTATTTCACACTACCAAAAGTCCTGGTTTGACTTGAACACTCCCTCGTACTTGGAGAGATCCTGATTTAAATAAACATCACAAGCATCTTTGATGAAACAAAATAGGCTCCATACAAGGAAACTGTATATATGAATATTTTAACAGGATATATACAAACGTATATTCAAACTAACACAGAAAATCACCATCAGTTTCCCCCCGCCCCAGCCTCCAGTCTGAACCCTATTGAAAATCCCGAAAGAAGAAAACTCCACATGCACAAACCTTGCACTGTGTAATAGAACTTAAAAAGTGTCATGCGCTCATAATCCACTTGTATCTTTTTACACCCTGGAAGATGAAGGGCTCTGCTGTTATTCTCTCCAAGGTTGGCTGTACTGTACTGTATATTCATTCAGAACACATAAATCTATAGCACCTCTTTATATCTTTAAGTTGAAAGTATAACTCACTGCACATGATTTCTTTTCTTCATTTCTGCGATGTCTTCTATACGTTTGACGCTTTCTGATTTGGGTTTTACGGTGAAGTGACACTGGGTGCGCATGACGCTTGGAGATCTTTTTATTCAGCTTAAAAATAGATCTCCATGGTTTCGGGATATGACCGATGAAGAAGGATGGCTGAGCATACTCGAAAGCACACACGTGATTTATTATTATCATGGGAACACTGACGTGATGACGAATGTGTTTCTATGTTTAAAAACTATTATTTTCCCTTTTTATTATAAATCCATACAGAAATCCTAATCTTACAGTAAGCCACTGTTTCCATGTAGACTACATTTATGTTTGGCAGACGACATTATTCAGAGCGTCTTTTTAAATAAAGAAGTGCGTTGAAGGCTATACCAATAAATAGCTCTTAGTACCGGTTCGCTTGATCATAAGAGAGTACTGTCAGACTAAAAACCCTGTTTGGGAAGTAATATAGAATAAACAAGACATATCATAATTTAAATCCTTTTCAAAGAATGTGAAGTGTACAGTACTTCAGTTACTGGTCATTACATGCTGGGTAACTTCCAGCCTATTTCGCACTAATCCTTGAGCTATGCGACAGTGAGTCAGTAAATATAAATCGCAGCGCTGACCTAATTAAGGCCCATACGCCTGCTCTCCTTGAAACTTTCATCAACTCGCAACAAACACGTTCAACTCAGTAACAACGATTTCTGAACATCCCAGGAAGGTTCCTGTTGCCGAGCTGTTGCATCAGTTCGTGTTCGACACTCTGAGCCATTCATGCAGATGAAGCCAAGCTGATAATTATGCTGAAAAAATAAAGAAGTGCCAACTGAACCCATTTCCACCCCCTCCGAGACTTGATCAAGTGCTTTCATTATATCCCTGGCATTCATGTCAGAGCCGAGACTCTATGATGATGGATTTCTCCAGCAGGCAGCTGGGCTGAGCGGCACCCGTTCTGAAGGACATGAAGTAGCGGAGGTTATGAAATCTTAACAGTGCAGAAAATGTGACAATTTCAACTCAGTAAATTTAACGCAACCCACTAAATTTCTGCAGCTTCGGTGTGTGCATTGATTCAGAGAGAGGGATTTCTCTTATTCAGGAAAGGTATTTACTAAATGGCTCTGGAGATTAAAAGTAATTGTATTTTCGTTGAAATAACTTTACTTTTTTTTGTCGACAGTCTGTGAAGAGTGTAGTCTCGAGGTGTATATTATTCTATTACATCTATCTACATCGCCCAACTATTCGGAAAAAAAAACATCAGTATCAACTACAGATATACACCATTAATAATTTGATATTTTAGTTGTACATTTTTTATATGATAAGGTTTTAGTTATGTGTAATGTTATTTTTAATATGTTAATATTGCAAATAGGCGGCGCGGTGGTGTAGTGGTTAGCACTGTCGCCTTGCACCTCCAGGGTCTGGGTTCGATTCCCCGGCCAGGCTCGATTCCCATCTCTGTGTGCATGGAGTTTGCATGTTCTCCCCGTGCTTGGTGGGTTTCCTCCGGGTACTCCGGTTTCCTCCCACAGTCCAAAGATATGCAGGTTAGGCTAATTGGCGTTCCCAAATTGCCCGTGGTGTGTGATTGGGTGTGTGAGTGTGTGTATGTGTGTGTGCCCTGCGATGGATTGGCACCCTGTCCAGGGTGTACCCCGCCTAGTGCCCGAAGTCTCCTGGGATAGGCTCCAGGTCCCCCGCGACCCTGAACACAGGATTAAGCGGTATAGAAAATGAATGAATGAATGAATAACATTGCAAATATGTTAGCGTTTCTATAGTAACAGCTATTTTATACGCATGGGGAATTTTAGTCAGACTTGCTTCACACTTGCATGCAATGTAATATACAGGGGTTGGACAATGAAACTGAAACGCCTGGTTTTAGACCACAATAATTCATTAGTATGGTGTAGGGCCTCCTTTTGCAGCCAATACAGCATCAATTTGTCTTGGGAATGACAGAGTCCTGCACAGTGGCCAGAGGGATTTTGAGCCATTCTTCTTGCAGAATAATGGCCAGGGCCCGGTTTCCTGATAACGATTGATCTTAGGGCTAATGTAGAGCGTTTTCTACAAGTCATTTTGCGAACGTTCGTTATTGTTTCATATGCGTTTCCCAAACATGCACTTAACACAATTGCACGTAGCCCTGCTTTAAGTGCTACTTAGGAGTCACTAGGGTTAGGGTTAGAGATATATCTGTTCTTCACGTGCTGAAATGTCACGCTGTAGAATGGCTCGTCATTGTTGCAAATGCTGTTTTAGCAATCCATCTAGGTTTTTATTTCCGTTTCTTCTACTTGTGTGAATGTATATTCAACTCGAATAACATAAAAAGTTCAGAAATATCGAAATGTCCATATACCACAGTGTACTTTTTTTCATTCTAACATTTATTATGTCATTTTCTTTTTATTTCTTTATTCATTCATTCATTCATCTTCTATAACGCTTTATCCTGTATTTAGGGTTGCGGGGACCTGGAGACTCAGGGCACGAGGCAGGGTACACCCTGGACAGCGTGCCAATCCATCGCAGAGCACACACACACACACACACACTCATTCACACCCTATGGTCAATTTGGGAACGCCAATTAGCCTAATCTGCATGTCTTTGGACTGTGGGAGGAAACCCAGAGTACCCGGAGGAAACCCACCGAGCACGGGGAGAACATGCAAACTCCATGCACACAGAGACGGGAATCGAGCCTGGCCGGGAATTGAACCCGGACCCTGGAGGTGCAAGGCGACAGTGCTAACCACTACACCACCGTGCCATCTTTATTTCTTTATTCATTTTTAATTTGTATATTGAATTGTGTAATGAGTAGAAAATAGAAATGAATAAAAATATACGTACAAATAAAATGAAAAATTACTTTGAAGAAAAGTATATTTTAGGTGCAATTTGCCGGTTGTCCAGCAGACGCCTTCATAATTCTGTCTCCTTACGATGCACTTAAGGCTTTACGATTACTCCAGAGCACTCGTAGATCTACGAAGATTTTCAAGTGCTACTTAAGTTACGATGGTTTTGGGAAACAGACCGTAATATTAAGATCATTCGTACGATAATTTTTACGAACTATTTAGGCTTACGATGCTTTTGGAAAACACAGCTCTTTTTCACAACATGATGCTGGTGGAGGAAAACGTTTCCTGACTCGCTCCTCCAAAACACCCAAAGTGGCTCAATAATATTTAGATCTGGTGACTGTGCAGGCCATGGCAGATGTTCAACTTCCCTCGCATGTTCATCAAACCACTCTGTCACCAGTCTTGCTTTGTGTATTGGTGCATTATCATCCTGACACATGGCACCGCCTTCAGGATACAATGATTGAACCAATGTTTGGGTGCACATGGTCCTCCAGAATGGTTCGGTAGTCCTTGGCAGTGATAAGCCCATCTAGCACAAGTATTGGGCCTAGGGAATGCCATGATATTGCAGCCCAAATCATCACTGATCCACCCCCATGGCTTCACACTGGGCATGCAACAGTCTGGGTGGTACGCTTCTTTGGGGCTTCTCCACATTGTAACTCTCCCGGATGTGGGAAAGACAGTGAAGGTGGAGAACAATACATGTTTCACATCGTCCACAGCCCAAGGTTTTCACTGCTGGCACCATTAAAACTTGATGTTTGGCATTGGCATAAGTGACCAAAGGTTTTGGATATAGCAGCCTGGCCATGTACATTGACTGATGGTCAAATTTAGCCATGAAACCTCCAACACTAAATTGGCCAGTGTTTCAGTTTCATTGTCCAACCCTTGTAAACCATTAATGAGTTTATATTTTGGTTGTACATTTTTTTCTACATGATAAGGTGTTAGTTATGTTATTTTTAATATATGTTAATATTGCAATTATGTTAGCGTGTCTATACAGTATATTACATGCCTGGGGAATAGTAGTCAGACTTGCTTCACAATTGTAATGACAATCACAAAATATCACAATAATGTAATATACAGTACATATTGTCCATTCAGTCTTGTCCGGCGCTTGGAGATTTCATAGGCTGATGCTCTTCATGGATTGTGATCTTGTGTCAACTCTTTCAATTCACAGATGTTCATTCAGTATGTGCCTTGATGGTGTCGAGCCAGTGAGTCCTTGGCCTGGTCTCCTTGCTCCACTGACCATTTCTAGCATGAGGTCTTTTTAAGCGATTTAGTGCGCATTATGTTTCCAAAAATTATCAATCAACTACTGACAATTTGTGCTTCCAGGAACATTTCAGATTTTACGCGAATGAGCACCTCTTTGTTCATCGCATTTCCTGTGTACAGTATGAGCCAAAGCTCTGTCCAGCTCCACAATTCAAAAGTCTCGATTTCCCTTCTGTCTGCCTTCTTCAATGTCCAGCCTTCTGCTATTGGGAACCCAATGGATGTCATGGAACTTATATCTTTGCTTTCCCAGACCTTTTTCGACGCTGAGAATGGTGCCTATGCAAACTTTAACACATTGTTGCCATATGTTTTGGGAAATTGACCCTCACCTTTTCTTCTCCGAACAAGCATTTTTCCGGATGCTCCAAACAATTGAAAAGGGGATTCATCATAGAAAAATGAGTTTAGCCCAGGTTTCAGCAGATTGATCCCTGTATATTTTACAGAATATCAGTTTGTGCCTTAAAACTGATATTTTACAGAATATCAGTTTGTGCCTTTTTCCTGGAGAGAAGTGGCATTTTTGCTGCACTACTTGAAATGTATCAGTCCTGTGTCATGCCAACAGTAAACATCCTGAGACCATTCATGTGTGAGGTTGCTTCTCAGTCAAGAGTGTGAGCTCACTCACAAATTTGGGTCAACACTGCAAATATTGACTCTTGATATCTGACAAAAAGATCTAAAAACACTGAAGCAGCAGACTTTTAATATTTGCGTCATTCTTTAAACTTTTGGTCACGGTTGTAGACAATTTTCTTAGCTCCAAGCAATGAACCATCCTAAAAAAAATTCCAACTAAAAAAACTACCATTTGATTACATTAGTTTTATTATATCTAACAAACATTGTGCGTTACAGTATATGCAACTAAAAACAAACACGAAGATTTCTTGCCAGTAGGAAGACTTACCAGCAGTGGGAGGCGTGAGCATGCATTTCTAGACACATCTTTGCAAACACTCGGGAGGTGGTTTTAAAAGGTTGCAGCTCATTCTGTTGTCACTTACAGCTTCAAACAATACACACTGAATAAAACACAATGTGGTGCATAGATATAGAACAGTTATTCACGGTGGGATAGTAATACAGCTCCGAATGAAGCAGAGCGGTTTGGTTATATTTGAGGCAGAACTTTGCTCATGCATGCAGAAGCACTGCCAATGCCAACAGCATTATTTACAAACTTGCTTATGTGCCTTATATACATCTGGAGGATTAAGTGCGACATTAACTAGATCGCTGGTCAGAGCCAAAACATCCCCATCTCTGATTGGTCTCAAATCAAATATCAAAAACCTTTAGTGATTTCATAAACAATGATGTTTGCGTGTGCCATCATTATGCTTTCTGTATCACACATTGAAAACTTAGGGGCGTTCAAGTCAACCCGGGACTTTTGATGAAATTTCATGTGGATGAAATTAAAACCCCATTGACATTTACAAAAGATTTCAAGCAGATTACGGTGATGAGACTCTAAGCTGCAGTTCTGAATGGTGCAAAAGTTAAAATAAAGGCCGTATGTCCATGACTGAGGTTCCAGACCAGGGTGGCTCAGAGACCACTGCAGTCGTTACCGGTCAATCCTTGAATTCCAAATCATTCATTTCCACATGCTTAAAGGAGTTTCTGGGGGGGGGCCTGCATTTAAGACATGAAGCAGGTGGTCTGATCATGGCTCATGGCACACTGAGAAAACTTTCTACCTGGACGGGATCCAAGCACTTACTGTATGAAACACTGGGATAAGATTCAAGATTCAAAGAACTTTATTAATCCCAAAGGGAAATTGCTTATGCTCGGTTACAGGTGCTCACAGTTGTTAACTAAGGAAGGTAATAAAGGTAATAAATAATAAATAAAAAAAAATAAAAAAAAGTTCCTAAAACATTATGTACCATTAGTGCATTAGTGTAGCAAGGGATTTTTACTCTCATAACTGTGCAATCAAAATAAGTCCTGGTTTGACTTGAACGTGCCAAAAAAGTATATTTATTTATCTAGAAAGAAATGTAGATAGTTATAAAGTCTACAAGATACTGTAATAATTAATGAAACTCAATTACAGTATGGAATAGTTCATACAGGTAAATAGTGAAGGTAAATAGATGGGGAAATTCTTTTAAAAATTTGGTGAGTGAATATAAATTAAAAGTGAGTGAATATAAATTAATTGTAAAAATAAGCAAAAATGTACATAAAAGTTTATTCATTTTTATTTTGACCAATTAAATAATATTTTAATTAATTTATTAGATACATGACACATGGCACATTCATTCATTCATTCATTCATTTTCTATACCGCTTAATCCTGTGTTCAGGGTCGCGGGGGACCTGGAGCCTATCCCAGGAGACTTCGGGCACTAGGCGGGGTACACCCTGGACAGTGTGCCAATCCATCGCAGGGCACACACACATACACACACTCACACACTACGGGCAATTTTTTAGGAACGCCAATTAGCCTAATCTGCATGTCTTTGGACTGTGGGAGGAAACCGGAGTACCCGGAGGAAACCCACCAAGCACGGGGAGAACATGCAAACTCCATGCACACAGAGACGGGAATCGAACCCTGGACCCTGGAGGTGCAAGGCGACAGTGCTAACCACTACACCACCGCGCCGCCACATGGCACATGTCTACCTTAAATTTAAAATCGATACGTTTCAAACCTACCAGACATTTAAAAATAAAATCATTGCATAGAAAAACGTGAGATGTTTGACATTTTTAGAGCACTGATTTATTGATTGTGCAGCACATGCATTATTGAACAGCACAACAACTAGCTTAAAAAAACAAAAACAAAACACACACACACACACACACACACACACACACACACACACACACACAACAGTCCCCATGACTCACACCGAAGCCTATACAATGCTCTAGTGGAAACTGACTGACCAAAGAAAGAGACTGAGTCAAGGCAGTCTGGCACACGGAGTTAGAAGAGAAGCTAAGCTATTATTTGCGCTCTTTGTCACCAGGTTTCTGACTTGCTGACGTGCAATAACGTGCAATAACTCTCATCGTTTTATGTATTTGGTAGCTACTATTTTGCGGGGTGTTATGCAGACTTCAGGTGCAATACACAGCAAAACTTGAGTAAAGAAAAAAAATTTAATTAAAACCAACCATACTTATACTTTTTGTAGTTTGGTATCAATTTTTCAAATAATTCAAATAAAATGATAAATTATAGAATTATAGAGAATTATTAGTAGAATTATAACTTTAACCATTTACAATATTTTATTCTGTGAATTATATCATCATTTGTATATTTTCTCGGTATGCACTTTCTAACATTGAGCAGCACAAGCAAAAGAGTGCTTTTACGAATACTTTATCAAGAAGTGTAGCCGCACATTCTGCCACATGCAATCACACGAGCTCTTCATTTCCCTTCTAAAAACTGAATTTGTGCATAGCAGCAGATATTTCCATAATGACATCAGATTCAATTTCACAGCAATTTGATTTCAACCCAGCATTTTAACAGAATGGAATAACCAGCTTGCTGACATGACATGCTGCAAAAATGTTTCCTGTCGTCTCTGTCTCAAGATTTTATATCAACATTTTAGTGGTAGACCTAGCTATTACTGTAAATGTTTCTACTTTAAATGCCAGCAATGAAACATCTGTTATCACAGACAGGAAAACTGGCACTGTATCAGTGATACCTGACAGATATCAGGCTGATAAGAATACAAAGCCATAGATGAAAATTTGAAAAGATCAAAGACTAAGACAAGACAGAATTACAGAGATCGGGACTTGAGTATCGTCACTGTAGGAACTTTTTCTCTGCAGTTGCCTTGCATGTTGCTTTGCACCTCCAGCTTCTGGGTTCAATTCCCACCTCGAGGATTGTTTCCATGGGAGTCTGCATGTTGTCCATGGGAGTCTGCATGTCCATGTGGGATGCCTCCCTGTTCTTGGTAGGTTTCCATTGGGTACTCCAGTTTCCTCCCACATTCCAAAGACATACAGATTAGGTTAACTAGTGTCTCCAAGTGCCCTCACGACCCTTTATCGAGGCTAAAGCCGTATAAACTATGAATGAGTGAGTGAGGAGCTTGTTAATGCTGATATAGGCGGACATGAATAGTGTTTGTATGAAATGGAAAGAGATACAACACAGTCAGGAATGCATATTTAATATGCATGTATGTCTTCCCGACCTACATGCATATTATGTTATAATTCTTATATTGAGGAAAAGACAGGAGGCAGAGTTGGAGGTAGCAGAGCTGAAGATGTTGAGGTTCTCCTTGGGAGTGACAAGGATGGATAGGATCAAGAATGAGTTCATCAGACGGACAACCCATGTGAGATGTTTTGGAGATAAAGTCAGAGAGGCCAGATTGAGGTGGTTTGGACATGTTCAGAGGAGAGATGGTGAATATATCGGTAGAAGGATGCTGAGGTTGGAACTGCCAGGCAGGAGGTCTAGAGGAAGACCAAAGAGGAGATTTATGGATGCAGTGAGAGAGGACATGAAGTTAGTTGATGTGAGAGAAGAGGATGCAGAGGATAGGGTTAGATGGAGGCAGATGATTCGTTGTGGCGACCCCTGAAAGGGAACAGCCGAAAGACGAAGAAGAAGTCTTCCCGACAGGTGGCAAAACAAGCACAAATTACAAACTGGTTTTGAAAACAAAAAAACAAAAAATAAAACCCAGTTCTACAGTGCTGGTGCATTTGAATATTTGAATGTCACACCCCTTGATGTGCAGGCAAAACACACACACACGCAATAGTATAATTTGTGTATTATTTTACTTTTGCATCTTCCAGTTAGAGTCTTTAGTAAGACTGCAAAGAAAGTTTCAATGTATTTTTACCAAGGTGACAGCTTGGCTTTGTCTGACCTCACTGTGCTGAAAGTCTGCAGCTTGATGCCTAGAATCCAATAGCAATTTAAAATCAACAGCCAACAAATCGATGTGTCTGTGAAACAGGTAGAAGGTAGAAACTATGTTGGGCTTCAATGCGCAACATGATGTCAACATGTTTGAAATTAAACTTACAAAATCTCTGGCTTGTTCGCCATGTTCAACGCAACACCTGCCGCAGAAAAGATCAACTGGAATGATGCAATGCTGAGACTGTTAAAGCCCTTTGCTCTCCTGTTGCATTTTTAAAGCCCTAATTTAGTTAAAAAAAAAAAAAAAAAAAAAAAGTCAACCCTTTCTGTCGCATATATCATTTCTCATCGAGTAGCCTCTGATATTTCAGTTGATTGTTCAGGGTTTTGCTTTTAATCATTCATGCGACGCTTAGAAACATATACACAATTCATTATTAGCCTTTAAAATTGATAAAGCACTAAAGCCGTACTCCTGGGAAGCATTTGTCAGCCCGAGCTGCGGCAACTAAGCTCATGTTAAATATTCTCTCATCTTCATTAGAGCCCATCAAGTGGACTAGAGCAAATCATTTTCTATTAAATATTTATCAAATCTGATTAAAGTAACTAGCCCTGACATGATTTGAATAATTATCTACACATTTCCACAAAGTGTTTATGTCACGTTCTGCTATGGTGTTGGACTGTGGGCTGGGTGTTGATGCATAGATGCAGAGGGGATGCAGTGAAACGCAAAGAGTCTTTAATAATCAAACAAACAAAAAGCAAACATGAACATGAACCACAGAGGTTGGCTAAAAACATGGAGCATGCTAACAAACAAGAACTCAAAATACAAACAGACTCGGGATGACATGATCTAATACAGTACAGACATGGGGATACTAACTGGACGAGACAAGACATACTAAACAGCCTAGAGGACTAAACACAAGGGACTATGCATGCAAGGGATAAACAAACACAAGACAGGCTTGGCTAGGTCTATTGGCTGAGCTGCACATTAGCTGCTAAGCTAGCTCATAGCTAATCAGACTAATGGCTACACCAGCCAGTAGCCTGAGACACAAGGGAATGCACAGACAAGGTACACAGCAGACTAGGTATGAAACAGACTAAGAACTCTAAAGGTTAGTGGCTAAAGATGTTAGTACCTAAACAGACTAAGAGCTAAGCAGACAATGAGACTAGACAGACACGAAGACTAGACAGACTAAGATCTAGACATGTTAGCATCACCCTCATTAGTATTGAAACAGACTACTAGCTAAACATGCAATGGGGGTTACTTACACAAAAGGGTAAACACAAAAGGCTAATTCTCCTAGAGGCTAATCCTGCTAGGAGACACAGAGACAAAGAGACATAAACTAAATCAAAGCAAATACAAACTTAACTTAAAATGCTCCTGAAACAAAAAGGCCAACCATACTGTTTAAACTAAAACAGAAAAGAACAAAACAAAACCCACATAACAGAAATCAATGCTCGACCCAGCTTCCCAGAACAAACAGGTATTTATGCTTATACTAATTGCATCCTCGGTTCAGCTGGGCATCTGCGTCAGCTGACCGAGGTGCCTTCTGGGAAACTGGGTCTACAACAAAAACTACAAATTAAAACACTGCCCTCTAGTGGGCAACCCTCACAGTACCCCCCCCCCTTAAAAACGCTCCTCCGGAGCGCTAACGGAGGTCCTGGGTACCCTTCCCCATGTCCCGGGTCATTCCACCCGACTGCGACGCCGACGAGCAGGCTCCCCAAGGTGGGTGGGAGGGTGGGCGAGCTTGAATTGCCGCCAAAGCCAGGCACCGGGTGCAGCAGCGGCCTGCACCCGAGGCTGGGTGGCGTAGGCAGCAATGGCTCGTCCTCGGGGCTGAGTGGCGGTGAGCTCATGACGTCGTCGGGTGGCGGAGGCAGCACTGGGCCGATGCCGCAGGCCGGGCGGCGGAGGCAGTGCCGGATCGCTGGTGTAGGCCGGGCGTTGGAGGCAGTGCTGTGTCGCTCTTGCCGGTGGAGCGTTGCCTGCAGCACTGAGTCGCCCTCCAAGTCGGGCGGCCGATGCAGCACTGTGTTGTCCTCACGCCGGGCGGCCTCTGCAGTACTGTGGCCTCCTTTGACACCGGGTGGCGATGGAAGCACGCTCTCGAAGTCCAGCGGTGGTGGGTCGCTGTCACCGCTGCGAACGAAGCTAGAGAGCGTGGTGAGGGTTTTCCCTGGCGAGGTCCTGGCTGGGCTCTGGGGACATGAAGACGCCCCTGCGGCGCGCTGGCGGAACTGGAGCCTCCCCTGAGGCGCGCTGGAGAACTGGAGCCTCCCGTGAGGCGCGCTGGCGAAACTGGAGCCTCCACTGAGGCGCGCTGGCGAAACTGGAGCCTCCACTGAGGCGCGCTGGCGAAACTGGAGCCTCCACTGAGGCGCGCTGGCGAAACTGGAGCCTCCACTGAGGCGCGCTGGCGAAACTGGAGCCTCCACTGAGGCGCGCTGGCGAAACTGGAGCCTCCACTGAGGCGCGCTGGCGAAACTGGAGCCTCCACTGAGGCCCGCTGGCGAAACTGGAGCCTCCACTGAGGCCCGCTGGCGAAACTGGAGCCTCCACTGAGGCCCGCTGGCGAAACTGGAGCCTCCACTGAGGCCCGCTGGCGAAACTGGAGCCTCCACTGAGGCCCGCTGGCGAAACTGGAGCCTCCACTGAGGCCCGCTGGCGAAACTGGAGCCTCCACTGAGGCCCGCTGGCGAAACTGGAGCCTCCACTGAGGCCCGCTGGCGAAACTGGAGCCTCCACTGAGGCCCGCTGGCGAAACTGGAGCCTCCACTGAGGCCCGCTGGCGAAACTGGAGCCTCCACTGAGGCCCGCTGGCGAAACTGGAGCCTCCACTGAGGCCCGCTGGCGAAACTGGAGCCTCCACTGAGGCCCGCTGGCGAAACTGGAGCCTCCACTGAGGCCCGCTGGCGAAACTGGAGCCTCCACTGAGGCCCGCTGGCGAAACTGGAGCCTCCACTGAGGCCCGCTGGCGAAACTGGAGCCTCCACTGAGGCCCGCTGGCGAAACTGGAGCCTCCACTGAGGCCCGCTGGCGAAACTGGAGCCTCCACTGAGGCCCGCTGGCGAAACTGGAGCCTCCACTGAGGCCCGCTGGCGAAACTGGAGCCTCCACTGAGGCCCGCTGGCGAAACTGGAGCCTCCACTGAGGCCCGCTGGCGAAACTGGAGCCTCCACTGAGGCCCGCTGGCGAAACTGGAGCCTCCACTGAGGCCCGCTGGCGAAACTGGAGCCTCCACTGAGGCCCCCTCACCTCCAGTTCAGTCCCCTGTTTTGACGTGGGGCAAGCGGATTATCCACTGTCAGCTTGCCCCGGTGCTATGGTCCCAGCCCCCCCCCCAAAATTTTCTCCCGGGGGGCCCCTCTGCTATGCCTCTTATTAGGTCGAGCATTCTGTCACGTTCTGCTATGGTGTTGGACTGTGGGCTGGGTGTTGATGCATAGATGCAGAGGGGATGCAGTGAAACGCAAAGAGTCTTTAATAATCAAACAAACAAAAAGCAAACATGAACATGAACCACAGAGGTTGGCTAAAAACATGGAGCATGCTAACAAACAAGAACTCAAAATACAAACAGACTCGGGATGACATGATCTAATACAGTACAGACATGGGGATACTAACTGGACGAGACAAGACATACTAAACAGCCTAGAGGACTAAACACAAGGGACTATGCATGCAAGGGATAAACAAACACAAGACAGGCTTGGCTAGGTCTATTGGCTGAGCTGCACATTAGCTGCTAAGCTAGCTCATAGCTAATCAGACTAATGGCTACACCAGCCAGTAGCCTGAGACACAAGGGAATGCACAGACAAGGTACACAGCAGACTAGGTATGAAACAGACTAAGAACTCTAAAGGTTAGTGGCTAAAGATGTTAGTACCTAAACAGACTAAGAGCTAAGCAGACAATGAGACTAGACAGACACGAAGACTAGACAGACTAAGATCTAGACATGTTAGTATCACCCTCATTAGTATTGAAACAGACTACTAGCTAAACATGCAATGGGGGTTACTTACACAAAAGGGTAAACACAAAAGGCTAATTCTCCTAGAGGCTAATCCTGCTAGGAGACACAGAGACAAAGAGACATAAACTAAATCAAAGCAAATACAAACTTAACTTAAAATGCTCCTGAAACAAAAAGGCCAACCATACTGTTTAAACTAAAACAGAAAAGAACAAAACAAAACCCACATAACAGAAATCAATGCTCGACCCAGCTTCCCAGAACAAACAGGTATTTATGCTTATACTAATTGCATCCTCGGTTCAGCTGGGCATCTGCGTCAGCTGACCGAGGTGCCTTCTGGGAAACTGGGTCTACAACAAAAACTACAAATTAAAACACTGCCCTCTAGTGGGCAACCCTCACAGTTTATTTAAACTTGCTGATTGTTCTGCAGCCTGAATATTAAATAACTGTTGACTTTTTTTTTTGCTCATTCGTTTTTTTTTTCTCTAATCTTTTTGTCCCCCCAGCACAGTAGCATGGTCTGGTCTTAGAATAGTGAATTTAGGATTTCTGCTGTTGAAAACATTCATACATCACAACAGATTGCTCAGTTCTCAACAGATGGGTCTGGTGCATCAATTGATCCACTATCAACAAATTTATCACACAGCAGAGAGACAAGCCAAACCCTGAACCATCCCACCGTCCATAATTGAATATTGTAATTATGGCAATGCTGTTCCTAACCAGAATATTCAATATTTTTGATGCGGAGGAGGGGGGAAAAAGTATTTCAGTGCACAGTGTAGTCTGAACAAACAGGACTTCAATGAAATAAAATTTTTTTTTTGGTGGTGTAGTTCTGATATTGGTTCTATATTTCTATAAATGTATTGCTTAAGCAATATAACATGACAGTGCTGTTGTACTGAATATCAGCACAGCTCCAAAGCAGTTGTAGACTTGAGAGTGCAGCCTGTGTACTGAAGATATCACAGCTGAGATATTCAACAAAACACATTATGAAGTGTGATACCACTATTACACAACAGTTCTACAAATGCCATTTATTATTTTTTTAATTCAACCAGTTTTTGGTGTGACTGACACATATATTTCCACAACTAGAGTTAGTTTATGCTACGACCCTTGGTGGTCTAGGGGTATACGGGTCGCACACTTTGTTAGACATTGGCAAGTTAAATTCCCAGCACGGGTTGGAACCAAAGTGATGATAAGCTCAATACTTTATTAGCAAATGGTGTTTATTTCCATAAGGTACAAGAGAAATGGAACCAAGTGAGATATTTACAAATCAAACCAATTGTTTAAAGTCAGGCACTAATCAAAAGACTGGCAATGGGTGCGGCTGAAAATAAACCAAAAACCAAGTCTAACTAATCACAATTTCCCTCCCCATCTAGTCTCCTCTAAAAATAAAAATAAATAATATAAAGGGAAAGAAAAAAATAATAATAAGATGAGCAAAAACACCCTAACTGGCTATGCTATCTAAATCAAAAAGGATATATAGGTTGGCACTCACCCTCTTACCCAGTGTATCTCTCTAGACAGCAGGTTACCTACATGTTGACATGTATACCACGTGGCTTACTTCCCTAAACCAGTCTCTCAACCGCAAAGATTACCAACATATTGGCTGGGGAAAAACAAAGTGTGGCCAGGACAAAGTGAGTCTCAAAACTGCCTCTAATTCCTGAAATAACTTCTTAAAAGCCAGCTGGAGGATTGGGATGGGTCGAAGTACTGGGATGTGGAGCAGCCAATCAGAAGAGTGGAATGCCGGGATCGGTTGACGTACTGAGATGTGGAGCAGCCAATCAGAAGCAGCAAGCACTGGATGGAACCACTAAGAGACCTGAAATAAGAGAAAAAGGGCAACAGACAAAAACAAGTACCACCCAATAATGTTTTGGAATGTAACAGGGGTAAAAGTGGTTTTAAATTCTTACTGGTACAATGCAGCCTAAAGCATGGAGGGAGGTGGTGGGCAGTCCTGAGAAATTTGTGAGATTTATTTTACATTTCCACTCATTCCACTTTAAAATATCAGCCAACTTCCGGGTTTTTGTGGGTAAATAACCCTAGTTAATGTAATTAACAATTGTTGGAACACCCGTCATGTGAAGTGATACATATAGTTAAACCCACCAGTGCTGTTATACTCATTAAATCACTTAAATCATCTCTCATACTGTAGAAAGCCTCTCACCCATCAGATTCTACAACTCAGTCTGAACTAACGTTTGTATAATTCATAACACAATAAGTCCCCTACATACAAATGAGTTCCATTCCAAGAGCTCGTTTATAAGTCCAATTTGTTAGTAAATCCAACTAACATTGTCAAAGTACTATGTTATGTATACTGTTATTGCTTTACGCTTCTTAGCAATAGCAGCTTCATTGCCACTGCATTTAAGCTTGTCTTCGGACATCCTGGTTTTTTACTGCACTTACCGAGGATGCACACTGCATGGACGTGACAATGTATCCTGGACATGTGATCTAACTTATGCGATTGAACATGCGCAAATGCGTGTTCGTATCTTCAAAAACTTTGTAACTTGAATGTTCATATGTTGGGGACTTGCTGTATTACAATAGTAAAAAGTATTTAATTGCCAAAAGTCATAAAGATCATTTGTTCCTTAAATGCAATATATTTACACTCAATGAGATTCCAAATATTTGTCATTTATGAGATTTCATTCATCACATTCACATCAAAAATACTAAGCATGCCAGCTGATACAGTGACCGACACAAACCTACGTTAATTTAACTTTAGGACTTCTCCTGCTGAGCTTGGCAAATTAACATTCAATATTATCCGATTTTGTGGCAAAAACTGTGCCAAAATGTTTTGTGCCAATTTAGCTTTTACAGAAATTAAATATGTTAAAATGTTTGATGTTAGTTGCAGCACTATAAACATAACACATTACTGGGAACCTGCTTGGGATGAGGTGAAAGCATCTAAATAGGTGTTTTAGTGTGTTTTCGTTGCCTTGCTTTTAAGATATATTTATAACAGAAAGTGCCATTAACCACATTAAACCAAAGAAATAAATATTAAGTTGCTATTCATGTTCTTCTGCTTTGTTGTTTTGTTCAAGCACTGTTTTATCATTTAATGAGGCATCTGTTCTTTGTATTAGTTTCTGTAAATGGAGGACTTTAAAGTTTAAGTATAAACAGCTCATGCCCATATTTTGGTATATTATTGATCATTTATTTTACTGAAAATAACATGCTTATTTGTGTTATCACCACTTATAATCAAGTTGGTGTGCTCATATATCCCACAGCATAGAATCATCCTTATAGAACTAATGTATAATGTGTGGGCTGATTTTATTGATGTGAAAAAAATATATATAATAAATAATAATAATAATAATAATAATAATAATAATAATAATCACCTGGGCTCATATTCACAAAGCTTCTTAAAATTCTCTCAGAGAGCTCCTATCTTAGCGTAAAAAGTCCTAGCTGGGAGTCCTAAACTAAAAGTGATTTAGGAAACTTCTAAGAGCAACTTTGAGTAAGGAAAGTACAAAAACTTTTATCTTAGTGAGGAAGTTTATTAGTCAGTTTATTTAAGTTACACGTTTGGATGGTACAGTATGTAGCCAACAATACAAGACAAATGGAAGGAAGTAAAAGAATAAAATAAACAAATTGAACAAAAGAGCAACCCTAACCCTAACCCTAACCCTCTTAAAAGTCCTCCTCTCTGCTCTTAATTTCTACCGTAGAAGCTGTTTTTAGGGATAAGATGTTTCGTGAATCATTTTTATCTTTACTAAGATTTAGTTCTGAATTTAAGAGGAAATTCTAAGAAAATGTCATAATAATTTAAGACTTTTCTTAAAACTTTGTTACTAGAAGCAACTTTTAGGCTTAAGTAGATTTGTGTATCTGATTACACATACAGATACAGATTTTGTGAATACGGGCTCAAGTTCAACTAAAGCTCAGATTTAAAAACATAAAATCACTTTAAGAGTAAGTAGTGAAGGAGAAAAAAACAAACAAACAAACACAAACAAACAAACAAACAAATTAGGGGCTAACAGAAAACAGGTGAAGCCACTGTGCGAACAGATGTTATGGCATGACAGGACTGGGGCAAGAGACAACCTCTAGTTCTGAAAAATGAGTCGACCGCAGAAGTGCCAAAATGTGCAGTTCCTTGAAATGACCACTAGGAGTTGGCTTCAAAAGAGAGACTATACCCATAGACTCCCATGTTAAAATGTCTAACTTTACAACAAATATAAACATGTTTGCTGCCTAATAAAAATTACGGTTTTGGTCCCCATAGCTACAGTTCCCATTGATAACAACTGTTTGGGGTGAATATGTTATGTAACTCATCAGGTAAAATTATATTTAGCCATAAGATTATGCATAATTTTGGGCATGGCCAAGTCAGCTCCTGCCAAGATGTTGAAAAGCTTCCACATCTCTCTTCAGAAAACCTGTGAGTGATGTCATGGTGGGTTTGTCCCATTCTCTCATTTAAAATTTTTTTTTTAATACAGTCTATAAAAATTTTATTTTATATACAGTATATCAGATTTCATCTGGAAAATTAATCTTTTAAAAATGCTTTTTTTTGCCATTAAAACAGTCACTCAGAATAAATGGGTAGGCCAAGTCCCAGTGCCCAGAGCGGCAGCTGGTACAGATGGAGAGAAAAGTGCTGGCCAGAAATTGGAGCTGGGCTGCAGGGTGAACTGAAGTTCAACTCAGTTCATGACAGCTGTTGCACACTGGATTCCACGTAAATATTCACAAACCTAAAGTCTTGTCTCTAACACTTCAGTGGACTTCCTGGTCCCCAAATCCATAATTTCCTCTTATGATTCATTTAGAAGTGTGATTCGGGCAAACCTAAAGTGCCTTCAAGGCTGAGTGTAAATATCTTTGACACTAGAGCTCCCCGTAGAATTACAAGTAGCTCTGGTTTTAGAGGCAGTTTTCAGTTATTAAATTTTCATTAGCTTAGGGAGTCAGAGGCATGATCATTAAAATGAGCTTTTAATAAAATAACTGTAATTAACTGAATGGTTATAACAAATGTCTTTCATTTTTTATTTAGGAGCGCTCCAAATACACAGACTAAATAAAAGAAAGGCTTTGTCATTACATTGGTCAGAACTTGCTCTTTCGATGATATATTTACATTTCATACATTGGAGGACCAGAAACCAGTCTCAGAAAAATTTGACTTTTTAGCCCATTTTGTCACAGCATCACGCAAAACTGTCTGGACAGAATTTAATGGACCTTTGCCACTCCTTCTGTATTTGCCTAAAGTCAAATCTGAGCCATAAATTAAATTAAAATCTTGTATAGAAGGGACGTTATGAGCAATTCCATGCCAGATCGTCTCAACAGAAGCCATCGCTTTTTGTGACGAATACAATGCTTTCGTCTTCGAAGTGGGTGTGGCTATACGCATCACTCAACAGAGCCAAAACAGCGATAGTTTACCATAATACACCAAGTATGCGGAAGACACAGAAATTACCATAATTTCCCTACAAAGCACCCAAATGCTCAACAAACACAAACAAATGGATGACACAGCATACAGCTTACTCCAAAAAAAAAAAAAAAAAAAAAAAAAAAAGCTATGTAACTTTTAAAAGGTTTGTCTCATATATTCTGAAACTGCTGCTATTTATAACTGCAGTAATGTGAAGCGCCATGATGAGATAAAACATGGGTCATTAGAGCAATAATAAAATTAAATACAGGAACTTGTGTATTTCGCTCACATCAAATCAAAACAATCAGGAGTGTTATTTGCTCAAATAAAAAAAATGAGTAAAAAAAAAATTATGTGCCGGATGTAATAATCTACTTAATAATCTAAGCAGGGACTATATTTGGCCGACAACAAGTAAGTTCTACAACTTCTAAACAATGCATATGATACTTCACCTTACAAAATTGTATTTCTTTGTATTAATAAGACAGACAGACATGTACCTGAGCTTCAAACTGAAATAATAATAATATCGCTAATTACATTAAAGCTGATCAGTTTATTATTAACTTTAACATTTTAACTATTTCTAGTCTTTACATGTTAACCAATGGGCACTAACGCTAGTGTGTAAATAGTAAATATCTCACAGACACACACAGTACATATACATATAGTACATCCATACATACTTTACAAGGAAAAAACATTACAGAAAATAATTTCAAGAAAAATGGTTAGACTGTTCAAATCTTAGGTCCAGCCAGCAGGACATTCTCCCTCTCTAAGAAAGATATGCACAGACTCACTGGATTATACTGAAATAACCAGGAAGCCAGGCCTTTTTTAAAGATATTTTCTGATTCAACAACAACAACAAAAAAATGAAGGCACAATCCTGTCAATTTATATTTGAGAGATTTATAGGCCTTCTTAACAGGAATGCTATTCCATTGCAATAGAGAACACTGAATGCTTCAACATTTATATATACAAAAAAAGAGAGATATCCCACTTTGCGGTCTACTATCCATTTGGTTTACTAGTTGACCCTAATGATTTCAGAGTTGCCCTATCTGCCATCTCATTAAAAGGATTTGTGCATACTCCAGCAATACTCAATCTAACATCAAATGATGACCTTGACAGAATGTGTGATCCTGATATCAAAGCTTCAGAATTGAAAGTTAATTATAAGAATCTGAAACCTGCACAGATTATGTAGTTCATGGGCATGAACCTTGACAGGTGGATCATGCAAGCCTTTTGAGAACAAGAAAGGGCCCTCTGGATTATAAAAGCAGTCACAAAATTACAAGCGACCACACATCTCATATATAGACTTTCTATATCTGGCATCAATGTTGACATTGCTGCATGTCAGATCATTTCAGTACTGCCTGAATGTTCAATGACTGTCAGATGTATGACAAAAGCTTGTGTCAGTATTGGTGACAAGAGCACGCTCAGAGGTGTTGCTCCAGTATGGGTTTTCTCTTTCCAGGTACGTATGCTTTTATGAGTGCATTTCTCCTTGCAAAAAGTTAAATGGTAATGGAAGATACTTCCCAGCAAGAGAATAAAAAACCTAAAATGAGGTTCTATTTCAGCATATCAAATTGAAACTAGTACTTGAGTTTTAAGTAATAATGTGCACTATAGTGCTCCATATTAACCACCGAAGGAGCACAAATTCCCAAGCAGGCAAAAATGGACTGGAAGTAAATGGATGTGAATGTCTGTGCTTGAAAGCTACATATCTATTGGATCAATATAAATCAGGCAGTGAATGCTCTGTTCAACAGAAAGTCTCTAGTGGGAAATCCACAGGGATGTGGTTCAGGTAATTTGGACCACCTATAGCAAAAACAAAAGTTGGTTTGTTTATAAAACAGACTGGCAACTGCTCCATGTACATGGACAGGGAACGCACAGAGGCTTTGGGACAGGGTGCATAGACACATTCTGGAAGATAAAACTGCATTCTGGTTGGCTGCATATTTTTGACATAACTAACTGGGTCTTTCATTGCCCACTTACACCCGTTTTCCCAGGTTTCCACTGTTGCTCCCTGGACCACTAACTTTGAAACTAAATCCACACTCTTGTAGTGACCTTGCAGTTTTCCCAAGAGGTCAGGCACACACTTGTGCCAGTTGTATGGAGGAAGTTGAAAGTTGCTCGTTGTCTCGCATCTGTTGTGTACCATCCTACTACTAGTTTGTGTCTGTGCTAGTACATGTTTCGTTCCTGTCTAGTTTCTTATTTTGTTTTATTTTATTATTAAAGTCTTGACTTATGCACCTATGCCTCTCCTGCATTCCCTATATCGTAACAGAATGCAAGATCTAAAACAAGGCATAGTAGATGGGTCAGGAGGGTGGACAACCGCAAGCAAAGTGGCTCGAAATTAAGGTAAACATATGCTGTGCAGTGCAAGCCTTGGAGTGTCTGCAGGAGGTAATGGAGGAGAATGCAGCGCTCAAGGAGCAGCTCGCCCAGCTTGAAAAGAAGGCAAAATATACTCTCGAATAAGTGCAAATTCTTCACTTTTTTTAGCACTGAAAGCAGTGTGGAAGGCCATATTAGCTCCGAGCACCCCGCTGAGGGCACAGCCTGCCCCGAGCACCCCGCTGAGGGCACAGCCTGCCCCGAACACCCCGCTGAGGGCACAGCCTGCCCCGAACACCCCGCTGAGGGCACAGCCTGCTCCGAGCCCCACCCTGTGCCTTTGAGGACACCATGGGGCTTCAAGGAATTTATACTCACTCTGCCATGTGTCTTCGAGGGTTTTGTACTAGTTCCGCGGCCTGGCTTCGAGGATTTTGTGCTTGCCCCGGCGCCTGACTGAGGACTTTGACCCGTTTCTTTGGTTAGAAACATCTTGATCACTCGATCGGGTTCGAGGATGATTTGTCACAGCAAACTCCCACCCTTCCTTATGATGTATACCACAGCCCTGGTATTTGAAAGCCAGATAAAATATGTGAGGGGGTTGTCCTGGTCCACCGGTGGTGTGGGGGTATTATGTTCCGATTAATTCCTATATCGTAACAACACTGATCATCGGTGTGTAGTATTTACTGTAAGTACAGCACAAAGTACAAATACTTAAGTTATACTTTGGCCACTGAGAATTAATATCGTCAACCTTTACTTTCCACTCAGCAACACTTGTGCAGAAATTCCCTACTTATTACTTGAATATATTTTTATTGAAAGTAGTTGTTACTCCTTATGTTATGCATGGTCAACTGCTTCAATTGGAGCAACATTGACAATCACTAACTATTCTGCCTAATAAAAAAAAAAAAATCAACTCAATATGCAATGAGCAGCTCAAAAGCTTTCTAGAAATGAGAAAGCAAGAACAACTGCTCGGAAAAAGCCATTTTGAAAGCCATTGTTGTGCCTGCCACTAGCAAAAATTTTTTTTTGCGCGCATTGCTGGAAAAGTAGAGATGTACATGGACATATACAGTGACAAAATGATGTGACTCTAGTCCATGGGAAAAGAAAGGCAGTTCTTAGGAAGTTTGCTGTTGAACCCACTCTCAACCGGCACCAGACATGAACCATCACCTGGTTCACTTTAGTGAAAAAGGGGTATATGATAAAAATAAACACAACCCTATAATTGAGCCTTGAGGGATACCACAGTTAACTGGAGCAGGGGACTAAGAACATTTACCTATTTGAATTGTAAAGTTTCCATCTTTCATAGAAAAGGTAAATAATTTAAACACAGAGACATACAAACCAACTTCAACCTCTAAGCTTTTTTTTAACAGAATGGCAAGGTGGCCAAGCAGGACTAAAAAAGTTCAAGATACTGAGTGAGAGATCCTAAGAGAGAGAAGAATGTCAAAATAAACCTGAATCAAAGAGGACCCTACTATGTAGCACTCTAAAAACCAGACTGAAACTTATCAAAACTGTTGAAATTGTTAAAGTAGGATTAGATCTGGGAGAAGTAAACTTTTTCCAAAATCTTAGATGAATGGGAGTTTGTAGATAGGCCTGTAATTAGTAAGGCAATAGGGATTGCACAATTGCATGTTTAAAACTGGAAGGGATAAGTACTTTTGTTAGGGAACTGTTAGGGAATTAACAATAGCCAAAATAATAGCGCATAATATACAGAAAACTTAAAAGACAAGATAGTAGAACATCTAAAGAACAAATAACAGTTCATTGCAACCACCTTAAACAGTTGAGAGGACAACACTGGTTAAATGTACTGAAGGCAGCTAACAGAATGTGTTACTAAGGGATCAGTGTCTGGGGTAGAATGTGTGACCTTATGTCAATTTTGTCAACGACGAATTTCTGAACGAATTACTGAAACGGTTTCTGTAGTAAGAGCAAACAAAGTAGCAACAGTATTTAAGATAAAGTTAATGGTGCTGAACAGTGTTTTAGGTCTGTTAGTATTTTATTAATTATCTCAGCATGATAAGCTGCCGTAGCTGTCTTCACAGAGCTTAACAGTTTTAACAACAGTTAGGGTTGCATATGAGGCCTAGAGTTGTACAGGTGGAGTCATTTGCCCAGGGGCTACTGACAGTTTTATATTTATTTTAGATCTTTTAAATCTTAAATAAGCAACCCATTCAAAAGTATTTCTGGACAGAAGTGTGGGAAGACACAAGGTAGGTGAGTGGACATGCATGTGATGGAAGTGTCAGTAGCTGTGGCTAAATTTATAGATTGGATGAGGGAGTGGGATTGGGGGTTGGGTAGAGAGTGTACAAGAGAGCACAGAATCAAACAACCATAACAGGATCAACACACTAATATCAAAAACTTAAAAAATTAAATACTATAGGTGTTAAAGGGCAGAAAATATTAATATTTAAACCACGTATAAAAATTGTTAAAGTTAAAGCAAGCGGCTTAGTGGTTAACACTGTCTGCTTGTCCCTATAGTTTTGATTCCCACCTCAGGGTCTGTGTGCATAGAGTTTGCCTGTTTGCACGTGCTTAGTGGGTTTCCGATAACAGTCCACAAACATTCAGATTAGGCTAATTGGTGTTTGCAAATTGGCCGTAGAAGGTCTATGCACATTTGAATATTTACTGAATGTCCTACCATGGTTCGTAAAGTACAATGGTCACCATTGGCCTCCATGGTCTTTAATTGGATTTCAGAGCCTACTAGATGGACAGTCAAAGCAGGAGGCCAGATCATGAAATGTTCTAGGTTTAAGGTGGTCTGTGCATTAATTCACATACAGTAGAACAGGAGTAGAAGCATTAAATCGAGTTTCACCTCAGTAGAAGAGAAAGTATTGCCTTGTAAAGATCTGCATTTAACAAGAATCAGAATTTTATTTGTCACATACATGGTTGTACAAGTACAACAGCAGTGAAATGTGACTATGGAATGCACCAAATTCCAGACTATGGAGATTATAAAAAACAAACAAAAAACGACTATGATATGTAATTATACAGAATATAAATTATAATCTGTGATGTGTGCAAAGATGTGTCATAATGGTATTATTGTCTGTGCACCTGTGTGCTAAATTTATCAGTTATTGATGAGGCTGTGAGTTTCATGCCCTTATAATGCCCTTATTGGAGAAACACCTCCAATTCTTGGGGAGATGAAGAAGGTATAGTGAGTGGGACAGACTGATAGATTAATCAAATCAAATCCTTTGTCTGGAATGCAGAATGTACCTAACTTTCTCATAAAAAAAATAAGATTACACCATGGGTTCTAGATTTGGTGCAAAGCAGTTTATGCGGCATGTACATACAGTATGAAGAGGTTTTCACTTAAGACAACTTTTTCCCTGGCCATTATTGAGGTAAGACCAGAGGTGGAAAGTAACGAATTACATTTACTCGCGTTACTGTAATTGAGTAGTTTTTTTTGTGTATTTCTACTTTTTAAAGTAGTTTAAAAAATCTGTAATTTTACTTTTACTTAAGTACGTTTTGTTTGAAGTATTGTAATTCGCTACATTTTAAATCATATTCGCTACTGAGTAAAAAATAAATGAATAAAAATGCTAAAATAATGAAAATATTATGCTTTGTATAAATGCTCCGTTGCGCCGCGTGTGTGTATCATGTCCTGGTCGCGCGCCGCTCCAGACTCCACTCCAGGTTTTCTGACATCGGCATCTTCCTGACCTTCCACACGGTCGCTTCCGCCCTGAGTGACGTCATCGACTAGCGCGCACAATATACAATATAAACTGGAGAGACGCGGGAAAGAGGAAAGAGGTTGTGATTTTGGCGTTTTGATATTTGGTTGTGTATTCTGGTTAGACATTTTGCCTCCAATTGACTTTGATTATTGCTTTGTCGCTTTGGTTTGGTTGGTCTTTGTATATATTTGTAGATAATTTCATTGTTTTTGGTTTATGGAGTCCGGGAAGGTACCTGTATTTTTGTTTCTGGGTTTTTTTGTTGTTGTTTCTTTTTGCAGGTAATCTAGCTACTAAATATAAATACCATTTTGTTTGTTATTTTGGCCTGGGTCCATTCTGAATCTGATCCTCCTCCTGGTGTGTGTGTGTGTGTGTGTGTGTGTGTGTGTGTGTGTGTGTTTGTATATACAAACCTCATTATTTCATCAGTTAATGATTGGATCTAGTTCTTTCTGCCATATACCATCATTTCCATACAGTTTAAAATAGAACCCTGAACCATTCTTTTGCTGTTTGGCCCTAGACTGGGACGTAACACCATATTTAAGTGACCACTTTGATTTTCAAGCACAAGAAAGACAACAGCTTTATTATGCAAAGGTGTTCCTTCAGTTAAAAACAACTAGTTTGAGATTTATATCTGCTCATCTTTTTTGAACTATGCTAGAATGCCTCATCCCACCCCCGCTGTGTGTTTTTTTTTTTTTTTTTGATATTCAACAAAAAAAACACAAAAAAAAAACAGAGCCAGATCAATATACAATCGACACCCACAGCAAACATTTAAACACAATCAATAATCTGTTAATATAAGAGTGAACATGGAAACACCCAAGGGCAAAACAATTCAGCAAAAGAATCACCCCCACTGTTAAAAAATTTTTAATAAAAAAGTAACTCGGTAACTTTTACTCTGAGTAAATTTTTTAATGAGCTACTTTTTACTTTTATTTGAGTAGATTTTTATAAGGGTAACTTTACTTGTACTTAAGTAAAATTTCACTGAAGTAACAGTACTTGTACTTGAGTACAAAATTTTATTACTCTTTCCACCTCTGGGTAAGACAAGTAGATGAATTGCATGGAGACCAGATTTCAAACAAGACACACTGCAGCATTCTTGCCAAAGACACTGACACTGCAGCATATCAATAAACCTAACAACCTATCTGCTCTTGCAAATGAGAATGTGCTTGAGGCAGCCTTGTGTCCAGGGATGACTCTCAAGCGCTATGTGGAAGTGGCTACGAGCTGAAGGCTGTGCTTTGGGGAATGCCATAAGGGTGCTCCTCTGCCTAAAGACAACTTAGCCGATTGGATTAACGGAAGTGACTGTGCAAACAGAATTGAACACAGGTCAAGAGATGTCTCATTCCATTTCTTGCTCACTATGTGTACATGTTGGATAACTTGTATAGAGTGTCACTTGTAGAGATGTGTGACAGCGAGTTCAACGTCAACATTTGTCTGATTTTACAGAGAAGACATTGTTCTGTGAAAACTTATTTATTGTATATCCTGTATAGACTGCCTGGCCAAATATAAGGGCCTCCATCAAACAAGAAAACAGCTAAGAAAATTGCTGAAATTAATGGAGTTCATTCCATTATCATCAGATCATTAAAACCTGGACGGAGTGTTGAAACATCAACTCCACAGGAACAAAGGTAGTCAACAACTGTAAATGCTTTCGCACCTTATCGACACAAAATGCAAGTAATAAACAGAGACCCATAGTTTTGTAATGAATCACATGCACCAACATTTTTGAGTAAGTACGGTTTAGCTGTTAACACTCACCCTCACTCACTCATCATCTATAACGCTTTATTCTGTATACAGGGTAACAGGGGACCTGGAGCCTGTCCCAGGATATTCAAGGTAGGAGGCGGGGTACACCCTGGACAGGGTGATGATCACACAAGGGCGCACACACACACACACACACTATGGGCAATTTGATAGGGCCAGTTAGTCTAATCTGCTTGTTTCAGCCTCTTTGAATAGCAGAAATTTCTTAGGAGATTTTAATATCTAGTCATGCTTAAACATAGATAAATTACAATCTGAAAATAAAGGTAATCAAGAGTGTTATAGACATATTTATAGCAGCAAACTTTGGTGCATAACCTTTAATCATATACCTCTTGTACGTCTTGTAATATTTGATGATCAATAAATATTTTGTTGGAAATGTCACGAACTAACCGGGATGACCAGAATGATGATCGCGCTATCTGTCACGAACTAACCGGGATGAACAGATAGCCTTAGCAGTTAGCCCTGTAGCGTGAATGGTAAACCCAAACGCGGATAAACACGAGCAGGCAGGATAATCACGCGATTTATTATAAGGACTCTCACACACAATGAGCACAGGAAAGACACAATCTAACCCTAGTCCTATAAATACACACTCCGTCTGAAAAGATAACCAAGAAAGTGAGTACTCACATATACTGGAACGATTCCGAACAGACATGGGCTTAACTCAATGACAGAGCGATGTGCGCCGCCATCTTGTTTCCTTTTATGCTTTCAGCTTCGCGACCGCCTTACTTCCGGGTCCTAGTGCCGGTCGCGGCTGAGTGTGCATGACAGTACCCCCCCGTCCAGGACCGACTCCGGACGGTCCAGGGGTGGAGGATACCCGGTGACGGTAGTCCCTAATGAGCCCGGAGTCGAGGATGAAGCGAGCCGGAATCCAGGACCGCTCCTCGGGGCCGTAGCCCTCCCAGTCGACCAGATACTGGGTGCCCCTGCCCCGAGGGCGCGAGTCGAGGATCCGTCGCACGGTGTAGGCGGGACCGCCGTCAATGATTCGGGGAGGAGGAGCAGGGGGGGTGGGTGGAACCATGGGTGAGGTGGTGAATGGTTTCAACTGTGAGGTATGGAAGACGGGGTGGATCCGGAGCGCCGCAGGCAGCTGGAGCCGGTAGGTGACAGGGTTGATCCTGAGTGTTATGCGGTATGGCCCGATGAATCTTGGTGATAATTTTTTGGATTCGGTGTGCAGGTGGAGGTTCCTGGTTGATAGCCACACTTTGTCACCTACGTGGTACAATCGTCCCGGGGGGTGCCGGCGGCGGTGTTGGGCCACATAGTTGGCGTTGGTGCGTCGGATGGCGAGGTTGGCTTGGTGCCATAGCCGCCGGCACCGGCGAACCAACTGTTGGGCCGATGGTACGTCAACCTCCGGTTCCTGGTGGGTGAACATTGGAGGCTGGAAACCATAGCACACCTCAAATGGACTCAGGTTGGTGGCTGAGGAGACATGGAGGTTATGGGATAACTCGGCCCACTTGAGGTAGCGGGCCCAGGAGCGCTGGCGGTCCGACACAAAACATCTCAGGTAGCGCTCCAGCTGTTGGTTGGTTCGCTCCGTCTGACCGTTCGTCTGAGGGTGGTAGCCGGAAGACAAACTGCAGGACGAATCGATCAGACGGCAGAAGGCCTTCCAGAACCGGGCGGTGAACTGGGGACCTCTGTCCGAGACGATGTCCTTTGGGAACCCATGCAATCGGACTACGTGTTCCAGAATCAGCTCGGCTGTCTCCTTCGCTGACGGGAGTCCGGCGAGGGCCACCAGGTGCACTGCCTTGGAGAAGCGATCCACAATGGTCAGGATGACGTCTCTTCCATCTGAATCCGGCAGGCCCGTGATGAAATCCACGGCAATGTGGGACCAGGGTCGACGGGGAACTGGGAGTGGTTGGAGTTCCCCTGGAGTTGGTTGGTTAAGGTCCTTCGCCCTGGCACACATTGGGCACGCCCGAACAAACTCTGTGATTTCCCTCCTCATGGAGGGCCACCAGAAGGCCCGGCCGATGAAGGTGGTGGTTCTCCGGCTTCCCTGGTGTCCTGCGACGGGTGACGAATGGCCCCACTGGAGGACCTCAGTTCGGAGTCGTTCGGGGACAAAGAGCCGTCCGGGCGGCACACCTGCCGGTGCTGGGTCCCTGGTCAGTGCCTGGCGGACCCTCGTCTCCAGGTTCCACTGCAGGGGTGCGATGATGCGGGTAGGTGGAAGGACAGGCACGGGGTCCGCCCGGGGCGTCTCTCGCTCGTGTTGCCGGGAGAGGGCGTCAGCCTTGGTGTTCTTCGACCCCGGGCGGTACGAGAGGTGGAAGTTGAATTGTTCGAAGAACAGTGCCCACCGTGCCTGTCGTGGGTTCAACTGCTTCAAACTGCGAATGGTGATCAGGTTTTGGTGGTCCGTCCAGACGATGAATGGCTCACTGGCGCCCTGGAGCCAGTGACGCCACTCCTCCAAGGCCCACTTTATGCCCAGCAGTTCGCGGTCCCCCACACCGTATCGCTGCTGAGTGGGGTTAAATTTTTTGGAGTAGAAGCCACATGGGTGCAGCTTCTGGTCTGGACCTCGTTGGGAGAGAACAGCGCCGGCGCCCACCTCCGACGCGTCCACCTCCACAACGAACGGTTGGCTGGCATCTGGATGAAGCAGGATGGGTGCGGTGGTGAACAGATGACAGAGTCGATGAAAAGCTGAGATGGCGGTAGGGTTGAGTCGAAAGGAACTGTTGGAGAGCCTGGTAAGTGCAGTGAGCGGTGCTGCAACTGTACTGTAGCCCCGGATAAAGCGACGATAAAAGTTCGCAAACCCGAGAAAGCGTTGGAGCTGTTTGAGTGTCCTGGGTAGGGGCCAGTGACGTACAACCTCCAGCTTCTGCGGGTCCATGGCCACACCCTGGGGCGAGATGACAAAACCCAGGAACGTGGTGGAGTGCTCGTGAAAAGCACACTTCTCCAGCTTACAGTACAGCTGGTGGGCGAGCAATCTCTTAAGGACCGCTCGAACGTGTTTGGTGTGTTCAGTGGGGGTGCGTGAATAAATTAAAATGTCATCCAGATAGACAAACACCCATCGGCCTAGCATGTCCCTGAGGACATCGTTGATGAAAGCTTGGAAGGCCGAGGGTGCGTTACAGAGACCAAATGGGATGACCAGGCTCTCATAGTGTCCGGTAGGGGTGATGAAGGCTGTCTTCCACTCATCACCCTCTCTGATGCGCACCAAGTTGTAGGCGCTCCGGAGGTCCAACTTAGTGAACATGGTGGCACCAGAGAGGGCGTCCAGGGCTGAGTTGGTGAGAGGCAGCGGGTGACGATTCCGAATGGTGATCTTATTTAGCCCCCGATAGTCGACACATGGACGAAGTTCGCCCCCTTTCTTCTTTACGAAGAAGAACCCCGCGGCAGCCGGCGAGGAGGAGGGCCTGATGGTGCCATTTCGCAGGGCGTTGGTGACATACTCCTCCATAGCCTGGGTCTCGTTGGTAGAGAGGGAGTAGAGATGGCCGCGGGGGGGGCTGGAGCCTGGCTGGAGCTCAATGGCTAGGTCGTAGGGTCGGTGAGGTGGAAGGTGGCTGGCCCGGCGTTTACAGAACACTTCAGCCAGGTCTCGATAGGGTGGAGGAATGGCGTGGATGTCGACGTCGGGGGCCTCGGACTCCCTGGAACACGTCCCAGCCTGGGCCTGTAGGCATAAGTCGGTACAGGTCGGCCCCCATTGAAGGATCCGGTTCTGAGACCAGGAGATGAGTGGGTCGTGCTGTAAAAGCCAGGGATAGCCGAGGATGATGGGTGGAGATGATATGGGTGTGAGGTGAAATTGTATGGACTCCTGATGTTGGCCGAGGACGAGAGTGATGGGTAGAGTCTGCTGGGTGATGGGGCTGGATGAGAGGGGCCGCCCGTCGACTGAGATGATTCTCATTGGCTGGGATAACGCCTCAATCTTTACCCCCAATCCTCTGGCGTATGTTGAGTCAATGAAGTTACCCGCGGCACCGGAATCGATGAACGCGGCACTTCTGACCCGTTTGTGGCCAAGGTGGAGGGTTACCTGAACCGTGAGTCGAGTGGCGGTGTGATCGGTGGTGGCGGAGAGGTGTATGGTACCCGGGGAGTCTCTCCTATCTCTCACCGGGTCTGGGCGTTTCCCGGACGAGACGGGCAGGTGGCTCGGTGGTGCGCTGCTGAGCCGCAATAGGCGCACAGTCCCTCGCGGTAACGTCTCTGGCGTTCCGCCACGGTCAGGGAGGCGCGCCCTAGTTGCATGGGTTCCCCGGCTCCGGTGTCAACCACGGCAGGGGGTGGAGATCCGACACGTCCAGGAAAAGCTGTGGTGACGGTGGGTGGTGGTCTTGGTGCAGTGTGGGTATAAATGGATGGTGGCGACAGGGTTCGAGGTGCTGGCTTCGGACGAGAGAGTAGGCGCTGATCGACCCGGAGGACTAGCTGGATTAGCCCTTCCAGTGTGGCTGGGAGCTCTCGTCCGGCTAGCTCGTCTTTGATACGATTAGCCAGCCCCTCGAAGTAGGACGTCCGGAGAGCTGCGTCTCCCCAGGAGGTCTGGATAGCGAGGGTCCGGAACTCGGCGGTATATCTACTCACGGACAGTCCTCCCTGTCGCAGGTGGTAGAGCTTTGTGTCGGTCTCCACCTCGCCCGCGGGATGTTCAAATGTTAACTTGAGCTGACGGGTGAATTCGTTATATGAGTGCGCAGTGTCTGTGTCAGCGCGCAAGACTGCCGTGGCCCACTCTGCTGCCTGCCCTGATAGCAACGAGACGAGGAGTGCAATGCGCAGCCGGTCAGTGGAGTACTTGGTGGCATTGAACTCAAACACCAGTTCCAGCGATGTTAAAAACACACTGCATTTCCCATCCGTGCCATCCCATTTATCTGGAAGAGCTAGAAAAACGTCAGAAGGGGGGGGGGGGATGGTGCGGTGCCGCGACCGACGCGGCGGGCGGACCGCTAGCCAGCCCACTAACCGCCGCCCGAAGGCCCGCGTTCTCCTGCCTAAGCTCCGCGACCTCGCGGCGCAAGGCCGCGGTGTCTCGGACACTCCGGCGCAGAGAATCGAGCTCCGCGGTTAGCGCATTAATGAGCAAAGCATGCTGGTCAACCACACCGCGAAGGCGGGCGTAATCCGCTGGGTTTACTGCTGGCTCTGTCATTCTGTCACGAACTAACCGGGATGACCAGAATGATGATCGCGCTATCTGTCACGAACTAACCGGGATGAACAGATAGCCTTAGCAGTTAGCCCTGTAGCGTGAATGGTAAACCCAAACGCGGATAAACACGAGCAGGCAGGATAATCACGCGATTTATTATAAGGACTCTCACACACAATGAGCACAGGAAAGACACAATCTAACCCTAGTCCTATAAATACACACTCCGTCTGAAAAGATAACCAAGAAAGTGAGTACTCACATATACTGGAACGATTCCGAACAGACATGGGCTTAACTCAATGACAGAGCGATGTGCGCCGCCATCTTGTTTCCTTTTATGCTTTCAGCTTCGCGACCGCCTTACTTCCGGGTCCTAGTGCCGGTCGCGGCTGAGTGTGCATGACAGGAAAGAGTTAAAAATATGTAGTTTAGCACCTCCATATATTTACATGTCCATGTATGAGGGTGAGGCAAAAGATTATCCATGCTCTGGCTGTAGAATTTATTTTAATTATATTTTTGAAAATGCATAATTTTTTTGACAAGCTTCCTGACATTTAATACACTTTCTGCATCTGTCAAACAAGCTTTTGTATTCCCTCATTAAAAAAATGTTTTAGGCTGAGCTGCAACCACGAGTGCACCGATGTCTTCACTTCAGATGAAAGACCAATCAAGAGCAATAACAGGAATATAGTAAAGATGCTTTAAACACATCAAAATGAAGTTAGGGGTGATTAATATTTGAAAACCCTGCCCAAACCTCCTCTAATATCTGTGCCTTGTTTACAAATGTAAAAACATGACTCATTTTGGTGAAGTGAATAAGCTTGTTTTATTTTAATTAGTCATGGTTCTGCAAATTTCATTGGTATTTTCTCTCGTCTAACATACAAACAGTGGAATAAGAAAGTTGCAAACAGGAAATAAAATATCTAAAAATTTGCAGAGTGGTAGACCTCCAGGACCAGGATTAGGAAACCATAATCTATCAAAAGCAGTTCAATTATTTAAATGTCCCACTGCATGTTTTAGCACTATATACACAGCAGGGGCGGTGCGGTGGTGTAGTGGTTAGCACTGTCGCCTTGCACCTCCAGGGTCCGGGTTCGATTCCCCGGCCAGGCTCGATTCCCGTCTCTGTGTGCATGGAGTTTGCATGTTCTCCCCGTGCTTGGTGGGTTTCCTCCGGGTACTCCGGTTTCCTCCCACAGTCCAAAGATATGCAGGTTAGGCTAAATGGCGTTCCTAAATTGCCCGTAGTGTGTGAATGGATGGGTGAATGTGTGTGTGTGTGTGAGTGTGTGTGTGTGTGTGTGTGTGCCCTGCGATGGATTGGCACCCTGTCCAGGGTGTACCCTGCCTTGTGCCCGAAAGCCTCCTGGGATAGGCTCCAGGCCCCCCGCGACCCTGATCACAGGATAAAGCGGTATAGAATGAATGAATGAATGAATACACAGCAGGTTTGTGCTAGACCGTAGCTTTAAAGACACGCACTTTCCTATACGCTATGAAGAGAGAGAGAGAGAAAAAATTTAGCAAGCCAGATTTAAGTAAGATTGAAAATGGACTGGTCACAAAAACTATTATTGATTTATTCTTTTCATTTTGTACCAAAGCCCTAAACAGCAAGTGGTGAAAATGTGCACAATTTTAATTTAGTAATTTCATGTGCACAATTTTAATTTAGTAATCACTTTTATTTGAACGTTAAGATTTGTTAATTCATCCCTGGCTACGAGACAGGGTGCCAATCTATCGCAGGGCGTACACACACACACACACACACACACACGCACACACACACACACACTATGGGCAATTTGGGAATTTGAGCACCCGGATGAAACTCCTAAAAGATGCAAGGTGGGAATTGATCCCTCGACCCTGGAGGTTCCCCAAGATAACATTTTTCATTTTGGGTTAAAGTCCCATTATTTCCACTCCTACAGTATAAGTAAATGTTATGTTAGAAATCATACTGCTGCCATGACATCTGCAAACGGTACAATAGCAAGGCAGAGCTTTATCTGGATAATCTACAGAACTTCAAAAACAAGAAAAACAACAAGTTCACACATTACTGTTTTTATTGTAGAGTTATACAGAATGATCAGATGCTTAAGAACCTGAATATTACGGATTATGTTTTGAGAGTGGGCCTAAATGTAAAGCCCCCAAAATAGAGAGAATACATTATAAGGGCATGTAAAGTGTAATTCATTACAGTTATGAAAATAGTTAAATTATACATAGTCACTCTTTAATACAACTACTATAAATTAATGTCAACTTAAGTGCAGAGGTGTCAAGTAATGAAGTACAAATACTTCGTTACCTTACTTAAGTAGAAATTTTGGGTATCTATACTTTACTGGAGTAATTATTTTTCAGCCGAGTTTTTACTTCTACTCCTTACATTTTTCTACTCCTTACGCCGGGAGGGAGTCTCGCCCAGGGCGCAATTCAGTGTAGAACCGTGACTGCTGGTATCTACAGTATACTTCTACTCAAGTAATGAATGTGAATACTTTGGCACCACTGCTTAAGTGTATTCTGTACAATGACCCATGAAATTCATACCCTAGAACCGTTCCACATTGTCATGTTACAACCATAAATGTATCTTATGTGACGGACCAACTTGAAGTGGCACATAATTGTAATAAATGGTTTTCAAAACTTGTTACAAATAAAGTTTGGTGTGCATTTGTATTTAGCCCTCCTGAGTCAATACTTTTATAGAACCACCTTTCACTGCAATTACAGCTGCAAGTCTTTTGTGGTCCTGTATGTCTCTACCTGCTTTGCACATCCAAAGAATAAAATTTTTGCCCTGTTCTTCTGTGCAAAATAGCTCAAGCTCATTCAGATGGGATGGGGAGCGTTCGTGAACAGCAATTTTCAAACTTCAAAGGGACTTTCAACAAAGGCTTTCTTCTTGCCACTTCCATAAAGGCCTTGTGTAGTGCACGACTAACAGTTGTCCTATGAACAGATTTTCCCACCTGAGCTATGGATCTCTGTAGCTCCTCCAAAGTTACCATGGGCCTCTTGGCTGCTTCTCTCACTAATGGTTTCCTTGTCCAGCCTGTCAGTTTAGGTGGATGGCCATGGCCTTAGTAGGGTTGCAGTTGTGCCATACTCTTTTTTTATTTTTTAACAGAGCTCTATGAGATGCGAGATGTACAGTATATATATATATTTCTTATAACCCAACCCTGCTTTAAACTTCTCCACAGCTTTATCTCGGACCTGTGTGGTGTGTTCCTTGGGCTTCATGATGCTGTTTGTTCACTGATGGTTTCTAACAAACCTCTGAGTAGGTCACATAACAGCTGTATTTATTCTGAGATTAAATTAGACACAGGTGGACTCTATATACTAATTAGGTGACTTCTGAAGGGAATTGGTTCCTCTGGATTTTAGTTAGAGGCCTTAGAGTAAAGAGGGCATACCAGACTTTTCAGAATTATTATTAAAACCATTTATCATTTTCCTTCCAATTCACAATTGTGCCACTTTGTGCTGGTCTGTCAAATAAAATCCCAAGCAAATACATTTATGGTTGTGGTTGTAACATGACAAAATGTGGAAAAGTTCAAGGGGTATCAATACTTTTTTGCAAGGCACTGTAAATTAGCTTTTTAATAACTAAGTTGTTTTATTGAACCTTTTTCACCCCTAAAGACAAATAGTGATTTATATTTCCTACAAACAAATATTTGACACTGTTATTAATGTCAGAACTCTTTTAATACATATTTGATAATATTTGTAGACAATAAAAGCCCCCAGTCTCCTCCTGTAATGTTTAACAAGGTCAGAGACACTTGCACTGGGGTTTTATATGGATTTCCACCATTTTCAGATCCTTGGTTTCTAAGGTGTGTGAATATAGATCATGTCAGTATAGATTTCATGAGGTTTCAATGCATGATGCCAGTTATAGTTTACTGTAAATGATGCCTGGTACAGTTTAGCCTCTGTTTCAGCCATAAGAAATTCTTCTCAACTGTATTTTATAGCCCTATTATTTACATTTAGGCATTTGGCAGACGCTCTTATCCAGAGCGACTTACATTTTTATCTCATTATACATCTGAGCAGTTGACGGTTAAGGGACTTGCTCAAGGGCCCAACAGTGGCAACCTGGTGGTCGTGGGGTTTGACTCTGAGACCTTCCGAACCATAGTCTAATGCCTTAACCACTGAGCTACCCCTGACCACTATAATAACCTCTATTATCTGTTTGGTGTGGATTCTAAACAATCTGCATCTTTCGTTTTGAAAATTATTTGGCCTTTTCGTGGTAATGGCTGAAAGGGATTTCAACATCTTAAATTTTATATGTTTATGAAATTTCATGACTAATGTCTATGGAGAAACGTCCATTTTTCTAACCATACTATCTGAGCGGAAATATCCACTAATATTCATTCATTCATTCATCTTCTATACCGCTTAATCCTGTGTTCAGGGTCGCGGGGGACCTGGAGCCTATCCCAGGAGACTTCGGGCACTAGGCGGGGTACAACCTGGACAGGGTGCCAATCCATCGCAGGGCACACACACATACACACACACTCACACACCCAATCACACAATACGGGCAATATAGTAACGCCAATTAGCCTAACCTGCATATCTTTGGACTGTGGGAGGAAACCGGAGTACCCGGGGAGAACATGCAAACTCCATGCACACAGAGACGGGAATCGAGCCTGGCCGGGGAATCGAACCCAGACCCTGGAGGTGCAAGGCGACAGTGCTAACCACTACACCACCGCGCCACTCTATCCACTAATATGGAAATGATTAATGAATTCATCTAAATACAGGTCCTTCTAAAAAAAATTTGCATATTGTGATGAAGTTCATTATTTTCTGTAATGTACTGATAAACATTAGACTTTCATATATTTTAGATTCATTACACACAAACTGAAGTAGTTCAAGCCTTTTATTGGTTTAATATTGATGATTGTGGCATACAGCTCATGAAAACCCAAAATCCCTATCTCAAAAAATTAGCATATCATGAAAAGGTTCTCTAAACGAGCTATTAACCTAATCATCTGAATCAACTAATTAACTCTAAACACCTGCAAAAGATTCCTGAGGCTTTTAAAAACTCCCAGCCTGGTTCATTACTCTAAACCGCAATCATGGGTAAGACTGCCGACCTGACTGCTATCCAGAAGGCCATCATTGACACCCTCAAGCAAGAGGGTAAGACACAGAAAGACATTTCTGAACGAATAGGCTGTTCCCAGAGTGCTGTATCAAGGCACCTCAGTGGGAAGTCTGTGGGAAGGAAAAAGTGTGGCAGAAAACGCTGCACAACGAGAAGAGGTGACCGGGCCCTGAGGAAGATTGTGGAGAAGGACCGGTTCCAGACCTTGGGGGACCTGCGGAAGCAGTGGACTGAGTCTGGAGTAGAAACATCCAGAGCCACCGTGTACAGGCGTGTGCAGGAAATGGGCTACAGGTTGCAAATTTTGCATGTCATTCGGAAATCAAGGTGCCAGAGTCTGGAGGAAGACTGGGGAGAGGGAAATGCCAAAATGCCTGAAGTCCAGTGTCAAGTACCCACAGTCAGTGATGGTCTGGGGTGCCATGTCAGCTGCTGGTGTTGGTCCACTGTGTTTTATCAAGGGCAGGGTCAATGCAGCTAGCTATCAGGAGATTTTGGAGCACTTCATGCTTCCATCTGCTGAAAAGCTTTATGGAGATGAAGATTTCATTTTTCAGCACGACCTGGCACCTGCTCACAGTGCCAAAACCACTGGTAAATGGTTTACTGACCATGGTATTACTGTGCTCAATTGGCCTGCCAACTCTCCTGACCTGAACCCCATAGAGAATCTGTGGGATATTGTGAAGAGAAAGTTGAGAGACACAAAACACAAGAATCTGCAAAAGGATTCAACTCGGATTTTCAGAAGTGACGTTCTCTAGGGTTTATAGAGGATTGTGTGCAAAAGTGAAAATATAGTGCAAGTATACTTGATTTTCATATGGCCAGTTCTCAAGTATGCTAGTCAAGTATGGGCTAGACTACCTAAAGGTCTCTCTGAGGAGTTAAATGATCCAATCGGATAATAGGCATTTCGACTTCAACTCTCCCAACATTGAGTGAGAGCCTTAATGAAGCCGCAACACTTACTTTTACTAAAAAACTCATGGACAGTTCATCACCGGTGCCTTGTTTCCTGCCTATGGCTCCAACACCTACTTATTCCCTTTGGGGGCACAAGACATTTGCTATACCCAGGAATAAAACTAAATGGCATGAACTCTCCTTTATTGCTCTAAAACTGTTGTACAGTATAGATAACTTACATGTGCTTGATTAGGATGCCTTTTCTGAGTATTTGTATCAGTATATACAAATATTTTTGTATTTTTCTTATTTTATTTTGCGTGTATATTAATTAATTTATCTTTGTATATCAGTTATTTTTTACTTGTTTTATACTAAGTAAATGATTGGCTTATGTGTATTTGAGGGTTGTGTGCTGCAATATTCTGTTTTGCCAAATTTTAAACAAATAAACCAAATTGGGTCCCTTTATGACCACTGTTTAATATGCCATGTCACAAAGCTAAAATTATCTCAAACTGGTTTCTTAAGCATGCCATTGAGTACTGTACACTGTATTCTAACGGCCTCCACAGTCAATCCAATTAATCTCCAACAGGAAGATTTGCTTCAGGGATGTGCATCCGAGAAATGACATCATGACAATATGGTCCAAAATCTCTAATCAATGCTTTCAGAAGTTAAATCTGTGCAATGAAGAATGCAGAAGTTCTGAAGGCAAAATTGGGTCCAAACCATTATTAACAAGTAACTGGTCTGCGAGTGGCGGCACGGTGGTGTAGCGGTTAGCACTGTCGCCTTGCACCTCCAGGGTCCGGGTTCGATTCCCGGCCAGGCTCGATTCCCGTCTCTGTGTGCATGGAGTTTGCATGTTCTCCCCGTGCTTGGTGGGTTTCCTCCGGGTACTCCGGTTTCCTCCCACAGTCCAAAGATATGCAGGTTAGGCTAATTGGCGTTCCTAAAATTGCCCGTAGTGTGTGATTGGGTGTGTGAGTGTGTGTATGTGTGTGTGCCCTGCGATGGATTGGCACCCTGTCCAGGGTGTACCCCGCCTAGTGCCCGAAGTCTCCTGGGATGGGCTCCAGGTCCCCCGCGACCCTGAGCACAGGATTAAGCGGTATAGAAAATGAATGAATGAATGGTCTGCGAGTGTTTTGCAAGAAGAGTTAAGTTTTAACTTGTTTAAGTTGATGACTTTAAGTTGATGACTTGCAATACGAGTAGTTAGTATACGCTTTGACTGCCAGGCATCACAAGATCACAACTGAGTAAATTGTTCTTCTCTCTCTCTCTCTCTCTCTCTCTTTTGTGCTGCGTGATTGTGCTCAGTCTCAGTGCATGTGGCTCACTCATATCAACATCCGCATACTGTTTACTATAACATTGTGTTCAGCATTTTTTTATTTTGTGTTCAAGTGTAGTGACTGTTCTTTTGTAACTGTACTGCAACAACAGCCCCCATGATGAAAATGGTTAAAAGGGCTGTAGTAGTGCGGTAGATGAATCTGTTTAACGACAATGCAATTTACTAAAGGAGGCAAAAGCAAGTGTCATTAACTAGGTTCCTTGTTAAAGTCATGCAAAAAGAAAAAGGCTGCAGTGAGCCAACAAATAGCAGTGATTCCATTGGTGATAGTGAAAGTCGCCCTAACCGCCCTAACCCTAGTCGCAATAACCCCTTCCCTCTCTCTCTCTCTCTCACCAGCCATTATACTTTTTTTAAAAAGGTAAAGTGCAGATTATTCATTCATTCATTCATTCATTTTCTATACCGTTTAATCCTGTGTTCAGGGTCGCGGGGGACCTGGAGCCTATCCCAGGACATTTCAGGCACTAGGCGGGGTACACCCTGGACAGGGTGCAAGTGCAGATTAATTTAACTTAATATTTTGTATTAATAATTTCTATATAAATATTTTTGGGTTGTGGAACAAATCATCAAGTTTCCATTATTTCTTATGGGGAAATTTTTGCTTTGGGTTACAAGCACGTTTTTGGGAATGAATTATGCTTGCAATCCAAGGTGGTACTGTATTTAGTTATAAAATGCTGCCCACTGTATGTACTACAGTATATAACATAAAATGCATGACTGGATTACCATTGTCAGGTCTGCATCATAATTAGTCTGTAATTAATTAATTTAATAATGACTGGTGCATTTTTTTGTATGTTAGTAATTTAAATAGCAAACATGCCATTTTGGTATTTGTAATAATTCTGTTCAATCAAAAAAGAAATGCAATGTTTTATCATTATCTAATTTATTTCAGTTTAGATGCAACCAAAAGGAAAAATGTATAAGTGCAAATAAAATATTTATTGTAGATAAATTAATCATCATTATTGTGAAATATAAGCATGTTGATAGATCTCCTAATTCTGAAATATTTTCAGAGTATTTGTTGTAGGATATGTTTTTCCATTCCGTTCCTTATTTCGCTCTTCATTTAAACTTAGACTTTAAACTGTAGCCTTTTCAAACTTATCAAGTACCCTTTTACCTTCTGTTGAAACTTGCAGTCCAGAGATGATGCTATTTTCAAAGTGCTGACCTTAAAGTCTTCTGCACAATGTTAACATTGCAAAAACATTACATGACTATTATATAATTGAGAAGGCTGCTATAAATAAAATGTTTCGGTTTTGTTCTTGGACAACATGTAAAACTACAGTATATACGTAGGATGGAAAGAAATTGCCACATTATACTCCTACATCGTTTTTAAAGCCTCTTTCCCCTTTGGTTTATTTGCTATTTTTCACCAAATTATCAGCAGGGAGCGCAATGCTTTTATTCAGCTAATCATTACAGATTATGTATGATTATTATTAATGATCAAGCATTGCTCATTTCACAAATTCATTACACATGTTAATTACAAATACAGACTAATAATTAAAGCTGCCATTATTTGGCATCTCCTAGGGTCCTAATGTCTCATTAATCATTACATTATTAAACACTCTTTAAATCTTGTGCCTGCCATCTGAAGCCACTTCAAATCTAGATGCAGGATTTTATCAGGCAGAACAGATAAACAAACAAAAAAAAAAAACACAGTTTATGCATCTTGCTTCTTTTGGAATGTCAGCTGTACATTTGTTCCATACGTGACTGACAGGACAAAAACAAATACATCTGGACTATACATGTATTGTACTGTAGAACTGCAAAGCCCACGTGAGCATCTCTGCTGGATGGAACATTATAGGCAGCGCTACTGTTATTTTATTCAGTCACTGCTGCACACAACCACAGAATTAATCATAGTAATCTTGGGTGTAATTGCAGTGCATGGTTCAGTGTTTGGATTAGAAAGAGAAAAAAAATCAATGTACATCAATCAGACGAGATAACAAAGCCAAAGCCAGGTTCAAGTTGTGTGAATGGCTTCATGAAGATGAAGTGAGACACTTAAATTGCCCAATCTTGTGTCCTTGCAGGTGTCTAAATATACATGATCTTGTAGAGCATGGTGAAGAGTTTCAAGCGTTTCAATCCTAATGAAAGATTCTTGTTATTCCCAGCTCTTATCATGCTGTTCCATCTGAGCAATCTTTTTTTTTCTTATGCTGGAATGCCAAAGGATCGTAATCCAAATACACATAAGTGGTAAAAGTGAAACAGCAAGATAATCTTTCTCTCTAAAACACACACTATATATATATATATATATATATATATATATATATATACATACACACACACACACACACACACACACACATTACTGCATGCCAATAAGTAATCTGAAATTATAACTGCTTTGTTGGAAGAAGAATTACAATTGGATGACAAGAAGGATAAAAGTCCCTGTATTCTAAAGCAGACTTTGCTAAAGGACCCCAGATAGTTATTTATCTAACAAGGCATTAGGTGAGAACAACGGATACACATAACTTTATAATACTACATATCCATTTGATTTGCTAAAAGCAAATTATCAACATAATTGGATTCTTGTTCCTTAAACCATAACCGTTCACTTTGCATTTTTGGATGGAACTTATTATATCAAGGTAAACGTTTCAACTCATGAACCTTAAGTTGAACAGATGAATTCATATTTAATATGACCTTTATTTTGTGTGGAAAAGTTTCTAACATTAATGAGCAGACAGCACCAGAATCAACGTGATTGCAGTAAATGTCATGAAGGGAGTTAAAACAGGGTGCAGGAAACAGTGTTAATGAAATGTGGTTCTAACATTATAAAAAGAAAACCAGCAGTACAAACCACAACACGGCAACTATGGCAAGGCTACCAGCTACAGTAGATGCGAATGCAAAAGATAAAATGAGCAAACGAACAAGGAGAGAAAAAAATGAAGAAGCAAAAATCACTACAACACCGTAACACAGGTTATAAACAGACAAACTAATCAAACTAAACAAGGTACAGGTGAATGCAATTAACATCAAGCAACTGTCATGAGAGGTGCAAAGGAAACTGGGAGTTGTCCAAGACAAATTGTCAACAACAACAACAACAACAAAAATGGGCATGCCTAAGGATCGGAGAGACTTTAAAAAGGGCCACATTATGATTTGCTAAAAGCAGTTTAGAGCATCTACAAAATGGCAGGTGTCCTGGGGTGTTCCTGGTATGCTGGTGGTTAATAGCTACCAAATATAGTCCAAGGAAGAACAACCAATGAACTGGTGACAGAGCCGTGGGTATCCAAGGCTTATTCTTCTGAATGGGGAGCAAAGACTATAATTTTTGGATAATTTCCACAGAAGAGCTACTATAGCACAATTTCCTAAGAAAGTTCTTTCTGGCCTTGATAGTAAAATGTCAGGACCCACAGTGCACAGCAGCTTGCTGCCCATGCTGACCCCTGCCCACTGATGAACGGAGAAGTGGAAGAAGGTTGAATGGATCATGTTTTTATTTGGATCATGTGGATGGCTGGGTATGTGCTTCACTTACCTGGGGAAAAAATGGCTCCTGATTCAATATTTGAAAAGGCATGCCAGCAAACACAGTGTGATGCTCTGAGCAATGTTTTGCTAAAAATCCCTGGGTCCTACCATTCATGTGGACACGTAGCACCAACTGTATCAAACATTGTTGCAGAAAAAGTATGTCTTGATGGCAGTGGTCTCTCTTAGCAGGTTAATGCAGCCTGTTGGAATGCAAAATCATTTAGGAATGGTTTGAGGAACATGGCAAAGTGTTCAATGGACATCAAGTGATCCATATACTGTATGCTACATCTTGCAATGTACAGGACATATTGTAAAGGAGTGCTATCACCTTGTTGTCAAATACTAAAGTACTGTACACCTTCAGATTTCATGCCTTGTTGGTTCAAAAGATGTTTTGGTGACACACGAGGGACCTACTCCATATCACGCAGGTGATCCATTGTGATGGTTGTGTTGTGGTTCATCATTTGCATTCAAGTTTTGAGCTAATCAAGTCTAGATTAATGTTTGAGTTTTGTGGGAAGATTAAGAATCAGATCTCCTTGGATTTCCCTGCTGAGTTACATCTACTGTGCCCTCAACCCTGATCAGTTTCCCAGTGTCTGCTGATGAAAAAGGTGAGATTTTAAACTAACTGTTAATATGGCTCATTTTGCATAATAGCTCATGTTGTGCGTTCTGTCACTCATGGACTGTTTAATGCCTCATAAACTGACTGGCTGCTTCCCTGTAAAATAGTCAGTCACAGCATCTGAGTCTATCTCTTTCAAAACGGTTACTCCTGTGCCAACATGGATTCCTTTTTCACCCAAACATCTGCTGCTGTCTTTCGTTCCCTGTTATGCCTCATGGCCATGCTTGCCATATTGCATCTTTTTTTTCCTTATTCTGCAACAGAACCCTGTTGAGTCATTGCTGGCCTATTTTCGTGTTCGTAGCTGTCTCATTTTACACAGTGACCTAAAAACAATATTTTGCTCTCAGGAAACAGTAAATTCCCACTTTGGAGCAGGTTATTCATTGACCTAGACCCCTTTAATCAGCTACTTACATTCCTCTGGACCTTCTGCACTAAACCAGACATGCCACTCAAAATACATGTCCCTAGACCGATTATGTCTACTCTGGGAGTCTACGCTCAAGTTGAAAATAAAACAGGATGAAGCAGTTTCTGTTTTCTAAACATGTACAGTATCACATGTTCTGTGCTTGTATTGGGGTTTAAATTATACCATTTATATGATAGAAAAAAAACTAATGGGCACTGGTGGGTCAGTGGTAGGTGATTCGCCTGCCATGCGGAAGGCCCGGGTTCGATTCCCAGCCAGTGCCCAAACCCCCCAGCCACTGGATGCAGTGCCGGTCCCTAGCCTGGATACAATGGGAGGGTTGCGTCAGGAAGGGCCTGCGGCGTAAAACCTGTGCCAAGTTGTAGTGCGGACTGGATATTCCGCTGTGGCGACCCTTTGCCGGGAGCAGCCGAAAGACCAACATATGATAGAAAAAACTGAAAAAAGCAAAAACCTTCTTTTTTCCCCTTCCAAAAAACATTAGTTTCTCTATTTAAAGACAGCAAGCAGAATCCACTCACGCCAGATCTAACTGGAATATATATTATGGATTATATATATTATTCCAAATAGATCTGGCTGTCTATTCTCCTTGCTGTTTGTTTATAGCTTCTGTTAGGTACTTGAACTTGTTCCCCTATATAATATCAGAATCTGAAACCGTGGTTTCTTCTTGTGAATCAAAACCACACGTTCTACTTTTTGAGATACATACCTGATGACAAGGACATTTTGTGACAATACGCGCATATGTCTCACCAATGTTGGCCTCAGAGTGGCACATCAACTCCTTTTTATACTGTAACATCTGACAAGCATCGGTACATATATTCTAATGTGTGGTGCTCTATTTTCCCAACTCACCAATTGTCTCAGGTAGGTCAGCTTCCGGTCAGCCACTACTTTCTGCAACTAGGGGTCCACTCAATCAGAGGAAGACTTTAATGTCATAAATAGCATGAGTCATGGGAGTTGTTAACTTGAATCGTGTCCACTCATTGTACACATACAAAATTAGGAAGGTAGTTTTAGATGTCAGTATTGCTTTTTACATTGGATAGTAAAATAATTGCAGTTTGAAATGTCCTGGGGTGGCTGTGGGAGGAATAGAGGTCATCGTTAACAACGCCTATCTGCAAAGCAGCCCGGCATTACAGCTTTGATTAATCGTCCAAACATTGTCTGGTAGGCATTTTCAATTACATGCAGTCTTGTTGGTGACATTGCTAATTAGCAAACGCTTCCCAAGTTACATCTTGCTGATGCAACTGTACATATTCGGTGGACATCGACCAGATGAATGTGTGCTGTTAGGGTAAACTTTTCATGAATGCTGGTTCTTGGATTAATGTCTGCCATGAACCCTATTTTTGTAAAAATATTACTTTATTCATTAAGTCATTTGTCTTCTATACTGGTTATCGTGTGTGTAGGGTTGCGGGGACGTGGAGACTTGGACACAAGGTGAGGTATGTACCCTGGACAGGGTACCAGTCCATGCTGGTTGCGTCTGGGAACACAAATTAACCTACTTGGCATGACTTTGGGCTGGATGGAAACCAAAGTACAGTGGAACCTTGGTTCACGAATACCTCCGAGTATGAACAAATCGGTTTACAACCAAAAGAAAATTCACCTAAAATTCTTCTCTGTTCATGAACTTCTCCTTGACCAGAAACCACCATCCCGAGCTCCCACTATCAGCTGAACAAAGTCATGAGTGCGTCACCCAGCATCAGATTTGCTCAGTCAAAGGTCGTGGATCACACACATGATAAAATATTTTGTGCAAAGTGGAGTGACATCCAAGCCTTTGCCGAGAAATACAGTATCATCTGATCAAAACTGAACAGATTGCTACACCATATAAACAATAATGCTTGTTTTTTTTTTTTTGCTGTGTGCAGCGCTCTCTAAATAGATTTTTTGTGAAAACGGCTGCCATAAACGAACCAGAGGCCAAGAAAACCCCTGAAGGAGAATTCCCCAGTGTTATTACGGAAGGACTCTTCTTCCAAACACTAACATTCCACCCGTTTTCCTCTTCTCCATTCCTCCACATCAGAGAGCCTCTCTAAGAAAGGTGTGTTAACAATACAGGTACAAGCATTATCATATTCTAAGTAAAAAATAAATGAATGAAAATAAAAATTGAATAAAAAATAAATCAATGAAAATTAAAAGGTCAAAATGAAAAACAACTAGTTTAACTTAATCTGCATGTTTTTGGGCTGTGGGAAGAAACCCACCAAGCATGGGGAGAACATGCAAGCTTCATGCACACAAAGACGGGAATCGAGACTGGCCGGGACTCGAATTCTGGAGGTGGACCCTGGAGGTGCAAGCATCTAATACTGTGCATGTAAAGTAAAGTACATTGGAAAATAAAATAAACTCCATGTTAACAGATGGCTGTCCATTAATTAAAAATCCTTCTCTATGTTCAATGTTAAATTTCAAATTTGTTTGGAGCATCAATTATATTTTTACTTTCATCTCAATACTTTGTTATATACCCTTTGTTGGCAATGACAGATGTCAAACGTTTCTGTAAGTCTTTACAAGGTTTTCACAGACTGTTGCTGGTATTTTGGCCCATTCCTCCATGTAAATCTCCTCTAGAGCAGTGATGTTTTGAGGCTGTCACTGGGCAACACAGACTTTCAACTCCCTCCAAAGATTTTCTATGTGGTTGAGCCCCATAGAAGCCATTCCTTCATTGCCCAGGCGGTGTGTTTGGGATCATTGTCATGCTGAAAGACCCAGCCACTTTTCACCTTCAATGTCCTTGCTGATGGAAGGAGGTTTTCACTCAAAATCTCACGATACATGGCCCTATTCATTCTTTCCTTTACACGGATCAGTCGTCCTGGTCCCATTGCAGAAAAACAGCCCCAAAGCATGATGTTTCCACCCCCATGCTTCACAGTAGGTATGGTGCTCTTTGGATGCAACTCAGCATTCTTTCTCCTCCAAACACAAAGTTCTATTTTGATTTCATCTGACCATATGACATTCTCACAATCCTCTTCTGGATCATCCAAATGCTCTTTAGCTAACTTCAGATGGGCTTGGACATGTACTGGCTTAAGCAGGGGGACATGTCTGGCACTGCAGGATTTGAGTCCCTGATGGCGCAGTGTGCTACTGATGGTAGCCTTTGTTACTTTGGTCCCAGCTTTCTGCAGGTCATTCACTAGGTCCCCCCGTGTGGTTCTGGGATTTTTGCTTACACTTCTTGTTATCTTTTTGACCCCATGAGTGAGATTATTCATGGAGCCCCAGATCGAGGGAGATTATCAGTGGTTTTGTATGTCTTCCATTTTCTAATAATTGCTCCCACAGTTGATTTCTTTACACCAAGCTGCTTTTCACACAAAGTTCTGTTTTTACAGAGGATACCGTATAGATGGCTTATAATTAGCTAATCTTGTATATCTCATTAGAAATGCCTGACTTTTGAGTGTGGTAGAGTATGTCCCCAAAGATATAAAAGAGAACCCATCCTCTTCTGGATGGTGTGTCATTACTTTTCCGTAATTGTATGTCTGACAGGATCTCAAGTATGAGTCATTTTTTATTCATTAGAGGTTGAATTTTCTTTTCTTCTTCTTTTTGTTTTTTTAAATGCCAGTAGTATCCAAATGAAAACAGTGTCTGAATTATGAATGAGATGGCATAAAATGTTTTCATTAGGAGCAATGTTTAGGCAGTGCAAGTGAGATCCATAGTCATATTCAGAGTATCCATGTTGGTACTATCCACAGCAATCAGGATCTTTAAGCTATACATGTGGTGGCAATCTTTAAGATATGCATGTGGTGGCATTTTCAGGAGCAGCGAGTGATCCTCAGGTGACAGAAGATTTTGAGTTAAAGAGATGGAGAGAGAGAGAATGTAAGATATATTTCTATAGTTTCATACGACTTACATAATCTAAAATAGTTTTCCTTTAGTTTATATAAAAGCAGCCATTTCGCTTTCTATAAGTATATATTTTTCACATCTGTGAGGCGAGTATACACAGCGTTTCGGTTCATTTTCTGACGTATTCAAGTTCACTGAAACGAATAAAGAAAAGCGCACCCTGTTTGCTTTCATTATTTTACAAAATCATAATGTTTTGCCGTCATTGTGAGTGCACTTAAAGTCTATGTAGCTTATATAGTTTTATTACTGTATATAGTTTTTGCACATTGATCTCACAACAACTTTTTCAGCTGGACACAGAGTTTTCTGACTACGCGAGTGTTACACATGATAAATAAAGGCTCACTGTGTTAACATTTACTTTGCGTAAATTCGATGCAAATAAGAAACGCCTATATTAAATAAAAATTCTATATTTGTGCTGTAATTTTAGCACTGTGATTGTAAATTCGTTTAATGTTTTACACCCTTACTGGGATATAAAAATATAAAGAACATTATGATGATCATCCCCTCCTTGAACCATCACCTTATCGTGGTGGAGGGGTTTGCGTGTCCCAATGATCGTGGGAGCTTGTTGTCGGGGGCTTCATGCCCCTGGTAGGGTCACCCATGGCAATCTGGTCCTAGGTGAGGGAACAGACAAAGAGTGGTTCAAAAGACCTCTTATGATGATTTCAAACTTTGGTAAACGTTTTCCCTCACCCGGACGTGGGTCACCGGGGCCTCCCTCTGGAGCCAGGCCTGGAGGTGGGGCCCGATGGCGAGCGCCTGGTGGTCGGGCCTGCACCCATGAGGCCCGGCCGGGCACAGCCCGAAGAGGCAACGTGGGTCCCCCTTCCCATGGGCTCACCACCTGTAGGAGGGGCCAAAGAGGTCGGGTGCAGTGTGAGTTGGGCGGTGGCCAAAGACAGGGGCCTTGGCGGTCTGATCCTTGGCTGCAGAAGCTGGCTCTAGGGACGTGGAATGTCACCTCTCTGGCGGGGAAGGAGCCTGAGCTAGTGCGTGAGGTTGAGAAGTTCCGGCTAGATATAGTTGGACTCACCTCGACGCACAGCTTGGACTCTGGAACCAGTCTCCTTGAGAGGGGCTGGACTCTCTTCTACTCTGGAGTTGCCACCGGTGAGAGGCGCCGAGCAGGTGTGGGCATACTTATTGCCCCCCGGCTCGGGGCCTGTACATTGGGGTTCACTGCAGTGGACGAGAGGGTGGCCTCCCTCCGCCTTCGGGTGGGGGGACGGATCCTTACTGTTGTTTGTGCTTATGCGCCGAACAGCAGTTTGGAGTACCCGCCCTTTTTGGGGTCTCTAGAGGGGGCGCTAGAGAGCGTCCCTCCTGGGAACTCCATCGTTCTGTTGGGGGACTTCAATGCTCACATGGGCAATGACAGTGAGACCTGGAAGAACGTGATTGGGATGAACGGCCCCCGATCTGAACCAGAGCGGTGTTTTGTTATTGGACTTCTGTGCTCGTCACGGATTGTCCATAACGAACACCATGTTCAGGCATAAGGGTGTCCATATGTGCACCTGGTACCAGGACACCCTAGGCCGCAGTTTGATGATCGACTTTGTGGTCGTGTCGTCGGACTTGCGGCCACATGTCTTGGACACTCGGGTGAAGAGAGGGGCGGAGTTGTCAACTGATCACCACCTGGTAGTGAGTTGGCTCCGTTGGTGGGGTAGGATGCCGGTCAGGCCTGGTAGACCCAAACATATTGTGAGGGTCTGCTGGGAACGTCTGGCAGAGTCCCCTGTCAGGACGAGCTTCAACTCCCACCTCCGTCAAAGCTTCAACCACGTCCTGGGGGAGGTGGGGGACATTGAGTCCGAATGGACTATGTTCCGTGCCTCCATTATCGAGGCGGCCGACCGGAGCTGTGGCCGTAAGGTGGTCGGTGCCTGTCGCGGTGGCAACCCAAGAACCCGTTGGTGGACACCGGCGGTGAGGGATGCCATCAAGCTGAAGAAGGAGTCTTACCGGGCCTTTTTGGCTGGTGGCACTCCGGAGGTAGCTGATAGGTACCGGCAGGCCAAGCGGAACGCAGCTTCGGTGGTTACTGAGGCAAAAACCCGGGCGTGGGAGGAGTTTAGGGAGGCCATGGAGAAATGACTTCCAGACGGCTTCGAAGAGATTCTGGTCCACCATCCGGCGTCTCAGGAGGGGAAAGCAGTGCATGGTCAACACAGTGTATAGTGGGGATGGTGCGCTGCTGACCTCGACTCGGGACGTTGTGGGTCGGTGGGGGGAGTACTTCGAAGACCTCCTTAATTCCACCAACATGCCTTCCGATGAGGAAGCAGAGTCTGGGGACATAAAGGTGGACTCTTTCATCTCTGGGGCCGAGGTCGCCGAGGTAGTCAAAAAGCTCCGTGGTGGCGGGGCCCCGGGGGTGGATGAGATCCGCCCGGAGTTCCTCAAGGCTCTGGATGTTGTAGGGCTGTCATGGTTGACACATCTCTGCAACATTGCATGGACATCGGGGACAGTGCCTCTGGACTGGAGAGTGTGTTCCAACTACAGAGGGATCACACTTCTCAGCGTCCCCGGGAAAGTCTATTCAGGGGTCCTGGAAAGGAGGGTCCGTCGGATAGTCGAACCTCGGATTCAGGAGGAGCAGTGTGGTTTTCGTCCGGGTTGCGGAACAGTGGACCAGCTCTTCACCCTTAGCAGGGTCCTGGAGGGGGCATGGGAGTTTGCCCAACCAGTCTACATGTACTTTGTGGACTTGGAGAAGGCATTCAACCGTGTCCCTCTGGGAGTCCTGTAGGGGGTACTCCGGGAGTATGGGATATCGGATTCCCTGTTAAGGGCTGTCCGGTCCCTGTACAACCGGTGTTGGAGCTTGGTCCGCATTGCTGGTAGAAAGTCGGACCTGTTTCCGGTGAGAGTAGGACTCCGACAGGGCTGCCCTTTGTCACCGATCCTGTTCATAATTTTTATGGACAGGATTTCTAGGCGCAGCCAGGGCGTTGAGAGGGTACAGTTTGGTGGGCTCAGGATTGGGTCACTGCTTTTTGCAGATGACGTTGTTCTGTTGGCCTCATCACCCTGTGACCTACAGCTCTCACTGGATAGGTTCGCAGCCGAGTGTGAAGCGGCTGGGATGAGAATCAGCACCTCCAAATCTGAGGCCATGGTCCTCAGCCGGAAAAGGGTGGAGTGCCCTCTCAGGGTTGGGAGTGAGATCCTGCCCCAAGTGGAGGAGTTTAAGTATCTCGGGGTCTTGTTCACGAGTGAGGGTAAAATGGAACGGGAGATCGACAGGCGGATCGGGTGAGCGTCTGCAGTGATGCGGGCTCTTTATCGGTCCGTCGTGGTGAAGAAGGAGCTGAGCCAAAAGGCAAAGCTCTCAATTTACCGGTCGATCTACGTTCCTACCCTCACCTATTGTCATGAGCTGTGGGTAGTGACCGAAAGAACAAGATCGCGAATAGAAAAGAGCGGCCGAAATGAGTTTCCTCCGCAGGGTGTCTGGGCTCTCCCTTAGAGATAGGGTGAGAAGCTCAGCCATCCGGGAGGGGCTCAGAGTAGAGCCGCTGCTCCTCCGCATCGAGAGGAGCCAGATGAAGTGGCTTGGGCATCTATTTAGGATGCCCCCTGGACGCCTCCCTTGTGAGGTGTTCCGGACACGCCCCACCGGAAAGAGACCCCGGGGAAGACCCAGGTCACTCTGGAGGGAGTATGTCTCTTGGCTGGCCTGGGAACGCCTTGGGATCCCCCCGGAAGAGCTGGAAGAAGTGGCCAGGGAGAGGGAAGTCTGGGCATCCCTGCTGAAGCTGCTGCCCCCGCGACCCGACCTCGGATAAGCGGAAGAAAATGGATGGATGGATGGATGATGATCATAACAGCCTACTGCATTTAATTCTTATAATAACGTAAAAAAAAAACATCAACATCTGCTGATTCAGTAGCATGTCCTGACAATGTTTGAATTTTATGGTCATTTAGTTTCATTTATTTCAGTTAATAAATCTACTACAAATTTAAAGAGCACAAAATATAGGATGACACAAAACCCTACATGCGTAGCTTTTCTAATTACACATAATAAAATCTAAAGGCTCACTGTATTAATGTTTACTTTGCTTAAATTCGATCCTAATAAGATTTGATTTAATTTAAATTCTAAATTTGTCCTGTAATTTTAGTACTGTGATTATGAATTTGTTTAATTACAATATTTCACTTGATTTTATCCGCTACTACGTGCAGCTCCAAAGGGGCTGCGGCTCATTAATCCCTGAGAGAATGAACACTGATGCCTGGAGCATCAGTCTATAGTTATATTGCGCCACTCAGCGGTAAAAGCCAGCAAACCCAAATTCCAGCAGTAAAATCATTATTCCGCTTGAGTATCATCTGTATATTTATAATTATACAGTATGTTTAACTTTTGAATTATATTATATATGTATACTTCTGTATACTGTACGTGTATACAGCTTTATCCTGTTCATTCTTGTTTTGCATTACAAATAAGAAATGCTAGTTGTAAGGCGGTAAAGGTAATACTTTTATTTAAACTGGTAAACAGCAAACAAATGAAAAACTTGGCTTGAACTTGGTCAAGAACAGTCTATTGTTAGGTGAATTGAGTCCAGTTGTGTGATCAGTAATCTGGCTAAGAATGTAACACTGAAAAATATACTTGTGTGTTAATGGCTATATTCATAGACTATGATATGTTGTGGGAGATGGAGGTTAAAGCTAAGGACATGCCATTAGCAGCCTGAGGTTGTTTAAAAAGCATTCTGTGACTTCCAAGATCTTGTTTTGCAGCAAATCATCATAATGAAACCTAATAGAGTTCCACAAACATAGCATAATGATGTACAGACATTTCTATTGTACAACATCGGGAATTACAATAAATATCAGAAATTAGAAATACTTGTGCACCACTTTGACCCTGCAAAGTCTAAACCTATATTTGTCACATATTCATTACTGCACAGTGAAAATCTTTCTTCGCATTTCCCGGCTTGGAGGCAGGGGTCAGAGCCATGATATGGCACTCCTGGAGCAAACTTGATTAAGGGCCTTCTGCACTAAATATACGTTCGCCTTATACATTATGTGACTGTGACCATACCTTAGTTTTCTCTCTCTCTCTCGCTCTCTCTCTCTCTCTCTCTCTCCATCTCCGTCTCTCTGGCAAGCTACACATTGGGGTCCTAAACTGTCTGTGATCTACAGTTCCTCTGACCTCTGGACCTGTCTGACTTGTCTTGGTCCCCCACTTCTGGTTGGAGATCTCATCACATGGAGGGCCATGTGTGGACTTTTCCACTTGACCATGAAGATGGTCTTGGAAACAGCTGATGCAGACAGCTGTTTTCTGATGACTTGTGCCTGCAGTCAATCAATAGTTCTGGATTGAAATGACCACATTAGTTTTCTACCTGAGCCTTCAATAACAAAAGTCGATTCCATATTTCCTTAAAAACCTCTCCGGTTATACTGAACTTCCCATTGCCTAACACACAGTATGTCTTCAGATCAATCCCTGCTATCCTTTATCTCCTAAATGAGGATGAGTCTGGTTCCTCTCAAGGTTTCCACCTATTGCTATCTCAGGGATCTTTTCCTCACCACCAGTTTGATAATTATGATTTATACATATTATCTCACACTTAAAAAAAAAACGTTTTCCATTTTTTTAAATTGTTGACTTTGACTTGACCTAATTTAAAAACTATGTTCAAAATGTCATTTTGCCTCACCAAAACCTATTGCGCCAATCTATTACTGCAGATGTATAAAATTTTGTTATGTCTGGCTACTGAAAACTATATTTGCTATTATAAATAGCTAACTGTAAAATTAAAGAGTCAGTTGAAGTTTTTCAGGCATCTAGTAAGGATGTCACTAGGATGCCTCCCTAGTGAGGTGTTCTTGGCACGTCCACGGGGCAGACCAAGGAGTAGATGGAGAGATTATATCTCCACACGTTTCCCCAGTCAGAGTTAGCTAAGGTTGGCTGGGGAAAGGGAAGTTTGGGATCCCCTGCTGGAACTGCTGCCCCCCGACCCAACTTTGGATAAGTGGTTGAAGATGGATAGATAGACTGTAAAATTAATACTGGCAAGACTAATATTGGCATAAAAGGTGTTTATTTTTTATTTTATTTTATTCATACTCATAAGCACTCATTAGATCTGTACAGATCACTAGGCCATTTCAAACATTTATTATTCCCCACATTTTATTTCCTATGCTTAGAGGTACAACATATAGCTGAGCTTTAACTGTGTATGCTGCTTGCGTACAAAATGTTATGTCCATTGATTTGGCAATGAGTTAGATACTGTAGTCTCAGGGCATAAACAACCAGTGTTACCTGTAGTTCCATTGTGCTGTGACTCTTGTCAGCCTCATAATTCTCAGCTCCACAGCCAGTAAGACGCAGGCAAGAATAATGTATTAGGTGTGTTGACGGGTTCAGTGTGGCCCGTTAGTTTACTGATTGCTGTCAAAAGCCTGCCTTCGAGCTGAAGGTGACTGATTTCAGCACTCAAATTTTTCACAATAATAGTGCTCTCACTTGCCAGAGCCAAAAGAAACATATAGGCTGACATATTTCAGCATTTTGGTGTCTTCATATATCTTACATAGTGGTGGGTATTTTTTTATTTTATTTACATCTTTGGGACACCAGCCACTTTGCAGTTTTTAAGTCACAATTTCATATTTATTGACATTTGTTCTTCAGGAGATCAGATCAAAATTACTAATATGACATTTTTTTTGGCAAGAAACTGAAATACTTATCTTGTAAAACATTTTATTATACATGTGAGTAGCAAAGCTGCTGTTCTGATTATATGAAATGTCAGGAAGACACATGAAAATCTTTTTATTTTTGAATCGCAGTATTAATCAATGGCCCAGGGCATTCAAGTCAAACTAAGTCTTTTTGATTGTGCAGAACACAGTTATTAGAGGAAAAACTCCCTTTATTTCTCTATAGACAGAAGTTTGCAAGTTGGCAACAAGTTATTCATTGATGTTCAAGGATGAAGGGTGATACACTCTCTGAATATTCACGGGAATGACTGCAGTGAGCTCTGAGTCACCTCGGGCTGGGATCCTCATTCACGGAGGTACTGACTTCTTTAAAAGGTTTGCCTCATTCTTATTTTTTCTGCAACTAAGAGCCTCATTACTGTACTGGGCTTGAAGTCTTATGTAAATGTCAATCGGTTTTTCATTCAAACCTTCATTCATGAGGAATTTTCATCATATAGAAACAGTACTAAAGAATTCTGTAAGAAATTTTAGGTTATTGTTTTGTACTTGGCATACAGAAAAATTAAACTGAAATGTTACTTTCTAAAACACACCTAGTTCCATATTCCATATCCAGTATGGGACAGGGGTAGCTGTATGGGCCAGGGGTAGCTCAGTGGTTAAGGCATTGGACTACGGTTCGGAAGATCCCAGGTTCAAACTCCACAACCACCAAGTTGCCACTGTTGGGCCCTTGAGCAAGGCCCTTAACCCTCAACTGCTCAGATGTACTGTATAATGAGATAAAAAATGTAAGTCGCTCTGGATAAGAGCGTCTGCCAAATGCCTAAATGTAAATGTAAATATTCACATTAATTCATTAATTAATTCTGGGACTTAGATATTCTAAAATATATTCTATTATAAAAATTAACATTTTTCATAGACACATGGGTCTACAGTGTGTGTACTGTACATGCTTAAAAGATGAGAAATCCACAAAACCACATTTTCTTTTTTAAAGTTGCATACTGTTTTTTTTTTTTTTTTTTTTTCAGAAATATGTCAGGAAAAATGCTAATAATTTTAAAGTCCTTCCTCTGACTTACCTGAGCTCTGCCCAGGAGTCACCATTTTATTCACCTACAACAGACTAGTGTTGACCAAGAGCTTTAGAGAGATCTCACATGCTGTGTTGTTGGCTGGAACCAAACTCTCTTTTAGCTCACATCATCTGCCAAAGTGAAATCAACAGTGGTCATTGTTTATTTACAGTACAGTTGCCATGCTTTAATATAAGTCATTTTTAGTTAATTAGACTAACAGCACTGTGAGTGAAATGATGGTGTAGCAGACATTATTGCCTCACAGCTATAGATTTTGTGCTGAGACCTCCTAAAGGATCTAGAAAAACCTTGGCTTGATTATTGTGCCCAATATGTTGATGTTGGGCAGGCGGTCCAGAATGCTGCTACGCATTTTTGACAGGAACATGTAACCCCTGTCTTGGCATCCTTACACTGGCTCCCTGTGCAGTATACAGGGGCAAGTCTAAAGTCCTGCTAGTTGCCTACAAAGCTCCGAATAATCAAGCACCGCCATATATTTCTGACTCTTTAAAGCCATATAGTACAGCATAGTCCCGCAAGGCTCGGTGATCAGCTTGTACTTACAGTTCCTAAATCTAGGTTGAGCGTAAGAGATCGCGCCATTTCAGTAGCAACTCCTAAATTCTGGAATGAGCTGCCTCTGTTCATCAGATAGGCCCGTGATCTTCCCATCTTTAAATCTCACCTCCAGACCTTTTTATACTCTTCGGCATTTAATACAGTGTGATGAGGTATTCTTCTACCTGTTTTTATGCATTATTTATTTATTGTTTTAATGTTTTAGTTGCTTGTTCTACAATAAAGGAGGACATTTTATGCTTGTTTATTATTTCATTTGAATTTTATTTCATTTTTATTTTCTTTTATTGTATGTTTTTATAGTCTGTTTCCATGTCTGCAGCTACAGTATTTTAGGATTGTACAGTGAAATTTGTTGTGGTAAATGTGCTTTAAAAATAAATTTGACCATTGTATGAGTCTTGACTGGTGATGTTAAATAAACCCTAGATATAAATTAAAATTATTATGCTATAAACAAGGGCTGTACTAAGAAATTTATGTAAAAATAACATCAACTAATAGGTCATTCAAACTGCAGATAGTAACTCTACATCTATATTTACATTTAGGCATTTGTCCAGAGCAACTTACATTTTTATCTCATAATACATCTGAGCAGTGGAGGGTTAAGGGCCTTGCTCAAGGGCCCAACAGGAACAACTTGGTGATTGTGGAATTTGAACCTGGAACTTTCCGAACCAGGGTCCAATATGCAAAAATAGATGAAGTTTTTAAAAAAGGCCACCAAATGGATTTTCAAATTGGTTTCAAGATTTGGGTTCAACGATGGCTCAAATGCATCACTTGTGTTTAAGATTATGTTGAGTAATACCTTTGTATAGCGAAAGAGTGACATTACCAACATGTACAATTGAAATAATCTTTGTCAGTTAATATAAAAGGTATGGCCATTTTGCATCTCTTTTGGCGTAATATGGTATATGGTTAATATGATTTCTGTACACACACACACACACACACACACACACACTTATATATAGTATATACGGGTGCGCACAAACACACACACCAATGTAAACACTATGTCAGGAAACTTCAGTGACAATGACCCTCTCTAATGTCACTCACACACACACACACACACACTAACGGAATCTCTGCCCTCTGACAGAGAGAGACTCTAGATCTTTAACAAGGAACCTAGTTAATGAGACTTGCTTTTACTTTGCACGCGCACACACGTTTGCACAGTGTTATTGTAAACAGTACATGCGGCATGGATGTTGACTGTACGAGTGACGCACGCGGACTGAGACTGAGCTTGGGAGACGATACCCATAATCCCGCAACGCGCAAGAGAGAAGAACCATTGACTCAGTTGTGAACATGTGATGCTCGGCAGACGAAGTGCGTGGGTACTATGTGTAAATCAAGACCTCTCGTTTATCAAGTTAAAAATTCTTTACAAATTTTGCTCTTCTTGCAAGAAACTTGCAATCCAAAATTCCACCATGTGTGTGCGTGTGTATAACCTGGATCATTTTTTTTAAATAATAAATATTAAATCATACAGTATAACCTGTTTAAATAGAAACCTCTGGAAACCTATGGGATAAATTCTTCCTAGAGAACAGAACAAACCAGCAGAAGCAGAATCACATTTTCACAATTCACTTTTAGTTGCTGTTCATTTGAAATCGTACGTTCAATAGATGGTGTTGAGTGTGTCTTTTTTTTGCTCGAGAGGGAGAAAAATACTTAACTATCTTGACAAACCTGAGAGTGAACTTAGATGTCCAAGAGAGCCAAGACCATTTCAATTTCGAATGAGGATGGCAGAACTCTTCTGTAAGCCAGAGATGTGTTCGGTACATTACAGTATACTGTTGTGAGAAAAGCATCAGTACACTTTATGGTCCTTGCTTTATGTGGGTATTACTTTTAAAATAAATGATAATAGACTTATGTCCTGGCTGTAGTTGTGATTAATAGATAAAAATAAGTTGATTGTGGCCATAAGAAATTAATAATATTTTATTGTGACTGCAAATAAGTAATTAAGTAAATAAAATTCCAAAGGTCATAAAGTTACTGCTGCCCTCAAAGTCTCTGACAAGCAACAAAACATTTCATAAACAACTCCCATCTGATAGGAAACGCCTAGAGCAATATTCTCTGTTGTGCCTGTGCTGAAAAATCAGAAATGTCTTTAGTGTGGAGGCGGAGACAGTGAGATCGAAATTTTCCCAAAGTGCTACTGTCTAGATATGCAGGTCTGCCAAGCAACAAAGTTAAATGGAAAAGTGATTAAAATATATGCACGTTTAAAATAGACAAACAGACAGTATTGTTCATGGTACAAAAAAATTAAGTGCCACCCCTTATAGTGCATAAAAATAGTATAAAAGAAGTAAAGGATAAAGAATAATATAAAAGAGTACAAGTATTAAATAATGCGATCAGACAGTGGAGCAAAAAAGTATTTAGTCAGCCACCAATTGTGCAAGTTCGCCCACTTAAAAAGATGAGAGAGGCCAGTAATTTTCATCATAGGTATACCTCAACTACAAGAGACAAAATAAGAAACAAAATTCCAGAGAATCACATTGTAGGATTTTTAAAGAATTTATTAGCAAATTATGGTGGAAAATAAGTGTATGGTCAATAACAAAATTTCATCTCAATACTTTGCTATATATCCTTTGTTGGAAATGACAGAGGTCAAAGTTTTCTTTAAGTCTTCACAAGGTTTTCACACAATGTTGCTGGTATTTTGGTCCATTCCTCCATGCAGATCTATTCTAGAGCAGTGATGTTTTGGGGCTGTCGCTGGGCAACAGTTGAGGTATACCTATGATGGAAATTACAGGCCTCTCTCATCTTTTTAAGTGGGAGAACTTGCACAATTGGTGACTGACTAAATACTTTTATGCCCCACTGGATATTCTTTCATTTGTTCTTCTATACTACTTGTACTGTGTAAAGGGTCGCGGGGTCCTGGAGCCTATCCCAGGAGACTTAGGGCACAAGCAGGGTACACCCTGGACGGGGTGCCTTCCCATTACAGGGCACACAAACACATATGCACAAAGGGCAATTTGGGAACCTCATTTAGCCTAATCTGTGGGAGGAAACTGGAGGTAATGCACCAGGCATAGAGAGAATTCACACCTGAGGCCGGCTTTGAACTCTCGATCCTGGCCTCAGCGCTAACCACAATGCCACTGCACCAGTTGAAAAATTTATGATATGACACTTAACAATATTGCACTACATTTTATATATACAGTTACTGGCAATGTCATCAGGTATACCTGTCCAACTGCCCAGACACACATTAAATCAGTCAATCAAATGGCAGACAAGATGATTAAGTTCAGAATGAGGAAGGAAGATGATTTGAGTGACTTTGAACGAGGCATGGTTGTTGGTGTCAGAAGGGTTGGTCTGTGTATTTCTCAAAATTGCTGATCTCCTGGGAATTTAACACACAACCGTCTCTAAGGTTTACAGAAAATTGCCTAAAAAAGATAAATTATCCAGTGAGCAACAGTACCCTGGAAATAATGCCTCATTGATGCCAGTGGTCAGAGGAGAATGGCTAGATTGGTTCGAGTTGAGTATTGTTGCTCACTACTGTATGTCCATAAAGTAGCTTTATTTCCATCAGGATAGCCAACCATGCCACAAAGCTGGTTTCTTAAGCATGATGATGAGTGCACAGTACTCAAAAGGCCTCCACTACTGCAATATCTCAAACCAATGAACGGGGTATTTGGGAACGGAACATTCATATCATGGATGTGCAGTTGACAAATACGCAGCAACTGAGTCATGCCATGATGTCAATATGGACTAAAATCTTTAAGAAATGTTTCTAGCACCTTATTGAAACTATGCCACAAAGAATTAAGGCAGTTCTGATGATGAAAGGGGATCCAACCCAGTACTATCAATGTGTAGCTAATGAAGTAGATGATGAGTGTAAATATAACAATAAAAGTAAATAAAGCCTAAGATATCACAAGAGTCTGTAAAGTGTGTAGGCATGAATGTGTGTTAATACATGTCCAAATAGTTCCAAACATTCAGTGACCATGTTTGTATTGTTTTCATATAGGTCTGTGGTAGAAACTGTTTATAAGTTTGTATGTGATGTGATGGGTCTAAAGTATTTGCCAGAGGACAGGAGGTCAAACGGAGTGTCCATGGTGGGTTTGGATTGTCAGTATGGTGTTTGCTCTGTTGTGGTGGTGAGAGCTGAACAGCTCTTACAGGGGGGGGGGTGGGGGGGGGGGGAGGGGGGGGGGGTGGGTAGTGAGCAGCCATTGATTTTTTTTGGAAGGGGTTGATGACCCTCTGAATTCGTTTCCTGTCTGCTGCTGAGCAAATGTAGTTGGACAACACAAGTGTATCGTGTAAGTTCTTTCCCTGTGAATCCTGAGGAAGTAGAGTTTGCAGTGCCTTTATCGCCAACACTGTCATGTTCGTGGTGTGTGCCCAAGAACCTTAAAGTAGTAACCTTAAAGTAGTCTTCATTGATTTATATTGTATCGGGCCTCCATGACACTCTACAAAATATATAATGAGTTCCTATTGTTTTTTGGCTTAGAAGCGCAAAACAAAATAACTAAACCGAAAAAAACAAAAACAAAAAAACGAAACAAAGTAACAAAATCTAAAACAAAATAAATACAAAAAAATTTAATAAAACCGAAAATAAAATAACAAAATTGAAAACAAAATAACAAAACCCGAAAACAAAATAACAAAACCAAAACAAATTCAAAAACTAAATAAACCAGAAAAAACTAACAAAATCCAAAACAAAATAAATACAAAAAAATTTAATAAAATAACAAAACCAAAACCAAAATAAATTAAAAAACAAAATAAAACTCCAAAAATAACAAACTCCAAAATAAAACCGAAAAGAAAATGAAAAATAAAATAAAAACAAAATGAATTCGAATAAATAAATAAATAAACCGAAAACAAAACAACAAAACAAAAAACAAAAATCCCAAAACAAAATAACAAAGCTGAAAACAGAAAACATAACGACAGTTCAGACAAATCAGGAAAGTTATTAAGCTTAAATTTAAGTTGATTCTTACCACTGATTGGTCAAGATATCTGTCACTCAAGATATACAGGATGTGCTGCAGCCTCACAGACATTCAAATGCCGTAAGGCTGCACTATTTCTTGTCGTGTAGGGTGCTGGTGCTCAGAGTGTGAGCTTGGAGGAGAGATTGTGTCTCAAGTCCTTAATCAAGTGGCAGTTGGTGTGGAAAAGTCGTAGGTTGGCAAGTTTGGTGACTGATCTACTCAGCATAACTGCATTGAAAGCTGAGCTCAAGGCTATGAAGTGCAGCATTATATAGTTCCCCTGGTGTTCAAGGTGGGTTAATGCAGTGTGAAGAGCAGTAGCAATGGCATCTTCTGTAGATCTGTTTGCCCTGGGCAAACTGGTGAGGATCAGGGTGAGAGACAGGCTTTGATATGCTGCAGGACCAGCCTCTTGGAACACTTCATTATGACATCTAACTCCATATTGCTTGGGACGGTGAATTTTGAATCATAAAAAACTCATTACAGACTGAAAAACTGTAAGAAAGATGGAGTTTATTTCTATTTATAAATTGGTGTATAGTAGCAGCTAAGCTGAACGCACTAACACTAATAGCTGTTTTCAAGGCTGAGGACTGGCATTAAGTACCAGATTCTGGATACGTAGTGTAGCCTCTTAAAATGGCCTGAGATTGCCAATGTCATCCCTTAAGAATAATTTGCAGCCACTGTGGCCACCCTAGAGCTAATATATTGTTGCTCAATCATGGGCAAAGTGCTCTGCTCAATCAAAATTAAACTGGGTCATAAATGAGCCTGTCCAGTTATTTTGATATGTTGATGCAGGAAAAGAAACGTCCGGAGAAAAGATTAATTTAACGCGCAGCAGTAATATATTAAATATTAAATCTGATGGTTAAAAGGAGCCAGCTTTTTTCCTTCCTTTTCTGGTAGTAAAATGTTAACATGCAAGCTATTTTTGAAAGATCTTATTGTAATGGGGCTGTGCAGAATTATTAATTTTCTGTCTTATACAGTAGTACAGTCCAGCTTATGCCATGTGCAAAAGTTCTTTAGTGTCAAAGGAAAGCACATGCGGTTAATGGATATTGACACACCAGGTGTCTAACTAAAACGGGTCACAAAGGTCAGTTCTGTGATCACATGCAGTAATTGAATAGTTCACAATGGACTGTAAAGGAGAAGGAGATCTACAGTATGGCATTACAAAAATTCTCAGAGTTTTGACTAGCACTTTCACCTTATGGATATCCAGGACCAGGTTTAGACACTGGATTTATAATGTATAGTGTATATATTGTAAATTTGCCAAGCAATGCTGATTAAATAAGAATTTACAGTCTTGTTGAAACTGACATACTGTATGTGGTGGAAATTCTGAAAATATTATAAAGACAAGTAAATCATACACTGGGTAAGAGCAAAGTAACAAAGGTTTTATTTGAAACATCTGCAGAAGGACCAGTCTCATGCAGCAAACAGATGCAGCATAGAGAAATGTGATCTCTTTCTCTAGCTGACCTATTTTATACACAAACATCTCTGTTAACATAATCAACGCCCTGTACATGAAGTTCCTACTTTCAAACTCATGACTCTTTATCTGCCCCAGACCAGATGTCCATACCTTATCATTTATTCAGGGCCAACTACAATCAGGTTGTTTCTATTCTGTTCTCGGCCTTGTGTCTCTAAGCTTCGACAAACAACTTCAAAACTTCTAAAGTCTACAGTACGTGACACACTTACTACAAGGATCAGAATTAATACATAATTAAAATATGGTTTTTCCATTACACATATCACCGAAATATTACTGTGATGAGAAGACTTCCCAACAGTATATAAATACTAAAGGATGTTAATGCAACACTAGGGATTTTGCTGTGTACTATTGAGACCAGTGTGTACTATACTCTGTAGTATGTCAGTGAACACTTGAAGTAGTAATATTTATAGTAGCATGATTTTGCTAAGCTGATAAATAAAACCTAAGGAAAAATCTTCATTGCCATTAGTTTGCTTATTCAGGTATACCCCCTTTGATAAGCTCACAAATCATGACCTGTAGTTTAATGCTATATTTTCTCAGACTAACAAATGCCAATTGTAGTAATAGACTGTATGAAAGAGAATCAAATAAGTGTTGGAATCTGTGTTAAAATAATCTTAGCACGAATGCAACCAAAATGCAGAGGTGGAAAGAGTAATAAAAGTTTGTACTCAAGTACAAGTACTGTTACTTCAGTGAAATTTTACTTACTGTAAGTACAAGTAAAGTTACCATTATAAAAATCTACTCAAGTAAAAGTAAAAAGTAGCTCATTAAAAAATTTACTCAGAGTAAAAGTTACCGAGTTACTTATTTTTATTTTTTTAACAGCGGGGGTGGGATGAGGCATTCTAGCGTAGTTCAAAAAAGATGAGCAGATATAAATCTCAAACTAGTTGTTTTTAACTGAAGGAACACTTTTGCATAATAAAGCTGTTGTCTTTGTTGTGCTTGAAAATCTAAGTGGTCACTTAAATATTATGTTACGTCCTAGTCTAGGGCCATACAGCAAAAGAATGGTTCAGGGTTCTATTTTAAACTGTATGGAAATGGTGGTATATGGCAGAAAGTACTAGATCCAATCATTAACTGATGAAATAATGAGGTTTGTACACACACACACACACACACACACACACCAGGAGGAGGATGAGATTCAGGGTGGACCCAGGCCAAAATAATAAACAAAATGGTATTTATATTTAGTAGCTAGATTACCTGCAAAAAAAACACAAACAAAAATACAGGTACCTTCCCGGACTCCCTAAACCAAAAACAGTGAAATTATCTACAAATATATACAAAGACCAACCAAACCAAAGGGACAAAGCAATAATCAAAGCCAATTGAAAGCAAAAAGTCAAAACCAGAATACACAACCAAATGTCAAAACGCCAAAATCACAACCTCTTTCCTCTTTCCCGCGTCTCTCCGGTTTATATACAGTATGGTCGCGCTAGTCGATGACGTCACTCTCAAGGCGGAAGCAACCGTGTGGAAGGTCAGGGAGATGCCAATGTCAGAAAACCTGGAGTGGAGTCTGGAGCGGCGCGCGACCAGGACATGATACACACACGCGGCGCAACGGAGCATTTATACACAGCATAATATTTTTATTATTTTATCATTTTCATTCATTTATTTTTTACTCAGTAGCGAATATGATTTAAAATGTAGCGAATTACAATACTTCAAACAAAACGTACTTAAGTAAAAGTAAAATTACAGATTTTTTAAACTACTTTAAAAAGTAGAAATACACAAAAAAGCTACTCAATTACAGTAACGCGAGTAAATGTAATTCGTTACTTTCCACCTCTGCCAAAATGTGTAAACTAAGCATGAACAAACAAGCACATTTGTGCGTAGACTTGCTTAGGAAATTTAAGGTTCCCCCTTAAACATTGCTTAATTTGAAACTTAACGGCTATGTGGTTATTATTATTGTTATTTCTCTGCGCACATCAATATGATGGTCTCCCCTATTATAAGACTGTCAGTGTGATTCACAGCAGCTGAATACCATTCTATTCATTTTGTACAGTATTCCATTGTCTCATTGATCAATAATCATTTGTCATGTTTTAACAACAAAAGAAAGCTGTCCCCAAGGTAACCATAAACTCGTGTTTAAACAGAACTAGTGTTAAAGAGGAATGCAATGCCATTTTCAACATATTAGTCCAGTCTGTATTTGAGATTTGCCCATATTGTTTTGGACAATTAAAACAAATTAGGACTGTTACAAAGTCACATCCAGCCAGATCTGTAGATAAAAAAACACATGCAGTTAGGCAGGAATATTGTTCGGTCACTTCTCAAAAAGTTCTCAAAGATGTTCATTTACAAAATACATTCTCTGTAATATCAAATAGGATATACTGTAGCTACTATAGATCAACTTAATTAAAATATAAATACTACAAAAATTTTAATTTTATTTTTCAGGTCACGCCTACACAGTACAACAATACTGTATGAAATGCTTAAACGACTATTCCTGACCTAAAAAGGAAAGATACAATGAAACAAGAAGATACTGTAGAAATATTTTTCTGCAAATTGCACTAAGAAAAAAAGTAAAACTTTAAATCTACCTATACAGTTACAAAAAAATGTAAATATATAATTTATAAAAATTAATAAATTATACTGTATGTGCAGAATGTGCGATATAAGAGGGTAAAGATATGGTGTGTGGGCATAACAGTGGCAGTATGAGTGAAACATTGACTGTGAAATGAAGTGTGTTAAAATATGAAACTTAAAAACTACTGATAGATTAAAAACTACAAATTATGGTTTTCATTAAAGATATAAACGACTAATATGGTAGCTTTAAGATAATGCAAAACTGAAACGGTTGAACTTCAGCAGATGTCCAAATACTGCAAAAATTACGATAAATTCTGTCCAGTGGCTATTTTAAGACATGCCCACAGTTTGATGCGTGCATTTTTTACTTAACATTTTAATTAAATTTATGATGCAGGTTTAACAGGCAAATACCCAAAGTACTGCCAAAGTTTCATTAAACTCTGTCCAGCTTCTTTTTTTTTTTTAACTTTTCTTTTTTTAAAGTACTAAGTAAATGCCCTTAAATTTAAGGCCATTTACTTAGTACTTGAATTTGTAATTGATTCCATTTTAGGCAGTTACTAATACTTTTACCCGAGTATTCAGTTGGTGTACTTCTTCATTCATGTAGCACATGCACTCATAAAAGTGTATTTGACCCCCTTGTGACCATAATTTAGCTTTTAGCAATCACAACTTTTTATGAAAGGTCACTTAGGCTACAAGGCCTAACATTTGTAGAGTTTTTATCCATACAGTAGAATGTCACAAGGCTATACAGAAAGTATTTTAAATGGAAATTAAATGCCATTTAAACTCCCACATAATCTTGCTGAATATCATTTCTGCCTTAAATTTTAAAGCAGATATAGATGATTATTGGCAGTGGGCCAACCAGACATATGACCATTAATTCAAAGCCAAGACATGTGTGATTATTTTTAACAGCACTACAATTACTGTAGGACCCCCAGTGAGGCAGCGTTACTTAAGGCTGAAGAAATATGGGTTTCTTGAGCAGTTATTCTTATTGGCTCCTGTCCAGCCATTTACTGATACGCTTAATTTTGATTGCAATAGATGGTGCACTGTATCCATAAGCTAGAAAAAGAGAGAGGACATGGAAATATAGCTGACTGTGATCCCTTTGAAACACTACTTGAAAATGAGCCTAGTTGCTAAGAGCAACCTGAATTATGCCTTGTGTGTCAGAAAATCATTTATTCATGAGCGATGGCCCCCAACAAGATGGTCTGAGGATCAGACAGGTGCCATCCAGAGAGCACCCCAATGTGCTACTGGGCACAAAGTGCTTTCTGAACCACTGCAATGGCTATAGATTTATTTGCAAATTTGAGTAATAACAACTTGTGCAGCAAACCTGGGCTTAACAACAATGTCACTCCATAGCTATCTAGGCTTCAAGGCATTCAAGATCAACTTTATTTTCAGGCATGTTTATTGAATTTTATAGTTTGCATGGCAGTTAGGGCAAAAAGGTCCATATACGTGATACTGTAACCTGGTCAATCAGGACATTCAGGTCAAACAACCCCAGATGATAAGACTTCCTCGAGAGGCCTGTACCGTCGCCACTATCCACGGTAGGATCATTGCTTCATGCCCTTTTCTTCTTACCCTGACATATCTATCGCTTTGAAATAGGCTCAATAACCTCATCACACCACATATTTTTCCAAATGTCGTTTTTTCTGATTAGTTGCACTAACAAGTCTTATAGCCACACAGCTGTTTAGTCCCAATCTTGTGAGTTGTCATCACATTGTTTGTATATGGAAATGCTCTTACCTCTACTATTAATCATACTGTAGTAATTGTTTCACTGTTGATTTGTTTTATTTAGCATGCAACTTCACAAAGTGTTACATTGATCTCTATTTGGATAGACTTGGAACTTGCAAAGTAATAAATATGAGCGGTTTTTGGGGCAAAGACTTTTTTCTCATGCAAAGAGTCAGTTCTGGCCATGAAGAAGAAAGAGAGCAGTTGATGCAACAAACCATCTCCAACCATATATCCTTGATGGTTCCTGCCCCCCTGCCATGTGGCCCTTTATAGTTCACAACACTGGTTCTATAAAAATTATATTTTCAGGATTCTAGTCTGCAATTGCGATCCCACATTGCGATTTGTCCTTGGTAAGAGGATGAAGCAAACCTGTTGAGATTCCACAAAAGTCAAGTAGACACTGTTTCCCCTTGCTGAGATAAGGCCACACATTGCTAACAATTGGGGGCCAACCTTAGACTAATAGCCAACTACTGAATGCAAGGATTGCTGCTGCTACAGTATTAATCATTATATCATCAATAGATACCAGGAGCATGCATCAGATTGGCATAATGTCTGCCACATGTTGAGTTGAAAGAATGGCTAACATTTTCAGTGAAACTCGTTCCTCCTCAAACACCTGTGGTGCTAGCAATCGTCTAGTAGAATTTTTAATTAGAATGTTTGTCTGTTGGAAGGCAAACCTAAGCATCTGAATTCAGAAACCAACAGGAATTCTTGTTTTTTGCTCAAAATGGTTAATTTAGCAACTTTATGGATAGTAAAATGCCAGAGGTTTCAGGCTCTTTTTATTCTGATGCGATGACAATAAACTACTTTGATGCTACATGACAATATTGGAACCTGCCACTGAGGCGAGTAAATGCACATGTATTGCTTTGTCATGTGAAGAGCATCACAAAATAACTCCTAAAATTACCTGTTAACTGTTAAATCGAAAAGCCACCAAAAGAAAAAAACTTGTCATCTCAAGATCCACTCTGTGGAACCAGATATTATATAATTTGGACATTGTGCAGACACTATATTAAATTTCAGTAGTGTAGATACTTGGCAAAGCTAATGAGATACTGTGGTTTAGCTGTAGAGTATCAAATCAAATAATGAGAAATATTCACAGTATTTCCGACCTTCGTGTTTAATAGATTTTTATTTCTCTTCCAAATGGATAGTTCTTTCTTGCCTCTTCCTGCTTTTATCACTGTACTGTATCACTGTAGTATTATTGATGGAACGTTAGATGGATGGATGCTACAAGTCAAGAAACAATAAGATATTCTGTACACTGGAACCTGTTACAGTATGTTCTCATTCTCTAGTCTGGATTTCTGAACTCTGTTATAAACTGAATGGACCAGGGGTATACAGTATATACTGTACATGGGGATGTTGTGTGAACACGGGCAAAACATGTTATGAATAAATGTTGATATTCTATGTTTCAATGTTATCATCTTCACGTCATTCTTACAAATAATTTTTACTTTTTAAAACACAGTTGTCTTAGTGTTGGGTTTTGGGTGGATAACATTATATAACATGTCCACCCAAACATAAGTACTTACAGTATATATATATAACATAAGTATAACTTTTTGACAATGTCATACCGTGTTCCTATGCAGTAGGTTTCCGAACGCTAGACTGTACTATAACATTTTTGGATTCAGAATTTTTGAGTTTTAGAATTAGAGTTTTCCTATCAATCCAAATTTTTGGATCTGAAAACCAAAACTTTATTGGAAAAAAGAACTTGAAAATATATTTGTCCAAACCTGTTAATTATCGAATTCATTGGTTTAAATCAGGCCCTTTATCCCCAGTGAAGGGGATACTCTGTAACGCTGTAATATAACTGACTACATTTTAATGACAGTAATTTTTTTATGTAATTAGTTAGTTAAAAAGTAACATCCCCTAACACTGACTAAGACATCTTAGACAATGCTATGCTTTAAACATTGTGCCAATAGTTTGGGGAAGGCCAGTGCACAAAGCAATGACTATAAAGACCTGTTTTTATGAGTTGGGTGTGGAAGAACTTGACTGGTCCGCACAGAGACTTGACTATAACACTTTTGGGATGAACTGGAAGAAGAGAGGAAGCTGTTATAGCTGAAAAAGGGGGACCAACTCCATATTGAAGTATAAGTATTTGGATACACTGTATAATACTTTGTTTTGGACATGTACAATAGGTAAAAAAAAATCCTTGTGTAAGGTCAATCTTTTCAAATGTGCATTTTCTTTCCTTTTGTTTCGTTAGGTGCTTTGATCTCAACATATCTATGACGCGGTTAGTGTCCAATGGGCAATGTTTATTTCTTTCAACAACTTTTTGCATTTTATCCCAACATTTGAGTTGTTTCTTCATTTGCTCATGCAGAAGTTTGCTAACTGTTCAGAAAATTAACTGACTTTTCATGAATTTCAAATGGTTTGGGAAATTTATTTTAAGGAACAAATTTACATCAGATGAAAGGCAGATTACATATTATGGTGAGCCTTGATGTCTGGACTTGAGAAAAAATAAAAACTTTGTTTTCCATCTTCTTTCTGTTCCCTTTCCCATCTTCTAAGCAATTCACAGCACCAGAGGCTCACAGCAGATGTTTCTTTTAGTCATTTGCTCATTTGTGTCTTATTCCGCCTGGTGCCATGAGGATGGAATAGTAGATTGTTAATTGTTTTTAAGACGGAGGTCAGTGTTGTTTGGAGAATAGATTGACTGTCGCACTACAAGGATGTGCTGAATGAGTGTGAATTTAGGCCCCAGACTTTCATACAGTGCCTAAAGATTTAAAAGATTGAAATGGACCAAGTTGTGCGCTGAATAGGTTGATAGTTTTATTGAGAAGTAACTTTATTACATTCCTTGCCACTGTTCTGTTCTCATTTAGGTTTCATCAGTATGTGCTGCACAACATATCTTGGTAAATCCTGGCTACTTTTTGAGCTATTTGATTCACCTCAGTTTTGTAAACTATAGCACGGTTATATGCACACTATAACACTGTTTCAGTTATCTCCCAGCTAAAAGACCATTTGTGACATTTGGACCAACAACTTGGTCTTAAGAAAAGACACCCTTGAGACAGAGGTCTTTGTGTGTGTGTATATATATGGGGTTGGGCGTTAATGTCATGTTATGTCCATGGCAACTATGTGGGTCACAATGTGTTAGCTTTTCATTTGAAGATTATAACACTATGGGTCAAGGTTTCGCTCTATGCAGGGATTCCTTTCTGGGTCCAGAGCCAGGTACATGATTGCAGTATCAATGTATGTGACACCAGCTTGGCCTCATGTTCAACTACATTCTACTTAATTACTTTGCAGCAAAAGCTGCCAGTTGTCATTCCACTCCATATTTCTCTCCACTTTATCAGACAGGCCAAGTTATAAGTCTGAAAAAATGACTCCACCAAATTCCTAGAGTATCTAGGTCATTATCAACTGTTTCTTTTTAAATATATAAATACGTTTTATTTAGAGTTTTCAGGCTTCTGCATGCAGCTTGTTGCGAGTCAGAACGCAACCTATTATGCAATATCTGTATGAATGTTCAATTGGATTACAGATAGTTCTTTAGCTACTTTGAAGTGACATCCTTCAACTCCAGAGAGCCTCTGGGTGGATTACTGAAGGGTCAGACACTGTGGTTAGATGCTGCATTTCAACTAGTCCATACCCTAGGGCTATTCTAAGTTTTAGGTGCGGAGGTTAATACCTATTAATATTATCCTTGCTATAATTCTGTAAATTTAATCTGCTGGTTTAAACTGTATATAGCATTTTATATATATATATATATATATATCATAGAATATTCTATGCAAAACAAATAGGACATGCCGATTAATTAAGTTTTTAGAGATAAAGCAGACATAGCGGTGTAATGCTTAGCACTGTGGTCTCGCAGCTCCAGGGTCAAGGGTCCAATTCTTAACTTGTTCAGCTTGCACGTTCTCCCTGTGCTTGGTGGGTTCACTTCAGGAATTCCGGTTTCCTCCCACAGTCGAAGATATGTTTCCAAATTGCCTGTTGTGCATCCAAGGTGTACCCCACATAGTACCCCAAGTTCCTGAGGTATAGACAATGAAAGATGAGAGAGACATAAAATATTGTTCAGCAACTACTATGCTATACTATTTAGCCCCTACAGTAAAACGCCTTCTAGGACACTTTGTCTGTCCTGAACTTGGCAAATAAAATTTCCATAAACCCTCAGTAGTGAATGTCCAAGACAAAGAGACATCATCGTTTGGTATCTACAATAGCTCCCCTGAACATCACCGTACGTGAAATATCTGTTACAGAATATGTAGTTCATGCATACAGTAGCTTTTTTGTTTTACAGAAAGGTTCATGCAGCTTACAGTCAATTAAGCATACATTTTGTATAAGCTTCATCATATTATCCTGTTATTAAGTCTGTCTGTTGCTTTTAAAAAGAAGAAGAAGACGAAACTAAAGTATAATGTGCCTATTAGAGCTTTGACATTATCAATCAAAAACCAGTAAGGACTCTCACAGACCATGTAGTGCCCTGTATCTGCACATAAATTAGTGTAAAGATCAGAAAGGTCTGGTTTTATTCTTGTTACATCTTACTAACAAGGCAAATGACTCTTTCATATCAAAAGCTCTTATATTATTCAGCTTCCCCACTGAGCACTGGTCCCATTCATATTTCAGGCAGTGTTCAGTTTCTACTCCATGCCATCTCTGCTCCAGTGAAATGAATTATTATTTTCATTAGGATGGAATGCAAGTCTGGATAATTTAAACAGGTTCTGGGAGGCAAAATAACTCCATTTACTCAGGGAGGTTATGCATTTGTTCAGAACTGGATCCAACATACGGTATACATGCCTACATTCAGATATTTCATACAAATCAGTTACACAAGTATATCAGAAAACAAAGGATGTTCAACTGAGATTACACTTTTTTATAATCACTGTGCATTTGTACATTTTTACATAAATTGGGGCATTGGTGGCTTTTCATCTGCCATGCAGGAGGACCGGGTTTGATTCCCAACCAATGACCTTGCCTGGCCAAAGGGACTGTGGGGCATCCTGAGTGCTGGTCCCAAAACCAAGATGAAAATAGGAGGGTTTGCCTCAGGGATACCTGTGCAAAAATTATATGTGGGAAAAAAAGAATTTCCCCCCTAAAGAGAGCAATAGAGCAATGACTGAGTTTCATAAATTGAAAATGCAAAATTCATACTAATCTAGCGGGTTGCCTGACGTCCCTTGAGGGTCACACAGTCCATAAGGAAATCCTTACGTTTCATTGGGGATTAAAATGTCTTTTTTTCATGGTGTTAAAAAAAAAAGGATTTCAGCATTTTTGGCCACATCATTCTTCTGTCTATTTTTGTGACCAGCCTTTTTAACATTTTGTTTCAGTAAGATAAGTAATGCATCATATAATCATATAAATTCCATGGTCAGGGAAATCCACTAGACCATCCTTCAAAATTCTAAGATGATGTGGGTTATTGGAGCAGGTGTGTGTTGAGATTATCCATCCTTCTAGACTCCAGGTTCAAGTACTTTAGCATTTGGATGTGACTCCAAAGCACAGCAAGCTGTCAGATATTTAATGTCAGTATGGGCATGTCTTATAATTAGAGAGCCCTCAAAAGTTTAAGCATGTGAAGTGTAATGGTAATGGCAAACACTACTGCAACAATTCTCACACACAGACACACACATTAAACTAAGTAGGTTTTATTTGCAAAAACATTGTAGAAATGTTACCCTGTAATGTACAGTATTATCCTGTTTCAGAGTTTAAATAACCTAGCTGGTTATTTAAACCTTTATATATAACCTAATAAAGGCATAAGCCCCACCTGGTGTGGCAGGATGTATTCATCTTTAGGCATCTATAAACCTTTTTAGAGTTGTAATAATCTACAATCAACAGTATTGATGTACTGTACAGACATTTATCCACAGATGGGCTGGCAGGAAAAATCAATACTAAGTATAAGATCTACTAGATTTAATCAAATCAAATCTTTAATCAGAACCATATAAATACAACTTTGCCAAAGCATGTTATGCTTTAGGCGGCACAGTGGTTTATTGGTTAGCACTGTCTTCATGCCCTGAGTCTCCTGGGATTGGATCCAGGCCCCTCGCGACCTCTATACAGGATTAAGCAGTACAGATATACAGTGGGTGTAATGTTTTGTGAAGGAAAGAATTAGCACTACTATTACTTATACTAGCCACGAGAGAGGCTGTTGTACTGGATATCAGCACGGCTGTAATGCTGATATTTAATACAACAGCACGACCTCGAGTGTACTTTTATAATGCTTTTATTCAACAGTCCCTCAAACATAATTTATTATGCTTTCGTGACTGTTTTTGGCAGGCAGCTGCTCTCCGTTCTTTCCAGTACTGCAGACCATACCGACCTACTCATACCCATGCTGTTGACCAACACTTCATGTAATTAATGATCGTTAGAACATCTGTGATGCGGGGTGATGAATATAGTTAAACATTCCAGTGCTGTTATGCTCTACATCAGCACTCATGTAATGATTCTCCATCATAATCAATCATATTACTCAGTCAGAACCAAACTTTTGTATATTCAGCATTATAATCCGCATGGTTCTCTATAACAAATAAAGATCAGTCCTATAAAATGCACCAGCATGGCTGCAAAAAAAATATTATTTGTTTGTGTATTTAACCAGTTATTTTGCTCCACCAATACATATCTTTTTGTGACTGGTGGAACTAATTAACTAACCGTGACTGGCAGAGCTGGCGACAGACAGTTAGCAACTGAGAGTTAATGTTATTAACATGGATGAAAGTAGTTTTAAATTCTTACCGATACAACATAGCTAAATAGTTATATATACCCAGATACCATTAAATGGAAAAGTCTGCACTATTTAGAGTGTAAGTTAGAATCCATTGTTACACACACCAAGTAGTGCCCTTAATCAGAGCTTAGATTTTAACCTTGTGTTTTCACCCTTGTGTTAAATTTGTAGCTTACTTTAGCTATGTTTTCTTGCTGAAAGTGCTTTCGTGACTGTTTTTGGCAGGCAGCTGCTCTCCGTTCTTTCCAGTACTGCAGACCATACCGACCTACTCGTACCCATGCTGTTGACCAACACTTCATGTAATTAACAATCGTTAGAACACCTGTGATGCGGGGTGATGAATATAGTTAAACATTCCAGTGCTGTTATGCTCTACATCAGCACTCATGTAATGATTCTCCATCATACTCAATCATATTACTCAGTCAGAACCAAACTTTTGTATATTCAGCGTTATAATCCCCATGGTTCAGATCAGTCCTATAAAATGCACCAGCATGGCTGCACTGCTACAACCGCCTGGTCACAGTCCTGCCGCTGCCCCATAACGTCACACCACATAGTCTGCAGAAGCCAAATTACTGCTGCAAACTGCTAGTAGCTAGACTTATAGCAGAAAGGAAATCGTCATGACCGTGAAGCAAAACAAAACAATTTATCATTTAGGAAGTGATACACTGTGGGTCCCCTACATAATGCAAGTGTCTGTTTCGCCCATTGCTTGATACTGATAGATGACTTCCATGCCTTGCACCAGGGGACATGATAATAGCTTTCATCAGATGTTCCTGGTATACTGTTTTTTTTTCCTTCTTCAATTAGATTTATAAAATCAATGTTGCATATTATTTATTCTCCAATATAATATTATCTGTAGTGTTAAAATGGTGTTAAAAAGGAATCATCATGCCCAGGCTTTATTTGTTAGTCTCCGTCTAGACTGACGGGCATTTAATGGTTTTGTTTTGTACATTTTGTGCAAGCCTTTTTTCAAAGGAGATTAAACTTACGTCAGAAGTCCCAGATGCTACCGTTTACTTGTTTGTTGTGCTCATAGCCATTACGTCCTATTTCACTTACTTATCCTGAGAGAGAGAGAGGCAGCAGAAAGACAGCTTAAATGACAGGCTAAGTTGAACAAAAATAAATCTTCCCACACTAGAATTCGAATGTAGCTTAAAACTGAGCACCATGGGACCCATGCTTCTTACTAGCACTAGGGAGGAAGTGTAAGATGGAGAAATGATTGAAAAGACCACAGTGCTAACAGACTGAATCTTTCTAATCATGTGTTTTATAAAGCCACAAAGTATATTCTTTTCAGAGTGTACTTCAATGATTTGTATATGCACAGTGGAGCCAATCTGTTTTTCTTTACCTTTCTTTCTTTTAGTAGCCTTTTGTTTTAGGTGTCTTTTAATTGCAGTAAAATTTTTAGTATCAGCCTGAAATAAAAACTGAATTAACATTGTCTCTACATTGAACTGTTAATCAAAATGTTTATAATATTTCAGGTCAAATTGTGACATAATGCACCACATTTGTTTGGTTGTGTGATGGTTACTGAAGGTGATGGTTCAAGAGTCAAACCAATAAATTAAAGTGGTACAGCTGATTGTAACATCTGATGAAGTGAAACATATAGTAGATTGTTTATGAAAAAATTATATAGGATTAAATCTTAGAGTGTGGCCCAAACATTACTAGGAAAATTGCAGTTAAATAAGATAAAATTAACAGTGTTTAATGGCAAATGTAGATATCAAAAACATATTGTTTAGGAATGACATTTCTGTTAACTTCAGCATCAGAAATCTCATATGTTAGACATTTGAGGTTTAATATACAATACACTGTATGGCTACCCTAAAAATCACTGTTTAGAAGAGCCTCCACAAGCAAAGGAAACAACTAAGGAGATTGCTGAAATTACTGGAATTTAGTGTCCAACACATTATTAAAATATAAAGGGATAGTATTGAGCCATCAACTTTGCATAAGAAATGGGATCAGAAAAAGCCATGAATGATTGTGATTTGAGCTCAATTAAAGAACTTGCTGAAGTCGCATCAGAAAAGATTGACAGGAAAAATCATGAATCACGAATGTTTAATAGTTAATGTAAAGAGCATTTCCACAAGAGTGCACAGGATTGGGACTGAAACAGTGACGATATAAAGATTAGCATAAAGAAAGCACAAAGATTTGGATTTTGGAGCCATGTAAAAAGGTCATGTGGTCTGATCAGTTCAGACGGTCCCTATTCCAGTGTAATGGATGCGTCAGGGTAAGAACATCATAATACATCTGTCAGGAAGGTGAGACTCTTGGGCTTGGTGGATGGATCCAGATGCAGGTGCAGAGGCAGGATGCGAGCGGCTTTGGTCGAGCTCCGTAGAAGCGTGACTGTGTCAGCAGGTGCGCGAGTCAGAAGCTGTGAAATCTGTATGCGCGGAGTAAATGCTGAGACTTGGGGAAGTGCCGTGGTCAAGAGAGCGTGAGCGTGGGTCTGAGCCGTGAAATCCGTCAGCGCGGTGTCAGTGCTTAGTGGACGCGTCGTAAGCTGGGAGACATGGAAGGTGGGGTGGATCCGTCGCATGGACGAGGGGAGTAGATGTTGGACTGCGCACGGGTTGATTATCCTGGTGATAGTGAAGGTGGAGGTTGAGTATTGGTAGCCTAAGCAGCACTGGAACGGGGACAAGCCTGTCGACAAGGAGGGCAGAGAGTTATGGGCGTACTCGACCCAAGGGAGGAATCTGCTCCAGGTGGTCGAATCCCGAGCAGTCATACAGCGGAGGGATACCTCTAGCGCTTGGTTCATCCGCTCGGTTTGCCCGTTGGACTGAAGATGAAACCCAGACGATAGACTGGGAGACACCCCGACGAGTCTGCAGAACACACCCCAAAACCGAGAGGTGAACTGAGGGCCCCGATCCGAAACGATGTCTGTTGGAAGACCATGGAGGCGAAATAGGTGGAAGACTAACTGCTCTGCAGTCTCCTTGGCGGAGGGCAGCTTAGGGAGAGGGACGAGGTGCACAGACTTAGAAAAGCGGTCGACTATAGTCATTATGCAGGGCGTTGCCATCGGACAGAGGTAGACCAGTGACAAAGTCGACGGAGATATGGGACCACGGACAGCGGGGGATCGGTAATGGTCTGTGAAGGCTGGCCGATGGTCGGTTGTCAACTTTAGCTCGGGCACAGATGCCGCAGGCTGCCACGAACCTGGAGATGTCCATTCCTAGCGTGGGCCACCAGAATTGTTGTTGGGTAACGAAGCGGGTTCGGGCAGCTCCTGGGTGGCAGGACAAATGGGAACCATGGGCCCATTCCAACATCTGAGAACGTAGTCGGACGGGGACGAAGAGGCGGTTTGGGGGAACATTGCTTGGGCCGAGCTCAGGGCTTGCTGGACCTTGGTCTCGATTTCTAATCTCAGGGCTATGATGAGGCAGGTGGGAGATAAAATAGTTTCGCATGGCAGTGGGTCCTTAGAAGAGGGAAACTGGCTTGATAAGGCATCTGGCTTAACGTTCTTTGAGCCTGGCCGATAGGAAAGGACAAAGTTAAAACGTGAGAAAAACAACGACCATCGAGCTTGACGTGTGTTGAGTCTCTTGGCGGAACGAAGGTACTCGAGATTCCTATGGGAGTGGGAGCTCAGTTCCCTCTAACCAATGCCTCCATTCTTCCAGAGCCAGCTTGATAGCCAAGAGTTGTCTGTCTCCCATAGTTCCTCTCGGCCGGGGATAGACGACGGGAGTAGTATGCGCAAGGGTGCATTTTATTATCCTGGGTGGACCTCTGGGAGAGAATGCCCCCGACACTGGTGTTGGAGGCGTCGACCTCAACCACAAACTGGCGAGAAGGGTTGAGGATACTGAGGATGGGAGCAGAGGTAAACCTCATCTTAAGCTCAGCGAAGGCCTTCTCTGCCTCCGTGTCCCAACAGAAACGGGTTTTAGTGGAGATCAGGGAGGTGAGTGGGGCAGCGACAGTGCTGTAACCTCGGATGAAGCGTCTCCACTTGGAGACTGCCTGGATCTTGGCTGGTTCCATCTCGATCCTAGAAGGGGAAATAACAAAGCCCAAGAAGGTGGTGGAGGTTGTGTGGAACTCGCACTTCTCTGCCTTGATGTAAAGGTTGTTCTCCAAGAGCCTTTGTAGAACCTGACGCCGATGCTCCTCCAGGTCTTGGGAGAAAATTAAGATGTAGTCTAGGTAAACAAACATGAAAGAGTTGAGAAAGTCGCGCAGAACATCATTTACGAGGGATTGGAAGATGGTGGGGGCATTGGTCAGGCCGAAGGGAACGACCATATATTCGTAATGTCCCATGGGGGTGTTGAAGGCAGACTTCCATTCGTCCCCCTCACTGATACGGACCAGGTGATAAGCGTTACGTAAATCTAACTTGGTGAAGACGTCAGCCCCCTAGAGAATTTCAAAGGTGGTGGTCATGAGTGGAAGTGGATAGCGGTTCTTTACGGTGATCTCGTTGAGACCCCTATAATCGATACAGGGGCGTAGGGACCCGTCTTTTTTTTTCACGAAGAAAAATCCTGCCCCCGCAGGGTAGGAGGATGGGGGGATGATTCCTGCGGCGAGAGCTTCTGTGATGTAGGTGTTCATGACACCTCTGTCTTCGTGGGTTGTAGAGTATAAGCGACCCTTCGGAGGGGAAGAGCCTGGGAGAAGGTCGATAGGGCAGTCATATGATTGATGTGGTGGAAGCGACATGGTCCGGGTCTTGCTGAAGACCTGCTTGAGATCCTGATACTCAGTGGGGACATTGGAGATGTCCAGCGTCTCCTCAGGTTCGGCTGGGGTGGGGAGTGAGTGATGCGCGGAGCTCAGGCATGATGTGGCACAGGAGGGGCTCCAATCCGTAATGACCAGCTTGGTCCAGTCAATCTGGGGGCCATGGAGGGCTAACCAGGGGAGACCCAGGACCAGAGCGGCATGAGATTCCTTTATAACAAAGAGACAGATCTCCTCTGTACTCATCCTCCTGATTTCCTGATGACCTTAAAGTGAGCGGAAGTGTTCTGTGCATGATGGACGGGAGGAGGCTCCCATCTAAGGCTTGAACTGCCAATGGAGTGCTCAGGGGCATGCAGGGAATCCTGAGAGCCTTGAAAGTAGCTGATCAGGTTCCGGTCGGAGCCGGAGTCCATGCGAGCCTGAATGGAGTGGGCCTGGCCCTTCACAATTAGTGTTACGGACAGCAGGGGGCGATGTTCTAGGAGTCTGTTGGGAGGAGCGCCCTCTAGAGGGCGTTGACTAGAGGGCGTTTCCTTTTACCGGACAGTCCCTGAGTAAGTGATCTGAACTGCCACAGTAGAAACAGGCTCCTTCCAGGCGGCGGCGCCTCTCTTGTTCGGAGATGTGGGTTCTGCCCAGCTGCATGGGCTCATCCTGACAGACCTTCCAGGAAAACATCTGCTCGGGCTCTGTCGTTCCATCCACTCGAGGTGGTTAGTGTCAGAAATTCAATGGTGTAGTCATATGCGGAGCGTGATCCTTGGCGAAGGCGCAGTAGCCTGGTTCCGGCCTCCCTGCCGACGTGAGAGCGGTCAAAGACCCTCCTCATCTCCCCCGAAAAGTCTTCGAAACTCTCGCAGCATGGATCGTGAGCGTCCCAGAGGACAGTGCTCCACTCCCAGGCTCTTGATCACATACAGTAGGCCACCCGGGATCTTTCTGAAGAGAAGGTGGAGGCCTGCAGTTCAAAGATCAGGGAACATTGGGATAGGAACGATCTACAGGTTCCTGGTTCCCCCCTGTAGGTTGGAGGTGCTGCATGCGGGCCGTGATGTCTGCTAGTGCCGTGACAAGCAGCCGCTGGTGGCGACAAGCTCCTCCTGGTGTTTTCCAAGGAGCGCGCCTTGATTCTCAAGTGCTTGTCTCATTCTGTCCAATCCTGCTGGATCCATGATGGCTGGATTATTCTGTCAGGAAGGTGAGACTCTTGGGCTTGGTGGATGGATCCAGATGCAGGTGCAGAGGCCGGACGCGAGCGACTTTGGTCGAGCTCCGTAGAAGCGTGACTGTGTCAGCAGGTGCGCGAGTCAGGAGCTGTGAAATCCATATGCGCGGAGTAAATGCTGAGACGTGGGGACGTGCCGTGGTCGAGAGAGCGTGAGTGTGAGTCTAAGCCATGAAATCCGTCAGTGCAGTGTCAGTGCCGAGTCGTGAAACTTAGCCGTAGTCGGGAACGAAAGCGAAAGTCGAAGCTGTTAAATCCAAGAGTAGCAACAAATCCGAATTGTGAGACGAGAGGTGAAGAACGAGAAGATAGGCGAGGTTGGCAACATGAAAACTAACATGAACAAAAACGCAAGGAAACTGCGGCGATACAACAAACAATAATCCAGCGCTGAGCTCGCACGCTGCGCCTCCTTATAAACCGGAAGAAATCGGCGCCGGATGAGAAACTGGTGTGCCGGCGGGGGCATGTGAGGAGAGATGACAGCGTGGGAAAACAAGCCGGCGTGGTGAAGAGCATGACAGCGTGAGAGAGGAAATGTCAACAGACGGAAGCGGTCTTTGATCAGCGCGGCGCAATGAGAGCGTGACAACATCACTCACTCACCTGGACACTAGGAAAGGGAATTATGTTAAAATGCTCGTTATCGATTACAGCGAAGCATTTAATACCATAATTCCCTCCACACTCAACACCAATCTGGAGCACCGGGGACTCAGCTCATCTACAGTACAGTATGTGTCAGTTGATCTCCAACTTCCTAACTGGCAGACCAAAGGCAGTAAGCATGAGCGGACATGTCTCAGCCTCCCTCACTCTTAGCACTGGAGCCCCCCAGGGTTGTGTTTTGAGCCCCCTGCTGTACTCTTTGTACACCTACGACTGCGTGGCCAATACCAACTCCAACGTCATCAAGTTTGTTGATGACACTGTCGTGGTGGGCCTGATCACGAACAATGATGGACAGTTTACCTAGAGGAGATTGGAAATCTGGTGCCAGAGGAACAATCTCCTCCAGAACGTCAGCAAGACAAAGGAGCTGATAGTGGACTTTAGTACAAAGCAGGAGAGGAACTACCAGACCCCAGTCATCAATAGGAGCCCAGTGGAGAGAGTGGACAGCCTCTGATACCTCGGTGTTCACATCACGCTGGACCTGTCATGGTCCTGGTCACATCAACACCGTGGTGAAAAAGTCCCGACAGCGTCTCTACCACCTCAGACGCTTGAGAGACTTCAGACTGCCCTAAGGTACTAAGGAATTTCTACTCCTGCACCATAGAGAGCATCCTGATGGGAAACATCATGACCTGGTTTGGAAACAGCACCATGCAGGACAGACGAGTTCTACAGAGGGCCAACACAGAGAGACTGAGGAAATAGACCATCATGCATAGTGCCCACTGTACAAGCCACTGTAGGCAGTGTTATGGTCTGGGGTTGCTTCAGTTGCTCAGGTCTAGGCTCTGCAGTGTTATCTGGCAATAAAATGAAGTCAGCTGAGGACCTGAATGTACTGAATGACCAGTTTATCACATCTACTGAGTTTTTCTTCCCTGATGGCACTGGCATATTATAGGACTCAAATTATTAAAGAGTATTTTTGGGAGCATAAAGAATCCTTTTCACACATGAACTGGCCAGCACATAATAAAAGCAAAAGTGGTTGAACCAAAATATTAATGCATTAATTTTTGTGGCCATAAAAAATACATTCTGCTTGTTTTTTTTTTTTTTTTTTTTAAATATATACTGTACTTTGTATTACTGATACAGTGCTCTGTCTGAGACACGAGTCACACTGTTGCTACGATGTTGGTGTAGCCAGAATTGTGTTCCCTTCCATTTTACAATCAGATTACACGAAACTGGACTGTACAGTACTTGAACGAGACATTCAAGCTATTCTGCTGATTTGCTCATTAAAAGGTTTTTAGAGAGATTGGTCATCTGTCATGAACAGGCACTGCCAAGGCTAGGTTCACATTACAAGTCACTCTGTTCAGTTCAATTATTTGGACAGATAAGATTTGCACTTCATGATAATTGACCCTCAAGTGACTTTTATGTCTGTGTCTGTCCTCTGAATCAGCACGTATGCGCACATCAATATGCCTTTGTTGCGCCATCTGGGACAAAATACATATTTTCCCCTGAGTGGTGCAGCAGTAAAGTGCTCGTTCAATCATCTCGAGATTGCGATGTCGATTCCAGGGTGACGCTGTAGCCTCCCGCAGCCGGGGGCCTAGAAAGAGCTAATTGGCCAACCTCTCTCAGAGGGCAGGGGAGGGAAGGGAGGTACCCTGTGCAATCATGCGTGTCTGTGAGCTCACGCCAGCGACTGTGGCTCGCAGGAAACACGGGGTAGTCTTTGGCCTTCCCTTACTGGTAGTAGTAGCCTTGATGAAAGAATGCTCACATGATGGGTGGGAATGACTAAATTAGGGATAAAGTCAGCAAAAAGCACCAATTCCCCCCCCAAAAAGAAAAATTACTTCATATTTGTGGGACCACTCATGTGTGAAGGCAAAAATTCTTACTAAAGTTGTATGATCACAAAATATCAGATTTGTGTGCTTTATTCAGCACTAAAAAATTATCAGATTTGAGGCTAGTAATGTGAATGTAGCCTAACAAGGGATTATCATGGTCCTTTTTAATTTGCAGGGCAGCATTTACTTTCATTTAGTTTTCCCATTGGTTACTTTTTAATGTTGCTTTATAAGCTACCAAGGGCAAGCTTAATTATAGATGAGCTATGCATTATACCCAATTATATTCAGACTGTCTGTATGGAGAAAGAGCGAGATAGAGAGATTTACTTCTCCTTTTGGTTGTAAAAATTTTAAAGGAGCAGGAAGGCTAAACTCAGAGAATAACTGAAAAGAGGGGATGTTAGACACAGCTGTTTAAGTTGTCAGATTTCTGAAGCTGCTGTTTAAATGGTAGGAAGATCTACCCAAATTCTCATGTATTTGTCAACAAATTTACACAGAAACATCAGTCCAGAGCATCCTCCTATTTTGCAACATGAACAAGAAGCGGGGTTGCTTGTCCCGTGGTGGGGGATTGCCAAACAGAAACAAATGTGACAGTGAAAGAGTTGTGAATCAGCAGGCCGTAAAATGAGCCATTCTTTTTTTTTTTCAATGCAGCAGACCCATTTATGAAAACCTGGCATCTATCCCTCTTCCTCGTCCGAACCTCCTCTTCTGAATACTTCTCCCCGAGCAACAGCATTGCTGAGCTCAGTCTCATGTGGTCCATTAGCCATGTGCAGCAGCAGTAATTTGACTTGGTAATCAAGGTAATGAAAGAGAGAGAAAAAAATCGTGCCGTTGTAATTTGCTCTCGGTTGTATGCAGAAGATGGTGAAAAGTCAGTGGTGTAAAAAGCGACAGAAATGTGGATCTGAACTAAGGCTGGTGACACACTGGGATATGAATGAGAGTAGACAATAGAAATGAACGATGCAGTGTAAATCTGCATAAAGAAGTAGCTTTCCTATTTTTATAAGGATGTTATATTGTATGTTTCACTGTAACTTTTAATATTAAGATAAGAACTGTAACAAAGGGTTCAGTCGAAAAACAACAACAACAACAAAAAAAAGTGCAGTTAAAACAAAACCAATATGGCAAGCTGAAGTGTGGTTTCTTGTTGGCCACAAAATACAATAATCTCGGACTTAGGGCAATTCATCCAATGTCTTTATAACTGCTTGTGTTTTAGAAGCAGAAAACTATTGACAGTATAGCCCATATTTTGCTTTGTACAACTTGTATGCCCATCTTTACTCCATCCATCTGTAGAAATGGACCACTCTCTTGCTCTCAATTAAATAAAGAGGTGCAGGTGCCTTGTCCTAAATCACAGTAATGCAACCGTAGTGAACAAACAAACTGATTGATCTGCTCGGGAAAAGCTGCACACACTTGCTTTATTAGCAATATAGTATAAGTGATGTCAGGTTAAAGTGACAGTAGATGTGCAAATATAAATCTGGGCTTTTCCCCCAGTGTTTTCTTCCCAGCTTTACACCAAAATCTTTTAGCAACTCCAGTAGAACTCTAAAGAAGTTTGTAGAGACATTTAATGAATAAGTCAGTTGGCATGTACTTGTATTTGTCTAAATGTCATCAAGGCAAAGTGTCATCAGAGACCTCTCCCACCCATGTCACTTTCTGACCTCCTTGCATCCAACAGGAACATTCCCACCACAACCAGCAGGCTCAAATCCAGCACCTTTCCCTCAAACATCACACTGCTAAACTCTATACTATTCAAGTCCTTTACACCTCTTACCTCCTATAATACCTGTATGCTCTTTATATTGTATAATTTTAGCATTACCTATTCTGTAGATACTTCATTTACTCTGTGTGTATACTATATACAGTATATTACCTAAGGACAGACTGGACTGGGCTGCTGCCCAGTGGGCCAAAGTGCTCTTTTAAGGATGAAAGTCAATTTTGCATTTCATTCGGAAATCAAGGTCCCAGAGTCTGGAGGAAGAAAGTAGAAGCACACAATTCAAGTTGCTTGAGGTCCAGTGTAATGTTTGCACAGTCAGTGGTGGTTTGGAGAGCCATGCCAACTGCTGGTGTTAGTCCACAGTGTTTTATCAGGTCCAAGGTCAGCGTTGACTACCAGTAAATTATAGAGGATTCCATGCTTCCCTCTGCTGACCAGCTTTATGGAGATGCTGATTTAATTTTCCAGCAGGACTTGGCACCTGCTCACACTGCCAAAAGTACTACTACTGTACCTGGTTTAAGGACAATGGTATCCCTGTGCTTGATTGGCCAGTAAACTTGCTCAACCTAAACTCCATAGAGAATCCATACGGTATTATGAAGAGGAAGATCGAGTCACCAGAACCAACAATGCAGAAGAGATGAAGGTCGCTATCAAAGCAACCTGGGCTTCCATAACACCATGGCAGCGCCACAGACTGACCGCTTTCATGCCATGCCGCATTGCTGCAGTTATTTATGCAAAGGGAGTGCTGTACATGTTCATAACTTTCAGTGGTGCAACAGTGTTAATTTTTTTTATTGCTTCATAAGTAATGTTTAAATTTTCTGAGATACTGAATTTTGGGTAGTCATTAGCTGTTAGCCTTAATCATCAAACTAAACGAAAAATAGGATATCAGTGTGTAATAAATTTATACAGTTAAACCTTGGATTGCAGGCATAATACTTCCGGAAGTGTGCTTGTACTGTATATCTCCTGTACATCAAACACTTGTATATCAATGTGAATTTCCCTATAAGAAATAATGGAAACTCAGATGATTCGTTCCACAACCCAAAAATATTTATATAAAAATAATTAATACAACATGTAAAGTAGAAATAAAGCAAATGAAACGTGTTTCCATTCAAATTAGAAATAAACAAACTTTATGACATTCTAATTTACTGAGATGAACCTGTGTGTGTTAGTTACATGCAAAACTGCATTTCGTTGCTGAGTACCTGCACTCTGTAATGTCAATAAATTTGCACCTACCTACGTACCTGTGAGTAGACCATGCAGAAAACAACCAAGCCTGACTCTGACTTTTACCCTCATTATCATCAATGTCTCGACATTCTAAGACCTCCACAGTACATCATCTTAAACATAAGTCCCTTCTGACTTCTTAGACGTAATAAGACAGCAGCAAATCCCTTAAAGGTATTCTTATAAAAAGGCCAGATCAAGAGTGAGTGAGTCATCAACCGTAAACCATCTAAATCCCCTTTTCCCACAGCAGACAATTACACGCTGGAGTTGTAGCCAGTATGTGTCACACTCCAATGTGTCCCTGTAGTGTTGTGAGGAGTGTTCATTTTAAAATACAGTACATAAACTGAGGCGATTAAACCTCCTTTTATTGTAAGAAATGACTTTAATCAGTTATGTTGCTGGATTAGTTTAGACGTTAGGTTTTAATCACCACACAGCTCTCATAATATATAATTTGTGCCACTAAATCGACAAATGCTCAGAAATTTCTGTTGATAAATGTGTCTGAGTGAATAGTATAAAATGCATATTTGTGTAATTGTTGTTCAGTCCCAGCTCAGATTATTCAATGTAATGATAAACTAGACATAATATACACTCTTGATATGTTATCATCTACAGTAATATGAAAAATGCTAAATGACTGTGGAGCACCAGGAAAAGACCATGTGGTCTGATGAGTCCAGATTGACTTAGCAGATTTCCTTGGCTTTCTCCAGCTTTGCATGACACCGCCCACTCTAAAGAAAAATGTCTCACACACTAATATTTAATTGGCTGCCTTTTGCTTTGATTACGGCCGTGGCATCATTTTGACCAACTAATGACCTCTTGCTTCTACAGGCTTCTATGGTAGGAATTATGCTTGATGAGTGCATCACTTAATCCAACTCTCTTCTTACCCTGATGCGCACATCACTCTGTAAAAGGGTACATTTGTACCCGATGCTAGGGACCATAAACCATTCTGTATGCCTCTGAGCAAATTTCAGCATTTTTTCAGATTATTCTCACTAAAGGAGGCAACACACCTCTTTAGTCCTAATCCCTTGTGGTATCTTCACATTGTGTGTGTGTGTGTGTGGAAATGCTCTTACTTTAGCTGTGGATTCTGCTCGTATTTTAAGTGAGCTCCCATTATACTCATTCAGAATGTTTTTCGACCACATTTCTTCCTTCGAAGATGATGGTTCACCACTATACTTCCAGGTTTTTATAGTGCGTTTTATAGTTCCTAACCCAATTTTAGTACTTGGTGGACAACACTACATGGTATTTACTCTGCTTGAACAGAAACCATTTTGTCTCAGAGCTGTGCTGGACTGTGAACTCTGTATCGTTTCCGAAATTAGGATTATTCACCATCTGGACAGTTCAGAAGACAGCCATTTTCTATCATCATACTCCCAGACTGATTCATTGAAACCAGTGAGGCTGACACATTTCTCCAGCACACACACACACACACACACACACACGCACACACACACACGCACACACACACACGCACACACACACACACACACACACACACACACACAATATACCAGACTTTTTTGGCTAGGCAGTGTTTTAAAATCTTAAAATCTTTTAGCCATTTGGTCAGAAATTGCGGTTTAAGGATATCTATTGTTGAAAGCTCTAGTTAGTTGACAGACATATTTGTAGCTTCTTCCACAATATATTAAAATACCAACTTAAACAAAAAACTATGATGCAACTCATTAGTCACTCAGCCGCCAAAATTTATATTTAGATCTTATCCAGAGCGACTTACAAAAGTGCTTTGAAGTTTCTGTCATTGGATAGAGACTTACACTGGATAACTAGGTCATTAACTAAGTGCCATAAATCAAACACAGTTGGGAAGGGGAATTTAATTAATTAATTAATTAATTGTTTAAGGGGAGGTGGGGATTATCCCAAGTCCTGAAGAAACAGATACATCTTAAGTCATTGAAAAATTGCCAAAGACACACGGGTGTCACACAACTGTTCACTTATAAAATACTACTTTATACACTATAAAATGCTGATTATTTATTAAACACGAGCTGTCAATTTGTTAATTAAATTATTAATTATTAATGTTTGTATCCATCTTAAAATGACTGGGGTCCAAATTTGGATAGAATGGGGTTACTTCAGCTTTTAACAATTTGGCATTAGACACATGCCCAAGTTTGAAGTTTGTGGTTAGACCACAGCTTAGACCCCCCTCAGACTCCCCCCCACTGTACATGTTCTGCTAAATACTGTAAGAAACACTGTGTTCTTGTTTTCTCCACTAGATGTCAGTCAACATCACATTAATATTGAATATTAATGACAATAAGATGCATAGATTCAGGCATACGCACAAATATTTTTGTAAGCCCTCCACCTTCAAGTTACACCCCACCTAAAGGCATTAGTCTCTTTGCTACTACCTTGATGTTACAGCCATATTCATAATCATGTGCTTGGAACATGCCATCGTCAGAGTGTACTAAAAACAAGTAAAACAACAACAACAAAAAGTCTTCCACAGAAAAATGTGTGTCACCCTCCATTGTTCAGAACAATAAAATCAAATTTATTGGAAAATGAAACCGCTAATGGTGTGAAGGTTTGGTCGCATTCCCCTGAATGGTTTCAGAGGACTTGCGGATGGAGGAAAAGTGTGATGATGATGGACAACACAAAGAGTTTAGTTTAAAAAAAAAAACTTTAAAAATGTCAATAAAAACAAATAGAATTTAAAAAAATTAAGTCAACTGTAAATAAAAAATAATTAAATAAATGAATAGTAATATTTGTAAAATGAGAAACCAACTTTAAAAAGTGTCAGCTTTGTAAAATGTATATACAGTGGGTGGACAACCAGACTGCTCATTACCGTCGCACTCACCGCCGTGGAAATGCGGCAGCGGCCAAAATAAACCAGGAGCATTTCAAAATAATTCGTGAAATGACCGCCAGGTGGCGCAAATTGACATTTTCCGTCGTCTCGGTTTTTAAATATATTCAGAGCTTAAGTCATAATAAAGTCAAAACAATATTTTGTAGCGAAGTAATACTACAATTATGATAATTTACACATCCAACAAACATGAAAAACTATAAATATAAAAAAATATGAGTTAGAAAACATTGGTTTTATTTTGTTTAGACAGACTCTCTGTTTTTATCTGTTTAGTGTTATTATTAAAGAAAACAGCACAAATAACAGCACTAGGGCTTTTTAAAAAAAATTATTTCGACAATACTTACAGTTGTTAGAGTTTAAGACATCAAGATTTAAATATAGAAATAACTAAAACAAATAGAGCAAACTTCCAGAATAGATAATAAAAAAAATTAATCAATAAAAAAGATGTATGCAGTATAATCGGGGCCTCTCATTACATTATTTGCTCGCACTTTGTCTGGCACTGAACCAAAATATATTGTCTTACATTTGTGAATAAAATATCATTGTTTTTTTCAGAGATTTATTTGTGCAAAATAATATTTATGCAATATAATTACAGGCTCTGGATTCGTTTTTCGTTTGCAATATAAAACCAAAATACATCTTACTATTTTTGAGAGATTTGTTAAAAAAAAAAAAAAAAAAAATTCAGATATTTGTCTGTACAAAATAATATTTATGCAATATAATCATAGGCTCTTGATTCGTTATTCGTTTGCAATATAAACCAAAATACATTAACCATATAATATAAACCAAAATATAAACCAAAATATTTAATTTGTTGTATTAAATATTTATGCCGTCTCATCAAGGATCCAAAGATTTCGTTGTACTAAATAATATTTTTGCTGATGTTTATGCAGTATAATCAAGCTCTCTTATTTCGTTATTTGTTTGCATTTGGCTTGCACTTGCTGCATTGCACACTGCTGAGCATCCAAGCGTGGCAACGCATGCTTGGTTTAAGTTGGACATTGACGCACATATTGTAAATGAATGTGAATCGTAGGGCATAATATTCCTGCCACAATTCTCACAGCTGCACAGTATTTATTGAAATAATAACAAGTGTTTTTCTTTACTGAATAGGCAGAGCCTCTGAATACAGTGCGCCGTTTTAACAGGGGTGGGGATAAGAAAACAGCAGGGAAACTGACTGGCCATTTTAATAATTCATTGATACGTTGATGTCTTTGGTTTCGGCTGTGAGTGGATGCGCTGTAGTAATCCACATTTTATACAAATTACATAAGCTGATTTTCCCCCCATTAATTTATATAAAAGCAGACATTTTGCTTTCTGTATCTGTATTTCAGTCATGATATACAGTACTAACATATTTTTGCCGTGTAGTGCGCGCGCAACATCTCACGGGCGAGCCTTCACACAGCTGACCAAATCGTCATTAGCGTGCCCCTCCCCCAAACAGCGCAGCGAGGAGCATTTACATTTAAACAGGTTTTACAGGTGTGCTTTGCAAAGTCAGACACATACAAATGCAAATAATACACCTCCCCAAGTGAATAGCTGTTCTCACCTACAGTATAGGAGAAACTAATATCACCACTGTTCATGGTCTTGCCTCAGGCCTCTTCTTAAATTTGTGTGAATGGCTGAAACATGGTTGTGAATAAACCTTTTAATGAAATTAAAACGTTTGCATGATCCCGTGTGTGCGCTCTTTAACTTTGCCGAGTTTTGATCTAAAGTCAGATGAACGCGCGCACCGATATGAGAGATTAGATATCTCTTTCAGTAAACACATATTATAGGTGTTAAATAAGCGCTATGCGGCGATGGGAGAAACGCACGCCGATGTCAGTCGCTAGCAAGGAGCATTTACTTACATCTAAACTGAGTCATTTACATAAATCACTGATCACATTTAAACAATTTATTCATACAGATGTACAGTTTTTATAGGTTTGTTACTGAAGAACTGTGGCAGCGGGCACACCTAAAAATAAATGCAGGATTATTTTTTTTTATAGTTTTATATAAATAAAAATGCTTTTATAAATGTGGGCTACTGTTATCTACTTCAAATATTTGTTAAAACAGCCAGGAAACTCACTCTGACCATTTTAATAATTCATTGATAAATTAGTGATTCCTTTGGTTTCGGCTGTACTGCTGAAGGTGATCATGTCATCTCGTCGTCTCCGCAGCAGGGAGCGCGCCTATAATTCACTTCTCATACGAATTACATAATCTAATAATTTTTTTCATTAGTTTATATTAAAGCAGATATTTCTCTTTCTATAAGTATATATTTTTCACGTCTGTGCGGCGAGTATACACGGAGTTTGGGTTCATTTTCTGACGCGCTCAAGTTCACCGAAAACAATACAGAACCCCGTTTACTTTATTTATTTAACAAAATCATAAAGTTTTTTCGTCATTGTGAGTGCACCTAAATAAAAGTAGAGTCTTATAAAGCTACAAATTTAAAGAACACAAAATATAAGATGACACAAGACCCTACACGTGTAGCTTTTCTAATTACACATAATAAAAAGTCTCAGTGTGTTAACGTTTACGTTGCTTAAATTCGATCCTAAAAAAACTGAATTTAATTTTAATTATACATTTGTACTGTAATGTTACTACTGTGATTATGAATTCGTTTATTTACAATGCTTCACTTTATTTTATCTGCAATGACGTGCAGCTGTGGACGACCTGCGCCTCATTAAGCCTGGAGAGAACGAACTGATGCCTGAGGCGTCAGTCTATAGTTATATAGCGCCACTCAGCGGTAAAAGCCAGCAAACGCACAAACCCGAATGCTACAGTATGTAGGCCGTGACGGTAGAAGTCGCATACTGCTTGTGCACCCACTGTAGTAGATATTCATATAAAAACAGTCCAGTTTAATTGAAAGGAAGTAACTCCACTATAATTTCCACTATAATTTCCACTGAACTAGATAAATGTATCATTTTCTTCTAAATACTATTTCTAGTAAGAAAATATTATTTCTAGTAAAGAAAGAAGTGCTAGTTAAATACAACAGCTAGAGTAGCTGATGCCATTAAATGTTGACCACTGTAAGCAGATTTAATCAATATATATTTAAGTAAGTAGAAATATAAATAAGAATTACTAACGCACCATAGGATAAAGCGGTATAGAAGATGAATGAATGAATGAATAATGCACCATTATAGCATTAACAGACAGGGGAAAGTCAGGAAAAGCAGAAAAGACAGGGGTACCCGAAACTTCATAAGACTAAGGAGCATGACAGGTCGTAAAACATAGACAAGATAAGGCGCCAGGTGCTGGACTTGCTGAACCTGAGCACACACACTTAAGGTGTCGGACTTAGCGGAAAACTGAGCACACACACTCAATGAAGAGTTGAGGGAAAGATCGGAAGTACATAAAAGGATAACTAAATGAGGTAATGAAAATATAAAAGGACCAGAAACTGGACACAGCTGGAACCAACAGATAACCAGATAAGATAAGGGAGACATAAAAGGACCAGAAACCAAAAATAATTGGACGAACCTGAAAGATTAATGAAGACAAGAACGGATGGTCAGGCCATAAAAAGCCGGAGGCACGAGAAAAACAATGTAATAAATCGTTACCGAAACTATACATGACACATGTGTGTAAGGGAATTTCCATGCAGGACAGTGTATACTGTATGTGTGTACGTAGACTGGTACGAGCTGATAAAAGAAGAGACACAGAAACAGGCTTATGAATAACATAGTTTAATAAGAGTAGACACAGAGTAAAAATGCGTATCTACATGGTAATAACATAAAACACTTACAAAAGTGTAAAAAGGCCCAACGAAACATACAAAATAGGGGGCCATGGGTAAACATCTGGAGAAATTAAATGACATACTGTATCAAGCCTTCTCTGGCCTAGGATGAGTCCTAGAGGAAGGTCAGTAAGGGGAATAAACACAGAAACTCAGCGGTTTAACATAGACACAGAGGCCTGAGGAAAATCTGTTTGAACACCAATGGAATTAGTTTCATTGGTCTGTGTACTAACAGACACATTTAAATCAGTCTGAGTACTCACACTTACTTTAAATCTAGGCTGTCTGTTAGGTGGAGCGGGAGTGCTGGACGTGGCCCTCACTGGCTGAAAAGGACAGTGAGGACTCTCAAACTCCAAGTTGTAGCACAGCCACACAAAAGGGACACCTTCAACAACAGGGAATTGGTTGTGGAGCTAATGCTGCTCACCTGTGGCCGAAGGTGTGCCCTAGCGGTTTCTTTTTCCCCATTGACAGTGGTTTGGTCACCGGGCAAGTTCCCGCGCATGCGCGATCGCGGCGCAAGGGAACCCGGAAGTGACGTGGGTCACATGATCCGGCATAAAGCCGGAACCGGCATAGAGGCCGGCACGTAGAGATGATGACAGCGCGCTGCTTTTTGAGAGAGACTGAGAGACTGATTGTGGATTATTTGTCATGCACACTCAGCCGCGACCGGCACTAGGACCCGGAAGTAAGGCGGTCGCGAAGCCCGGTTAATCCCGGTTAGTTCGTGACAGATAGCACGATCATCATTCTGGTCATCCCGGTTAGTTCGTGACATTATTTTGGTTTAATTTCATTCAGTACCCAGCTCCTTCCGTTTCTCGATCTCCCAGACCTACCATCTTCATCTGGTGAGATCGAACCATCTCTCCATCTCATCACTTTCATACCTTTTGCCGTTTTTCAGACACTGGACTTTCATACACACACTCACACACCCGCATACATCCCGCACACACCAATTATAGTTGTATATATATTTTGTATATATTGGTTTGTGGTGCACCGTGTTTGTTTATTTCTTTATTCCGTCTGTATAATACACTTGGTTTACTTTATTATAATTGTTTTGTGTCGCGTCGTGTTTTGTCCAGCTGCGGTTGCGCAATACCGGAAGTAGTGTTTTCAAGCCCCAGTTTAGATTCCCGAATCCGTATTTTTGTAACCAAGCGGTTTTATAAATCCAAGCGTTACATAGTGGTGGCCCGTACGTACGGGGAATCTGTATTTAGGGATATTTTCCGGTTTTGTGTAAAAAGGCTGAACAAAATGGACGCTAATGTTAACATCGCTAATGCTAGTGCTAAAGCTAATGCTAAGGCTAATGCTAGTAGTGCTGATAAGGCCAACTGTGTAGTGGATACTAACATGCTGGTTGATGTAGAGGAGGCATTTAATGCACGCCGTAACCCTACAGCTGAATTAACTTCATTGATTGGTTCTTTATATATATCAGATAGCCATGATAATGAAAATAATGATGATGATGATATTGTTCATGGGTCTGATATTGAGGTAGTACACACACTATGTACTGAACTGTATCAATGCAAGATGAATATGGTGGCGCTTACTGATAAAGTGAGCTCCCTAGAGCAGGATTATAGACAATCCCTGGACAGCAGTCTCAACTGGGAAATCAGTCTTTGTGACGATGTGGACGCGAGCTTAGAAGGGCTGCAGCGCTACTGCCAGGAGGCTCTCGAAAAAATGGAGAGAGCCATCGTTGACTGTTTTCTGCGATGGGACGTCATCTGGGAAAACCGGATGAAGAGACTGCGTCTCACTTGTACGCCCACCACCCACAGGTTACAGGCCTACACCCCTACACCATCTCCTACACATCGTCCCAGCACTCCAACCTCTATGGCCAAGGTAAAGCTACCAAGCACTCATGCCATCTACGACGTTCCTCCTGGTGTTCCAGCACACTCCTCGGCTCGGCTCCCCTCCCCACTTTCTTCTTCTTCTTCTCTGCATGCTCATCCATCCATCTGCGTGGAGTTTCCAGCCTACTGTGACGCGTCAGAGACAGCTGAGGTGTGGAACTTCATTAAGCAAGCAGAGAAGTACCTGGAGATCAGACCCCTGACCCGACCAGAGCTGCTGGGAACCCTCGGCACTTTTGCCGTTTTTCAGACACTGGACTTTCATACACACACTCACACACCCGCATACATCCCGCACACACCAATTATAGTTGTATATATATTTTGTATATATTGGTTTGTGGTGCACCGTGTTTGTTTATTTCTTTATTCCGTCTGTATAATACACTTGGTTTATTTTATTATAATTGTTTTGTCTCGCGTCGTGTTTTGTCCAGCTGCGGTTGCGCAATACCGGAAGTAGTGTTTTCAAGCCCCAGTTTAGATTCCCGAATCCGTATTTTTGTAACCAAGCGGTTTTATAAATCCAAGCGTTACAAAGTGCCGTCTCTTAGAAGGAGCAGGCTTAGACTCATCTTTTCTAAAATACAGTAAGTAAACCCTTTATTTCGTAGATACTGCATCAAAGATCCAGACAACTCGGAATCAGATCGGACAGGACTCACGGAGGTCGGATCCAAAACAGGCTCAGTCGGGTTGTAGTCCTCAGAAGGAACACGATCTGAACTGTCCTGGCTGTCCGAATCATCCAAAGGGATGAAGTCATCAATGGAGAAGTGTTTAAAAACATTGAACTGGGTAAAATAAGTAATATAAATAAATATAACTAAAGGGAGATGCTTACCCATGGCTGGTCTTTTGAGAAATGAGGAATAAACCAAAAACAAACAAAGAAAAACCCTTGAAAACAAGCGCCACCCCTATATTTTTTTTTTATAAAAAGGTACGAAAAGTGTAAAGATAATGGAAAATAATTATTAATGAAAATTAAGTTTAATGGAAAAATAAATAAGCATAGGAGGAGTCAGATGAGCACAAGGAGGAGTCAGATACGCGCAAGGAGGGGTTAAAAGACAAGGTGTAATTATAATGGAAAAATTAATTAATAGGAACTGGATTATAATGGAATAAAATTCTGCTTTGGTCATCAGAATGAAATGTACAAGGGGAGGAGTCTGGGAAATTCCCCGGGACTTCCCCTTCTCTCTAGAACTGTATAAAAGGAACGTGGTTTTCGCTGTGAAATTCAGTCTGACTTTGGCACTGCTTGTGATTTGATCTAGAGCATTGCTAAGCCTGGCTCACTTGGGTTCTTATTGCTGCAATAATAAACCTGACTTACTTCATCCAGCTCTGAGTGGCATCTGAAATCTTCTTTAATTCTTCTTTAAATTCTCTTTGTAAGTAATTTGTTAACTGTTTGATATTTTAAATTCAAGGCAACTTCAACAAGGTGGAAGAATTATCTCCCACACCACCTAGATGTAATCTCTAGCTGATCCTGGTGTTATTGTTATCCATGTCATCCAAAGACACATGTAGCACTAGAACCCTATAATAAACTATATACTGTATTACAGCTTCACATTTTGTACAAAAGGTTGGGCTAATGGTGTTGAAGCTATTATAAAAATCATGCAAATGTCAATCCTGACAAGAACACCATTGCCAATACTGGGCCACTATTGGGACAATTGTATTATGGTTACTATATAAAAAATGTGTCCTTGTCAAAGTTGAGCCAGTGATGTGAGGGTTGTTAGAAAATAGTTGCCCTAGTTGTCAGTGCTGGGCCAACATCGTCATGACTGCTATTAAAAAGTTGCTGCCTTGCCAACATTAGACCAACAGTGTTGCAGTTGTTATAACTAGTGTGCTTTGGCCATCGCCTATGTGTGGCCAAAGGTGTCAGTTGTTTTTAAAAATTGCATTCTTGCCATTGTTGGATCAACACTAGGATAACAGTGTCATACAGTAGTTGTAATTTAAAGTGCACCCATTATTGTTCCTAAAATTCAGAATAGTAAACAAATGTGTGCCCTTGCTAAGTTTGTGCCAATGCTGTAACCAAACTGGGCCAACAGTATCAATGTTATTATTAAAAGTACAGTATGCAGTAACAGTGATTGGCAAACATTGGACCAGCATTAGGGAAAAAATGTCAGGGTTGTTGTAAAAAATGCATTTCTGCCAACATTGGGTGATGGAGGGTCTACAGGTGTCATGGGAGATTTTAGGAAAAAATTCTTATGAAAAAGGTTATACTGTATGGGTGATATGAAAACAGGCCAACATTCTCAGAGTTTTTAGAACAGTGCACACTTAACATTGGGGAAGCATTGGGCTACCTGTGTCAGGATTGTTATATAAAAAAAAACTTGAAAGAAGGTATCAGGGGTGCTATAAAAAAGGGCACGCTAACGTTGGGCCAAAAGAGTCAGAGTTGGTGTAAAATGTGTGGCAGGATTGTTATGACTAGTGCATCTTTGCCAGCATTGGTGCATCAAGACCATCATGAAGTCTGCCAGTATTGGGTATGAAAAGTGCATACACTGTTGGTCAGGGCAGGGGTAAAGTTTTCATAACAGTCCTGACACCCTGGGCACAACCTTATCCCATTGAATGTGATGATTCTCATCTGTATCTGACCATGGCTGTTTGACCTTATACTGTACTGTATGTGCATATATATTTTTTTGTATTTTTAACAGCTAAAGATTTAACAGCATAGATTTAGCTTCTGATTTTATTGGAATAGAGTGCACTGTAAAACACCCACAGGTGAAAGAAAAATAAACTATGAAATACAAAGGTTAGTCACAATTCACTTGTCTTCTGAATCCTCATTCCATACAGTAGACTGGGTTCTGATGAGTGCATCCAATATACTGTAGTAGGGTCGAGTAGTTTCCCTTTGGCAAGCCATGAGCTTTTACTATTAAGTCTGTTAACTGGATTCGATGACTTTTAACTATAGAGGCAAAATTGACTTACATTTCAATTCTAATTTTCCATATTAGGTAAATTTTCTATTTGTGCTTCACCAAACTGTTGTTCAGCTGACCAGCAGACCTGTTCACTTCTAATGCCAACTATATTTACATGATTCTAAACATAAATCCCTGGTACTTCCTGCTGTTCACCACTTCTTCTCACTGCTGATGGCTCACTGAAAGCCGGCCCAGATCTTCACCAAGGTTTCTTCCCATCCAGATTCAGCACCATTCTATCAATACATTTTGGAAAGTCTTGGCACAAATGCACATGCACACAAGGTCTGGATACATTCTCTTTGCCTCTGGCAATTATTTACTGTTCCTAAACATCGGTTGTACAGGATATGTAATTCGCATTATCCCTCATTTTTCCATGCGTTACATAAACCTTATTCTTCCCCCCATTTTTTTTTTAAATAAAGTGTGTATTGTCATTGAAACAAGACAAAGATGTGTATTGGTTAAAAATCCCTTTCATCAGTTAAGAATAGTAGTCATTGACTAGATAACCTTCTTCCATTGAGAACTGATGTAATTTTTCATCATCTTCTTCCTCAAAAATGCTTTACTAGATTCTATCCACAGCTTCATGAATCAATTCAAATATATTATCACTGCTGGGTTTATGTGATATAATAAATGGAAGTAATATATAATTTTTTTTTTACAAAAGCAAATAGTGGACCATTGACAGGAAAGAACTAAATTACAGACTTCAACAGTTAAACGGATGAACTCACTGAACAGCCATAGGCACACTGCTCCAAATGGAATAATCATTTCAGCAAGGGGATTTAAATTTCTTGCCTCATGCGTTTTTATTTCCAGAACTCGATCAACACATGCAATATACAGTTGACCAGTTTGAACAACAGACCAGTCTTATGATTTGGGGTGTCGCGAGATAACATGATGCATCATGACAAAAAATATTTCTATGATACTATAATTATAAAATGAACATTCTGTCAGTTGCTCTGTTTGAACACAAGATTCTTCAAACTACACAACTCTCACTGGAGCCTATCCCGGAAGATTCACGGGACAAGGCAGAGTAAAGTCTGGATGGGGTGACAATCCATTACAGAGCACACAAACACACACACTACGGTCAATCTGGAAAAGCCATTTAGCCTAATCTGCCTTTGAACTGTGGGAGGAAACCAGTTTACCTGGAGGAAACCCAGCAAACACAAGGAGAACATGCAAACGCTAAACACACAGACCAGAGAGAGGAATTGAACCCTCGACCCTGGTGGTGCAAGGCCACAGTGGACACCACAACTTTGCCACCATGCCACCTTTCTACTCGTAGTTTTAGTATATAGAAGATTCAATTGTTTGTCCTACTGTATGTATCTCTGTATTTTTATTATAATTTTTTTGTATGTTATTTTTATTATATGTTAGGAAGATGGGGTCAAAGCCCCTGGAGAAGATTTAACAGCCTTGCTCATGGGCTCAACAATGGCCAACTTGGCAGCCCTTACAGAAATTATATTTCTCTATATATTAACTGTGAATATATTAAATGATTTAGTGTTCTGATCTACTGGTAAATTGAAATGATTTTATAATGTTAATATTCCTCATTGCTACATTAACTGATACTAATTAATAATTAACAAAAAAAAGTATAAAAAATAAATAAATTTACAATATACAGGATAATATATTGTATATAATACATTGTATATAATATATTATATTAATATATTACAGTATATTATACATAAGGAATTGCTGCTTTTCATATATTGAGAAGTATATTAAAATATATTTATTTAATTTTATATTCAACAATATACCTGGTAATATATTAAATTTGATGCCAATGGACTTTATTAGCATTAATCAGCAACGTAAAAGTGTGTGCATGATTCCTAAACATGCATAAAGTTTCAATAATGTTTCAATAGAACTATATACTGTATAAATATAGTTCTATTGAAACATTATTGAAACTTTATGCATGTTTAGGAATCATGCACACACTTTTACTTTGCTGATTAATGCTAATAATATATATATAATCTATATATAATCTATATATATACAGAGGTGGAAAGAGTAATAAAATTTTGTACTCCAGTACAAGTACTGTTACTTCAGTGAAATTTTACTTAAGTACAAGTAAAGTTACCATTATAAAATCTACTAAAGTAAAAAGTAGCTCATTAAAAAATTTACTCAGAGTAAAAGTTAGAGTTACTTTTTTATTTTTATTTTTTTAACAGCGGGGGTGGGATGAGGCATTCTAGCGTAGTTCAAAAAAGATGAGCAGATATAAATCTCAAACTAGTTGTTTTTAACTGAAGGAACACCTTTGCATAATAAAGCTGTTGTCTTTCTTGTGCTTAAAAATCAAAGTGGTCACTTAAATATGGTGTTACGTCCCAGTCTAGGGCCATACAGCAAAAGAATGGTTCAGGGTTCTATTTTAAACTGTATGGTGGTATATGGCAGAAAGAACTAGATCCAATCATTAACTGATGAAATAATGAGGTTTGTATATACAAAACACACACACACACACACACACACACACACACAACAGGAGGAGGATCAGATTCAGAATGGACCCAGGCCAAAATAATAAACAAAATGGTATTTATATTTAGTAGCTAGATTACCTGCAAAAAAAACACAAACAAAAATACAGGTACCTTCCCGGACTCCCTAAACCAAAAACTACAGTATGAAATTATCTACAAATATATACAAAGACCAACCAAACCAAAGGGACAAAGCAATAATCAAAGTCAATTGGAGGCAAAAAGTCAAACCAGAATACACAACCAAATATCAAAACGCAAAAATCACAACCTCTTTCATCTTTCCCGCGTCTCTCTCCGGTGTATATGTGTTCGCGCTAGTCGATGACGTCACTCAGGGCGGAAGCGACCGTGTGGAAGGTCAGGTAGCTGCCGATGTCAGAAAACCTGGAGTGGAGTCTGGAGCGGCGCGCGACCAAGACATGATACACACACGCCGCGCAACGGAGCATTTATACAAAGCATAATATTTTTATTATTTTATCATTTTCATTCATTTATTTTTACTCAGTAGCGAATATGACTTAAAATTTAGCGAATTACAATACTTCAAACAAAACATACTTAAGTAAAAGTAAAATTACAGATTTTTAAAACTACTTAAAAAAGTAGAAATACTCAAAAAAGCTACTCAATTACAGTAACGCGAGTAAATGTAATTCGTTACTTTCCACCTCTGTATATATATATACACACAGTGGCTTGCAATACAATTTATAATCATACTCATTCATTCATTTTCTATACCACTTAATCCTGTGTTCAGGGTCGCGGGGGACCTGGAGCCTATCCCAGGAGACTTCGGGCACTAGGCGGGGTACACCCTGGACAGGGTGCCAATCCATCGCAGGGCACACACACATACACACACTCACACACCCAATCACACACTACGGGCAATTTAGGATTAGCCTAACCTGCATATCCTTGGACTGTGGGAGGAAACCGGAGTACCCGGAGGAAACCCACCAAGCACGGGGAGAACATGCAAACTCCATACATACAGAGATGGGAATCGAGCCTGGCCGGTGAATCGAACCCAGACCCTGGAGGTGCAAGGCGACAGTGCTAACCACTACACCACCGTGCCGCCTATAATCATACTGTTAAACAAAATTTAAAAAACAGTAAAAAAAAAAAAAAAGGAGATTTTCAGCAGCTTGTTTAGCAGAGCTTCGATAGTGCTTTATTTGATTCCAGGCACATATTGTTCCAGTTATTCATTTCAGTGATCCTGATGGATTGAGCTTTCTCTGCAGTGTGTCTCCCAAAAGGCAGGCGCCTGGCATTGCCCACTGGGAAAGCAGCCATTGGGCCAGTGGCCCCTCTTCACTCTGTCATCATGCCTTTTCTGACTGCCACTCCTCCCAGCTACCTGCCAGATACTCAGTTTGTGATTTTCCAATAAAAAAGTAATTTAAATGATGTATCATAGGCAAGCAGTGAACAGATTTGTTGAGCTACTGTACAAGGAGATGTAATGAATAGTATAGATGAATAGAGCTTTTCTGTGTCAAAGCAGCAGTTAACTGAGCTCCTTTGGTATGATGAGATATTGTAAAGTATGAACTGTGAATACTTGATGTCCGACACAAATGGTTAACATATGATAGTATTTTTGCTTTTCTCCCTTTCTCTTAAAACACTGATGAAAATATATAAAATATTCATGGTGTCTTACCATGCAACTCAATCAAAAAGTATGGATCAAAAGATCAAGACTTTAAAAAAATTATTTGACTTTATAAAAATTCGCAGCCCCACCATACCTCCTGTGCTAGAGGCAGAACCATGATATTTTGGGGCGGGACCGCCAGGTTAATGGATCTTGGGCTTTCTTCGGGTAAAAAATCCTCGGTTTTTTTTCCCCTTCCTCCCTACTTGAACCCTTCTCCTTCCCCATTTTTCCTAAATAAAATTACCCCTTTTCCCGTAAGACCTTGCCTCGTGTCCTTGGTGCCGGCCATCCAAAAAGAGTGAACCTGTTACAACAAATGTAAAACTGCAAAGCTCTCGACTATTGATTAAAGCGCATGCTCGTTAACTGATGCTGCTGCGCAAAAGGTGATTTTGAAATGTGTAACGTAATGTTATTGACATTGGTAAACGTAATAAAATTTTAAATGTAAAATGTAATGCGTTACATTACTGCGTTATCAGGAAAAGTAATTAGATTACAGTAATGCGTTATACCCAACTCTGAAAACAAGTAATGTCACTAATTAGTTCCAGCCTATCTGGCTGAAGAGTTGTGCTAATTAACTGAAAACTTAACGGGGGACTCATGGACGTAGAGTATTATGGTGAACTGATATGTTTAGATGCTGTCTTCCTCACTCTCATTTGATCACTCAGGTTTGTTGACGGTGAGGTGATTGTTTGCTTTACATCTCAGGGAGCCCTCATGTTTGTGTTTCCTTCTGGCTCTCCCTTTTAGTTATGCTGTCATAATTAGTCCTGCCGGAGTCCCTGCTTGCACTCTACAGTAAATATACATTCACATTATACATTATGTGACTGTGACCATACCTTACTGCCATCTCTCCTCTTCTTCTCTTTCACTTTCCTCTCTCCCCCTGTCTCCCCCTTTTCACTCTTTCTCTCTCTCTCTCTGTTGAGCTACACATGTCATTCCTGAGCTGCCAGTGATCCAGACTCCCTCTGCCCTCCGGACCTGTCTGATCCATCCTGGTGCCCCGTTTCTGGTTGGAGGTCTCGTCACATGGATGCCCCGTGTGTCTCTTTGGGATCCGTCTGGTGTCTGGGGATGATTCTCTCTACCTAAGAAGACGGTTCTGGCCTCGACTGGTGTTGGCAGATGTTTCTCTTAGGACTTGACAATTCAATAGTTCAGGACTGGAACTTTCTACAAGTCTACCTGAGTCTCCAATAACTACCTGGACTCCATTTTAACATCAATTAACATCAACTATTATAGCGGAACTGCCTGCCACCTAACACACTGTATAAATGCAGATCATTTCCTGCTATCTGTTTCATCCAGATGAGGATGGGTTCCCTGTTGAGTCTGGTTCCTCTCAAGGTTTCTTCCTATTACCATCTCAGGGAGTTTTTCCTTGCCACTGGTGCCCTCGGCTTGCTCATCAGGGACTATCTGACTATTTAGATTCATACACATTCACATTCCATACAAACTTAAATAATTCTTTTGATTGTGTAAAGCTGCTTTGAGACAATGTCAATTGCTAAAAGCGCTATACAAATAAAATTGAATTGAAAACCTACTGTAGTGTAAAACTGCTTATGTGACAATGGTATACAGCTTCTGGAGCCATGGCCCGGGTCATCTTCTAATCTAAACCTGATAGAAAACTATCAGACAATGGTGAAGAAGGCAGTAGCAGAAACTGTCTTCTGTACATGGTCATCAGAAGAATTCAAACAGGCATGGATTGAGTGAATGACACCAAAGTACTGCAGAAGTCTTTTTGATATGCCCAGCTGAATCCAGCAGATTTGAAAGAATAATGGACTTCATACTATATTGATTTGTTGTCTAGAAATTTCACTGTATAAAATGAGTCCATGTTATTAAAATATTGAATTTACTTTTGTCTCGATACTTTTTGCCACCATGCTATTTCATTCTAATGTCTAGTCCGCAACATGCGAAACATGGAATATCCTGGAATATATAACTTTCAGAAGTTCCTTTCAAGAAATTTAAGAAAAACCTAACAAATTATTATTATAACATTGTTGTAAAAAAATCTAATCTAATCTATAAATTGTGTGCACAAAAAGATGTGCACATATGCAGTGGATTAATTCAGTTAAGAAATGCTGATATTCTATATGTACAAGGATCATCTTTAAGAACGCAAAATGCAAAGAAATTCAAGACTGTGAGAAAACTCTATCTAGCAGAGCTCTTGCCCACACACTAGAGCTGTGATATCTAGTATAGTAGGTGGACTGACAATGTCATGGGTGTGTGAATGCACAAAAAAAACTGGCAGAAAATAAATTGGTGTTTAAAAAGTGCAGATCTGTCACTGGCATTGAGTCTTACCTGTTTTTTGAAATCCTGAGCTGAATGCATTTTCTAATGCATTCACTGAGACTGCTTGCCCCTCCAAAACATTTTAGGAGTTGCCCCCTCCTATGGATTTTATAAAAATGTTTTTTTTTTTTTTAGCTCAGGCAATGTTTTGTTTTGCACTTATTCTTTTGACTAGTTCCACTGGCACTAAACAGAATAAAACATATGTTTTAAAGCACAGAGTTAACAAACAGATGATCTATAATAATTAACATTAACAGTGGGTATTTAAAAAGTGTACACACTCTTTAGATTTTTTGTGATTTCATACAGGATAAAGTGGTATAGAAGATGAATGAATATATATATATATATATATATATATATATATATATATATATATATATATATATACACAGTATATATTTAGTAACACAGTAAATAACATTTAATAACATAACAATTAAACAAAAGCTATTGTCATGTCATTAAATGTTTTAGGGGAGAAAGTGTATGCACATACGTACCTCAGTGCAAGCGCTTCTCGCACCTACACACTATGCACAAGGTGTAAGTTTGCACCACAATCGCCACGTGCCTAATAAGGGGTCGGGCCAACGCAAAGTTACCTGGGTTGAAGCCTCATCAAGGAAAGCCATCTTCGCCTGAAACACGGCCCATTAAAAGGCCACTCCACTTCCACCCGGTGAGTAGAAAGTAACTGTTCGTGTTCTCACACCTGTATCCTTTCTCCGCAGCCTCTTGCTCTCGCAAACACTCTGCTGTCTCTGTCTGCATCATGCCACCTGCTCAGCGCCTGCTCGTCTCACCTGATCTGCACTCCTCTTATTGCTTATACAGAGCGTAACCTCATTAAAACTGCAAGATTATAAGTGGTTTCAAAGCGCTTATTAAAGAGGCTCGTTTTGTGTGACTTTTAAATCTGTTTCCGGTGTTTTCCACCAGTGTGCTAGACCCATTACAATACCTTAACTAATACTTAGCACCTTAGCATGCACGGATTTGGCTATTGACACATTTGCTTCACAGATGATATAGAGCTCTTTAGGTCATAAGCTGCCCTGTCTTGCACCAAAATTCTCTTTTAGAATTACATTCCAGATAGCACACTGCTGAAGGGCCAATGCTGAGCCAATGGCAATGCATACATTGGGCCAATATTGGCATCAGTGATTGGCCCAAAGTTGGCTCATTGGTGGGGCCGAAGATAGGTTGGCCCAATGTTGGTTCAGTAGATAATGGCAAAGTTGGAAATTGGAAATTAAAATAAACTCTTTTCATTATCGCCAATAATAAGAAAACACATTTATATCTCCAGAAATGTATTCCTTAATTTTTTGTGATAAAATGATAAACTAAGTCAATATACTGTATATAACCATTATGATAGTAAACTCCTAGTACAACCACTGTTTCTTTCAAGGTGGATGAAAATAAATGCATACAAACAAAGTACCCATTGCCCGCTAAAGTGTACTGTAAATGTTTTAGAAATTTAGAAATGCATCCCTGTCCTAATTGATTTTAACAATGATATCCAGTGCATGCTTTAAGCTCCTTGCTTAAATAATAATGACATCAGCAGTCAGAGTAAACTAAGATACAGATCAAACCAAGAAAACAGCTACTTTCTAATTTGTTGTTAATGTAAACAAAATTAATTCCAGGTGTTTGTTAATGACCTCTGAACATTAGTTTAAACATGATGTATTAATTCTGAGCACAGATCACAGCCTGTTTGTTCTTTTAAACAATGTCTGTTTCTCACTGTATTTCTTGCTATAATCATATTAAATAGGGGAAAAATCTGACATAATTTCTCTTTATTGTTTTGATTGTGTATTGATTCATTTCAAGAAAACCTTTTACTTTTTGCATGAATGTAGCTGGATGGTTCATGTTTTAAAAACCGGACTCACTGGTCTATACGATATACAATTTTTTGTAGTTGTGGAATAAAGTTCTGTTATAATGTGCCCTATGTGCTTGATTTGATCTGCTACACATACCAGGCATTGAAGATTTAAGGACTTTGCTTCACACCACCATGTGAGTATAGTAGATTTTCAATGTGAGTCATTAGATGTGTGTAAATTAAGGTGATTTCTCCACTTAGCATCCTTCTCTCTTTGGTAAGGTCAACTTCGGGATACTATTGACATCCACAGTGATTCAGGTCCAAACCAGTTCTATTGGATCTAAAAAAGCCACAAATTTGGAAGTAGACCCTGCCTGAGGCGTGATAATCTGAGGCATGTCTGAGGATTGTGCATTGAAATGCATTACATAATGTTAGACTCATTTGATTAATTTGAATGACAGTTATCAAAGTGTAAAAGATTAACTTGTTTGCATTAACCAGTCTGTTTGTCTCTGATTAATTAAGACTTTAAAAATGGCCTGCTGGAAAATTGTGTTAAAAATTACAAAATACAAGTTGACATGTATAATATAAGAAAGACATACATATAAAATAAGAAACACATTTGTTCTGTCTCCTTCTTGTCCCTTGTTCTGCTGCCTTCCAACAGTATGACAATCAGCACTGCTGCATTCATGTTGTGCAGTTCGCTCCCACTAAACATTTGATGATGATTGTACAATAATTCTTCAGAATGACATAGATTGAACTAAAGAGCGATTTCAGCTCTGAGAGTTTCTGCATGGACAAATATTATAGGCAGTCTGCCTTGAACCACAGAATAAAGGCTGTTCATTCACTTTACAGTGACTGAGTATTTAAAGCACTAGCCAGAACACTAAAAAGCCCTGCACATTGACCTGAAGCCTATGAAGGAGAAATGGCAGAGTGAGGTAACGCAAAAAGACAAAAAAGAAAAAAAAAATGCCAAAAGAAGATCCAGGAAGAGGGTGAGAACATGGTGGTGAAAATGTGTTACCATGTTCTGACATTAGTATTCAATTTCCCAGTCATTTCATCCTCTGCATCAAGGTAAGGAAATTCTATTTTTGTTAGACTGAAATGCAACCTCAAAGCAGAATATGAGTCCAACTCCATATCCATGGTCCCATAGATATAGAATATCAAGTTCCCTCGCCCTCTCGCCCTCCTACCCCCCCTCTCGCTCTCTCGCTACACACTCCTGAGTTATCATTGATCCTGGCCCCCTTTGCCCCGGACCAGTCAGACACATCCTGATATCCCGCTTCTGGTTAGAGTTCTTGTTGCATGGAGGCCTTTGGCTGTTGGCCCTGTACGGTTTGCATGGAGATACATGTGGCGCTGAAGACGGTGACCTGCTGATGGCCTTTGGCCTGGTTTTTTTTGAGGCAGTTTCTCCTGTTATGGCTAGTGCCTACTGTTGCTCAATATTTATACATCAAATTACCAAACAATATTTATGCCTGACCCTCCAATCAATGAAATTGGACTTTATATTGAGTTAAAATACCTGCCCTGGTACATTACACTTTCAGCCTTACAGTACATAGATACAAGTATGGATTAATTTAAGGTCACCCTTATGCACAGAAATTATATTTCTCAATATACTGTACAGGATTAGCTGTCAATATATATTCTGTATATTACAAACCGGATTCCAAAAAAGTTGGGACACTAAACAAATTGTGAATAAAAACTGAATGCAATGATGTGGAGATGGCAAATGTCAATATTTTATTCAGAATAGAACATAAATCACGGAACAAAAGTTTAAACTGAGAAAATGTATAATTTTAAGGGAAAAACATGGTGAATCAAAATGTCATGGTGTCAACAAATCCCAAAAAAGTTGGGACAAGGCCATTTTCACCACTGTGTGGCATCTCCCCTTCTTCTTACAACACTCAACAGACGTCTGGGGACCGAGGAGACCAGTTTCTCAAGTTTAGAAATAGGAATGGTCTCTCCAACTGTTCAATCGTCTCGGGCCTTCTTTGTCGCACGTTCCTCTTTATGATGCACCAAATGTTCTCTATAGGGGAAAGATCTGGACTGCAGACTGGCCATTTCAGTACCCGGATCCTTCTCCTACGCAGCCATGATTTTGTGATTGATGCAGAATGTGGTCTGGCAATTGTCTTGTTGAAAAATGCAGGGTCTTCCCTGAAAGAGATGACTAGATGTTGTTCTAGAAGCTGAATACTGTATATTTTTCTGCATTGATGGTGCCTTTCCAGACATGCAAGCTGCCCATGCCACACGCACTCATGCAACCCCATACCATCAGAGATGCAGGCTTCTGAACTGAGCGTTGATAACAACTTGGGTTGTCCTTGTCCTCTTTGGTCCGGATGACATGGCGTCCCACATTTCCAACAAGAACTTCGAATCGTGACTCGTCTGACCACAGAACAGTTTTCCATTTTGTCACACTCCATTTTAAATGATCCCTGGCCCAATGAAAACACCTGTGCTTGTGGATCTTGCTTAGAAATGGCTTCTTCTTCACACTGTAGAGTTTCAGCTGGCAACGGCGGATGGCACGGTGGATTGTGTTCACTGACAATGGTTTCTGGAAGTATTCCTGAGCCCATTCTGTGATTTCCTTTACAGTAGCATTCCTGTTTGTGGTGCAGTGTCGTTTAAGGGCCCGGAGATCACGGGCATCCAGTATGGTTTTACGCCCTTGACCCTTACGCACAGAGATTGTTCCAGATTCTCTGAATCTTCGGATGATATTATGCACAGTTAATGATGATAACTGCAAAGTCTTTGCAATTTTTCGCTGGGTAACACCTTTCTGATATTGCTCCACTATCTTTCTGCGCAACATTGTGGGAATTGGTGATCCTCTACCCATCTTGGCTTCTGAGAGACACTGCCACTCTGAGAAGTTCTTTTTATACCCAATCATGTTGCCAATTAACCTAATTACTGTTAATTGGTCTTCCAGCTCTTCGTTATGCTCAAATTTACTTTTTCCAGCCTCTTATTGCTACTTGTCCCAACTTTTTTGGGATTTGTTGACACCGTGAAATTTGGAATCAACATATTTTTCCTTTAAAATGATACATTTTCTCGGATTAAACTTTTGATCTGTCATCTACGTTCTATTCTGAATAAAATATTGACATTTGCCATCTCCACATCATTGCATTCAGTTTTTATTCAGAATTTGTTTAGTGTCCCAACTTTTTTGGAATCCGTTTTGTATATTTTAGTTTTTTATTGATAATGACATTTATACAGAATGTAAAGCAAGTTTGCCATTTGCCAGTTTAATTTTAATGAATTCATTAGGGTGTAATACACATTTGTAAAAGGTTAGCCATGTTGATCAACTAGGGACACCTGGGTGTACTGCATGATAATATAACTGGTGGTTTTAATAAAGCTATATTTCAAAATAAAACATTTATCTTTTACAAAAAAGATTTAACTAATCGATAAAATAGATAATGAAATTTGTTGTCAACAAATGCCATTATCGATTAGTTGGGCTGCTCACGTTACTGAGATCTGAAAAATGCTGTTCACAAACGCTGTCCATCTAATCTGACTGAGCTGGAGCTGTTTTGCAAAGAAGAATGGGCGAGGATTTCAGTCTCTAGATGTGCAAAGCTGTGGAAAGACATACCCTAAAAGACTGGTAGCTGTAATTGCAGCAAAAGGTGGTTCTACAAAGTATTTTCTCAGGGGGCTGAATAATTACGCACACCCCACTTTTCAGTTATTTACAGTGGTGTGAAAAACTATTTGCCCCCTTCCTGATTTCTTATTCTTTTGCATGTTTATCACACTTAAATGTTTCTGCTCATCAAAAAAGTTAACTATTAGTCAAAGATAACATAATTGAACACAAAATGCAGTTTTTAAATGAAGGTTTACGTTATTAAGGGAGAAAAAAAACTCAAAATCTACATGGCCCTGTGTGAAAAAGTGATTGCCCCCCTTGTTAAAAAATAACTTAACTGTGGTTTATCACACCTGAGTTCAATTTCTGTAGTCACCCCCAGGCCTGATTACTGCCACACCTGTTTCAATCAAGAAATCACTTAAATAGGAGCTACCTGACACAGAGAAGTAGACCAAAAGCACCTCAAAAGCTAGACATCATGCCAAGATCCAAAGAAATACAGGAACAAATGAGAACAGAAGTAATTGAGATCTATCAGTCTGCTAAAGGTTATAAAGCCATTTCTAAAGCTTTGGGACTCCAGCGAACCACAGTGAGAGCCATTATCCACAAATGGCAAAAACATGGAACAGTGGTGAACCTTCCCAGGAGTGGCCGGCCGACCAAAATTACCTCAAGAGCGCAGAGACAACTCATCTGAGAGGCCACAAAAGACCCCAGGACAACATCTAAAGAACTGCAGGCCTCACTTGCCTCAATTAAGGTCAGTGTTCATGACTCCACCATAAGAAAGAGACTGGGCAAAAATGGCCTGCATGGCAGATTTCCAAGGCGCAAACCACTTTTAAGCAAAAAGAACATTAAGGCTCGTCTCAATTTTGCTAAAAAAAACATCTCAATGGTTGCCAAGACTTTTGGGAAAATACCTTGTGGACCGACGAGACAAAAGTTGAACTTTTTGGAAGGTGCGTGTCCCTTTACATCTGGCGTAAAAGTAGCACAGCATTTCAGAAAAAGAACATCATACCAACAGTAAAATATGGTGGTGGTAGTGTGATGGTCTGGGGTTGTTTTGCTGCTTCAGGACCTGGAAGGCTTGCTGTGATAGATGGAACCATGAATTCTACTGTCTACCAAAAAATCCTGAAGGAGAATGTCCGGCCATCTGTTCGTCAACTCAAGCTGAAGCGATCTTGGGTGCTGCAGCAGGACAATGACCCAAAACACACCAGCAAATCCACCTCTGAATGGCTGAAGAAAAACAAAATGAAGACTTTGGAGTGGCCTAGTCAAAGTTCTGACCTGAATCCTATTGAGATGTTGTGGCATGACCTTAAAAAGGCGGTTCATGCTAGAAAACCCTTAAATAAAGCTGAATTACAACAATTCTGCAAAGATGAGTGGGCCAAAATTCCTCCAGAGCGCTGTAAAAGACTCGTTGCAAGTTATCGCAAACACTTGATTGCAGTTATTGCTGCTAAGGGTGGCCCAACCAGTTATTAGGTTCAGGGGGCAATTACTTTTTCACACAGGGCCATGTAGGTTTGGATTTTTTTTCTCCCTAAATAATAAAACCCCTCATTTAAAAACTGCATTTTGTGTTTACTTGTGTTATCTTTGACAAATAGTTAAATGTGTTTGATGATCAGAAACATTTTGTGTGATAAACATGCAAAAGAACAAGAAATCAGGAGGGGGGCAAATAGTTTTTCACACCACTGTATTTGTAAAAAATGTTTGGAATCATGTATGATTTTCGTTCCACTTCTCACGTGTACACCACTTTGTATTGGTCTTTCACGTGGAATTCCAATAAAATGTATTCATGTTTGTGGCTGTAATGTGACAAAAAACGCGCATGAATGTAATGAAGACATTTAATATCTCTCTCTACACATGTTCACACATGCATTGTGCGTGCATGCACACGCGCACACTTTTACTTCCTGTTTGGTGTGTGTGTGTGTGTGTGTGTGTGTGTATCATTTCCTATATATTTGCCCCTTTCGCCAATATATTTACTGATTAGATATAAAAAGTAATCACTATTAAAATCTATTTAAATTTCATGTTGAATGATAAATTCATCAATTGATTGAATTACCTCACACTATAAAGAGTCAACGCTACAAGATAGACCAGAGTCCATTATCCTAACTCAGAATTCTGATAGAATAATACATAATGAATAATAATACCTGATAATAGTACACAACACACTAAAATGATAAATGTTCTGAGTTGCTGTATTTTTAATATGAGTTCAGTTGTACTGAATCTGTTATTTTTCAATTTCATGTGGTAAGAGGCTGAATGGCTAGTGACCCCGGAAATCTGGAAAATTCACTAGCCACATTGGCCAGTGAGCAAAAAAGTTAATGTCAAGCCCTGACACACACACACACACACACACACACACACACACACACACACACACACAGCGCGTGTGTGTGTGTATTCACCCAGCAGGGGAGACGATTACCCACAATTCCGCAATGCAAGAGCAAGAAAAACCGTTGGCTCAGTTGTGATGATGTGACGCTCAGTGTCAAAACAAGAAGCGCATTCATTATACATGCTACTCGGTGCTTGTAAACCAAGATAACGCTCGTTTAAAAAGTTAAAATTTAACTGTTCCTCTTGCGGAACACTCAGAAACCGCATTACTCGTAATCCGAGGTTCCACTGTACTTTGATTTTCAAGGATCTGGTGTTTAACTTGCTCAATCACCTTGACCAGAATCTTCATTCACAGACATAAGGCCTTCTTTAAAACAATTACACCATTTAAATATGTTATTGCTGCTAAGAGTCTCAAAACCATGCTGTGCTTAAAGTCTTCAGAAGTAAATGTAAAAAAAAAAAAAAAATGCTCCTGCGGGACGACTTTTGGACTATTTGTGTTTTGGTGATTTTGGGGTTAAGATTTTGGAAATTGACGAAATCATGTTTGATTAGTACTGTTATTGAAGTTCTGGTGTCTCTTAATGTCTTTGCATTACACTATATATTTTGCTGTTTAAATTTAAAATATAATGGGGATTTCCAGTGATAGCAGGTTGGTGGGAACAGTGCATTCTCCAATGGGTACTCCATGCAGGACTAACACATGAAGGGGCATGCTGTACTGCATGGGAATGTTGTAATTAGCACCGGCTGGAGCTTTGCAGCAAAGGCATGGTTGAGAAAGTTAACAGCGGTGCGAGAGTTGATCAACATGGTGAATGTGTGGGATCAGCAATAGCAGAAAGAAATTATGATGAGTGGTGTATTTGTTACTCACCATGCCAGCACAAGGAGTGGGAGGCCCTCGCTGTGCCTTTGGTCTGACTGACTGCAATGTGGGGACAAGATGCTGGGAACTTACGCTTGTCTATCCCCAGCAGTTTTGGCACAGAAAAGTATATATTTATTATTTGCTTGTGATTTGTCCCTTATCCTAGCGGTTGCCACATTGTTTTATCTGCAGGATCTAAGATCTGGCTTTATGTCAGGTCCTTTCCTGTTGCAAACTTCCCATTTAATAACCATGCTTTTATAAACCAGCTGGGTTGTATGGGGTGTAGGGTTAAGTGTCTTGACTAAGGACCAAACGCTGGCGACCTAGCAGTGGTGTCGCTTTCTGCCAACCTCCTGCTCAGCAACCCAGAGCCTCAACCACTTGAGCCACCACTGGTCCACTTCAATACTACACATAAACAAGTAAAATATCTTACAATAAGATAAAAAAAGAACATGTTAACTACAACAATGTTCCATGTTATAATTTTTTGTTTATTTTATACAGTGTACCCAAGGTTTTATCATTGATTAGTCACTGATATGACTCAGGCTCCATGCAGTCAGGTAGCCTATTCATTGCCTGTCTCCACATGAGCTTTCCACAGCAACTAATTATTATCTTTAATCCACCATGCAAATAGTGAAAATGGTCACAGAACACATCCCCAAAGACTATTAACTACACTTCTCAAATTGGATTGAACATCATATGTCTTCTGTCTCCTTGCATGGCAGTGGTTCATGAATGTTTATGATGGAAGCTTATGGTTTGCAACAGAATGGCTAGGCATATGGGCAGCCAGGGCCACAGAAAACTACAAGGAAACCACTTAACATGCGGATAAAGGCAACAGATGTAGTAAATTACTGTGGCCATCTGGCAATTTGTAGATTGGTAAAAATTGCAATTGTGCTGTTTATGCTGTCACAGACAAACTTTTTTTCCCAGCAATATGGATAATTATGTTCATGTGTAACAAGGCAAGACTTTTGTTCACCAAGATGAGAGTATTTAAGGGGAGATAGCATAGTTAGAGGATTAAGATAAATTAGCAGGAGCGACTTAATAAGAATATCAATTCATTTTGCCCTAGTGCGTAAAAAATATCAAAGCAAAGTTGGCTTTCAGGCAATTCCAATAAAGATAACAGTTGCTCTTCATTGACAGCTTATTGGCATTTCTTATCTGCTGCATTTACGAAATCACACAAGTGCAGTACAGAGTGAAATTGTGTAAATGAAAGTTTTATGATTTTCTGGTTCTACAATGTGGTAAAAAGTTCAATTTTATTATAATGGAGTATATAGTATACTTACCTAACCCACTGGCTGGACACTATTCTGGGCGTCAGCAAATAAAGTTGTGATACTTGCAGGCATCCTGACCTTTTAAAAGAATGGGACTCAAGTTTTGTGCTAATAACTTGCAGCAGAATTTGATGGTCGATGCTGAGGTGTTGCTATTTTGGTTGGGTACCTTTTCAGTGAAAATGCTTCACAGAGTGGTTTGACCCTCCTGCCATCAATACAAGAATTTAATGCAACTCTGGATGGAAAATTATTTTGTAATGTTGCATAAGGTTATCGGAACAATGCCACATAATCAGAGTTAGAGATATTTGAATGTGTGACTTTCTTAGCCATCTTTACTCATTAAAAATATGGAGAATCCCAGGGTGTGTTACAGTACAACTAAAATATCAGCATAAAATATATTTACAGGGAAGAGAGAAGTTTGTTAGCTGTAAGGTGAATAGGTTTCACTTGTATCCTGTATCTCATATGTATACTGTATGGGTGAAAAGACATTAAAAGCCACTTTGACCTACGTAATATGCATTGGGCCCTTAAAGGGAAGAAGCTGATTATTTTTATTTTTATTTGTAGTGTGTTTTAGTATTACCTTTTATTTATTATGGAAATGTATTTAGATTTTTTTAGTTAGAAAACCCACCAGGCATACTGTAAGGAGCACATGTAAACTCCACTCACCGGAATAAGACTTGAACCACCAACACTGGAGATATGAGGCAACAGTTAACCACTAAGAGTTCCTTTTGTTGTTTAGCTATTATATTTATTACTAAATACAAGACCTTTTAAAGACATTAGAAAAACAATGGTTAAAGAAATAGCGAAAGAAATGTCCATTACTTTTTTTCCCTTTTTGATGAGATGAATACAGAGATACCTAACAGATACAGTATCTATACAGATGGCCTTCAAGCTGTATCCCGGCTTAAGAACATCAAAGTTGCTAAAGACACATGGTTGTGCAGCTTTTAAAAGATTAAGTCAAGCACTAGTGTGCTTATGTTCTCACTGTGTTGGCATCGGCCAGCGACAGAATGCCATATCTGACTCCGCCATACCCTGTACTGACAGTACATTTCTAGCCATATTAATAACCTAAGCAACAAATGTGTTTCAGGAGATGAGAGCAGGTGGCTCATCGCCTTTAACAAAGATCTCCTTATGGCCCTATTTCTCATCTACCTCACTGCTACTGTACTTGGAGGAACAACTGAAGTGAAGTAATTGTTAGACAGCACAGTCAGTCACGACAGTGAGGCTGTGATTTCCAGCATGTACCAAAAAATTCTTTGTTGTGAACTTGGAGCTAGGGTAACCTTAGCAAAGTAAAGTTATTTAGGGACTCGATTACCAGAAAAGATATTTTTAACGTGGTGGGAACTGACAGGAAGACACAGTGGAGTGGTTTAGTTCGTGATGACGCCCTCACCTATTGGTTTTGCATCAAAGGTTTGAAAATACCCTTAATCGCAGTCTTAAGTGGTTTTACAGGAATCCTGATGTTAGAAATGGTGTTGACATTTTAATGTTTTAGCCAATCCAGTGTTTACGAGGACTGAAAGGTAAAAATATGTCTGAATGGGGAATCATGGCAAAAATATGAAAATGCTTCAGGAAAATAGAGAAGGGTGTACTCACTACTTTTTCCCAATTGTCAAGCCTATTTGCAAATAGCCAAGAATGGAAACAAACAACGCTACAGAAAGTCTTTCCTGCCAACTGCAATTAAACGCTCTGTGTCAGGAGAGAGAGCTCTTTCTCAGACATCACTTTAAATAGAGTCATATACAGACATTCTGCTATCTACCTGATATCACTGATATGATTATATATTTTGATTCTCTCTTTTTGTTAATATCACAACGTACCAGGTCACGTAATGTATAGTACCTTAAGTTCCCACCTGTATATACAATCATGTATGCAGAAACAGTATTTTCTTATTATTTTATAATATTTTTACCTTTGCAGATTCCCACCTAACTGGACTATTGTGAACAGTTTATCATAGTTTCTATAATAATAAGTGCCTTTACCCTCTTTCTGATTGTGTTTTTAAAAAACCTAGCCTTGGTAGTATCCTACACCTTGTTGCTTGCATTTATTTTATAATCTGTGACCTGCTTCTGTACAATTTCCCCATTGGTACCTACAGTACGTCCCTCCTTCCCTCTGTCTAACCAATGAGAATAAATACAGTGGTCACCATTGGCCTCCTAAGTGGACTACAGAGGTTCTTAGTTGGATAGATCTATCTATCTAAAGCAGATAGTGGCCTTTCTGCAGTAGAAAGAGACGTATAATCAGATCTTTCTGAAATGTTCCAAAATGATTTGATGTTCCATGACAGTTAACTTAGTATGAGCAATCTATATTGACTGTGGAGAGAAAAAAAATCGTTACAGATGGTATTAGAAACAGAATTGTCTCATTTTGTTAATGAGATTGGCTTATCAGTTAAGGATGTCTAGTGACAAATAACTGTCTCTGCAAATTAGCTTGACCAGATCTTTTATTAAACCCAGACAGGAAATAACAAACTAAAAATGCTTGTTACTGTATATATCATTGGAACCCTAGGAGTTGCAGACACTGGTGTAACAAAACAAAGTTATCTCCTTTGACCAGTTGATATTGGGATGTTTGTCACGAAACTAACCGGGATAACCAGAAGATTAGCACACTAGCGGTTAGCCATTTGTAGCGTGGATGGTAAACCCAAACGCGGAAGCAAGCGAGTAGGCAGGATTACCACGCGAATTAGTCTAAGGACTCTAACAGAAGGGGAGCAAGGGAAAAACACAAATTTAACCCGTGTCCTATAAACACACACTTGAATCAGAAAGATAACCAAAGAAAGTGAGTACTCATGAAATGGCAGGAAAACGATCCGAACCGACATGGGCGAACTCAAATGACTGAGTGATGTGAAGCGCCATCTTGTCTCCTTTTATGCTTCCTGTTTTTGTGACCGTACTACTTCCGGGTCCTAGTGCCGGTCGTGTCGCGGTTGTGTGTGACAATGTGTCTGCTATGTATGATTTGTAAACCTTCATAATGGCTCTAATCTGAGGTGTTCATTGTAAATTGGTGATTTCTGAAACTGGTAACTCTAAATGAACTTCTCCTTTGCAGCAGAGGTAAGTTTGGTCTTGCTTTCCTGGGAAGGTCTTCATGAGAGCCAGATTCATCATGGTGCTTGATGGGTTTTGCGAATGCACTTGACACAATACTGTTGCAAAAACTATTCCAGAGCAGCTGACCTTCATATCTTTAAGTAAATGACTGTTGTTATTGTTAGTTTATTATCTAATGCCATACTGTATGTATAAATTTCATAGTTTTGAGAAAATCTGGTATTGTCCTAAAATGCAGAATATAAATCCAAACCTATGTCCAAACTTCTGACTGGTATTGTATTGAAATTGGCTCATGGAGCTACCATTTTGTTTTAAACAGCTATGCTTTGATTGCCTGTCTTCTGAAATAAACTGTCCTAGACCTGGAGACTTTACAGCATGATGTCAAAATGCTAACCTAAAGACTGATAGTACCTCACTGAAAGAACACAGTGGACTTGGGTACACTTTAAAGTTGAACTTGACTTTTATTAATGTTTGCCCCAACCTAGATATAGTGCAGTGGTATGGCTATAACTCAAAGAAAAACCAACACAATAGAAGCCTTTCAGTTGGCTCTGCACTTCTGAAGATGAACTTTGTCTTGTCTGTGCTGGCAGCCTCACTTTTGCACATAAGTCACTGCCAGAAATAAAAGAGATGGAGAGAGAGAGAGAGAGAGAGAGAGATCAAGACTAAATCACAACATAGGCTCTATTTAAACTAATCCCCAAACACCTCCTTCCCACTGTAAAGCAACATCATGAAAACCTTAGCCACTAACATTTAAACACCATTGTAACCACTTGTGCATATGCATCATGCAGTAGAGATAATACAAGGGTGTGTGTGTGGTCCAAACGTAGTTTACAGTACTTCATAAGTTATAGAATGTGAGCATAGACTATCTACCTTATAGCTAGACACTCTTGAAATTGTGCTGTACTTGCACAGATTACAGATATAAAGTGCTGGGTGGTTCTCCGGCACCAAGGAGAGAAAGGCTCCCAGATGCAACAGTCAACAAAGCAGTGATCTGTAGCACAAAGGGAACCCAAAAGTTTTTTTGCTCTGACAACTGAACCAGAGCTGGTGGTCCATTTTTAATGAGAGCACTTATTTTTTAATGAGGGCTGGCACATATGTTGCTTTTTCCCCCTTGGACTTTGGAGACAATGGAACCTGCCAGAAGCACCCAGCCAATCCAGAAGCTCATCAATAGAAGGCAGGGAATTGGTATCACGCTGAAATAGACTAAACCACCAAACTTGGGCTCAAATACAGTGAGGTTGTTTCAGTCGCTGTGTGAGTTCATTATTCTTCCTTTCACTGATTTTTAAATTTATCTTAATAATAAATTAATTATTTTATCTCAACCACTTTTCTATTGTGCTCAGGCATTTGATGTTGCTCAGACTCCATGTGACCAGTTTGGCAGGAAAATGAAATTCACTTCTCTATTTTTGCAGTTTTGAGAAAATATAATATGAATTAATTAGTTCATTCATTCCAAATGAAGCAAGATATATGGCAAACTAATAGAGGTAATTTTGTGCATGTTGACTTGGGGTCACAAGGGTGCATAACAGGTTTTGACATTGGCACCCGCCCACCCGCCAAATGCGGGTAAAATCTGGCTGTGGCGGGTAATAACTTTAGTCTCACTAGCCACTTTGGCGGGTAGTTTATTCTCTGGTATGACAATATATTTTTGTTGTAGTTTTCTCTAAAGGCATCCGATATAATAAACACATTCCAACGTAATATTACGCGCATAAAACGCGCATGAATGTAATGAGGACATTTAATACCTCTCTCTACACATGTTCACACATGCATTGCGCGCGCGCACACACACACACACACACACACACACTAGTGATGGGTCGTTCAGGAACGATTCGTTCTTTTTGAAAATTCATCAATTGATTGAATTACCTCACACTATAAAGAGTCAACACAACAAGATAGACCAGAGTCCATTGTCCTAACTCAGAATTCTGATATAATAATACATAATGAATAATAATACCTGATAATAGTACACAACACACTAAAATGATAAATGTTCTGAGTTGCTGTATTTTTAATATCAGAATGAGTTCAGTTGTACTGAATCTGTTATTTTTCAATTTCATGTGGTAAGAGGCTTGAATTTAAGTTCAATAAGCAGAATATACTGTTCATGTTTGCATGTTTTTATATTGAGAGCTATCTTAACAGTACTGAATACTTGACTACTACTATAGTGATTCAGTGTATGCTGTCATTTATAAGTAAATCTAGACATAACAAACATTAACGTATCATGGTGAAGAAAATACTGCAATTTTCTGGTAACAAAATTGAGGCTAGTAAAAAGGCTGAATGGCTAGTGACTCCGGAAATCCACTAGCCACATTGGCCAGTGAGCAAAAAAGTTAATGTCAAACCCTGGTGCATAAATGACAAATTTTATGTCAAAATTTTATTGATTATATCAGTATGATGAGTATTTCTCATGTACATAAAGTACATGGCTTTTGAGCAGTGTAAAGTTTTTTCTCTGTCTAAAAGTATCTTTTAAAAATATTACTGTGATGTGCGGCATGGCTCCCAAATGCAGCAAAATGTATGGCAGCTGCTATTTTGCCAAGCTGATAGTTTCACTTCATGGATCATGAGACAGAATGGAATGGTGGAAAAGGAATCCCATTTTTTTCTGTGCAACCATTCTATTTTAGCATGGTTTGCCTAAACCTTGGAAATGTAAAAGTTCTAAAAGAAATATATATAGTGAAACCTTGGATTGCGAGTAAGGCAGTTTGCGAGTGTTCCGCAAGACAAGCAAAGATTTTTAATAAATTCTGACTTGAAAAACGAGCAAGTCTTGGTTTACCGAGTATCATGTATCAAGCATGCGCTTCTTGTTTTGATGCCGAGCCTTAAATGATCACAACTGAGCCAACGGTTTTTCTCTCTCTTGTACTACGGAATTGTGGGTAAACATCTCCCCTGTTGGGTCTTAGTGTGTGTCACTCACTGGTATAATCAACATCCGAGCACGCGCGTACTGTTTAATATAACACTGTGACCATGTGTCTGTGCATAAAACATATTTTATTTTGTGTTTGTAAGCGCGTGTGTACTGTTTCTTATAACACACATGTGTGTGCGAGTGTAAAGCAAAAGAAATTCTTATTAGAGAGTTTACAAATCCATTTTTCTCCCAATTCAAATAAGAGAGGAGAAAGGTTTACTGTGTAAGATGAGAAGGGGGACACAGGAGGGACTGAAAGTAAGAGTCTCCTCTTACTTTAGCTTCACACACATACACAAACACACACATACAGATTTATTTGGACTATTTTTAAAAGGTAAACAGGTTAATTTAATACTTGAGATTTTATATTAATTAATTTTATGTATTTATTTTTTTGGGCTGTGGAACGAATAACTTGAGTGTCTGTTATTTCTTATGGGAAAATTTTATTTGATTTACTAGTGTTTTGGAATATGAGCTGGCTTCCGGAACGAATTATGCTTGTAATCCAAGATTCCACTTATAGCAGTTTTCATGTTTAAAAAAATTATTATAATAATGGTTAAAAAAAAAAAACATTTATTGAGTAAAACTTATGAAATAACAGTTTTGTTGATTTATCCATAGAATGACCATAGTCAACATGTTAAAATTTCCAAGTTTTGTTCAATCTGTCTTTATTTTAGTGAGACAGGGAAAATGATTTGAAAAGGTTTTCTCTTTTCCTGGTGTGGTGCGGCCATCTTGTGTTGCAACTGTCCCTCCTGCTCTCTGGATCATTCCCTGGGTTTGATGTTTGAGGCATGCATGCTGGACCATTTTGAATTCGGGAATGAGTTTTGCAATTAAAGAAACAGGGTGTAACAGTGCCGAGAGCACTGTGTGGAAGAGCTTAATGCAAAGTGATAAAATGTAAAGTGATACTCATTTTATGCCTTTTTTGCTTTCAGTAATCGTACTGTTGTTGTTTGAATGAAACAAAAATATCAAAACAGTATTTCTAAATAATAGGAAATTTCCTAAAATCAAGCAAGAAGGATTTACAATTCAGAAGTTCTGAAAAATTCTGTTCAGTTCTGCCCTCAGTACTTGGTCAGATCTCCTTCAGCACAAGTTATTGCATCTGTGTGGCACAGCATGGAGACAATAAGCCTGTAGCACTGCTGAGGCATTAATGAAGACCAGGTTGCTTTGATAACAGCCTTTAGGTTGACTTTATTAGTGGGTTGGGTTTTTTTTATTTATTTTTTTTATCTTCCTCAGAGATTCTTTATGGGGTATTGTTAGTTGGCTGGCCAGTCAAGCACAGTAATATGATGGTCAGCAAACCAGTTCTGGCACTGTGGGCAGGTGCTTATTCCTGGCGGAAAAGAAAATTTGGCATTGTCAGCAGACTAAAGCTCTAAAATCTCCCAGTGGATGGCTGTGCTGATTTGGATTCTGTGCCTCACTGTTCTTCCTCCAGACTCTTTAACCTTTATTTCCAAGTGAAATGCAAAGTTTAATTCCATTTGGAAAGAAAACTTTAGAGGATTTTTGAGCAACTGTCCAGTTCTTTTTCTCCTTAGCCTTAGTAAGATGCTTCTGATGTTGTCTTTGGTTAAGGGGTGGCTTGACAACCCTTTCATTAGACAATCTTTAGCTTTACTGTAATGATGATGTGCAGACCGATGTGTGAACATTTTTCTTCATGCTCGAGAAACAATCTTTAATTATTTGAGCACATTGCTACATAACAATAACAACAACAACCTGACCAACTGAAGCGACCCATAATACTCCCTCCAGAAGCTTGTACAGCGAGCACTATGTGTGATGAATGCTTTATGCCCTTCCCTCCTTAATTAATGAGTTAATTATTCTTACTAATCTTGAAAGGTTTACTTGAAATTATCTCAATTATTTTAATTCATAATTTAGTTTATATATGTGTTTTATCAGCTTATAACAAATATTGTAGGTTTTAAACTTTGTATATTTTGCAAACTGACCTGTATTATTTTATCTCTTCATTGGAATGTTTGTTTTTCATTTCTGTGATGCATGATTAGTGTTGCTAAGGCTTACCAGACCACTTATATCACCCACTCGTCTCCATCACTGATGTTGAGCAAGTATGCTTGTGTTATTGTTTGTAATTCTTCCAAAATGCAGTGGTTTCCATATCAAATCAAATGATCAATGTATGTTAAATACCAACATCCTGAGGCTGACAGCATGTTATTAAAGGAAATATCTCTCATGAATCAATAGGTAGAATTGATGAACTTTCTCAGCTGCCAGCTGCTAAAAGAAGATAAATACCTACTGTCTGACATGAAATGATCTTGATCACCTTTAAAAGATAGCAGGTAAATGCTGCACAGCTTTAACTGACTTTAGGGCTGGTGCTGATGAGTTTGATTTTGGATGTTCCCCTAAGGGACATTTAACTAAGTGTCAATTATTTGATTGCGTGTTATCACACAGAACCATGTCACCAAATATGCATACTTTAAAATCCTGTACCAATCATATGATATTCAAATTATTAGCAGGCAGTAATAAATGATCTATGTTTTACATTAATGTTAACCGAAAAAAATACAAATTTATAATAATAATAATAATAATAATTATTATTATTATTATTATTATTTGCTAATAAGACAACATATATGTTACAACTCTTCATATTCTGTTTTTCCCCCCCAGTGCAGTCTATCCAAGTCTGGTTACTACTGCACAGTTCCTTCTGAACTTTTAATTATTCAAACATTTTACCCATGTTATTTCATTCAACAATGCCATCTATTACAGAGATTAACAACTGTTACTGCCATTAAAGTGTTTTACTTGCTGCTTTGCTTGCTAATTAGCGTTCCCAAATTGCCCATAGTGTGTGAATAGTGTGCGATGGATTGGCACCAGGGTGTACCCTGCCTCGTGCCCTACTGTAAGTCTCCTGGGACAGGCTCCAGGTCCCCGTGACCCTGGATTCAGAATAAAGTGGTATAGAACATGAGTGAGTGAGTGAGTGTTCCTCTAACAGGAGACTATTTTGTGATTATTAATTATTATACAACATTTTGTACCATCTGTTTCAATGAGAGGCATTCCAGGAGTGTTGATATACAGTAGAGCACACCAGCACTAGGATGTTTATATATTTGCATATACATCAATAACTCAGTGTGATTTTAATAACCATTACACCAATAGTCTCTGGCATGGGTGAAAGTAGCATAATATGATCCGCAATACCATACAGGAAAAAGGATAGAGCAGCTGCCTGCTAAAATCCACATTCAAAACCAGTCACAGATGCACTTTTAGGAAGAAAACATCTCTCATAATGCTATTTCATCTTCAACAACACTTTATGTTCATGGTAATTGTTTCTAAATCACTCCAAATGGCCTCTGAACCCTCTGTGTTGTTTTCTTCACAGCTTATTGAAGCTACAAAGAGAACTAACAAGATGAATCCCAAGTCGCTCTCTAATTATGATCAAGGGTGGTGTGGAATAAGGGGCTGTCAACCTTACATAGCACACTAGCTTTACATTCAACCTTAGCTGCATTTTAATATTTTCATTACTGGAACTAAAGCCAAAATCAGTGTATGTACGTAGATGTGTTGGATGTCTGTTTATTTAAAATGTAACATTTAATTTTATTTCTGAATAAAAAAAACAAAATAAACTAAATGACTAAAAAAAAAAACATACGTTCATTTTGATGAACGAGATTCAAAGAAGTGAGTCACTAAATTGATTCAAACTACAACCCATCACTACAGTGGACTGCTACTGTAGGGTAAAAACCCCTCAACTACCAAGTTGCTGTTGTTGGGCCCTTGAGCAAGACCCTTAACCCTCAACTGCTCAGATGTATAATGAGATAAAAAGTCATCTGGATAAGGGTGTCTGCTATATGGCATAAATGTAAATGATACTGCCGAATTATAAGCACAAGAAAGAGGAGACTGTTTTGTGCTTGTTTATTTGCACAATCATACTGTAAATCCCAAGAGTTATGTCATTGAGTACCAAGAGTAAATGACATTACACAGACCATATGCATCACATATTAGTTCTGTATCACAGCACACATGCAAATAATTAATTGCTTGAAGAAAATCCAAGATAAACAACTAAATAAATAATCATAAAATGCCAAAAAGCTAAAATCCAATATGCCAGTATGGCAGAACATACAATGTAATTACTATAACTTAGAAAGCAACACAGCCTTTTTTTCTTTGCCATTTCTTTGTTAGTACTCACAGAAAACAAGACTGATTGAGTGCCAGGGATGAAGGGAATAAAAATTTATTTATCCCACCAATAAGGTGATTTGTCAAGGGATTGAAAAAAGAGTTTGGATTCGGTTTGATAGAATCTTCAAATACAATGTGCTGGCACCACGGCACGTCCCCTGAGACCATGCAAGCTCCATTCTGACACATAATAAGCCACAATAAAGTGTTTTATATTTATGTTGGTTTGACAGCACCAACATACAGCTCTTCATCCTTTTCTTCCTCTTCCAATTCTGCTGCTTCTTATTGTTATTAGTAATATACAGCTCTTCTTATTTTTATTCTACCTGAAAAGAAACAGCAACAAACATTTCGGTGACATACTGTAGCTTTTGACACAAAACCACAAAACTTGGTAATGGCTCATGTTTTCCAAGTGTGTGGGGTTTTTTAATATTTTATTTTATTTAACTTGTGGATTCCATGTAACAACTGTTTACTTTGGTATTTCTTTCTAATAGAATTTCATAAGGATCTCATTGGTATGCTCAACATTCTAAAATGTGTCAATTGAACTGGTGTCACAGTGGGTGTTACGTGCACACACACACACACATTCACAAACATGCAGTAGGATCTCTATCATATTTCTCTCCCATTTTTCATCTATGCCCCTTCCAGGTAATCAGCTCCACTGTTCCAAATAGAAAGTTAATAGCTTGCATGCCCAACAAACTGCCCCCAAACCAATCATATACTGTACAGTACATGCACAAATTCTGCCCTAAACTAAATTCTCACAAACCACCTATACAACAAACAATATTTCCCCCAGCTCTGCAAATCCCCAGCGCATTTCCTTCTGCACCTACACCGCTATTTTCCTCATATTCATACATTATCTAATAGACAAATGCTATTTAAATCAGTTACTGTCCATATCTATGATGGCGGCCAAGTGGCATAGTAGTTACTGTAGTACTGTCACCTTGCACCTCCAGGTTACTGGGTTCGAATCCAACCTCAGATCTGGGTGCATGAGGTTTTCTCCAGGTTCTCCGGTTTCTTTCCGAGGTCTAAAGACGTAGAGATGAGGTTAATTGGTGTTCCCAAATTGCCCGTATGTGTCTGTGCCCTATGATAGACTGGCAACCTGTTCAAGGTGTACACTGCCACATACCCAGAGTCTCCTGGGATAGGCTCCAGGCCCATTCGAGCCTGTATACAGTACAGGATAAGGCAATATAGAAGATGAATGAATGAATGAACAAACATATCTATGACACCATCTGGAGAAATACTAAGGAACTTTATCTGAATGGTACGTTCATTGGATCTTTACCATCCATCCATCCATCCATCCATTTTCTTCCGCTTATCCGAGGTCGGGTCACGAGGGCAGCAGCTTCAGTAGGGATGCCCAGACTTCCCTCTCCCCGGCCACTTCTTCCGGGGGGATCCCAAGGCGTTCCCAGGCCAGCCGAGAGACATAGTCCCTCCAGCGTGTCCTGGGTCTTCCCCGGGGTCTCTTTCTGGTGGAGCGTGTCCGGAACACCTCACAAAGGAGTCGTCCAGGGGGCATCCTAAATAGATGCCCAAGCCACCTCATCTGGCTCCTCTCGACGCGGACATTAAGTAAAAATCTTTAAGACATGCTCATAAAAAGTGCATATACTGTATATTCACAAATACACACACAAAAAGAGAACACAAAACAAAATAAAGCAAAGTGGCATGGCTGCAGACTTACTGTAAATTTCTATAAGAAGAAAGGATGGAGGTTATTTCTTGGTAATTTGTTGGTGAAAGACACTTTTCTTTACTAGCTGAACAAAATGTTGTGTTTACTTGTTATTTATTTGACCTGTTATAAACACCCACAACCTCATAAGTCAAAAACAACACATCTCCTTGTTAAACTCAAACGTGAAAGGTAAACAGCCATCAAAAAGCTTTAACATAGCAAGGAAAAATTAGATATCTCCTTTTTTGCGGTTTCGAGAAAACAAAAATCGCACACAAAAACGTGTGATTGAAAAAAGCACCAATGGGGGGGGAAAAACATGTAAAATAATGTAAAATTGTTTTATTTATATCAGTGGAAATTGTGTGTAATTTTGCAAAACACTACAATTCTCCCGCAGTTTTGTCACAATGGATAAATCAGCCTGCACTTGTGTTTGTAGTCATGTACTCTAAGTCTGCACTTTGGAAAAAAACAAACAAAAGAAAATGTTCATTGCTTCAAAAAAATAAAATAAAACCCATGCCTTGAGAGTCACTTGCAGCAAACTGAAACAAGAAAAGGGTTGATGTTTCAAATTACGAACCCCGTTGAAGATTGAAGAGAAAAATTATAAACAATACCAAAAATTAATTTTACAGCATTACCAGCTTTTTTTTTCCTCTTCTCGTTTCAGCTTCATTTCAATAGTTGATGACAACACCTTATTATGGTACAATCATACACTATATAATGTCATGCATACATTTTTCATCTGCACAAACTGTACCGTCTGTGATGTTACAGTATAAGCTGAACAGAGGTTTGAAATCCAAGTGGAGAACAAGGCAAACAGAACCAGACATAGCGATGCAGCATGTACCTCATATCTCTTATACACAAAGGGCTTGAGAGTTCTGAGTGTTGGAGCCTTATCTCGTTGCTCGTTATTAACAAATACAATACTGGATTCCATACTTGTCTGGGCCTCCATAGACACACCTACTGTAGCCATTTGAGGTTTGTGATAGCACTATTGAGTGGTCAATTTCACTATCAGTGGTCAATTTCATATCAGCCAAGGAATGAATTCACCATAGAAAGGCAATTCTTTTCCCTGACACTCACAGATGTCAGCTGACATGAAAGCCCACTGAAGATCTGGATTATCAACGGTTTTAAGAGCATTACAAGGGTTATAGTGTAAAACCACCTTCTGTAAAGGCATTATATTTCTTAAATTTTTCATATTCTTGTTGCTTTAATCATTGTTTTACTTACAAACCTTTGTCCGATTCCAAATCTGTGTCTTTAGGACCCAATGTGAATGTCTTTAGGACACAGATTTCCCTCATTCTAAAAATATAATACAAGTCCCCATTAGAATCTGTGGATTATACAGCCCCTTCTGTGAGTGGTCTGCAAGATCTGGTCCTGACTTAGTCTGTCTAAGATGTGTGGCTGACCTACAACAATTATCATCGTCTCATCCTTTATCCTGTATTCAGGGTCTTGGGGACCTGGAGCCTATCCCTGGAGGCTTACACCTTTATTATCATCCCTGCAATGGCTACCTGTTCAGTCTAGAATAAATTACAAAATAGTGTTACTTGCATACAAAGCCTTAAATGGTTTAGCTCCCACATACCTAACCAGTCTTCTGATACGTCAGATGTCAGCTGTTTCTCTGAGGACTTTCTACAAGTCTATCTGAGTCTCTAATAACTACTGGACTACATTTTACCTCAACTATTATAACATCAATTAACATCAACTATTATAGCTGACACTTAACACTGTATAAATAATTTCCTGCTATCTGTTTCACCCAGATGAGGATGGGTTCCCTGTTGAGTCTGGTTCCTTCCTATTACCATCTCAGGGAGTTTTTCCTTGCCACTGTTGCCCTCGGCATTGCTCACCAGGGACTATCTGACCATTTTGATTCATACACATTCACATTCCATACAAACTTAAATAATTCTTTTGATTGTGTAAAGCTGTTTTGAGACAATGTCAATTGTTAAAAGCGCTATACAAATAAAACTGAATTGAATACGCTACAATCCACCACGCGCTTTAAGATCACAAAACTCCGGACTTCTGGTAGTTCCCAGAATTTCAAAATCTACAAAAGGGGGTAGGGCGTTTTCATATTTAGCTCCAAAGCTTTGGAATAGCCTTCCAGACAGTGTTCGGGGAGCAGACACGGTTTCCCAGTTCAAAAGTAGACTCAAGACGTATCTTTTTAATCTGGCATTCACGTAACTCATCCCATAACCTCATACTCTAGTACAGTGGTTACCAAACTGGGGGTCGCGACCCCTCCGGGGGTCACGGAATAATTTCAAGGGGTCGCGAGAGGGATTAAAAATTTTTTTTTTTGTGATTATAATACACACTTTTCAGTATTACAAGCAGGTCTGGACTGGGACCAAAAAACGGCCCGGGCATTCAGTTCAGAGCAACGGCCGGGGAGGGGGGTTGGTTGTGTGCGCATTCAGAGCATGCGGAGGGGGGCGCGGGTTGCACGCGCGTTCAGAGCATGCGACAGAGGGTGGGGGGGCTTGCGCGGACAACAATTAAGGAAATTGTTTGTCTGAGTCATCGGAACCATGTACATCGACCAAGCAAAAGAGCAAGACCCCGTCAGACCAAAGTAGGAAACGTCTGAAATATGAGGAAGAATTCATAAAGTGCAGTATCAGTATTCAGTAAGTTGCGGTAGCAACCGAATACACGAGTTGTCCCGCGCAGCAGTGGATGTACTGCTTCAATTTGGATCTACATATTTGTGTGAGCAGTATTTTTCCGCTGTTACATATACAGTGGTGTGAAAAACTATTTGCCTCCCTCCTGATTTCTTATTCTTTTGCATGTTTGTCACACAAAATGTTTCTGATCATCAAACACATTTAACTATTAGTCAAAGATAACACAAGTAAACACAAAATGCAGTTTTTAAATGAGGGGTTTTATTATTTAGGGAGAAAAAAAATCCAAACCTACATGGCCCTGTGTGAAAAAGTATTTGCCCCCTGAACCTAATAACTGGTTGGGCCACCCTTAGCAGCAATAACTGCAATCAAGCGTTTGCGATAACTTGCAACGAGTCTTTTACAGCGCTCTGGAGGAATTTTGGCCCACTCATCTTTGCAGAATTGTTGTAATTCAGCTTTATTTGAGGGTTTTCTAGCATGAACCGCCTTTTTAAGGTCATGCCACAACATCTCAATAGGATTCAGGTCAGGACTTTGACTAGGCCACTCCAAAGTCTTCATTTTGTTTTTCTTCAGCCATTCAGATGTGGATTTGCTGGTGTGTTTTGGGTCATTGTCCTGCTGCAGCACCCAAGATCGCTTCAGCTTGAGTTGACGAACAGATGGCCGGACATTCTCCTTCAGGATTTTTTGGTAGACAGTAGAATTCATGGTTCCATCTATCACAGCAAGCCTTCCAGGTCCTGAAGCAGCAAAACAACCCCAGACCATCACACTACCACCTCCATATTTTACTGTTGGTATGATGTTCTTTTTCTGAAATGCTTTGTTACTTTTATGCCAGATGTAACGGTACACGCACCTTCCAAAAAGTTCAACTTTTGTCTCGTCGGTCCACAAGGTATTTTCCCAAAAGTCTTGGCAATCATTGAGATGTTTTTTAGCAAAATTGAGATGAGCCTTAATGTTCCTTTTGCTTAAAAGTGGTTTGCGCCTTGGAAATCTGCCATGCAGGCCATTTTTGCCCAGTCTCTTTCTTATGGTGGAGTCGTGAACACTGAACTTAATTGAGGCAAGTGAGGCCTGCAGTTCTTTAGATGTTGTCCTGGGGTCTTTTGTGGCCTCTCGGATGAGTTGTCTCTGCGCTCTTGGGGTAATTTTGGTCGGCCAGCCACTCCTGGGAAGGTTCACCACTGTTCCATGTTTTTGCCATTTGTGGATAATGGCTCTCACTGTGGTTCGCTGGAGTCCCAAAGCTTTAGAAATGGCTTTATAACCTTTACCAGACTGATAGATCTCAATTACTTTTGTTCTCATTTGTTCCTGAATTTCTTTGGATCTTGGCATGATGTCTAGCTTTTGAGGTGCTTTTGGTCTACTTCTCTGTGTCAGGTAGCTCCTATTTAAGTGATTTCTTGATTGAAACAGGTGTGGCAGTAATCAGGCCTGGGGGTGACTACAGAAATTTAACTCAGGTATGATAAACCACAGTTAAGTTATTTTTTAACAAGGGGGCAATCACTTTTTCACACAGGGCCATGTAGATTTGGAGTTTTTTTCTCCCTTAATAACGTAAACCTTCATTTAAAAACTGCATTTTGTGTTCAATTATGTTATCTTTGACTAATAGTTAACGGTTTTTGATGAGCAGAAACATTTAAGTGTGACAAACATGCAAAAGAATAAGAAATCAGGAAGGGGGCAAATAGTTTTTCACACCACTGTATAAAAAATAAATACAGCTCACGTCATGATGTCGAAGATGATATGCTGGTAGCTGTATCCACCATCAGGCCACGAATGAAGCTTTTGTGCTGCCAAAAACAAGTACACCCTTCCCATTGAAAGGTAAGCCAAAATTATTTAGATGTATAGTAAATGTAGTCAAAATACTGTCAACAGCTTATGTTTATTGCTTGTTTTTGATAGTGGGGGTCGCGAGATCTTGTTGATCTCCAATTAGGGGTCGCGGGCTTGAAAGTTTGGGAACCACTGTTCTAGTACACCTATCCTGAATGGCAACTACGCTAATTCTCCCCATCTGTCCTGTATCCTTCTACCCATCTCCAATAGACAAAGGCCAGCCCTGCGAGGTTCCTGAGGCATCCAGAGAAGGACCAGCTCCAGCTGAATTCTGCTTCATGATGGTTTCGAGATACACATGCTGCTCCTGTGCTTCCAGTGATCCAGACCTCATCTGCCCTCTGCACCTACTGACTCGTCCCTATGCTGAACTGGACTTCATGTTAATTTAAATGATTTTCTGTCATATTGCATTTTCACCTGCACAACACACATGACGTTATCATTTCTATCTGTTATCACCCAAATGAGGATGGGTTCCCTGTTGAGTCTGGTTCCTCTCAAGGTTTCTTCCTAATGCCATCTCAGGGAGTTTTTCCTTGCCACCGTCGCCGTCACCCTTGGCTTGCTCATCAGAGACATTTCATTCATCATTCATTCATCTCATTATTATCTAAAAACGTTTTTCTCACACATACACACTTCCAAATAGTTTCTTTTCTAACCAAATCTTTTTAATTTTTTGTGAAGCTGCTTTGAGACAATGACCATTGTTAAAAGTGCTATATAAATTAAATTTAATTGAATTGAATAAAGACTCAAGATTCGAGCGAAATGTCACAACCAAGCACCAGCGAGGAAGATAACAGCACCAGTAGGATAACAGGAATGATATATACTGTATATATATATACACACACACACACACACAGTATATACACATTATGTGTGTGTACTGTATGTGTGTGTGTGTGTATATATACTGTATATAAATTTTTTTTTGATTAATCACTTGGATTAATCGTTCGTTCTGACAGCACTAATGTTTATTGTAGTCAACCATACAAGGGTAATTGTTACTAAGCCTGCCCTGGGTACACTAATTTTCTTGTATGTTGCCCTCACAGATTCCTGCAGCTAAGCTTGGATGTACATTTACATTCCAATAAACGTTACTGATGACATGCCTCTGAAGTTTGACTTTTTGCACCATTAAAATACTTACAGGCAACTAGTTATCATATCTTCTTCTCCATAAAACATGTTAATGCTCAGTAGTACACATACATGGTTCTTTAATGTATTTGCATTGTACTGAAATGCATTCTTTTTCAATTTCCATATACAGTATCCCAAATCACTATGGCCGTTAATAAATACAACAAAAAACAACAACACATTTTTCGTTATGAGGTGTTAGTGTACAGTAGTGTATAGGCCCGTGGCACAGCCTAAGCTTTTATCCTTAATGCTCCCCCCCCCCCCCTCACGTTACTTTTACTTTTATACGTTAAGTAGTTTTGAAACCAGTACTTTTACACTTTTACTTGAGTAAAAAGCTTGAGTTGATACTTCAACTTCTAAAGAAGTCTTTTTAAACCCTAGTATCTATACTTCTACTCAAGTAATGAATATGAATACTTTTGACACCACTGTAACCACTACACCGCCTTACAACAATTATAATATATAATAATACAAAAATGATTATTATTTATATATTTTTGCAACAGACACAGCAGTACTTGGTAAAAGCAGGTTGGTTAGTTGGGCAATGCCCACTGCAAGTAAATCATTGTAATATCTCAGTTTCTCTACACAGTGCTTCGTCTATTTCTCTGACTTCTCATGTTAGGCAGATTTCAAATGTTAATGTCGCTGTCGGAACAACACGCATGGAGGATTGTTGATTTCTGATGAAGCCTAAAATCAGAGCTCTAAACAAATATTAGAACCTAAACAAATATGACAAAGAAGTAACTTTGTTTATGGTTGTGTTGTGCTGTCAAAATGTGAAAAAAAGGTTAAAAATATATTAAATATATAAACTGCTTTGTCTGTCAAAAGTTCAGAATTTCTTCCTACAGTACATTTCGCTCTTTTATTGAAACTTACAGTAGGCTCAAGAAGACACTTTAAATGTATTTAATCTAAAATGAATCGTAAGGTTTTGTACCAACTTAGAGTCCATACCAGCTTGAGTACACATTGTCGATAAACGAAAAAAAGGAATGTACTAATACTAAGAAACTCTAAAATTACTGTGAAGATTCAACATTCGCAGTATGCGGCAGAACGTCTTGCCCACTTGTTTACTAGCTTTATAGTCCAGGTGCAATACGCACATACTGTACGATCATCAGTGAGTGAGGCATCACATGGTTTGGAGGAATCACGTGATAGTCTTTGGCCCTCCCGACTGAGTACTAGTAGTAGCCTTAATGTGGGAGCCCCTTAGTGACTGGGAGGAATTGGACACAACTAAATTAGGAGGGGGAAAAAAAGCCAGTGAGTGAGCGAGCAAGCGCGAGAGAGATTCATTCAGGGATTGATTTTTTTTTTTGCACATTACTACAAACGTACTACTACTAATGAAAATTATGCTTACAGTACATGATTACTGCTACCAGCACCCCAGAGTATGACTAACCTATTACATACATAATATTATACTCATGAAACAGTGACATAGCTGCATACCTTTGCCTTTTGCCTGTTTCTGCTTGGGCATCTAAAGGCTTTAATCTTATTACCCATCTCCAATTATGAGTAAAGACTGAACCATTTCAACTTGATAGACCGGTTATATACTGTATTATTCCGAATGATTTCACACAAATATACCTGCAAAACTGCAGTACAGTGCGATAAATGATCAGTGGTTTACTCATTAGCATTTCATAGTGTAACCGATTTTACTAACAGCATTTCTGTACCTAATGTAGTTTTTTTAAAATATATTCATTCATTCATTCATTCATTCATTTTCTATACCGCTTAATCCTGTGTTCAGGGTCGTGGGGGACCTGGAGCCTATCCCAGGAGACTTCGGGCACTAGACGGGGTACACCCTGGACAGGGTGCCAATCCATCGCAGGGCACACACACATACACACACTCACACACCCAATCACACACTATTTAGGAACGCCAATTAGCCGAACCTGCATATCTTTGGACTGTGGGAGGAAACCGGAGTACCCGGAGGAAACCCACCAAGCACGGGGAGAACATGCAAACTCCATGCACACAGAGACGGGAATCGAGCCTGGCCGGGGAATCGAACCCAGACCCTGGAGGTGCAAGGCGACAGTGCTAACCACTACACCACCGTGCCGCCGTTTTTTAATATATATATAAATAAATAAATATATATATACTCTTTTACCCTTTTCCCCCAACTCCCCCTGTAGTCGGGCTTTCAGTGGGGAGACTTAGAACTAAGTCTCACTAAGACTCACTCACAAAATACAGCTGGGGTGCTAACAAGGCTGTGATTAAAAAAATAAAATAAAATTTTATATATACGGACTAATGTTATTTTTTTTTACTTTTTTTTTTGTCTTTTTTCCCCTGTGTGCTCTGTGCCACCACACCACAGGTAAGATGCCACCCTGGGTCCACCACTGCATCAGGGTCGTCTTTATCTTCATTCACAGCTGAATTCTTTTAGGGATTATATGTTCAGTGCTTGCAAGCTTCAGAAGAATGTAGGCTTGACCTTTTTTTTTTTTTTTGAGCTGGTCGATAAGCCTGCATCGTAATACACAACCCACTCACACATCTTCGCCAGTTGTCCACACCATTTTTTTGTCAAAACAAGTGTCTCAGAATGCTACAGTCTGAGATCTTCATATTTCTGACACCATGTAGATGTGTGAGAGAAGAGAAGTTGCAGATGCCTTATTAATGGAAGATTTTCATTACTAGCCCTCATTAATAGCCCTCACTAGTTCCGGTCAAATCTGACCGATTTACAAGTTTCCTCTGTAAAAAAAAAGTGCAGTGAGATTTATCCATTTTTCATGAGATTTTTTTTTTATAAAAATGTGTGTGTGTGTTATGGAACTTTTATACACTCATTGTGTATCCCAGTCAAAAATAGCCAGTCATAGGAAATAAATAAGACTACAATTAGTGTATAAACAGAGTTCAAGCACATTTCTACACTCCTTTCCCACACCTAAACATGCAGATGTCTTTGAGCAAACACACACCCACACACTTCTTATGCCCCTTTTTAGATTGCATGGCAACGCGCACAGAAACCCATCAACAACATAATTTTTACCACACTTGTTAATACTCAAAAATGCAACATCGTCAACAATCATCCAACTTTCTTGAAGCTCTTGTATTTCAGGCCGTTCTCACAGTCCAGTCTTTAGCAAGAGATATATTGCACATGAAGCTCTGGAATTCTACTGTATTTGACACTGACAGTCCTCAGGAGGAGAGATGCCTGGTGGACAGTGAACAGGGTTTAGAAAAGGAAGAGTCAGAGGTTAAAAATAAACCAGAGGAGGAAGACTCTGACACTGATGAGGAAGAAGACTCCGCTGAAGTTGTGGTCTCCTTTCATCCAAAAATGGAATCAACCCCTAACCCTAGCCCGATATACCATATCCCAAGTGGTTGAGTCCTTTTATGAGCTTTTCCTCATGGATTCCATTGTAACCATTGTCAGAAACATGACAAACCTGGAGGGGAGAAGGGTTCATGGATAGAGGAACAAGGAAAGAGGTTGACCCGGTGAATATTGAACCCTACACAGTTGTGTTGACTTTGTGTGGTGTCTACAGATCTTGCAACGAATCTGCATCCATATTATGGGATGTGGACACTGGTTAGAGAATTTTTGACACTACAATGTCTTTGCAGACTTTCCATATCCTGTCAGGCGTGATTCGGTTTGATAACCACCATACAAGTGCAGCCCGAAGTCAACGAGACAAGCTGGGAAGAAGCGGGTGGAGCTTCTACTAGACATTTACAAACCAGGAAAAATCAGGTGAAGTGGTGGGGGGTCCCAGAAATGACAGCAGGGCTACTTTCAAATTGTAAATATGCTCACACAGTCAAGCAGTATATTTGTAATATAGTTAAGTTTTCTCTGTGTACATTTGGGCTTTTGTTTCCAAAAAATAAAATCATACTGGTCAGTTTTGACCATGAACACAAAAGTTCCTGGTAAAGTAAATAAAAAAAAGTGACTTTGGTAAACATTTCAGTGAAGTACTCTGTGATAAATAGTACAATAAGTTTTATCTTATTTGTACTGTATGTGTTTGTTATAGTCAAAATAATATCTATATAATGTTTCAAATACAAGTTCAAAAAAGAGCTGAAGTTGATTTAATATAACATTAGGTGATAATATGTGGATCTATAATAAAATAAAATTATCCAGTCAAAAGTGACCTGGAACATTATGAGTATAAGCCAAAAACTAATTAAGGGCTAGCTGACTAAAAACTGCTTATACTGTATATCAACATGTTTCCTTTTGATTTGTTCAGCCTGGAATAAACACTCAGAATCCCATCATTGTCAAAGATATTCTATACTAATTATCTGTCTGGGTCAATCCTGTTATCTTTTATCTGTCATCCGTTTCCTATAGCAGCATTGTACTGAATGGTTTTCAATAGAAGTGCTGTTGGTCCGTGTGAATTCATGACTATTATCTGGCAATGTTCCAGTAAAACTTCATTTATCATACCCATTTGCCAGCCAACGCTACTAATATCCTCAAGTTACAGAGCTAATCATATTCGCGTTAATCCAATTAGCATCAATCTCAATCAGTCAAACCATTTCAAGGTTGTTTTCACAGTGAAGAAAGAAAAATATCAAATTTTACTTTATGAGCTAATATATAATAGAGGCTTTTATAAAATATTTAGCATTGTTTTATAAAAAGAGCTGCACATTGTGAATGAAAGGTTCTTTGTCCATATTATTCAACTGTAACCAAACTTTTTCTTTCTACTTTTAAACAGAGCTACACAGTAAGAACAATGGACAATTTCTATAGAAAATAAAAATGTAATATTCAAAGTAAGTACAATGCACCAATATACACTAATTTGTGATAAGTGCCTGTTCTAATGATTAGTCTAGCATGCGAAACAATGGTCTATTTTAGAAATTCATATGAATGTTTTTTGTGAGTGTATGTGTGTGTGTGTGGGGGGGGTATTTTGCTTCATTTTGCTAAAAATATAGAAGATTTTAAATAGGCAGTAATTATAATTCTACTTTTACACATACAAAATGCATGCAAATTGGTATCCAAATGTTAAAATTGCAACTCTGTTATAATTTATAGACATGACATTATCAAATCAATAACCATATATTTTCAGATGTTAATCTACGTCACTGTTGTTGCAAAACCCTGTTTATCTCTGTTTAAAAAGTAGAATCTGTTCATATTGATGATCTGAGATCTGAGTTCTATTATACAATTTTTCATGGAGTAAAATGTTTCAGGCAGCTAAAGGCTAAACAGTCAGTCAATAAGTCAGACCTAAATTGTTAACTACTGTATTTGTGAATTTTACTATTTAACATGAAAATCACCACTAGGAGTTTTTTGATAATCCACTTAACGGATTCTTAATTACCTTTTTAATTATTTCTTTATCTGCTTTTATTTCGCATTTTGTGAGACACAGCGGCATAGCAGTCCTCCCTGTGCATAGTGGGATTTCTCCAGGTACTCCGGTCTCCTCAGCAGTCCAATGCCATGCAGATTAGGCTAACTTGCATTAACAAATTGTGCATATATTACAGTATGTGTTAATGAGGCTATTATCACATTACTAGCCTGATGTGGCTGAAATTATTATTATTACTGTCCGAATGCTCAATTTTTTTCATATTCGATTTGAGTCACTTATGTTATATGGCTATGCAATTTAAATAAGAACTGTCAGATCAGATTTCAATCTCTGGAGCTCACAAGAGTATTTTGTATGTGGAAAGGTTCTTACTTTCACTATAAAACATAGCTGTGAGCTCTACTGTTCACCATTATATTTTCCAGTTAATAATGGATTTTACAGTTGTTAACCCAATATCCTTAATTGTTTTCCGACAATAACTTAAACCCCTGAGACAGAATAACAACTTTATCTCGACCACAGAATATGTCTTCTGACATGAGAATGAGAATCTATTTACTACATCAGTTAAGGTTAAATAAACTGAACCATATTAATCACTGCAGTAATTATCCTGGTGTGGCTGGGGACTTTTTTTTGGCCGGGCAATGCATTTCATATACTTTTAGGCCAAACATTGATGGACAATGTAACCTGACCATCACACTAATATGTGATAACATCTTATTTAAACCTCCCTTTGCTGTTTCAATAGCCTCCTCTCAAGAAGGCTTTCATCTAGATATGGTTATTTGTTCTCTTTTAGCCACAAAAATATACAGTATAACCAGTCAGTGAGTGAGGTTAGTTTAGGTTTAGTTAGCAACATTGGCTAGGAAATGTGTATACCTAAGGAAATTTTAAAGACTGCATACAGACTGGTTTGTAAGTGCAAAGTGCTTTCAATTTTGAAGTTGGGTGTCACCCAACATCTGGCCAGATAGTGTATTTGGAATTGTATCCATTTGTAACCTTTTCTGTTAAATCTGTATACTGTAGCTTTTGGTCAGGTATATACCCTGCATACATACTTCAGCTACATGCCTTTTTAACAACATGTATTGTTCTCATCAGTTTTAACTTGAACCAATTCTTTATCATATTTAGTAAAAAAAAAAAAAAAAGTCTAATATGATGTACTGTACTAGAAATTATTTTTGCCTAAAAGTACCAGAGGGGCGTCACGGTGGTTTAGTGGTTAGCACTGTCGCCTTGCACCTCCAGGGTCCGGGTTCGATTCCCGGCCAGGCTTGATTCCCATCTCTGTGTGCATGGAGTTTGCATGTTCTCCCCGTGCTTGGTGGGTTTCCTCCGGGTACTCCGGTTTCCTCCCACAGTCCAAAGACATGCAGATTAGGCTAATTGGCGTTCCCAAATTGACCATAGGGTGTGAATGAGTGTGTGTGTGTGTGTGTGTGTGTGTGTGTGTGTGTGTGCTCTGCGATGGATTGGAATGCTGTCCAGGGTGTACCCTGCCTCGTGCCCTGAGTCTCCTGGGATAGGCTCCAGGTCCCCGCGACCCTAAATACAGGATAAAGTGGTATAAAAGATGAATGAATGAATGAATGAAAGTACCAGATACTGAAACCCTTGAATAGGTTTGAGACAGCAAACCAACCCGCAGACTCTGCGCCATATCAGACTTGTAGAGAGAAAGTACAGTACAGTGGTAGATGAGAAAGCAGGGCATCTGGTGAGCAAAGGGGTGAAGTTTGCTTATTACAGCTGGTTTCAGCTGTAATAAGCAAAAGACTGAACAACATTTGTGGATTCACTATGAGACAAGAAAACAATTGGAACAGACTATGTTTTGTAGCGCACTGTTGGCCATCTCTTTAGTGCAGCTCAAGCTGAGGGACAAAGTGAGCATTCTTATAAAGACAAATTATATCCTGCTTAGTCACTTTGCTAATTGTACAATTTGGCAATCTGATGACAATGCCAAATCAAAATGAGTGATAATGAGTGATTGTACAGAGAATATACAAGAATTTGCAGCTAGTGCCAAACCGTTGGTGCTATTCAAAGTTTAATGACATTGCTCAAGCTTCCCACAAAGCACAATTATCACATTGAAAGTTCATGTCATGTTTTCGGTTTCTTTTTATATAAATGATTGGGGGAAAAAACTTTTTTCATCACTTTTTCAGAGGACTGAACAAATAAGAATTGTTCTAAAGACTATACACAAATGCAGTAATTCATGCAGTCATGTGTAAAATTTAGTATCCCTTCTTTCAGTTGTATGCTTATGTGTAAAAACATAAAAAATTATAGCAAGGGACTGGGTGTACATCGGCATAAAAACAAGAATGTAAGTTGATAAATTCTGTACTGTGTAGGTCAGATCAAAGAGAAGCCAATCTAAAAATTCTTACTGAAGTTCTTGACATAAGTACAAGTAGACGAAATGGAAGATTAAAAAGGCGCTGTTCCAAAGTGGCCGACTTTCTGAAAATAACTGTAAATTAGACTAGTAGTTGATTATTAAGCCTGATTTAAGAATATTACAGAAAAACAATTCGTAAATCAGTAATATCAAGTCTGTCTCTAACTCCTAAAGAAATTCTTATGAGCCTCTACCTGCAACTTAGTGACATGATTAGAGTGAAGCACTTTCCACAATCACCCCATTACAAATGGATCTCATTCTTTGCAATCCCTTTCACTCCTATATATAAACCCAGGCTGTCACTGTGTCATTACGGAGTCTATATAATCTTTCGAAGTCTTTCTTCTGTGAAACTTGAAAAGAAAGATTGGTGGGAGCGAGTGCTTCTCATGAAGTTTACCAAACAGGAATAGAGCTAAATGATAAACTCCTGGAGAATTATCACATCTCCTAATCTTACTTCCGTATGGAGTAAATATTCACAGATTGAATATATTTATTCCAACAAAAGATGAAAAACAAAAACACAAAATATTACAAATCAAAAGATTAAATGACTAAATGGTTCATATTTATCTATTTAATGGTTTATCAAATGTTTACACAACTGCTCTTATTCTGATTGAGACTGTTGCACTGCGTGGCTAGATTCGAATGGCTAGGTTGGGTGCTTGGTACCCCATCCAGGGTGCCTTGTTCCCCAAGTTCCTTGTAATAAGCTCCAGGTCTCTGGTGGCCCTATAAAAGATAAGAAGTATTTTAAAATAAGGGATGAATGAAAGGGATCCATGAAAGCCCTCACATTAATTAAATATATGAAATGACTAGACTTGCCGTTCATGGCCTACAGTAAGCTTCCTAACAAGCACACTACACGTACTCACAGTAACACGACAGGGATGAAAAGAGAAAGTAGGTAACTGTACAGTGCTAAGGGCTGGAAGAAATAACTTTGATCAAGTCGTCTACAGTACCTTCTGTGGAATAGATTAAATTCACTTTAATAATTTTGTTAATGAGGAATGCATGCTGTTTATCAATACAGCAGTTTCGTAGACAAGACTGACATGAGTCTTGGCAGCTCTTTGTCTTATCCCTTGGGTATAAGAAATTGATCTTCAAAGGGGTAATGTGATAATTTAAGAAACTATAAATTGAAATTATCTAAAGTAAAAAAGAAAGAAAGTGAATAATAGAAGAAAAAATCTGAAATAAGGATTTACTTTTACTGATTATTCTATATTTGTCAGAGATAAGTTCATGAACTGTTCGTAAACTCATTACACATACTGTAACTAGTCACTAAGACAAGTATACAAGTTTTTTAATTTTTAACCTTGTAAATGTGGTGAAAAATATGAATAGCATCCACACTGAAACCATGTACAGTAGATCACGGGAATTAATGGATTTGTATAGTATTGGGTGAGTTAAAAACTCTGAGTTTACATTCCCCCTATAACACTGTCACAAAATCTATTAGTAGATGGATGATCTGCTCCAGACAGTGATCTTTCAACATCTCAGTATGTTTCCTGTTGTGGAGATGTTGCATCATTACATGTTCATCACTCAAAATACAACATGCAAATACAGTATAACTGTGCTGTGGATGAAGCCAAGCTGAAAACTATGATGAATACATACAGTAAGGAGCTGTCAGACGAAACCATTTCCATTGCCACTGAGACTTGAAGCGTCTTCATCTAAAAGCTCCACATTTTGGAACTGAGCCCTTATGATACATTTTCCCAGCAGGCACTTTGGTTAAGTAGCACAAGAAACCCTAATGCTGAAGTTATGTTCAGAAATGTTATTAAACAGTGCTGAAAAAGTGACAAAACTTTAACCCATGTCAGACACTCATACTGTAGTACCACAAGCATTCTAACGATGGACTGGTACTCAATTATTTTGTGTGTGTGTGTGTGTGTGTGTGTGTGTGTGTGTGTGTGTGATAAATACAGTACCTCTGGGAATCTTTGCATCATAATACAAGTATCACACGACCAGAGAATCTGCACCCCTTTTTTACCAAGCAGTGAAAAATAAAGCCAATCGGAAGTGCCAAAGCATGCCGTTCCTTGAATGCCACTGGGGCACCAAAAGCAAGTCAATCACCATAAAAGCCATATTAAAATTCCCAGATTTACAACAGAAATAAACATGTTTGCAGCCGGGTACAAAAACGGTTTTGCAAACTTACCAAGACATGGCCATCCACCTAACCTGACAGCATTTTGAACTGCAATCGGGACTTCTTATGGCTTTCTTTCAACAATGGCTTTCTTCTTGACACTCTTCTTGCCAGATTTGTGGAGGGCATGTCTAATAGATGTCCTGTGGACAGATTCTCTCCCCCACCTGGGCTGTGGATCTCTGCAGCTCCTCCAGAGTTACCATGGGCTTCTTGGCTGCCTATCTGATTAATGCTATGCTGTCAGTTTAGGTGGATGGCCGTGTCTTGGTAGGATTGCAGTTTTGCCATTCTCTTTCCCTTTTTGGATGATGGATTGAACAGTGCATGTTCAAAGCTTGGGATTTTTTTTTTTTTTTTTTTTTTTTACCTATTCCTGCTTTTAACTTCTCCACAACTCTATCCCTGACCTGTCTGGTGTTTCCTTGTGCTTCATGATGCTGTTTGTTCAATAATGTTGTCTAACAAACCTCTGAACAGAACAGCTGTGTGTACTGTATACTGAGATTATAATACACACAAGAGGACTCTTACCTACTAATTAGGTGACTTCTTAAGGCAATTGGTTTCACTGGATTTTAGTTAGGGCTATCAGAGAAAAGGGGGCTGAATACAAATGCATAGCAAACTTTTCACACTCCGCACCTTATGTAGCATTAAAAAGAGATACTGACTGTGTGTATAAATTAAGACCTTGCACCCATTAAAGCACCACAATGCCATCTTTGTGTCTGTCACCGCCCTGGTGCTGCAACAAGCCTTTACTCTGGTAGAGAATGCCGGCATCTAACGCAGCCCAGGAGGCACAACCTGCCCTGGATTGGGTAATAACTAATCTGCTCAAAACGAGCATCCAGCAACTTTTGTTCCTGGAGCAGATCGCACAAGGACTACAAAAAGACCCCCGCAAGGAGGCACATTGGCTGCTGACAAAGCTTTTATCCCACAATTATGCTGTTAAAGCATACTTGCAAACATTTGAGTGCACTGCTGAACTAGAAGACTACAGCAGGACTGGAGCGCTATCCTGATACCACATTTAATTGGCGAGGCAAAATCTTTTGTACTTTTTGCTCACAGATGAGGAGGCCAACCAGTACGATCTACTAAAAGCTGAGATTCTTGCCCGGTGTGGTCTCTCCAGCTCACAGGCAGTCACAGAGTTTCACTGCTGCAGTTACGATCATCACAGAGCGGGTGGAACTAGTGAAGTACAGACTGCAACAGTGGGTAAGAGAAAAACTTATCAAAAAACTATATCGCATTAATTTATTAAAGAGATGGGTGGAATGGATGCTGCGTTACTCAGCTCTGTTCACTTTATCTCCTGAAAAACATCCACGGGAGCCTGTACAGAGAGGAGAGGAGCTGACCCAGACTCGGGTACAAAAACCGAACGAGTGTGTTCTCCCTGGAACCTGGACTCACGCACCCAATACAGCATGACATTAACGCTCCACATGGTACAATAATATGTCAGCGCCCCTACACGGCTCTGTCGGTCTCTGACCAGTCCAATTGTTTTAGTGCCCAAACGCGATGGCATCCTCTGAGTTTTTAATGACGTTTGGCGATTAAACAAAGTCTTTGAATCTGATGCATACCCACTACCATGAGCCAATGAGCTTGTCAAGCACTTGGGAAAAGCCTGATCTGTGTCCACACTGGACCTTAAAAAAAGGGCTAGGGTACAACATGGTAACATCAAGGGTCTTTTCATGGAGCCATGCACTGTTTTTAGCTCACAGGAGATGTTAGAAACTGGCGGGCCAAACACCAGCTCCTCATACAGCATAACAGCTCTTGTTTGCACATTTGTACGTGAGCTTTGTATAGGACTTAGATAGTTTCTGTTAATTTATAATGTTAATCTGTTTTGTCTTCGCTAGTCAGCTAATTAGGTTCGTTAGTTAGTTAGTCTTTTGTTAATTTATGTTGTAAATTAATGTTGTATGTAGCACCTTGGTCCTGTAGGAATGTTGTTTCGTTTCATCATGTACTGTACTGAACTGTATATGGCTAAAAGGACAATAAAAGCCTACTTGACGTGACTTTAACAGAGCTTCTCAGACAGTGAAAACAAATTACAAGTTCTGCACCATAGCCAGCGAAACGCTACTAAGAAAAAGGGGCAAGTGCTGTAATCCTACATGGCCAGCTTTACATTTTCACTTACCAGCTGCTGCTGCTGCTGCCCACACCTTCAAGACGACTACACTTTACCCACAATCGGATAAAAGTTCTACATGCCCACACTCCGCACCTCATTTCACACTTAAAAGAGATAAGTGTGTACAAATAAAGACAGAGCACCTGTTTAAGCACCATAATGCTGTCTGTGTCACTGCCCCGCTGCAACTTTGCAGTTGGCTTTACAGTAGATGAAATTCAACTCATTCTCGCCTTTCCTTCTTAAGAGATTCAAGTTATTGCTCAGATCACAGTATGACATCCCATCTTGGATGGCAGCTCATTAACTGAAAATTAATCTCAGCAAAAATTAACTGCTGTTGATCCCAGGTGATTCATCTCCCCATCAGGATCTTGATTTCCCTGGACAATCCTCACATTACACTTTCAGTCACTGCCCGCAATTTTTGGGTATCCCTTCACAATCAACAACTCACTCCTGGCAGGTTTGCTTTCAGCTACCCTTTGACCACTGCAGCTATTCCACAATGCAGCTGCACAACCTAAGTTCTCCCACACTCCACTCCCACCACTGGCTTCCCATACTGTAGCTCAAAACACTGATGCTTGCCTACAAAGCCAAAAATAGCCCAGTAGGGATTTCCTGATCTAAAATGAGAAATGAAGAGTGGGTCAGGTAGTTACATATTTATCAATGTATTTATTTTTCATTTATTGTACTTGATAAATTACAAAGAAATAAATGTCATTTAACTTATTTAAGTTTTTGACAGTTTCAAAGAGTGTCTAATAGATTTCTCAAAAACACAAGTAATTGTAAATACTGAAAAAGACTTAAGACTTTCTTGCTATTAGCTGGATAAACATTTTTTTTGATAAAATGTTTTTGATTTTTGTGATCTTGTCCTCTTTTAAAAGTAGTGTTTTAAGAAATTTTAAATCAATTCATTTTTGTATGTTCTGATAAATATTGTGTCCCACACTTTTTCTTCTTGTCCAGACACAAACAGATGTTGACTCTGACTGTATTAGTGAATAGATAAATCACTGTATTAAATTCATAACTTGTGTGCATTCTTTTTATAATTCATATATTTATATTCATTAACGGCTTTATCTTGATTAAGGTCACAGTGGTTCCTAATGCTATTTATAAAGGCAGAATAAGACATGAGGAGTATACACAGTGGTACCTCGGCATACACATTTAATCTGTTCAGGAGGTTCTTAAAGGGAACATTTGTATTAAATGCATTTTCCCATAGTAAATAATGTAAATGTAGATGATCATGCTCCAGCCATGCAAAACTTTTACCAATTCATTTAGCCTTAATTTATGATTCCTCTTCTGATTCTAAAGCACTGGCAAATTAAACTAATTCTTCTCACTACCATCCTTGCTAAGATTCTTCGTTTGCCAAAACTAATTTCTTTCAAATTTTCAGTGCTTAATGCAAAAAATTGTGAGACTGGGCGTTTGTATCCTAAGTTACGACTGGATTTTAGCTTTTTTTTTTATAATTAACATTATGTAAAAATAGTTTATACTGGAAATTTACTCCCATATGCGGCAAGTGATGACGTCTGAAATCACACTATATTAAAATCGTATAATTACACCAAATTACAGTATGAGTTAGTCTGTAAATGAAATTACTTATAATTAGATAATTTAATTATCATTAATTTTCCTCATGGACTTATGGTTTGATGTTTGATACTGTAGCGTTTTTCGACGCTAGCAGGGATGGGACGAGTGAACTTGGTGGCTGCCCAATGTAATGACTGGGAGTAGTTTATTAAACCAGCATACGCACATACAGAAGGATAGCACACACATACACATACTCAAACTTGGCCGAAGCCATTAACCTAGAACAATGTCCCAAACAGGGTGAACACAAAAAGAACTCCTCCTGCAAGGCATGACGGTCGCCAGCCACCGCCCCGCCCACGCCACAATACTTTATTATTCATTCATTCATTCATTCATCTTCTGTACCGCTTTATCCTCTATTCAGGGTCGCGGGGGACCTGGAGCCTATCCCAGGAGACTTCGGGCACTAGGCGGGGTACACCCTGGACAGGGTGCCAATCCATCGCAGGGCACACACACATACGCACATTCACACACTCATTCACACACCACGGGCAATTTGGGAACGCCAATTAGCCTAACCTGCATATCTTTGGACTGTGGGAGGAAACCGGAGTACCCGGAGGAAACCCACCAAGCACGGGGAGAACATGCAAACTCCATGCACACAGAGACGGGAATCGAGCCTGGCCGGGGAATCGAACCCAGACCCTGGAGGTGCAAGGCGACGGTGCTAACCACTACACCACCGTGCCGCCCACAATACTTTATTAATGATACTAAAATTTATATTAAATATTTGGGCTGGAAGTGCTGGAGCAGGCTTCCTTTACTCTCTTGGACGGAAGTTAAATAGTGCTTTGCTGCTAGAGATCAATGACGTTGGCAAAGTGACTGAGTGGACTTAGCAGACACTGCTCTGGGATGCTCCTCAGCAGTGTGCTTTGCAGCCATGGGTCAACCGGCCCCACCCAGCCCACTTTCAGCAAGGTCATAGGCTTGAGACTACGTGACCGTATGGGCAGCTCTCTTGACTGGGAATTGGGGCGTTAACATCAAGGCAGTGGCCTTTTGGCATTTATTTTAAGCCCTTTTGGCGGCTGTGTCACAATGACTGGCTCTCGGCAAAACTGAAAGAGCCACTACAGCTCATGCAACCCTTCCGCAGCTGTCTTTGTCCCAGGAATCAAAGAGCTTTAAAGCAGTCCATCTAGCTTTAAAGTCCCCGGGGCAACATCCTCCTGCTCACATGTCACTCACTATGTTAACGTTCCTCATGATTCTTCTGAACGTTTGTGAAGTTCATACCAGACTTCCGGACCAATGATAAAAATTTCTCGCCAGCCAAGATATCTTTAGCGTGAGCGAGGGGTGAAAAAATATTTGGGTGCACGCCCGTCGCTGATGCTTTTGTGACAGTATCTTGTTGCTTAAATGGTACACATTTAAATAAACAAAATTAATTTGCACTTTGCTGGCAGATGTTGCCTAATGAGAGAAAAAAAAAAACTTTGGTTGGTGTCTGAAGAAGAGTTTCGTCAAGAAAGCAAGTAAAAAAAATGGCATAAACAGATGTCCTTATTTGTCCTTTTGTTTATGTAGCAAAAGTACACACTTCAAATAGATTAGATTGGTGCAGTAGTGTTGTGGACCCTTTCAAAAGCTACGTACACTTGATGCTGCGTGAAACGCTATGGGAACGCTCTTTGAGCTACCGGTTTTTGAAGCATGTGTGTCAAGCACGCCAAAAATTTGGCATATATAACCTTGGTCAAGTGATGTCATTTGATTAGGTGCATCTGGAGGTTATAAACAGGCATGAACCGGAAACATCCTCAAGTCTTTTTGTCTTCAAGGACCGCATTGTGTGTGTGTGTGCGCGCGTGTGCAAGCAAAGCAAAAAGAAAGCGAAAATAGAAAGTGTCTTATTACTCACCAGAAAGATGTCAGAGTTAGGCAGGAGATGCTCCTCCATGTAAAAGATATCTCGCTGAGGGCGAGCTCCACGCTTTCTGTTTTCAGTGTTTGAGGAAAGAGCACGCTATCCTCGGGCTTGAGGGAGCATGTGAGCATTGCGATCTCCTCCCTATTAAAGTCCCTCGCGCTTCGCTAACAGCATGATGATGGTTGTGCACGCATCTTTCACGTGAGTACTCCAGTAGAAAAAAAAAAAAAACTGCGTGCCTCTGTCATTGGGTAGGAGCGGAGCCATGACTTATGCATGCCGGATCCCCTCAAGTGGTGGGAGAGTCGAGCCCCTGTTTACCGCAGGCTTAGCAAGCTGATGGCCAAGAAGCTTCATCAGTTCCCAGGCGACATCAGTTCCCTCTGAGAGAATATTCTCGTAAACTGGACAGATAATCAGAAGTCCCCTTAAGCCCAAAAAGGTCAGAGCTCTTGTCTTCCTTAATGCATTTTGTGTTCATTTAAAACTTGAAGGGGCTGATCTCTTATTTGCAAAGTTTACAGTAGTTATAGTGGTAATATGGACTGTACTGTATGTAGACATTTCCATTTTATTTATTCTAATTTTATCTACAGTATATGTCTAATACTTTGAATATTTTTAGTTTTCTATCAAAATGTTCTTCTGTGATCATGTTCTTGTGTGGAAGTGTTTGTAGTAAAAGCTGATTCGCAAAGAAATTAATTGCAGCCGGTTTTGTTTTTTGATGTTTATTTGTGAGTATGTATTGTATGAATAACATAAGTCAACGTAGCTTTACACATACACACACTTTGTACTAAAGGTAAATCCAAAATAGTGATGTCACTGTCTAAGCAGAGGGTTGTTGTGCAACCCTAGGGAATATAGTCCACACATGACCAATGAGGTAATAATCAATATTTCAGAATAATTCAAACTCAGATATTGGTGTGTGATATCTGAGTTTTAATTAATTGATTACAAATCTCACCTCATCATTCCTCCCAGTGATTATTTCCAGGATAAACTGAAATGCCCCCAAGCTGGCTTCTTAAAACTGACTAAATATTTAAAAAGAACCAAAGAGCTGTTCTTTTGAAGGAACGGATCGCCAAGATCCGGATCCCGTCAAAGAGCCATAAATCCCATCACTATCACACAGTCTTCTTCTGAGGAAAATGTAAACTCATCCCACTGTCCAGAACATTCTGAAGAGCTTCCTTGGCTGTGTAGCGTGTGCCATCTTCCAAACGTGCAGAAAAACTCTCTGAATTTGTGTGTAAACTGTGTTTTCAAGCCTGTCTCTCTGCGTGAGTTTTTGTGCCGGTGTCCAGGGGCGTTGCCTTGTATGTAAAATACCCGGACGTGTCCAGCCTCGGGTCATTAGCAGATAATGAAGTGCGACAGAAATTCTGTGCCTCAACTTGGTTTCAAACGGATTATATAAACTGAGAATATTTGTTTTCAATGTGACTTGCATCATTTAAAAGTAGACACTTTAAGCTTTGTATAGATATATTTCTCATGTCGGTCTGTGCACCATTCGCGGAGTTTCAGTTCATTTTAATGACGTGTTTCAAAAAGATTTTCGGGGAACCTGAGACGGCGGAAAGCACACTGTTTTGTGGATATTGTGAGTATACATAAATAAAAGTAGACCCATTACAGATTCAAATGGTGTACTACACTTATGTGTATGATCGAACATGACGGGCATTTTAAGTTCTTTTCACGGTTACCAGAAAAAAATGTGCCCGCCGGCGGGTCCGCCGACTCCTAGGGGCTGCGGCGCATTCCTGGGGTTCGTGTGCAGAACTGGCGGAAGCGCATGAGACCGAATCTTCCTTTTCTCTCTTGCCAGATCATGAGCCTACCGTCCACTTCTCAATCGCACTCCGACTCTTCTTGTGAAGAGGCGGAAGAAACTTTCTCTCTTGCTTCCGCAGGGATGGAAACTATGACTTCAGAGCGCTTCAGAATGCAAAGTATATTGACTGACCACTTTCTTCCATGGTACAAAAAGAAGAACCGTGCCTTCCATAACAAAATCATCTTCATGCATGACAATGCACCATCTCATGCTGCAAAGAATACCTCTGTGTCATTGGCTGCTATGGGAATAAAAGATGAGAAGCTCATGGTGTGGCCACCATCCTCCCCTGATGTCAAACCCATTGAAAACCTTTGGAGCATTCTCAAGCAAAAGATCTATGAGGGTGGGAGGCGGTTTGCATCAAAACAGCAGCTCTGGAAGGCTATTCTGACATCCTGCAAAGAAAGTCAAGCAGAAACTGTCCAAAAACTCATAAGTTCAATGGATGCAAGAATTGTGAAGGTGATATCAAAGAAGGGGTCCTATGTTAAGATGTAACATGCCCTGTTAGGATGTTTTTGATTGAAATAGCTTTTGATTTCCTTAAATATGACCTCCTAAAGCTCGCTTTCGGGGATGAAGCCTACCAGTATTGGGTCCTTCCATTTGGCCTAGTCATGTCACCCCGCAAATATATAAAATGTATGGATGCAGCCCTGGCTCAATGATTCCAGGGCATCTGTATCCTGAATTACATTCTGGCTCAGATTCTGGCTGAGTCTTAGCAGCTAGCGCTTCGACATCAAGATGTCCTCCTAGCTCACTTCAATTCTTAGGATTGAGACTCAACGCCATGGAAAGCGTTCTCTTTCCTGCTCAAGTACGACATATGTGTGTCACATGGCATTCGGCCGCCTATCGAATCCGTTCTCAATATCCTAAAGGAGATCAAACTATTACATTTTTCTATTCAATTTTATTTATATAGCGCTTTAACAATGGTCATTGTCTCAAAGCAGCTTCACAAAAATGAAAAATATTTTAGAAAAGAAAATATTTGGAAGTGTCTGTGTGAGAAAAATGTGTCTAGATAATAATGAGATGAATGAATGAATGATGAATGAAATGTCTCTGATGAGTAAGCCAAGGGTGACGGCGACAGTTGCAAGGAAAAACTCCCTGAAATGGCATTTGGAAGAATCCTTGAGAGGATCCAGACTCAATCAGGGTACCCATCCTCATTTGGGTGATAACAGATACAGTAAAGATGATATAACATTATGTGTGTTGTGCAGGTGAAAGTTCAATATAACAGAAGTTCTTTAAATTAACATGAAGTCCAGTTCAGCATAGGGAAGAGTCAGTAGATGCAAAGGGCAGATGAGATCTGGATCACTGGAAGCACAGGAGCAGCATGTGTAGCTCCAACCATCATGAAGCTGAATCCAGCTGGAGCTGGTCCTTCTCTGGATGCCTCAGAAACCTCGCAGGATCGGCCTTTGTCTACTGAAGCTGGCACAATCTCCCGATGCCTCGGGATGGGTAGAAAAATACAGAGCAGATTTAGAGTAGATGGAGTCAAATGGTTGAGTAGTATTTAGAGAGAATTAGAGTAGTTGCCATTCAGGATAGGTGTAGTATGAGGTGGAGTATGAGGTTATGGGATGAGTTACGTGTATGTCAGATTAAAGAGATGCATCTTGAGTCTACTTTTCAACTGGAAAACTGTGTCTGCTCCCCGAACACTGTCTGGAAGGCTATTCCAAAGCTTTGGAGCTAAATATGAAAATTCCCTACCCCCTTTTGTAGATTTTGAAATTCTGGGAACTACCAGAAGTCCGGAGTTTTGTGATCTTAAGGAACGTGGTGGATTGTAGCATATCAGAAGACTGGTTAGGTATGTGGGAGCTAAACCATTTAAAGCCTTGTATGTAAGTAATACTATTTTGTAATTAATTCTAAACTGAACAGGTAGCCAGTGCAGGGATGATAATATTGGGGTTATATCACCATATTTTCTTGATCTAGTGAGAACCCTGGCGGCTGCATTTTGGACTAACTGAAGCTTGCTTATTGAGGATGCAGGACAACCACCTAGTAATGCATTACAGTACAATAGTCCAGTCTGGAGGTCATGAATGCATGAACTAGCTTTTCTGCATCAGATACGGATAAGATGTTCCTAAGTTTGGCGATATTTCTAAGATGGAAAAAGGCTGTTTTTGTGATATTTGAAATTTGATTTTCAAAGGACAAGTTACTGTCTAATATTACACCCAGGTCTTTTACTGTTGAGCTGGTAGTAACAGTACATCCTTCTAAACGCAGGCTGAATTGTGAAAGCTGTTGTGTGCTGGTTTTTGGGCTGATAAGCAATATCTCTGTCTTATCTGAATTTAGTAAAAGAAAGTTATTGGTCATCCAATCTTTTGTGTCCTGGACACACTCAGTTAATCTAGACAACTTAGGTATTTCGTCTGTTTTTTTTTTTTTTAGATCTATAATTGGGTATCATCAGCATAACAATGGAAACTAATCCCATGTCTTCTAATGATGTTACCCAAGGAAGCATGTACAGTATACTGAGAACAACAGAGGTCCTAAAACTGTCCCTTGTGGGACCCCATATTTCACTGCCATTACACCAGACGGTTCTCCATTCAGATCTACAAAATGGTATCGATCAGACAGGTATGATCTAAACCATTTTAATACCTGTTCCTGATTACCTATATGATTTTGTAAGCGATCTATGAGAATATTATGATCTACAGTGTCGAATGCAGCACTAAGATCAAGTAAGACTAGTATCGAGATGCAGTCTTGGTCTGAAGCTACAAACAAGTCGTTTGCAATCTTAACTAGTGCAGTTTCTGTACTATGATAGGGCCTGAAACCTGACTGAAATTATTCAAGGATGTTGTTTTCCTGCAAGAATGTGCATGTTTGAGCTGATACTACTTTTGCTAATATTTTTTATATAAACGGAAGGTTTGGAATTTGTATCTGTAATTTGTTATTTCATTCGCGTCCAAATTAGATTTTTTATGAAGCGGCTTAATAACTGCCAACTTGAAAGTTTTAGGGACGTGACCTAGATATAATGAAGAATTAATAATGTTTAGAAGTGGCTCTCCAGCCGTAAGCATCACTTCTTTTAAAAGGCACGTTGTTGATTTAGCTGAGGTGATAAGTTTATACAGCTCTTCCTGTCCTATACCTGTAAAGCACTGAAAATCTAAATGTGAAGCTATAAGCTGAACTGGATCATGAGATACTGCTAGGGATACTATTTATTTTTTCATTAAAGAACTCCATAAAGTCTTCATTTTACTGTATGTGAAGGACAGGAACTGGAGAGGTCATCTTCTTGCGTAGCATGTGAATTGCCTTGAAACGATGACTCTGGCCCTGAAATACTCCCTCCAGCAGCTGAGAGGCTACCATGTCCTAGTGCAGGTAGACAACACTACGGTAGTCTCGTAAATAATCGCCTGGGCAGAATGTGCTTGTGCTGCTGGGAAAAGCTAGCGCACCAGATTCTGCGATTTATATTCCAGGGCATATGAATATGGGAGCAGACGTGCTGTGCAGACAAGCTGTGACACACAGGTTTGGAAACCCCACCCCGAAGTAGTCAGTCCTCCAGCTCCTCTGGGTCTGAACGCGATGGCCCATATGTGGCCCAGACTACATCTTATGCATTTCCTCCCGTAGCTCTGCTGTCGGGAGTCCTGGCGAAGGTCCGTCAACAAGGCTTGCACCTCGTATTGATAGCACCCTGTTGGCCGACCACTGTGTGGTGTTCAAATCTAATATCTCTCCTGTGTGGAGGGAGCTTCTGTCTCAGGGGACGACATTCCATCCCCTGCCTGAGCTCTTCTACCTTCACGTCTGGCCCATGAGAGGGAGAGGCTGGTCTTCCAGCCAGTGTAATTGAAACTATACTAAGTGCTAGGACTCCCTCCACTAGAAGAACTTACAGTATGCCCTCAAATGGAATGTATTGAAAATTGGTGCATAGTTAAAGATGTAGACCCAGTCCACTGCCAAATTCTTTCAGTGCTTGAGTTTCTACAAGAAAATTAACCTCTGGCTTAAGCCCTAGTATTATCAGAATGTACGTAGCTGCTATTTTGGCTTGTCATGTCCTGACTGATGGGGTTTTTGTGGAAAGCACCTTTTAGTTGCCGGCTTATTCATGGAACTAAACGGTTGAGGCTGCCCACTAGAGCGACAATCACTTCTTGGGATCTAGCTATTGTGCCAGAAGGGTTGGTTGACACCCCTTTTGAACCACTAGAGTCAGCGACTGTCAGGCTTCTGACCCTTAATATGTTTTTTCTTGTGACCGTTACTTCTCTGAAGAGAATTGGAGATGTGCAGACTTTGTCAGCCTCCCCTTCTTGCTTAGACTTTGCCCCTGGGCTGGTCAAAGCTATTCTGCATCCTCACCCCAACCATCTTCCGAAGGTTCCATTCTCGACTATGCACCCAGTTGTTCTCACAGTTTCTGTCCTCTGAGCAGCTCCTGAGCAGGAAAGACTTCACTTACTGTCTCCAGTTTGTGCTCTTCAGATTTACAGTACATCAACTGCACTATCCAGTGACATAAATCAGAGCAGATTTTTATATGTTATGGGGGCTGCAGCCGAAGGGCGGTCGCCACTAGACAAATGCTGTCACATTGGGTGAGACATGCTATTGCCCTAGTAGACTTCGCCTCTAGTAATTAGTGCCCATTCGACCAGGGGGATTGCCTCATCAATTGCTCTGGCAAGAGGAGTCCCCTTGCAGCAAGTGTGTAATGTGGCAGGTTGGTCCTCTCCGCACACATTTGTCAGATTTTATAGTTGGATGTCCATGCAATTCCAGCATCCCAGAATTATGTCTGAGACCCCTTTGGGGGACTGAGCGCACACTACACAACCCTAGGGGACCAGACACTTGCAGTGCGGTGGCATTGGTATTCTTGTTCCCATAGCATTTCACGCAGCATCGAGTGTAGCTTTTGAAAGGGAATATCTCGGGTTACTTTGCTGTAACCCTGTTCCCTGAAAAAGCGGAAACGAGATGCTGCGCTCCAATGCCGCACTGTATGCGTCACTGGACGTCTTTTTCAGACTAAATTGACCTGAGGATGTTTCCGGTTAATGCCTATTTATAACCTCCAGGTGCATATAATCAAATGACGTCACCTGACCGAGGTTATATATGCCAAATTTTTGGCGTATTTGGCACACATGCTTCAACAACCGGTCGCGCAAAGAGAGTTCCCATAACGTTTTACACATCTCGTTCCCGTTTTTTCATGGAACAGGGTTACAGCAATGTAAACCGAGACATTATGCATTATTAAAAGACCAAATTAAATGAAACCACATTAAAGCAAACTCTCAGGTTGACTTTTCCCCTGGTACTTCTGTGGTTAAGTAGCATTTATAAATGTATAAGCAGGCAGCAACAGGTTCTATTGAGGTGATCACAGAATGGCTTGTGCAGCATGCTGAAAAATGTGTCTTCATTGTATTTTCGTTTTATTGCCTTAATTTATTCAATGTAAATTTCATTAATTTAAAGTAAGAGCATAATACATACTTCTTTCTCTCTGTCCATAACTCTGCTCCTCTGCTTTTATTTTTTGCTTTATGCAGCTTTTACTTTTTTCTCTTACCATAAAAATTGTTATTTCAAAAGTCTGGGAATCCTTGTTTCTCCAGATACGCTAAAAGCTTATGTCATTCTCTTTAGGAGTACAGGTTTAAATATTTTTTTTTCTTTTTTTAAATTTACCAAAGATCAATATTTATATTTATGTTATTTTTGTGATTGATTTTACAAAAGACCTGAGCAAAAACTTTATATTTAATAAATACAAATGCTGTTAAAATAACCTCACAGTAATAACAGTTTTGTCAAAATCCAATGTCAATTTAATGTCTGGATAAATAAATTATCTACTTATGAGTTTTAGATAAGCCTCTTCAGATTTAAGTAAAAATGAAATGTAATGTATTTATTATCCTGTATAATAAGCAAATGCAACCATTACACTAGCTCACTAAGCACTTTGAAGTTTGCAGGCACTGACATTGTTTGCATAGACAGTTCTATGCTTTTTTAATGTTCTGCTCTTGCCCATTTCAAATGGTTGAGATATTTTTTGGCACATTATGCAGCACCTATTCCAACAAAACCAATGCACAATGTTTATACCCAGTATTTTGAAAGACCATATTGATAACGTATTTAAAAGCCTGTGTGGTCCAATTCAGCAGAAAAGCTAATGCAGCACATCTTGCTAAAAAAAGAAAAAAGTCAATGCTGTCCACAATACAAAGGCACCAGACCACACCACAGCCTGCCAAGCATGGGGGCCACCAGGCAAAGAGCCCAAGCCCGCAGACCCAGCCTCTAAACTGATCAAGGAAGCACCCATGGGATGCACCGGACAAGTCCAATTCACAGAATAAAAAAAAAAAAAAAAGATTTATTTAAAGAAAATGACAACACATCAATCTAATAAAAAAGTGTAATGCCAGAAACACAAGCTCACATACAGTTTTAAACAATACGTGTGTGATTGGGTGTGTGAGTGTGTGTATGTGTGTGTGCCCTGCGATGTATTTGCACCCTGTCCAGGGTGTACCCTGCCTAGTGCCCGAAGTCGCCTAGGATAGGCTCTAGGTCCCCTGCGACCCTGAACACAGGATTAAGCGGTATAGAAAATGAATGAATGAATGAAACTAATGTTTTAACTAAAGAGCATTCAGAAATCAATATTTGGTGTAATAACCCTGTTTATTCCAGGAAGCTTTTACTGTTTACATGGCTTGATTCATGCATCTTTTACGAAGACAAATCTGCATGAATTCAACATCGCTGAAGGCCTCTCCTGGTCTCCTTCTAACCAACAACCAGGTGTTGGCCAAATCTATAAACTGGCCTGAGAGAAGATGACATTACTCCATTTATGAGTGGTCCAATTCCTTGATACCCCACCCTGGCTCTTTTTTCCTCTCCATTGATGGAGTGCTCCCCCCCCCCTGTCTTTGCATGACTTCAGCACTGCCTCTAGAAGCTAAGGAATTTGTGGTCATCTTGGACAGTATGATACTGTCAATACTTGGCAAGTTATACTTTGGCTTCAAACATGAACTAATGCTCATACATATATACGGGTTTTATGTTGCTTAGCATATTTGTATGAAAAGCATTAAAGTAAATTAAGTAAATTCATAATTCAGACGATAATACAGACAGACAGTGGCTTTATTAATATATTTTATTTTGATCTTTTTTTTTTTATTTTGAGTTCCGCTGCGGAGGATTGGGTCAGACGGGTGACGGCTGGTATTTTGGAACCACTGGAGGAGCCTGAACAAGCTGTTGAGGGTGCTGTAGTAGGAATGACATCACAGTGCAACAAGTTTAGAATGATGTTTGAGCAGGTCTATATTCTGAACATAGAATTGCGAAACGTCTGATACTTTGGGGGAAACAAAGACTTAAACTGTTCCATCTTTGATAGTAATGGATATTTTAATATAAAAGAACCAGATAGAGACTGACAAAGCAGCTGGTGTTATCTGGGTATTTTACTGACCTTTAAGCAAAATACATGTATTCACCTGTTTTATACAAATTACTGTTTATTTTTACTAGTTTGGGAAGAATAAATATTTTAAAGTCATGTTTGCGTGTTTTAATTGTTGGGAAATTGTTTGGGGTCTTTAAAAAAATGGAGACAATTTTGTTTTAAATAGTCAAAGATTTGGGCTAATAATAATAATAATAATAATTATTATTATTATTATTATTATTAGTCATAGAAACAAACGAAAACAACAGTTAAACTCTTGATCATGTGTATCTGTGCTAGTTTGTGCTTATGTGACATAATTAGTTTTTCTCATTATAAATAAATGTTTGGGGTTTTAAGAACTCCATCAAAAGAGCAGAGACAGACTTAGAAGTAGTGGAATGTGAGAAAGGTAAGGTGAGAAATCTCAATGGAGAATGTACTGACTCCCCCCACTACTGACTGTTAGATGGTGCTAAGATGGGTTCTTTTGACCTGTCGGCGCGCAAATGTGTTTGTGTTAAATCACACACACACACACACACACACACACACACACACACACACACACACACACACACACACACACACACACACACACACACACACACACACACGCACACACACACACGCACACACACACACAATATAATTATAAACATATAATTTGTTGTGTCATCTGTTTAAAGTGTTGGCTGATATTGTGATTGAGGCCCATTTAAATATTTTTTTATTATTAGTAGTAAGCTTTACAGTAGTAACCTTGGATAACCTTGGATAAATCACAATATAAGTCCTCTCTATCATGCACTGTAGATTTCAAATGATCCATCAAGTGTTATTCAAGCTGTTTGCAATATATTATGGAAATTTGACAGCTGCCATTTCATTATCTTGGATTACAAATAGGAAGTCAAAATTTTTTTAACATTGGGCAAACATTCACTAATGTTCTTATCATATACTGTAATAAGAAACAGAAAGTTGATCAACATCACTGCATGGTATCATACAGTAGTAATGGTCTTTCCAACATTCCTGTTTGTTGTACAAACACAATTTCAACAAAAAAAAGTTTTTATCCATGTCCTCATCGCCATACAATAACTGAAGCAGATACTTTGACAATAAGATAACTATGGACTGAAGGAAAGTTCCTCTGTTTCACGCTTTTGCTCTTTGAGCTGATACAGAATCAATACACCCTATCTTTTCACAAGCAGTCATCCTTTCCACCTGTACTGTATGTCTGCTTGATCACAGAAGATGAACTCCTTTGATCATTTTCTTATATCGATTCTATTCTGGCCTTATGCCAACCCATCCACCAATTCCAGCGAGGATGTTCAGGTGCACTTTTAATCTGTGAATCTCCAATTTTACTACATCCCAGAGATCTGTTGTGTACATTGCAATTTCTGCTGACTTTTTCCTCTTTATTATCACTTATTAAATTTAGGAAAAAAAGGAAAAAGTTTGGCAAAAGAATTATACTTAAACCACCCTTTTACGAGGATCAGACAATGATATATAGACGATGTAGTTGAGAGAAAAGGTCACATCCTCCTATAAGGACATTTAGGTCTCAAGAGGCTAAGGGGATTTTATTGGATTCCAAGCCAGTGATTTGGAAGGTGAAGAACATTGAACAATCATCATGTTCATCACACCAGTTTGTGATTAATTTTGCTTTGTGACATGGTGCATTGTCGTGCCAGAAGTAGCCAAGAGAAGATGAGTACACTGTAGCTACAGTATGAGGGATGCACATTGCCAACAACAATACTCAAATAGACTATGACATTTAAGTGATGATGGATTGGTATTAATGAGCCAAAGCCCTACCAAGAAATCATTCCCCACACCATTATACCTCATCCACCAGTTAACACAATGCAATCTGGGTCATTGGATTCATGATATGGTGCCAAATTCTGACCCTGTTATCTGTGTGCCTCATCAGAAATCGCGATTCATCAGACCAGACTATGTTTTTCCAGTCTCTCCAGATTTTGTAACGCCGGGCTCAATGCAGCCTCAGCTATCTTTTCTTGGCTGGCAAAAGTGGATCTTGACGTGGTTTTCCGCTGTTGTAGCTAATAAGCCTCAGGGTTTGATAGATTGTGTACAGAGTGGTTGTCTGAGTTGTCCGTTTGGCCTTTCTGCTAGCTTTAACCATTTTTAAACTAGGCAGGACACTTTTCCCATCTGCAGAACTGCTGCTCTTTAAAAAAATTATAATAATGTTAATTATTTACATAATGTTAAATAATGTTATGTTAATTACTTGTTATAAATGATCACAAATGATTAGCACTTGTTACACCCTCATTTAGCACTGATGTAGCTGTTCATTAACGTTAGAAGGTTTTACTGTGGTTTTATATTGTTTATGTACAAAGGAAAAATAAGGAGATAGAGGGCAATAAGAATTGTTGTGGTTGCTTGTAGTGTGCTAATGAATAAATTTTTGACATGTTGTTGAGCTGAAGAGGTCTATTAAAATCCACTAAAAGGTCAAATAGCAGCTTTTTATCTTTAGGACAAATGTTTTTATGCATCTAAAGTATAGTGGGACATTATTGAGTTTAGAATTTTACATAAAACATTACAAAAACCTCTCACTTGTGTCAGATACAGTATGTCCCCAAAAGGATTTTATTATTGCATCATTTGCCTTTGTGCACAAAATGTACTAGAAAATAAACATGCCTATTGATAACAGCTTACAAGGTTATATAAGTTCTGTGATGATAGGGCGCTTTGCAGATAACTTCAGTGCTACAGGCCTTTATTTAAATGGCTTTAAAATGTACTGTACATTAACCCCAAAATGAATTTGAGCTGTAATCATCATACCAATGATTATTGCAGTATTCTGCTAGTACAAGTGTTGAATTACACATTTACATTGTTAGGATTATGATTTCCATAACACCAGCTCATGCATGCAGTTATCTAATAAGCAAATCAGATGTTAGCAGCACAATCTCTAGTGAAAAAAAATCTTCAATAGTACATTGCATAGCATACTGCTCAAAAAATAAAGGGAACACTTAGTCCCAGTTTGACTTGAATGCCTCTCATGGGTGTATGCATGGTTCAAGTCAAACTGGGATTAAGTGCTCCCTTTATTTTTTTGAACAGTATATTAACAAATTTTTTTACCATCAGTTACTATATATATATAAAAAGTATACTAATATCATGCTTTTACCAATTTTTGGAATTAAACTTTAAATGTACTTCAAAATCATGCACACTCTCCAAAAATATGTTAACGGAAATTATACTTTAAGTGAAAGGTCAGTGTAATTTCCTAAGCAGACTTATTCATGCTTATAATTAGTGCACTACTCTTTCTCGTATGCATGCTTTCAAAATCGTTTTTTTTGCATGCTGAATTTCTGACTCACACGCATGTGCTCCCAAACTTATTTTTGCATGCTTATGCAGTGCAATAGATTTAAAAGAACGAACGACTCAGACAAGAAGACTCATGAGAAGAACCGCTCAACTCTGTTTCCTGTGTAATGCACTGAATAGTGTCTATGGGAATCACATGACAAAAACAGAAGATATGAGAGGTGAGATGCTCATTCTGTTTATCATAATATGTACTTAGCTGTATTGTAGTATTTTAATTACTGAAACTATTGTCAAAATTTGTGTCTGTAGCCGTGTTGCGGGTGTGCTTATTTAATTTCTGATCAAATGAACGAAATGGTTGAAAAAAAGGTTCATTCATTTTGATGAATGAGATTGAAAGAACTGAGTAGCTAAAATTATCTAAATAGCATGTTAGTGCTGCAATAAGAATATTTTCATGGTATATTACTCGTGTATTTGTAACACAGTTAAAAATTGCTGTGATGTACTTATAATACATTATACCTATATTTTAATTTCATTACTTACTTACATTAGTACAAACACAGCGATATACTTTAAGTTTACTAAGTATACTTAAAGTTGTTCCACTTTAACACACAAAAGTATTCTTAATACATTTAAATTGTGCTTTTGTACAATTTAATTACAACTTAAATGTACAAAATTTATCGTTCTAAAATAACAAATTTTAAGTATACATGTCATTAGTCTGGAGCAAGTACACTGAAGTATGATCTGGCATGCTAGGATTTTATATACTTAGCATACTAAAACATGTAGATACAGGTCAAGAACTTCAAGTAAATGTTATTGTTAAAAAATGATAAGTTATTGAATGTTGTTATCTCTCTGTATAATTGTTAGGACTTTGTTATTCTGCCCTCTGCTGTTCTTTCTGGGTACTTGCTTGTCTTTCAGATGGGTGTTCCTCCAGGTAATTCACCGGATGTTGCGGTTGGCTCATCTCCTCAACCAACCAGAATAAAAGGACCACCCCAAACTCTTTTCAGATTCCTTTCACTTTGGTGCCACTGTGTGTGTCTCTTTGTTCAAATTGGTCTTTGTATATTCGAGTTTCTTACTAGAGAGAATTGTTAGTCTGACTGTTGATGTGACCTTAAGCCTGTTTTTGAATATGAGTTTGGATTCTGTTTTGGATTTGTTAGCCATCGATTCATATTGTAAATATTGTTGTAAATACTGTAAATACTTTCATCATATTAAGGGCAGTAGGAGGTTGATGCCATTTCTTTTGTTGTATATATTTTGTACTCTGTTTTTGGTTAGGGAGTTAGGGAAGCCTTATGTATCTTGTTTTATTTTCTTTTGACTTAGGAATATAGTTCTTCTTAAAAGAAGACCATTTTGTTTATTATTTTGGCCTGGTCAACCTCTGAAGTTCATAACCCTTATCCTTTTTTTTGCCTAGAAATGAAAAGAAATACAATTTCCTAACCTCTTTGGTAGTGAGACTCCTTCACTCACCTTTTTGCTATGACACAGTCTTATTACTAGACAGTCGTAACAATAATATTCTTTAGAAAAAATACATACCATTAGTAAATCATGGCTCCCAAATACAGCAAAACTAGGGCTAGTGATAGCAGGACCGGGGGGGGGATTGCACAAGAATATTTCACATATCCTTGTTAAGTACATACAGTGGAACGTTGCATTACGAGCATAATTCATTCCAGAAGTGGGCTCGTATTCCAAAACACGTAAACCAAATTTAATTTTGCCATAGGAAATAATGGAAACTCAAATTATTTGTTCATCAGCCCCAAAAAATAAATACATAAAAATAATTAACGCAAAATATAAAGTAAAAATAAAACAAATTAACCTGTACTTTACCTTTAAAAAAACGTAAAAATAAATCCTGACAAATAACTGTTTCCATTTGTGCTCGCAGGCGCTGTGTGTGTGTGTGTGTGTGTGTGTGTGTGTGTGTGTGTGTGTGTGTGTGTGTGTAAAATGTGTGCACACACACACACACACACACACACACACATTAACGGACAGACCGTTTTTAAAACCATTTAAAAATTAGCAAGGAACTGTCAAGATGGACTAACCTGAGGTGACCAGAAGACGCAGCTTTAGCGGTTAGCCCAATGTAGCATGGAGGATAAACCCAAACGCGGAAAGAAGCGAGTAGGCAGGATAGCCACGCGATTTAGTCTAAGGACTCTCACAAAAACGGAGCAAGGGAAAAACACAAATTTAACCCGCGTCCTGTAGATACACACACAATAGCAAAAGACAACGGAACCAACATGTGAGTACTCACGGTTTGCTGAAACGACAACTGGAGCTGACATGGGCCGAACTCAATGACTGAGCGGTAAGCCATCGTTTGTTTACCTCTTTTATACTTCCTGGTTTTGCGCCTGTCTTACTTCCGGGTCCTAGTGCCGGGCGCAGCTTGAGTGTGTATGACAGTACCCCCCTGTCCAGGACTGGCTCCTGACGGTCCTGGGGTGGAGGATACCCTATGACGGTAGTCCCGAATTAGCTGAGGGTCGAGAATGAACCGGGCCGGGATCCAAGATTGCTCCTCGGGGCCATAGCACTCCCAGTCCACCAGGTATTGCGTACCTTTGCCCCGAGGGCGCGAGTCGAGGATTCGGCGCACGGTGTAGGCGGGACCGGGTGGGTGTAATCATGGGTGAGGTGATGAAGGGCTTGAACTGGGATAGGTGGAATACTGGGTGAATCCGGAGCGCCGCAGGCAGCTGGAGCCGGTAGGTGACAGGGTTGATTCTGTGGGTGATGTGGTATGGTCCGATGAATCTGGGGGAAAGCTTCTTTGACTCGGTGTGGAGGTGGAGGTTCTTTGTGGAAAGCCATACCTTGTCACCTACGTGGTATAGTCATCCCGGAGGATGTCGGCGGCGATGTTGGTGGGTGTAGCGGGCATTGGCACGTTGGATGGCCTGGTTGGTCGTAATCCAGAGCCGCCGACATCTGCGGACCAACTGTTGGGCCGACGGTACATCAACCTTCAGCTCTGGGTGGTTGAACACGGAGGGTTGGAAACCGTGGCATACCTCAAATGGGCTTAGGTTGGTGGCAGAGGAGATGTGGAGGTTGTGTGACAGCTCCGCCCAGATGAGGTAGCGTGCCCAGGAGCGCTGGCGGTCCGCTACGAAACATCTCAGGTAGTGCTCCAGTTGTTGGTTGGTCCGCTCCGTCTGACCGTTAGTCTGTGGGTGGTATCCGGAGGACAGACTGCAGGTGGAGTCGATCAGACGGCAGAAGGCCTTCCAGAACCGGGCTGTGAACTCTGTCCGAGATGATATCCTTGGGGAACCCATGCAGACGGACTACGTGCTCTAATATCAGTTCTGCGGTTTCCTTTGCTGACGGGAGTCCGGCGAGAGCCACCAGATGCACGGTCTTAGAGAACCGATCCACGATCGTGAGGATGGTGTCCTTTCCTTCGGAGGCCGGCAGGCCCGTGATGAAGTCAACAGCAATGTGCGTCCAGGGTTGTCGAGGGACTGGGAGCGGTTGCAGTTCTCCTGGGGATGGTTGGTTGGTGTTTTTCACCCTGGCGCACACTGGGCATGCCTGAACGAACTCTTGGACGTCCCTCGTCATGGACGGCCACCAGAAGTCCCGCTGGAGGAATTGGAGGGATCGTCGGGTGCCTGGATGGCCGGAAATTGGGGAGGAATGTCCCCAGTGGAGAACCTCTAGTCTCATCCCCTCGGGAACGAAGAGTCGTCCAGGTGGCACACCTGCCGGTTCGGTCTCTGTACCTTGTGCCTGGCGCACTCTCGTTTCCAGGTCCAGTTGCAGGGGGGCGATGATCTTGGAAGAGGGGAGGACAGACGCGGGGTCCGCCCGGGGGAGGTCCACCTCTAGTTGTCGGGAGAGGGCATCCGCTTTGGTGTTCTTGGACCCCGGGCGGTATGAGAGGTGAAAGTTATAATTCTCAAAGAATAATGCCCACCGCGCCTGTCGTGGGTTTAGCTGTTTGATGGTTCGGATGGTGATTAGATTTTGGTGGTCCGTCCAGACTATGAATGGCTCACTGACGCCCTGGAGCCAGTGACGCCACTCCTCCAGAGCCCACTTTATGGCCAGCAGTTCGCGGTCCCCTACCCCGTATCGCTGCTGAGTGGAGTCAAATTTTCTGGAGAAAAAACCACATGGGTGTAGTTTTTGGTCTGGACCTTGCTGTGAGAGGATAGCTCCAGCGCCCACATCTGAAGCATCCACCTCTACAACGAATGGTTTATTGGCATCTGGGTGGTGGAGAATCGGTGCAGTGGTGAAGCGGTGACAAAGTGATCGGAAAGCGGAGACAGCTGCCGGGTTGAGGTGAAAAGGGAGAGAGGAGGGACGGGTCAGAGCGGTTAGGGGGGCGGCAACTGTACTGTAGTCCCGGATAAAGCGACGATAAAAGTTCGCAAACCCGAGAAACCGTTGAAGCTGCTTGAGGGTCTTGGGTAGGGGCCAATGACGCACAACTTCTAGTTTCTGCGGGTCCATGGCCACACCCTGGGGCGAGATGACAAAACCCAGGAACGTGGTGGAGCGCTCGTGAAAAGTGCACTTTTCCAACTTACAGTACAGTTGGTGGGCGAGTAATCTCTTTAGAACCGCCCTGACGTGCTGGGTGTGTTCTTCCATGGTGCGTGAATATATTAGAATATCGTCCAGGTAAGCGAATGCCCACCGACCGAGCATGTCCCGAAGGACGTCATTGATGAAGGGTTGGAATGCGGCGGGGGCATTGCACAGTCCGAATGGGATGACGAGGGTTTCATAGTGTCCGGTGGGGGTGATGAATGCCGTCTTCCACTCATCGCCCTCTCTGATGCGCACCAAGTTGTAGGCGCTCCGGAGGTCCAACTTCGTAAAGACGGTGGCGCCAGAGAGGGCGTCCAGGGCTGAGTTGGTAAGAGGCAGAGGATGTCGGTTTTTGATGGTGAGGTTGTTGAGCCCCTGATAGTCGACACAAGGGCGAAGTTCACCGCCTCTCTTCTTCACGAAGAAGAACCCCGCGGCGGCAGGTGAGGAGGAGGGCCTGATGGTGCCTTGGCGCAGGGCATTGTTTACATATTCCTCCATCACCTGGGTCTCGGTGGATGTGAGTGAGTAGAGATGGCCGCGGGGTGGGACCGTACCGGGTTGGAGGTCTATGGCGAGGTCATATGGACGATGAGGAGGAAGATGGGTGGCTCGTCGTCTGCAGAAGACCTCCGCTAGGTCTCGATACGGCTCGGGGATGGAGTTGGTGTCGACGTCGGGGGACTCGGACTCCCTAGAGCACGTCCCAGCTGCTGCCCGTAGGCATAGTTCGTTGCAGGTCGCGCCCCACTGGAGGATCCGGTTCTGGGTCCAGGAGATTAGAGGGTCATGCTGGAGCAGCCAGGGATGTCCTAGGATGATGGGAGGTGAGGAGATGGAGGTGACGAAAAATTTTAACTGTTCGTGATGTTGATCAATGGAGACGGTGATAGATTCGGTCCGGGTGCTGATTGGGCTGGTGGATAGGGGGCGACCGTCTACAGATGTGATGCGAACGGGCTGGGATAACGCCTCGAGTTTTACCCCCAGGGTTTTGGCATATGTGGAGTCAATGAAGTTACCTGCTGCCCCGGAGTCGATGAATGCAGCACTTCGGACTCGTTTGTGGCCAACCTGGAGGTGTACCTGAACCGTGAGACGGGAGGAGTTGGTGGTGATGGCGGAGAGACGAAGGTGACCCGGCGAGTATCTCTCTTCTCTCATCGGGCCTGGGCGTTTCCCGGTCTGAGAGGACAGGTTGCCCGGTGATGTGTGGCTGACCCGCAATAGGCACAGAGTCCTTCACGGAAGCGTCTCTCCCGTTCTGCAGCGGTCAAGGAGGCGCGTCCTAGTTGCATGGGTTCCCCGGCTCCTGTGTCAACCACGGCAGGAGGTGGAGAACCGACATATCCAGGGGTGGAGTAGGTGACGGAGTCTGCGGGTCATGGAGTGGTGACGGTGAAGGCGGGTGCGGGTCATGGAGTGGTGACGGTGAAGGTGGGTGCAGGTGGCAGGGTGCGAGGGGCTGGCCTCGGGCGAGAGAGGAGGCGCTGGTCGATCCGGAGAGCGAGTTGGATCAGGCCCTCCAAGGTCGCAGGAAGCTCTCGCCCGGCTAGTTCGTCCTTTATTCGAGAAGCCAGGCCCTCGTAGTAGGACGTCCGGAGCGCTGCATCGCCCCACGTGGTCTGAACGGCGAGGATGCGAAACTCCGCTGTGTAGCGGCTCACGGGCAATCCTCCCTGCCTCAGGTGATAGAGTCTGGTGTCGGTCTCCACCTCGCCCGCTGGGTGTTCGAAGGTGAGTCTGAGTTGGTGGGTGAACTCATTGTCTGTCCGTATCTGCTTGTAGAACTGCCGTGGCCCACTCAGCTGCCTGCCCTTTTAGCAACGAGACGAGAAGAGCAATGCAAAGGCGATTGGTGGAGTACTTGGTGGCATTGAACTCAAACACCAGATCGAGAGCTGTCAGAAATACACTGCACTTCCCATCCGTGCCGTTCCACTTCTCTGGTAGAGAAAGAAAAACATCAGAAGGGGGGGGGGAGGGGGAATGATGCGGCGCCGCGGCCTCCGCGACGTGCGATCGAGCAGTGACGCCATCAACAGCTGCGCGGAGATCCGCATTCTCCCGCCGGAGCTCAGCGACTTCGCGGCGGAGAGAAGCGAGATCCCCGGTTAGCTGATTGATGAGCGCGGCATGCTGATCCACAACGTCGCAGAGACTCGCATAATCCGCTGGGTTCACCACGGAGGGCTCAGTCATTCTGTCAAGATGGACTAACCTGAGGTGACCAGAAGACGCAGCTTTAGCGGTTAGCCCAATGTAGCGTGGAGGATAAACCCAAACGCGGAAAGAAGCGAGTAGGCAGGATAGCCACGCGATTTAGTCTAAGGACTCTCACAAAAACGGAGCAAGGGAAAAACACAAATTTAACCCGCGTCCTGTAGATACACACACAATAGCAAAAGACAACGGAACCAACATGTGAGTACTCACGGTTTGCTGAAACGACAACTGGACCTGACATGGGCCGAACTCAATGACTGAGCGGTAAGCCATCGTTTGTTTACCTCTTTTATACTTCCTGGTTTTGCGCCCGTCTTACGCCCGGGTCCTAGTGCCGGGCGCAGCTTGAGTGTGTATGACAGGAACATCACTAGTCACACTCGCTTGAGCGCATACTAACAGAATCACTGCTGTAAACTAAAACAACAACAACAAAAAAAAAACTAATTAACCAGCTCCTCCACTTTGAAAACAATCGCGACAAAGAAGAGTTGCTGTGTGTTTGTTTGGGAACCTGAGAAGAGTAGGGGCTGTAAAGCCGAGAGAGTGTGTGTGTGTGTGTGTGTCTGTGTGTTGGTGTAAGTAAATGAGCGCGCATGCACACACACACACACACACACAGTATGACAAGTACTTTAACAGTTGTTTTTCTTTGTTTCTTTTTTCCTCCTGGCATGAAACTCTCTGAGCACAATAAGGCAGCAGGCCTACGAGTGATGTCCAAGAGATTGTTTGGATTTCCTCATCTGTATGGTCCCTTCCACCACTGGATGTGGTTCAGAGTAAAAAATAAATAAATAAAAAGAAAGAATTCACATGACTGAGCATATCCAGGTCCAAAATGATCTGGTGACAGGGGAAATTACTGCAGCTGCACTGGATTTAAAATCAATGACATCAGCACTAGGAATCGAAAGCTAGGAAGAAACTTTGGCAACAATCAGCTTGCATTTATAAAAGGCCATACAAATGTTGAGCTCAGATTGAAATGTCGTTTAAGCAATAATGAAATTATGGAGGTCATTTGACTGACACAAAAATGCAGCTCCTTTTTTTTTAGCTCTGTTTTTTCATCAGTGTCTGCATTGTGTACTGGTTCAGAATTTGCCTTTGTGTTTGCTACACTTAAACACAAAAAGATTTTATTTGCATCCACAATCAGTTGCATTCAAACTGCCTAAAAATCTAGCACCATCTGTACTGTAGGTTTATCCAGGGATATGGAGAAAAATGCAAAAATTGGCATTTATTACCTTTCACTGATTATACTTTTGAAGCTCAGCTCTTATACTTTAGGGGAAATGGCAATTCTATAAAATGTCTCTTACCTCAGGGACACTAGCTGGGTACACCATCTTGTGCAAAGCAATAAAACTATGGCTGTGCTCCGAAACCTGCCTCTCTTCTGTATGTGATGATGGAGTAGCCAGGACTACATAATCACTCAGAGGAAAATTTTACTCTTCTAGAACTCAGGAGACAAAATTGTGATTCTCATTTCAGCCTCAATTTAGTTTCTCTTTTGTCTGATATGTTACTGGTGTGTTTTTCCTAAAATTCACTAGGAGAAATGGGTGAGACAGGACAATCAGGAACAGCAGTCATTCTTGAGATGTGAGGAAGGTAACCTTTCTATGTTATTAATGGAATGAAATTTGCAATATTAGAGCTACTACTGTATGAAGCAATATGCATGTCGATATAATACATACCTGTATATACTCAGCAAAAAAAGAAACGTTTTCTGACTTTCAACTATTTTTACTCTCAGTAAATTTGTATAAATATTTGTATGAACACTAAAAGAGTCAACACCATGACATAAACTAAAGATGTTTCACAATGTGTCCCTGAATGAAGGGAGGCTCAAAATCAAAAGTACCAGTCAGTATATGGTGTGGCCACCAGCTGCTTGAAGTACTGCAGTGCATCTCCTCCTCATGGACTGGACCAGATTTGTCAGTTCTTGCTGTGAGATGGAGGGATCGTGTGTTCCTGGTGTGACTCGGGCAGTTGTTGTGGCCATCCTGTACCTGTCACGCAGGTGTGATATTCGGATGTACCCATCCTGTGCAGGTGTTGTTACACGTGGTCTTCCACTGCAAGGATGATCAGCTGTCCTTCCTGTCTCCCTGTAGCGCCGTCTTAGGCGTCTCACAGTGCGGACATGGCGATTTATTGCCCTAGCCACATCAGCAGTCCTCATGCCTCCCTGCAGCATGCCTAATGCACGTTCATGCAGATGAGCAGGGACCCTGGGCATCTTTCTTTGGGTGTTTTTCACAGTCGGTAGACAAGTCTCTTTAGTGTCCTGCGTTTTTAGAACTGTGACCTTAAATGCCTACTTTCTGTAAGCTGTTAAGGTCTTAACGACCATTCCACAGTTGCATGTTCATTAATTGATTATGGTTAATTGAACATGCATGGAAAACATTGTTTAAACCCTTTACAATGAAGATCTGTAAAGTTATTTGGATTTTTACAACATTATTGTTGAAATACACAATCTTGAAAAAGGGACATTTCTTTTTTTGCTGAGTATATAAGGTAAGAGTAAATCCAAAGGCCATTGGATGCTAAATACTCAAATTCCTGATATTCCTGAGATATTTGTATTTTCAATGACAGTTTCTTTCAGGTTGCGAGCTCAACTTTATTTGAGCAGGTGATGGTGAAAGACCTTGCTCAGTGGCCTAACAATGGCATCTCAGTGGCATTGGGGCTTGAACTAGGTACCTTCTGACTAGCAGTCCAACACCTCAACCACTAAGCTCCCAATGCTCAGCTTATTGTTACGGTATATACTCCCTATTGCAGTGCTTAATCACATCTAGCCAGGGCCTTAAAAATCTTATTACCCATAAAGTTTTTAAAAAGTCAAGCAATTAAAAATTGTAAAGATCTTTTTCTTGTTATTAATGGTTGAATAACATATCTATCATAGCAAAGGTACTGTATAAGATAGCAACTCATAAATTTACATCCAGAAAACAAATTTTCAGTGACAGCCAGCAGATCTCACTCTCTATACCTGTTATGCTGTTCAGGGTCAAGGGAAACCTGGTGCCTTTCTCGGGAAAATCAAGTCGCAATGGGCAATTTGGAAATACCAATTAACTTAATCTGCTTGTCTTTGGATTGTGCGAAGAAACCCACTAAGCACATGGAGAACATACAAACTCCATGCACATAGACCCAAGGCAGGAATCATACCTGGAGGTGCGAGGTCACTGCACAAACTTACAAGTTCAAAAAGTAGAAATCTTTTTTTTTTGACAGCTGTTTCTCTGAGGACTTGACTTGGCCGCAGTTGCTCGATAGTTCAGGACTGGAATTTCCTACAAGTCTACCTGAACCTCCAAAAACTACCTGGACTCCATATTAACATCAAATAACATCAACTGTTATGCTGAACTGCCACCTTCAGTATAACACACAGTATAAATGCAGATCAATTTCTGCTTTTTGTTTCACCCAAATGAGGATAGGTTCCCAGTTGAGTCTGGTTCCTGTCAATGTTTCTTCCTATTGCCATCTCAGGGACCTTTTCCTTGCCACTGTTGCTCATCAGGGACTATCTGATCATTTTCATACACATTCACATTCCATACAAACTTAAATAAATATTTTGATTATGTAAAGGTGCTTTGTGACAATGACAATTGTTAAAAGCTCTATACAAATAAAATTTTATTGAATTGTTTTTTTTTCTATTTTACAATGTAGAATTTCTAGACCTAATACATAAGGAAATCTATCATAAATAAACAATAATTTGAAAAATACCAGCAAAGGTGCAGCCTACAAATATAACACAAAACTAATCATTAAAATTTAATTGTGTGAATAAATCATATTGGGCCGCATGGTGGTGTAGTGGTTAGCACTGTCGCCTTGACCTCCAGGGTCTGGGTTCGATTCCCGGCTAGGCTCGATTCCCGTCTCTGTGTGCATGGGGTTTGCATGTTCTCCCCGTGCTTGGCCTCCTGGGATAGGCTCCAGGCTCCCCACGACCCTGAATACAGGATAAAGCGGTAATGACGCTGAGTGAGTGAGGGAATCATATTGCTGAGAAAATGCTCAATGAGAATTCAGTGAGCGCTTGGGGAGAGCTCTTTATTTGCTCTTTCTTGACAGCATGAGAAGCTTGAATGAAAGTGGGATGAAAATAGCTCATACCTACAGTATATGCAAAGCACTGTAATTTCTCTGCCTGAGGTTAAAAAGAGGTGAAAAGGTTGGGAATTATTTTAGAGCTTTAAAAAAACTAAGCATAAAATTAGGCCATTTTGAGATTTTGTGCATCTTTTTTTCTAGCACAAAAAAAAAAAAAGAGTTTTCATGGGTATATGTCAAAGTCTAGTTTTATCTTCCTCTTGGCATGATGAAAATAATGCTTATTTTTTATAATAATGCTTGATACATGGCTCAATATGGTCAATTATTAAACTACTAAAACAGTAGAAATGGTCCTAAAAGAATATAGATTTTTAGGGATACACTTGATCAAAGCACACAGAAAGCAAGATCACAGCACTGTGACATAGTATTCGATTTCACTGAGTTTTCACATTGATTCTTCAAGAGCAGGGTGAAGCAGGAAACATACAGTAAAGGAAGGTCATATGAGAAAGTAAAAGTGAAAATACAGAGATGATTTGACCTTGAGGAAGTATGCAAACAGTATTGAGAAGGCACTAAAAGCATTATTTTAAAATGGTTAAAACACTCTTAAATGAAGAGACATATTTGTATGTTCCTTAAATTTGCAATTTACCATCTAATCCCTGTGTCTTTGCTAAGAGTCATGCACACCATTATAAAACAAACAAACATATGAACAACTTGACAACAAAATGAGATACCTCTATTCCATTTTTACAGTTTTGAGAAATATTAGTTTGTTCAGCTGAAATATTGCAAACAGATAGAGAATATTGTATGCATGTTATCTTTGGGTAAAAAAAAACTTACAAATGCCAAAATATTAAGTAAAAATTGGCCTGGTTATACTATATCATTGCCAATTTTGTGTCATTTTTCAAAATGCTATAACTCCACCTTTTACAGTTTCATCACAATGAATATATCTCCCTGCAGTTATAATTTTTGTTCTTTTAATTTAGTGTCAATAATATGATAGCTGAGCTTTGATAAAAATATGGAAGTCTCAGTCGCATATGGAAATCCTTTGTGATTTTGTATTGAATCAGACAGCAAGTCGTGGTAGCAAATTAGATTCAGGAATAAGGTTTCAAGTTTTGTTGCGCACAAAACCTTTTTAATTGCACAGATCGTTAAGGACCATAAGACACATTACCATCAATACGAAAACATCTGTTCACAGCATCATCAGCCTGCTCCTCTACCAGTTTTAATTTCACTTCAGTACATAACGACAGCTCCAACATAGCACAGGTATGCATTGTTTAACATCCGTTCGTGCATCAACTGAGCACCTGCCCACTGTTTAGTCATCCCTTAAGGTTTATAACCAGAACTAGGCAAAACAAATACAATACTACACACACCATGTACACTAATCGCTTGTGCATATTTTAAGCTATGCAACATTCTCTCTCTTCTCAGTGCTTACACTAAAGTATTCCACATAGGTTTAAGTTTATAATATGATGCTTGAACAACATAAAAATTGCATATATTTCACAGAACATATTGCAGGTGTTTAGCAACACACACACAGTATTACTGTTCGTGTGACTGCAGTGGAAGTAACATCCTTTTTCTTGGCTCCAACATTCTCAAAAATCTTGCTGAACACATTTAAACCGCTCACAGTAGCCTCTGTGCTGCACAGGAAGTAGCTTTGCTTCACTGATCACGGGAAAGAAGGAAGCGATGGGATAAACTTTAATATATTTAATAAGACTATTTAGCAGTTTTCAAATTAAACATTTTCTCACAGACAAGCTTGTGCGTCAGAGAATCTAATTACCCAAAATGAGTAAAGTTTTGAAATCGTTCAGCGTTTTGCTGTCAAACTATTCATATTGTATGTTCCAGATGACTGTATGACTGCATCAGTGGTTTTAATAAATTTTGTGCTCTTACATATTTTTATTAATTTATAACTACAAAAATAGCAACAAAGAACTACTGAATCTTAAGCACTATGCAGACCATTTGAGTTCTTCCCATTCACAGACCATGATTTGTGCACAGGAGTATTGTCATGCTGGGACAGGCTTGGAACCCTTAGTTCCCGTGAAGGGAAACTGTAATGCTACAGCATATGAAGACAATTAATAACTCCCTTTTTTTTTTTTAATCATCACACTTACAAAAAACACACACACCCTAATTCATTCTTCCAAAACACTGCTCATCAGCTCATTACATTTATTGCACAGGAGGGCTAAAAATATTGCAGATATCAAATCATTATGCACGCACACACAACAAAAGATAGACAGCACGATTTGTACTTTATATTGTTTACGTCAAGCTTTTCAAGGCTGTAATTCTTCAAAATAATGAGCATGCTGTACAGAAAGCTGCAATTCTCATTAGCCTGCTCTTTTTTCTTCAACCAAAGGAAAGTAAATGTACATTTCTAGCTGGACTTTCACTGTATCATTTGTATTTTGGGCCGTGTAGGAATAGTTTATTTAGTTCTAGTTTATGGAACAAAATATAAGAAGCATTTTACTCTGTGCAATCCCTCTACCATAACCACAGTACTCTTCATTCGAAGGAAATCAGTCCTAGTACCTAATTCTACATTCAGGTTTTAGTAATGCATTTAGTACAGCCTTTGGATTTCCTGGCCTTGGTCTTGCACCTGGCACATGGAAATGTTGCTTAGTGCTTGGATGCTTTCTTTTTGTTTTGTGCTTTCAGGTGACTCAGACCATCACAATCAATGCCGCACAGCCGGCAGAGTCACATGTTTGTGACAACTGGCGCATTATAAAGTACGTGATTGTGACTACCTTATAGTTTGTGCCTTTCCTTTCTGCAGTTGGTGTAACTTTTGAATGAATTTCAATACATTCATTAAATACTAGATGTGCCCGTGGCTTCGTTCATGTAGAATTTAATTGCACATTCATAAGCGCATTTTAAAAATGTCCAATGGCATCTGTTGAATTTTGGAATTAACTAAAATTTTTACGTGTTACTGTGAAGTGCACGGAATGAAGGTGTGAGATCACGTGTACAAAATAGATTTCAACTTCACACTCATAAGCTTGTATAAATATCTTTATCTTTTATTTTGAGATTAACTAATAATTTTTTTCAAGGTCGATTTATGAATTTTTTTTATTAGTGCGTTTTCCATTTAAATTTTAAAGTAGCATATCTTCTCTTCCAATTGTGATAAAACAAAGCCTATAGGTTACCTCAAGCTCGGCGAAATGCACCTCTAAAAATCCAATTAAAATTTGTTCAGTAGTTTTTACGTGATGCATGCACAAACAAATGAACATACAGTACAGGCAAAAAATTCCACAAGGCATCTTGATGTGCTTTATTACTCATATTATGTTCCCCAACCAACTTGCATTGCAATTCAAAATCATGTAATACTGTATAATACAAATGTCATGCTTTGTAACAGTTCTATGCACACATTATACAGTACTCCTGGCAAAAATATATTTGAAATGAATAAAATATTATATATATATATATATATATATATATATATAATGAAATTAAATGTCGATCCTAAGGTTTTGCATGTTCTCAACATGTTCCCCTGGGTTTCCTTTGGGTTGTCAGGTTCCCTCCCATTGTCCAAAAAAAATTGCAAAGGAGAAAGACATGCTACGGTATGTAGCGATATCGCGGACAATATTCAAATGCAATTGCAAATTGCATTTGCAATTACGTTTCCCATATGTGGACGCACAAAGTGTGCCATAATTCAAATGCAATTGCAAACTATGCATTACCGTTTGCTGATTCGCCTTTGCGAGCGCACACTGACTGCCAAATTTCAAATGAAAAAACAAAGTCCATTTGCATTTGTATTTCCCAGGTCTTACACGTCATGAACCTGTCATATTTAAATATCAAAATCAATTACCACATTTGCTTTTTCACTTTCTCTGCGCCGCGCGTCAAGCCGGCCAAAATTCAAACGCAATCGCTAATCCATTTGCAATTGCATTTCCAACACGTTACACAGAAACCTGTCAATCAGCGTCAGGGGCGGGTCTATACTGTGGGGCGGGATTGTATGGGGAGTGACGTCACTCGCACTCGCCGACCAAGAAGGGGGATATTTGAGCACTGGGGGTGAACCGAGATTATCTCATTTGTTTATCAAGAAATAAACACACAAAAATGACAAATCGCATATTTTCTTGCTCCGGAGTGGACAGAGAAGTTTTTACAAATAAAAATATATTTAGATCTTCTCCTGTTACAGCCTGCTGGAGCTAAATCTTTCAGAAAAGCTGCGTACCGGTGTTATGCGCTAAAAAGCCTCCCTGCCACGGATTGCCCCCCCCTCCCCAACATAACCTCTATCAAATATTATATTACAACATAAATTAATAGGTTTATGATTTACAAATTGCACCAAACGAATTTGATTATAAAATAATCTATATAAAAAAAACACATGTAGTATAGGGGGGAAATATATTAATTATATATTATTTTCATATACAACCCCTGGCAAAAATTCTGGAATCACCCCTCTCAGAAGATGTTCATTCAAATGTTTAATTGTGCAGAAAAAAAAACAAGCACATACATGCCACAAAACTATTTTCACTCAACAATCCAAACTTCTGGCTGTATAAAACACTTTAAAAAAAAAACAAAGAAAGATAACTATAGTCAACGACAACTGTTTTAACAACTCAAACAGAGGAAAAAAATATGGAATCACCAAATAAAAACACTACTTGTACTTTGTTGCACCACCTCTGGCTTTTATAACAGCTTGAATTCTCTGGATTTCTGGATTTAACTAATGTCAAACAGTATACTTCATCAGTCTGTCTCCAGCTTTGTCTTATTGCAGTTGCCAGATCAGCGTTGCAGGTTGGAGCCTTGTCCTGGACCATTTTCTTTCATTTCCACCACCGATTTTCAATTGGATTAAGGTCCGGACTATTTGCAGGCCATGCCATTGACATTATATGTCTTTCCTGTAGGAATGTTTTTACAGATTTTGCCCTATGGCATGATGCATTATCATCCTGAAAAATGATGCTACCATCACCAAACATCTTTTCAATTGATGGAATAAGAAAAGTGTCCAAAATCTCAACATAAACTTGTGCATTTATAGAAGATGTAATGACTGTCATGTCTCCCATACCTTTACCTGACATACAACCCCATATCAATAATGATTGTGGAAATTTGCATGTTTTCTTCAGGCAGTTGTCTTTATAAATTTCATTGGAACGGCACCAAACAAAAGTTCCAGCATCATCACCCTGCCCAATGCAGATTCGTGATTCATCACTGAATCTAACTCTCATCCAGTCATCCACAGTCCAAGATTGACTTTCTTTAGCCCACTGAAACCTTGTTTTTGTTCTGTTTAGATGTTAATGATGGTTTTCTTTTGGCTTTTCTGTATGTAAATCCCATTTCTTTTAGGCGATTTCTTACTGTCCGTTGACAGACATTGACTCCACTTTCTGCCTATTTGTTCCTCATTTGTTTTGTTGTGCATTTTCTGTTTTCAAGTCATATTGCTTTAAGTTTTCTGTCTTGGCGCTTTGATGTCTTTCTTGGTCTACCAGTACGCTTCCCTTTTACAACCTTTCCATTTGATTTGTACTTGGTCCAGATTTTAGACACAGCTGACTGGGAACAACCAACATCTTTTGCAACATTCCATGAAGATTTACCTTCTTCAAGAAGTTTGATAATTCTCTCCTTCTCTCTCGTGTTGGAGCTATGAGTTATGTCAATCATCTTGGTTCAACACATCCCTAATGTGTGCAAGCACTCTTTTTTAACTGTAGACTAATTAGCAGTTGTAGAAATGCAAAGTGCATGGTGATTCCATATTTTTTTCCTCAGATTTGTGTGATTCCATATTTTTTTCCTCTGTTTGAGTTGTTAAAACAGTTGTCGTTGACTATAGTTATCTTTCTTTGTTTTTTTTTTAAAGTGTGTTATACAGCCAGAAGTTTGGATTGTTGAGTGAAAATAGTTTTGTGGCATGTATGTGCTTGTTTTTTTTTCTACACAATTAAACATTTGAATGAACATCTTCTGAGAGGGGTGATTCCAGAATTTTTGCCAGGGGTTGTATATGAAAATAATATATAATTAATATATTTCCCCCCTATACTACATGTGTTTTTTTTATATAGATTATTTTATAATCAAATTCGTTTGGTGCAATTTGTAAATCATAAACCTATTAATTTATGTTGTAATATAATATTTGATAGAGGTTATGTTGGGGGGGCAATCAGTGGCAGGGAGGCTTTTTAGCGCATAACACCGTTACGCAGCGTTTCTGAAAGATTTAGCTCCAGCAGGCTGTAACAGGAGAAGATCTAAAAATATTTTTATTTGTAAAAACTTCTCTGTCCACTCCGGAGCAAGAAAATATGCGATTTGTCATTTTTGTGTGTTTATTTCTTGATAAACAAATGAGATAATCTCGGTTCACCTCCATTGCTCAAATATCCCCCTCTTGGTCGGCGAGTGCGAGTGACGTCACTCCCCATACAATCCCGCCCCACAGTATAGACCCGCCCCTGACGCTGATTGACAGGTTTCTGTGTAACGTGTTGGAAATGCAATTGCGAATAGATTAGCGATTGCGTTTGAATTTTGGCCGGCTTGACGCGCGGCGCAGAGAAAGTGAAAAAGCAAATGTGGTAATTGATTTTGCTATTTAAATATGACAGGTTCATGACGTGTAAGACCTGGGAAATACAAATGCAAATGGACTTTGTTTTTTCATTTGAAATTTGGCAGTCAGTGTGCGCTCGCAAAGGCGAATCAGCAAACGGTAATGCAAAGTTTGCAATTGCATTTGAATTACAGTATGGCACACTTCTTTGTGCGTCCACATATGGGAAACGCAATTGCAAATGCAATTTGCAATTGCATTTGAATATTGTCCGCGATATCGTTCCATACTACGGAGTTACATTTATGTATGAATATGTTTGAAAATTTGTGTGTCCACAGAGCATTGTGATGAACAGGTGTCCCATCACAGGCCATTTTTTCCCACTTTGTCCCCAGTGTTACTGGATCCAAAGTAAATAACAATGAATAATCAGTTACTCAATTAATATATTTATTTTTTTAATTAATGGCTGTGTACCCAATAGCCAAACTAATTGCACTTCCATACCTGTATTATGAAATTCCGTAGGTTACCATTAAGCTTCTACCGTAATGACACATTAAACATCAGAATCACTAAGTTACAATTTTACACACTTGATCCACAGAGAGGTTAAGCCAATTTAACCTGGTACAATCAATTAACAATTACATAATAAGTGATTTTATTGCTTTGCATATATTTTATGTAATACCCAATTTGTCCATTGCCATTTAAGATATTACTGCTGCTATCACCAGGTAAAGGCAAGTTACTGTACCACCAGATTTTTTTTTTTTTTTTTTTTTTTACAGTATACTGCAGCAGCAAATGGTTGTGTGCAAAAAGTTTTGTAACCCCAAACCAAAGAACATGCATAAATATTGAAGCAATGATAATTTTTTGGGCATTTGGCATCTGTACACCACCACATTGAATTTGAAATGAAACACTCAAGATGTGAGAGGAGCCAAGACTTTTAGCTTTAATTCAAGGGTTTGACAAAAGAGTGGCATTAACCATTCAGGAATGACATACACACACACACCTCATTTTGGTTGGCTTATAAATAATGGAACAAATGGTTGACAAGCATTTTGTCATTGAATTGGGTTACTTTTGTTACTAGCCAGGATATTGCCATCTAAAAAGTTTCCCTGGTCTGGTATTCTTGCCTTGACTTTCACTTATCCTCCTTAACTGCCATTTCTTAATGACATTTCACATAGTGCAAATTGCAAGCTGAAAGCATTTTGATCTTTTTATAGCATTTTCATGCTTTGTAGCCATCAATTATCCTTATTTTCAGATGGTGTCAGCTGCTTAAGAAGCCCATGTTTGCTCTGTGAGTTTGAACAGTCAGGAATTTAATTGCCTCTTGAATTGTTAATCCTAATGAAAAGTTCTGACCTACCTAACGAGTCCTAATGAGTACATTAAGGCCTGAGGGTATTCAAACAGACCACAATAAATATTTGATTTAATTTATTTATTTTAAGCATATGGATATATTTTCCAAATAACTGCACTGACATTTTCAGAGAAATGTTATTGCTATGATTTGCTTGTTGCAGTGGTTATATCTTTTCACTTCAGTAATCAGTACAATAGCTAGTTTAAAAAAAAAACATGGCATATGTATTGTTTTACATGATTTTGAATTGCAATACATTTTGCTGAATAATAAACAATATCAAAGAATCTCTGTTTACCATACTACTAGATCAACACCAAGATCTACATATTTCTTTAATAAAAGACTTAAAATCGTTTATTTATCAACTTAATTTTCAGCTTTGAGTTACTATAATTTCTGAGTCTAGGTCAGGGTCCCAGCTGTGGTTCTGATTGTTTACCACAAAGAGATTATAGGTAAATTGAAGTATTTTGCATCCTCCTAAAATGCCGGTCCCAAGCCCGGATAAAAATGAGAGGGTTGCATCAGGAAGGGCAGTCAGCATAAAACCTGTGTTTTTGAGCGAGTTGAGTGGTCCACCGTGGCAACCATGTAACGGCAGCAGCCGAAAGACTAACGAGCAATATTTTGCATCCTGCACTAACTGAAGCTTGTTGCAAAAATACATAGACAGCTAGCCTACATGCTCTCCAAAAAAATTCTGGGACAAATGAGACGTCTGCATTTGTTACAGTACTTACGTCTAGTTATTATAAAGTATGAGGAAGTCATTAAGTTTCCAATGTCTGACATCCTTCTCTATATATTTCCCTATGTTTAAAGGTTCTTCTGCTCTGGCAAATAACGCAAAGATCATTGTCATTATGTTGAAAATTAAAGTATTGTATGCATCATCATTGAGTTGAATTCTTGTGATACCTACTTTTCAGTAAATCAGAGACGAATACGAATAGCAGTATTCATCAGGCTGAGCATCATGCTGGCTTGGAATTTGTCAAGGTCTACAGTAAGTGTATTATGTTTATTACTGTACATATAAACTTTGTATCTCATAGTTTTAGTCCTAGTTTTAGTGTTCAGCTTCTGTTTTGATTTCAAATTCTGTTTAATGAAGTTATGTCTGTACTTATGTCTTGCGCGGAATTGTGGGTAATCGTCTCCCCTGCTGGGACTCTCACTGGTACAATCAACATCCATGCACTCCTGTACTGCTTACTATAACACAGTAACCACTAAAACATCTTTTATTTTGTGTTTGTAAGGGTGTGTGTACAGCGCACGTGTACTGTTTCTTATATTATACGTGTGTGCATGCGTGTAAAGCAGAAAGAAAGTCTCATTTGGAAGGTTAAAGATCAATTTTCTCCCTCTCTGTATTAGCCTGTCGTTATGTGTGCGTGCACGTAATTTGACACCGTCCCTATTCACACACACTCTCTCGCCTTTACACCCCCTGCCCCCACCCCCTCTTGGCTTCACACACGCGCACACACACACACCCTGCTCTACACAAACACTGCTGTCGCGATTCTTTTCAAAGGTAAAGTGCAGGTTCATTTGTTTTACTTTACAGTAGTGATTCCATTAGTATGCGCTTATACAAGTGTCATTAGTGATGTTCCTTGCTAATTTTTCCGATAAAACAGTCTTTCCGTTAATGTGTGTGTGTGAGAGAGAGAAACTCAAATAAGAGATGAGAAGGGGAGAGAGCTGATTCCTCCTCTTCTCTTACTTTAGCTTCTCACACACATACAGTGCCTGGATGCATAAATGGAAACACTTCAGGATTTATTTTTACTTTTGTATTACTTATTTTTATGCATTTATTTTTTTGGGCTGAGGAACGAATAATTTGAGTTTCCATTATTTCTTATTGGAAAATTTGCTACAGTATGATGTACGAGTGTTTTGGAATATGAGCCCACGTCCGGGACAAATCATGCTAGTAATCCAAGGCTCTACTGTACTTAATTATTTGGTTATTTATATCTCTATTTTATAGCCGTGTGCTATATTTGTTAAATTTTTGAATATTAGTCTATGTCCATAGAAACCCCAAGTAAAATTTAACAAATCTTCACAATTTTAGGGGAACAATTTAATAAAAAAAAGTCAGTGTATATCTACATTTGACATGAGTACAGCCGAAAAGCTTAAAATTCAGATCAAACATTAGAATGGGGAACATTTTCTGTGGCTTAAACTATGGCTTGGTTTCCAATTCCAAATAGGCTGTTTTGAGTATTTCAGTATCTCCTGGAAAATCCACACACAACAATCTGTAAATTTGGTGTGGGGGAAAAAAACCTGGTGTGTCAAGTGCCTGACCAAGCTGATTTGAGCTCACAAAAAGTCTACAAGCACTCCATTAAACTTTCCACATAACATGTTGAGCATAATCTCAGAATAAACACATTAAAATTTGAGGAAATTGAGAACTACAACAGATCATATTGGGTTTTAATCTTGCCAATCCAGTCAAGAAGAGAAATCTGAGAATCTGTATTAGGCCTACATAATTGTTCTTTACTTTTTAGTCTTCAATTCACTGCACTTTTAAAAAGACTTGAGTATACCAAGATGCTTTTCTGCATTCTGACCATAGTTCCTGTCACGTTCAGGGTGGTACAGGCTGATATTATTCCGATGGGAATAAACAGGCAGGCATAGGCACAGAGGGGGGTTTTAAAAAAAATAATAAAAATAAATTTAAAAAAAAGTCTTTAATGAAATAATATAAAACAAGTACAATGACAAGACCAAACCCAAACGAACAGACAACAAACTTAACTATAACAAAGCGTAGTATGAAACATGTGATATGGTGAAACACCGGTGCCATGACGGCACATATAAGACGTAGGTTCTATGGTGGAACACCAGCTCTAAGACATTACATACAGGGCATTGGACAAATACAGGCTCTAATACCCATTACACAAAACCTAAGCCCTATGACGAAACACAGGCTTAGTGACAAAGACCTAGTACACACAAACTAAGCATGGAACTGAAACGGGACAAAACAAGACTAGAGACACAGATGAGAGCCATGGGACAGAGAGAGACTAGAGGCATGGGGAGACAAGAGACTGCACTAGAGGCACGGGGAGACTAGAGACTGAACTAGAGATGCAGGGACAGGCTAGGGATGCAGGGACAGGATAGGGATACAGAGGCTAGGGACACAGAGAGGCTAACTACTTACCTAAATTCTAACACAACACAGAAATCATCTCCATACACACCAAGACACAACGAACATACAGCATTCACCACACTAGAGCCTTTTCTGACAACAGAATGAACAGAACTTCAATTTAAACATAAATGAAAATATAAAGAGAACAAAAAACAAAATGCCCAGATACATGACTGATTACAAACCAACAATGCTCGACCCAGTTTCCCAGACTAATCAGCTATTTATAGAAGATTTAATGATCTGCCTCGGATCAGGTGAGCTCCCGCATCACCTGAGCGAGGTGCCTTCTGGGAAACTGAGTCTGCAAACAAAAAACTACAAACAAAACAGTGACCTCTAGTGGAGATCCCTTACAGTTCCCGAAGAGCGATTATACAAATTTCTATATTGCTATTGGAAGATTGAGTTTTTTTAATTTATTTTTTTTTTACTTCTGCCACATACAATGCATCATTGTTATTTTTGTGAATTATTAAAATTAGTTTGAAATCATTTAATTGTGACATACACAAAAATCAGAAAGGGGCAAATACTTTTTTCAATGTACTGTACTTAATACAATAATGTTTATCATTTCTTAATGTAAAGTATCAGAAATAATGTTGAGATTATTTTTCTAGTTCTGTGCACAGATGAACCCAAAGAAAAAGTCGAATTGTAATAGGTCTGGCCCTATTTAATCTTTTATTGTTAGTTGCAAAGCCATATATACTGTACGTATTTAGCAAATATTATGAAATGGCAGTTTGCAAAACACAAGGTCTGAATGTCAAATGTGCAAAACACTCAACATTTTTTCCCTGGAACTGTTCTTAAATAAGGATACAGAGGCCATTCTTCCAATTCACATCTTACATGCTCCATCCACCCTACTACAGTGACCTTTCATTTCATTTTTAATAAGGTAATGTACAACAGCAGGAATGGGGAAAGCAGTGCCAGCTACATTTCCAGCATAGTTTGCTTAAATACATTACACAGTTCAGTTACAATACAGGGAATTGAGATGGTGAATAAACAAGGTCAGTCATTATTTACCACAAAATGACTCACTTTGTGGGTATCTCTAGCTAAATTTGCCTCTGTAATCCCATAGTTATATTGAACCTCGTGAATAAATCACATAATGGTGTTCACTTGTAATTAGTTACAAGTTGCATATACAGTATACTGAAAACTCCTATGGACTTCAACAGACAAAAGCTAGAAGTCTAGTCCTTCTAATTTGTATGCTTGTATATCCTTAAGCTTTACTTCAAACAGAGAATAAGAACCAAAAAATAAATAAATAAAAATCATCCCTTGCTGTGACCTTGTCCCTGTTTGGATCAATTTTAAAATCTAATCAGTTCATCTGCAGGTCTCAAAGATAATTCCATATAAATCCTACTGTACAAAACAATATTCAACCACTCAATTTTTACACTAATTAGAATTTCAGATAAATAGATTGACAGACAGACAGGTACACGTGGACAACACACAGAAAAATGCCTCCACCATACAGTAGAAGAGCCAAAAAAATAAAAAATAAACAAATGCAACAGGATACATGGTCTTTCATTTTATGTTAAGGCTTTTGTGGAATGAAGCACTTTTTTACATGGATGCACATTTGTTTTATATTACTGTACTTGTGTCATAAATTGCTTCAGATATGCATGTGGGTTGGTTTCGTGTTCCCCCATCCTTGGTCGGTACCCCCCCCCCGGCAGTCCAAAGAAAAACAGATTAGGCTAAATGGCGTTTCCAAATTGCCTGTAGTGGACAAGTGTGTGTGTGTTTTGATGGATTGCATTGCATCCCCAGGGTATAAACTGCCTTGTGTCCTAGGTCCCCTGGGAGACAGTCCTTGAGGTGGTTTTCTGCAACCCTGTACATGATAAGAGATTTAGAGAAGTGAGTGAGTGAGTGACTAAGGGCGAAATTACTTTTTCAGGCCTGTTTACGTTTGATAACCTCTTCCTTCAATAAATCATAAAATGATAATTTAAAAGCTTATTCAGGTTGTGTTTTTCTTATTATGTTTTGTTTGAAGATCTAAAACGTGAGAAATGTGCAAAAATAGAAGAAGAACTCAGTAAGAGATCAGATACTTTTTCATGACGCTGCACCTCTAAAAGCACCACTGACAAATACAAGAGGATATACATAGTGTACTCTAGTGGTGCTTAAATGCTCTTATACTGTACATTTATCTACAATGCTGCTTATGGATATGGTATCAGTAGTGAAATGTACGCAGCAATGGAAAAGTTGCTGAAGTTTCTTTCCACCGCCTGAATGGGGCAAGAAAATGTTTAATTTAGCTAGTCTTCCTTTCCCTATGCTCCCAACACTGTAGTGTTCTCCATGATGATTCTAACAAGCCAAATGTGAAAAGAAACAACAGAATGGCGAGTAAAATAAAATAAGCCCTACAGGAGGATGCCCTTGTACTACGATAAAGAACAATAAAAATAAGAAACACCAGGTGTTTGCATTTAATCCATCATAAATTTGATCAAGTAACCCTTAGGTCCTGCTGTAATCTGTCTGGTATTTTAAATCAAGTTAACACTTTTATCCTGTTTTAGTGCCCTCTCAGTTCCAGCCCAAAGCCTGGCTACTATGAAAAACTACTATGCATAATTATAACAAGCTATGTGCAATATGAATAATAAAACGGAGTCTATAAAATCTTTAGGTCTTTTCCCCCTCCTTCAAATTTCCACAATACAGCAACTACAACATAGCTCTTTGATTGGACAGTGATTGCTTTTTAGTAAGGCAGTTGAACAATACACGATTAATACAATGTACATACCGTTCTGACACAAAGTCAGCCTTACTCCACATTAAATTTAATGATTACTAATGATCATTTGTTTAAGCATGGCAGCACGGTGTCTTAATGGTTAGCAGGTTGTCACCTGTCAAGGGTTTAATTGCCGCCTTATCTTCTAGTGCTTGATGGGTTTCCCCTGGGGACTCCGGTTTCATCCCACAGTCCAAAGAAACATGAGTAGGTTAACTGGCATTTTCAAATTCGCCACAGTGTGTGAAAGAGTGTGTGAATGATGACCAAAAGTTCGTACCATTCATAAAAATACAATAATTATAGAATAATATAGTATAAATACAATGGTCAATGCTGTCCTCCACAATATATATGACACACACACAATATATTACAGTGGAACCTCGGATTATGAGTATTCCGCGGTATTATGAGGTTTACGAGTGTTCCGCAAGACGAGCAAAGATTTTTAATAAATTTTGACTTGAAAAACGAGCATTGTCTTGGTTTACGAGCACCGACTAGCATGCACTTCTTGTTTTGACGCTGAGCGTCACGTCATCATAACTGAGTCAATGGTTTTTCTCTCTCTTGCACTGCAGAATTGTGGGTAATCTCTCCTGCTGGGTCTTAGTGCTCGTCTCTTACTGGTATAATCAACATCCGTGCACGCGTGTACTGTTTACTATAACACGGTGACCCTGTGTGTGTGTGTAAAACATATTTTATTTTGTGTTCGGAAGCGCGTGTATACAGTGCGTGTACTGTTTCTTATAACACAAGTGTGTGACTAAAGCAAAAGAAATTCTCAACACAGAGGTTAAAAATCCATTTTTGTGTGTGTGTGTGTGTGTGTGTGTGTGTGTGTGTGTGTGTGTCTGTGCACGAGCGTAATTTGACACTGTGCCGGCTGTGTGCGCGCAGCCCCCTTCAGAAACAAACACACACACACACACGCGCGAGAGACACACACTCTTCTCTTGGAAGAAAGTCGGCTCTGTCACAAATCTTTTCAGAGGTAAAGTGCAGTTCATTTGTTTGTTTGTTTATTTTACAGCAGTGATTCTAGTTTTATTTTACAGCAGCACGGATGTTAGTTTAATTAAAAACTCATTAAAAAATTTACTCAGAGTAAAAGTTACTGAGTTACTTATTTTTTTAACAGCGGGGGTGGGATGAGGCATTCTATTGTCTTTCTTGTGCTTGAAAATCAAAGTGGTCACTTAAATATGGTGTTACGTCCCAGTCTAGGGTTGGTCCATACAGCAAAAGAATGGTTCAGGGTTCTATTTTAAACTGTATGAAAATGGTGGTATATGGCAGAAAGAACTAGATCCAATCATTAACTGATGAAATAATGAGGTTTGTATATACAAAAAATACACACAACAGGAGGAGGAGGAGGATCAGATTCAGGATGGACCCAGGCCAAAATAATAAACAAAATGGTATTTATATTTAGTAGCTAGATTATCTGCAAAAAAACAACAACAACAACAACAACAACACACAAACAAAAATACAGGTACCTTCCCGGACTCCCGAAACCAAAAACAATGAAATTTTCTACAAATATATACCAAGACAAACCAAACCAAAGGGACAAAGCAATAATCAAAGTCAATTGGAGGCAAAAAGTCAAACCGGAATACACAACCAAATATCAAAACGCCAAAATCACAACTTCTTTCCTCTTTCCCGCGTGTCTCTCCGGTTTCTATATGGTCGCACTAGACGATGACGTCACTCTCAGGGCGGAAGCGACCGCGTGGAATGTCAGGGAGATGCCGATGTGGGGACAGTCAGAAAACCTGGAGTGGAGTCTGGAGCGGCGCGCGACCAGGACATGATACACACGCGGCGCAACGGAGCATTTATACAAAGCATTGTTGTTGTTGGTCTTTCGGCTGCTCCCGGCAAGGGGTCGCCACAGCGGAATATCCAGTCCGCACTACAACTTGGCACAGGTTTTACGCCGGATGCCCTTCCTGACGCAACTCTCCCATTTTATCCGGGCTTGGGACCGGCACTGTATCCAGTGGCTGGGGTGTGGGCACTGGCTGGAATCGAACCCGGGCCGTCCGCATGGCAGGCGAAACACCTACCACTGAGCCACCAGTGCCCTTTTATACAAAGCATAATATTTGTATTATTTTAGCATTTTCATTCATTTATTTTTTACTCAGTAGCGAATATGATTTAAAATGTAGCGAATTACAATACTTCAAACAAAACGTACTTAAGTAAAAGTAAAATTACAGATTTTTAAAACTACTTTAAAAAGTAGAAATACACAAAACAGCTACTCAATTACAGTAACGCGAGTAAATGTAATTCGTTACTTTCCACCTCTGACGGCTTGCCATTATATATATATATATATATATATATATATATATATATATATATATACACACACACACACACATACATACTGTACATACACACACACAGTACATACATACAGAATAAAGTCTGTATATTTTATTTGGGCCCAAAATGAGAATATGGCAGTAGATGCAATGAAAACTGCAACATGGTGTAGCTGAATTATGTATGCACACAATTAACTTTAGAATTCAATTTACCAAGGCTCTGTCTCATCACCCTAACTACACTTGTGATTCCTTACTCTGTGTGAGGCATAAATTGGACCTTAAAAACCAATTGTAAACCATAGCAACAAATACAAAGTAATGTCACTAAAAAGTATATAATTTTGTAGAATATAGAATTTAAATGAAGTCTATTTTGTCAGTACAAGCAAACTGTGAAAGATGACATTACATTCTTACTTTGTTTTAACCTTATGAAAAGGCTGTAGTGTACAGAATAAAGTCTGTAATTACACTCTACTGCATTGTTCCAATTGTGGTCTGCTGTGAAAAAAAGGATATTATATATATATATATATATATATATATATATATATATATATATATATATATATATATATATATATATATATATCTCCAGTTTTAAGTGTAGATCCTGCGCACCTCCCACACGCTGGGTGAACGTGACACCGCTCCCCGCAATGACCCCATGCAACAACCATCTCTGCAACCTGCGTGTACGGTGATCAGCGCAAAATGCCCACGGTGCACATTATAGTAGAAGATCACCAGGGTAGATATACTGTAAACTCAAAGCTAGACCTGTAATTTCTGAGCTACCTGTGCCTCTACTTCTAGGTCGCAATTAGCCTGGGCTAGGCGCCGCACGTGTCGTTGTCGCAAAGAAGAAATGGAACACGTGGTGCTCGATCTTGAGGAAGGCTGTGGTGATGCGGAAATTGAAAGCGAGGCTAATGATCTCTCTAACGAGTCTATTTCCCTGTCTCAGCAGGTGAAGCAGGATGATAACATCGCATGACTACATCATGGCGACCCGCGCATTAAACACTGTTGGGGACAGGTGGTATGCATAGAGTTTGAAGCCGGAGTGGCCCTGCAGTCCCCCGCAATCTGCTGTATTATCAGGTAAAAGACATGAGACTGAATGTGATCTCTTGATGGTCCCACAGTATAATATACTGTACAGTAGTACATACTGTAACAATACCTTTAATCTACAGTATAGCAATTATGCCTTGGTTAAGGTTCGATGCCTTTAAACAACATGGCATGTTCAGAAATCGATATTTTTAAAAGTTTACTTAAAATGTAAAATGTTATAAAACTTCCATTTTCTTGGAATTTACATTCTTTCTGTCAGTTTTAAAATGTGTTTGGCTTTGTCCACAGCCCTGTAGACCTACAGCTAACATTACGATCAATAAAATACATATATTATAATACATTCTCAGTCTTGCCATAAACTTCAAGACCTATTTCTGTTACACTGTTAAAAATGAAATAGATGTGTCATTTGTAGTACCACTCTCTTTCAGCTTCTTTTTTTCTTCTTTAGCCCAGAGTAATTCAAAGCTATTATGGTCTTGAGTAAAATCTCATTGTGCATACAGGACAAGCAATATTATTGACGTCTACAATTATGGTCTCCTTCTACAGTACCATCTGAATCTTCCCCGAATGATGCTGTAAAGACAGCCTAACTTCAGACATCATATTTTACCTTTAAATACTGTAAGTAGGTGCCTTTTTGCACACAATTTAGACAAATAGTTTGACAGCAAATAAGATTAAAAAGAATACATATAATTTTATAATTTTTTTTTTCAATTCCAATTCTTTCTTTCTTTCTTTTTTTATTTATTTATTTAAATTTTCTAGAATGAACCAAGTTGTAAAGCAAACAGAGAGCACTTTATGTCGATTTCTGTCACAAATACTTCCCACGGACAAAATTGTTTGTCATGTACTGTAAGTGACTTATACAGTATAAACTGAATTTTGTGTGATTCCCCTTCCCACAATTTTGTCACAATGGATAAATCAGCCTGCAGTTGTGTTTGTGGTCATTTAAGTACACAATTTACAATCAATAATATGCTGGTTACATTTTTTACTAAAAATATAACAAACCCGTTCTTTGATTGAATGACTTCAAAATGACACAATAAGTAGTGGCAGCAAATTAGATCAAAGAACAATGTGTTGCACATAAACCTTTTAAGCTGCAAAACGTGTTGAAGATCATTGGAAACAATACAAAAGAATTCAGTTCACGGCATCATCAGCCTCCTCCTATAACAGTTTTATTTTTACTTCAAAACATGATAAATGTATGACAGTAAAGGTATGCAATGTATGATAGGGAGCTACAGTATCATATACTGTATTAGTGCATACCTGTACTATGTTTGTGCAGCAACTAATCGCATATAAAAGTCACTGGTCCCCCCCATTAACCCCCACACACAGTGTATGAATCCCAGTGCAAGTGATAACAGGAGCATATGTTATCCCACATAGCTTTGTTAAATAGATAATATAGTGTTCGTTCAACATCTAAAAAAACTCACAATGTCCTAATTTGCACATTATATTGCGGATATTAAGTAACCTGTAACTCATTAATGCTAGGGTTATTGCAATGGCAGGAACAGAATGTCTTTTTTCCTAGCTCAGAAAAAAAAAGGGGGGGGGGGGGGAGTCAATTGAATGCATTTACTTCATTAACTGCAGCCACCATTTTGCAGAGCAGGTAATTTCATTTTACTGATCATGTTACAGGAAGAACAGATGCAACAGAATTTTCAGGATGCCTCAGCTTTTCCTTGGAAACCAAGTGTTGTGAATTACCTAAAACAAACATGGAAGGTTTAAAAGCTTTTAAATTAAGATTATATAGTATTTTTTTGGACTTAACATTTGTACATTATATACAGTACAATCTTGTCTGTCAGAGAAACATAATTAGCCAAAGTGTCCAAAAGTCAAAACATTGCATTTTAAACATTGTAAAAAACATTGTATACAGTATATTTTGTATTTCCATATAATTATTGCTGCAAGTTTATTGTACTTGAATCTCATGTCTTGTCCTAGAGTTACGTCTTCAGCTTGGTTATTATTTATATCGATATTCGACAAGATTGCATTTGTTATTTCTGCCTCTTATTTGCATGATACCACCCACTTATTTTTTTTATATATGTTGTCACAAGTGTGTAGACAATAATACCGTCACGGGTACTATGTGTGGGCTTTAGAAAAGGCATCATAGCAGAGGTGAAGTACTTAGCAAAGTCTTTTAATAACAAAAACAGAACAGGACCACTTCACAAACATAAGAACTAGACAAAACACGGGGCTAAACCAAACAATGGGCTAAACCTAACATGAGCTGCACCATAGGCGAAACTTGAGCTACCCCTAACATGAGCTACACGAATCAAGGAGTTACACTAATCAGGCTAAACATGACAGGCTAGGAGCTAAGCACAACAGGCTAGGATATAAAGCATAAACTAGGAACATAACAGTACATAAGCAGAACAGAATCAAGAGCAGAACAAACCAGGAGTTAAGGAAAGAAGGCATGACACCAAGAACTACTAGGAGCATTCAGGGAAAAGGCATGACACCAAAAACTAGGATCATTAACACCAACTTAACTAAACAGATGCCAGACTCAGAGCAACAGAACAAAAGACTATTTATACAAACTACTCAGTCATCTCTAATTACTGTAGCTACCTTGGTTCAGGTGAGCACTCCCATCAACTGACCGACCAACTGACTCCATTGGCAAATGGAGTTCAAACTAAAAGAAAACACAAAGGAACACAAAATGGAGTCTCTGCATTTGGCCGTGACATTACCCCCCCCCCCCCCCCCCCCCTCCAAAACCGCTAGACCTGAGTGCCAAATGGTAGTTCAGGGCACCCTCCCCAAGGTCCGGTGTCAATCCTTCTGACAGAGAGGCTGCAGCACAAGTTCCCCTACACTGTCTAGCTGGTGTAGTGTAACTCCTTGTTTAGTGTAACTCCTGGTCTAGTTAGCTCATGTTTAGCTTAGCCCTTGTTTAGTTTAGCTATTGGTTGGTGAATCTCTCGTTAGTTTAGATCCTGTTCTGTGTAGCTTTTGGTTTCTCTCATGCCCTGTGTTGCTGTTCCTTAGTTCCCTTATGTAGGTGTCTATTTATGTTTAGTTTTCTTTTATTAAAAGACTTTCCCCAAATGATCACCTCTGCCTATACAGTATACCTTCTCTAAAGCCCACTCACAGCATCCGTTACAAATACATGATGTAAATTGCTTATCATTATGAAACATAAATACCTGTGAATGGAAGGACAAGACATGATTTACCTGCCAAGTTATTGCAGGCAAGCAGAATGATTTACATAGAAATAAACATTCAGAGCCAACTCATTTGGTACCACTCTGCGTGGTTTAAATTTAGCCCTCACTCATGTCTAATTCAGACCACAACTTTTGAATAATTATTTGCAAAAGCTGTGGTTATTGTGTCATATGTGTTTTTGGTTGATACTTAACCTCCTGGAAGAGGCAAACAAATGTCTGATTGTTTAGCAAGAAAACAGGTCAATGATCATCAGTAAATTACAGTTCTTTTTTTCAAGCAATCAAAAATTAAATGTCAAATAGTTAGTCAAATTTGCTCGAAATGTTCCTGGAGAACATTTAATATACAAAAAAAAGGAAGTAGTACAAGTTCAAGGATGACAATTCCAATTATTTCTTTTTCCTTTATAAAAATTTTTCTAACATGCTCTTTTTTACATTTAAAATGCACTTTTTAAGAGCTTGATGAAAATCTAAATTGAAGTCATATAAAATAATGACTGAATGAATTGTCTGAATGTTCTGAAGAGTGCTATAAATAAAGCTAATATAAAATATATTGTTGCTGCTGTGATTATAATTAACTCCATTAATCAATTTACAGTAAGAACAAAAAAGGTGGTTGAATCAAATTAATATTATTTTAAACCTAAATATTAATCTCAACTTTTTTTCTAGTCCAGGTTGCCATTCTGTTTGAATTAAAATGAGAGTGAAAGGCATTTAGAGATTTTTATAATTAAGGACAGGATCAAATGAATCCTGCATTATTATGAACCTGAAAAGATGGAGGCAGGAGTAGTAGCAAACTATAGTATTTACATAAAGTAGTGCTGAGAAAAACTGAAAGACAAGTAAGGAGGCAGCCATGTTACAGTTTATTTGTAGAGCTCAGTGTAAGGAGCACAGTTATTCAGAGCCAAAGTGTTTTCTAAGATTCTCACATTTTCCATAACAGCATTTAGCAGATGCTCTTTTACGAGATTTCTTACATATAATGTATGCGATAAAAAAAGAAAATAAGCAAATTATCAAAAATATGTATTGCTTGGGGAATAACGGCAACAAAACTAAGCTAAACAGTGTAACTTTATTAGTCATGAACAGCATTAAAAATAACAAAAATTAGTAAAATTAATAAAAACTATAGACAATTCCTGGAGAAATTATGAAAAAGTCGTTGAAAGTTGAAAAAATGTCCCATATGTCCTACAATTGTTCCCAATATAATAAGCATTTACACTGTCCGAGAGTCCAGTGAGTGTGTGTGAGAATGATCAATAGTTAGATAGATACTTTATTGATCCCAGATCAATATAGTATTAAATATAGTATAGTAATAAATTCCAGATATCCAGCAACAATAGAGACAGTAACACAAAGACATTCATTAGTGCAATGTTAAGAACAAAAACTACAAGATACAGTATATAAGAAGCATGTAAATAAAGCACATGCAATCACAAAAAGAGTTAATTGCAGTGCAGCCATGATGTGCAATTATATGTGGCAAAGTGGCAGCAGTGCAAATAATATTAATTGTGCAAAGAGTAACATAAACGTGACAAAAAAAAAAGTCTGTAATGGCAAAATATGAAATAGTTAGAGTAACTGAGCAGACCCTGAAGCGAACAGATGAGATGTACAGTATATAGCAGACAGGCCTTTGCCTACAGTAGATCTCCTAGTCCACATTCTCATGCCCTCATTCTCATGAGTCGAATGGTTCCGGAGACAAAGGATTTCCTAAGTTTGTCAGCTTCGTGTCCGAAGTCTTCCAAGTCTGTACACACTCTTCTGGTTGCAGAAAACCATGTACAGTACAGTACAGTACAGTTGGCAGTCAGAGATAGCCATGATGGACAGCATTTTGTTTAGTGTTCTCTTCTCCACCACTTCCTCGAGATATTCCAACTCCAATCCAACCACCTTGTTTAATCGTGTAGCATTGCTGCTTTTAAGGCTCTCTCCCCAGCACACTACTGTGTAAAAAGACACACTGGCAATGACTAATTGGTAAAACATCAGCAGGAGCATCTGCAAGATCCTAGTCTCCTCAGGAAGAACAGCTGGCTCTCACCTTTCTTATATTTCTGGTGTTCACTGACCAGTCTAGTTTGTCATCCAGCTGTAGACCCAAGTATCTGTATGATCTGACCATCTCAACATCCACGTCCGCAATGAAGACAGGTAACCATTCCCATTTTGGGGCGCAAAAAGGTACAATAAAAAAAGTACACTGTAAAAAAAAAGTCTTAATTTTACGGAAAATAACTTAAAAAATTTTATAGTAGTTTTCCTTTTTTTTTAAAAGTACATACAAATCTCTGTAAAATTACAGACCATATTATTTTTACTGTGTTTTTTCTGTTTTTGCAAATTACGTATAATTTTATGTAAAATTACAATAATAAATTGTAATTAAATACAAAACTCATTAGATAAAGGTTAATGTCCATACGAAAAATTTATTGTTTTTCTTTGTAATTTTGAGGTAAATCATATTAGTTTTATAATACTTTGACATTTATGTTCTAGATGCAAGTTTAGCATTTTTTCATGACTTTTTAAAAGATTATCCTTACATGTAGGCTATAGTATCTGCTTTATGCCTTCAAAGAATGTGAAGAGAATTTTGGAGACTGATACTTATCAAAAAATATATATTTTTGTTTTGATGTCAGTTGTTCTGAAATATCACCATGGCAATCTAGCCATCAGCTTTCTTAATGCATGCCTGCATATTCTGACACAAGGATAATGTATTTGCTGTGTAGCTGTTTTAAAGCAGCACTTTAAGTTACATTTTGATATTTAGCTTGTATGAGGAGAACTATGGTGTTATTTTTCTACCAAAAACATTAGCAAAAACTCCACGAACTCTCCGCTTAACATCCAATCAGAAGCTGGAGGCGGGAACATTCTAATCTTGTTTCTGATTGGGCTGATCAGCATCCGGAGGCAGAGATATTCTAATTACCTCTTCATTACTGGCACATTTAAATAAGCGCGCGAGTGAGGGCGGGACCTGATGCGGAAAACGCCTACGTTTATTGCTCAGGTACAGATGTAACGTGATATGAACCAGCCAATGGGAAACAGGCGTCCTTCAAATGTTTAGTGCGCACAGGGGTGGTGTGACTCAGCAGCCGGTAAACGGTTGTGTGTGTGAGTGAAGACACGCTGCTGAGCTACAGGTGAGAAGGAAAGCAGTCTCTGAGGGACAGAGGAGAAGACTCTGAAATGTCACATCGTGTTACAGTGGGAGAAAAAAATACCTTCAAGCTCAAGAGACAATGACGTTAAGAGATCTTTTTTTTTTTATTGTTATTTTATTTCTTATTGTTGCTGCTGTTAACAAAGCTCAATATCTTAATGTGTTCTTCTCTCTTCCAATCCACCCTGATCCAGTTCTTTACTGCCTTTTTGGAAGAGGATCTTTCTTGGATACACTGGACCGTCCATTTTGGTGTGTTTTAGATTTGACTTACTTGCACTAAGACATTAGGATTCTGAACCTATAGTTAGTTATTTGTACATATACATTATATAAGAACTATAGAGTAAAAAAAGGGACCACATTGTACTATATTTGTAATAAAGTTTCCAATTCAACTTTAATTGGAACATTGGGAATCTTGTTTGAAATTGTTCATTTCTTCATAGGTTGTTAGTCAAGGATATTTAACAGCAATGTTTAAGTTTGTGAGAGAATGTTCCACTGTTATAGCACAATAGTCTAAATATTTCATTTTTAGGATTTTACTGTAATGCTATAAAGCTGAACTCCTTTTTATTGTATTTTGCATCATACCTGTACTATACTGTGTCATAGTTCTACAGGCTACTTTACAAATATTGTCATCAGGAGTTTGTGTTAACACTTTATTGAACATGTGTGTTGATAGGAATTTATTTTAAAAAATTGTTAAACATCAGGGTTTTTGTGTTATTGCTTTATTTTAATCTTCAATTTAGGAGAAATCTGTAAATAACAGTGTTTCCCTGCTAAATGTCTAATGCTTTTGCTTTATTGAAGGTGTTTGATTGTAATAATTTTGGAAAAACGGTAAAATAAAAACATTTTGCTGGTACACAAGTCTAGTGCTGTTTTAATGAATGTGTTAACTCGTATACATTTTGGGCAAATTCTGTAAAATAATGGTGTTTCACTGCTAAACTTCTACTGCTGATCCTTTAATGAAGGTGTTTAATCGTATAAATTTAGAAAAAATCTTAAAAATAACGTTTTATCTGCTAAACTGCAGACGGAGGGGAACTGCAAGGGGTTTGTGCTGCAGTGCTCGCTAACCTTCACCATGCAACCCTCATTATACCCTACAGATAAGTCTAAAATTGCCTATGTAATCTCTCTTTTATCTGGACAGGCGTTACAATGGGCGGAAGCAATCTGGTCACATGGAGGACCATTAGCCGAGTCATACGAACGCTTCGAGGAGCATTTCAAGGAGGTCTTTGAACGATCTGACAGTGAGGTTTCAGCTGGAGAACGGCTGTATCATCTTACTCAAGGTAACCTATCGATTCAAGAATATGCCTTACAGTTTCGCACTTTGGCAGCCACGTGTGGATGGAACGAGACTGCTCTCCTAACCACCTACCGTCAGGGGCTGGAACCTACTCTCCGACGCATGTTGGCCACCTACGATGATGATTCGGGGTTAGAACAGTTAATTCAGCTCTCTATTCGTTGTTCCGTATGACTCGCTGCATGTCCCCCCACCTCCGGAAACTACGTCGCTCCTGTGACTGGATTGCAGAGAGGAATGGCAACCCCCGAACCAAGGGATGAACCAATGATCTTGGAGAAAGGACGGATAACAGCGGCAGAGAGGAATAGACGGCTGACCCAAGGTCTCTGCCTTTACTGCGGCGACAAGGGACATCTCCGAGCCGAATGCCCCATCCGACCATCTCGCGCCGTGGTGAGTTCGATTTCAACAAAGATCGATAAATTGCAACCCCTTAACACAAATGTGAACCTCACTTCCTGTCATATGTCGGTTTCAGTGGCAGCCCTCCTCGACAGGCTCAGCAGGCAACTTCATCTCCGGGAGATTATGCCGGTATCTCCGACTCAAGACCCGTCCGACCGAAAAGACTTACCAAGTTCAATCCATAACCGGAAAACCCCTATCTAAGAGGTTAGTACATTCACTTGCGGGTCCTGTTCAACTGCAGATAGGCCTGCTTCATTGCGAAGAGATCCTGTTGTTGGTGTTGGAGGACTCTACCTCCGATGTTGTACTGGGACGACCATGGCTCATTCAACACAATCCGATTCTGTCTTGGAATACTGGGGAAGTTCTGAAATGGGGAGAGGGATGTGCTACTACGTGTTTTCCAAAACTGCCACTAAAACCCCAACCACTACCGATTCAGACCACTTCCATCGAAAGTCCCATCGAACAACAATCAGTGAGTATCCCTCCGCAATATTCTTCCTTCACCGATATTTTCTGTCCCAGAAGGGCAACTCAACTACCGCCCCATCGACCATGGGATTGCACAATCAACCTGATCCCCGGAGAACCACTACCCCGTGGCCGCATCTATCCGCTGTCTCTCCCCGAACAAGCGGCCATGGAAAAGTACATCTCAGAGGCGATTCACCATGGTTACATTCAACCCTCAACGTCACCCGCGGCTTCCAGCTTCTTCCAGCTTCCTCCTTCGAGGTAAGCCCAGATCGTTAAAATGGACTCCGGAAGCCAGCGCCGCTTTCCAACGATTGAAACAACGGTTCATTTCTGCCCCCATCCTCGTCCATCCCAACCCAACACTTCCATTTCTGGTAGAAGTGGACACGTCAACCGTCGGAGTGGGTGCAATTCTCTCCCAGAAACTAGGCGAACCCCATTCAGTGGGAACTTCCTCCTTTCCTCTCTGAACCGGCTCCAGTACCTCCACCCGACTGTCCACCACTACGCCGCTTCGTCGCAGAAGAGGATTGCAATGCCCTCATCCACTCAGTGCATGTTTTACTAGGCACCGGACACCCGGGGATAGAGGGAACTCTAGCGCTGGTACAAGAACGCTTCTGGTGGCCCAATATGAACCGAGATATCAAAAGGTACGTCCTGGGATGCCCCGAATGTGCCATGTCCAGGACGCCTCGACACTTTCCGGCGGGGAAGATTATCCCTCTACCCATTCCTCAAAGGCCATGGTCGCATCTTGGAATAGACTTCCTTACAGATCTGCCCGAATCAGAAGGACAGACCTGCGTGCTGGTGGCAGTGGACAGATTCTCGAAGGGGTGTCGCCTGATTCCCCTCAGGAACCTACCAACGGCCATGAACACCGCAGAGCTACTCTTTAACCAGGTCTTTCGCTACTATGGTATCCCAAAGGACATTGTCTCTGACCGAGGCCCCCAGTTTATATCTAGAGTGTGGCGGGCCTTCTTTCGTCGTTTAGGAGTGACTGTGAGTCTGTCGTCAGGATACCATCACCAACCAAATGGACAGACAGAGAGGAAAATTCAAGAAATCGGGCGTTTCCTTCGAACCTTCTGCCACAACCACCCGAACTCCTGGAACCAGTTCCTGGGCTGGGTGGAATACGCCCAGAACTCCCTCCGCCAATCCACCACAGGTCTCACCCCTTTTCAGTGTATCTTGGGCTATCAACCTCCGTTATTCCCCTGGAACGGGGAACCGTCAGATCTTCCAGCAGTGGATTTCTGGTTTCGGGAGAACGAAAGAGTCTGGGAGGAGGCTCATCATCATCTGCAGAGAGCCGTGAGGAGGTACAAGACCAATGCTGACCAACGCAGGTCCACCGCTCCAACTTACCAACCTGGAGATAAGGTGTGGCTCGCAACAAGAGACAAGCGTCTGCGACAGCCCTGCAAGAAACTCAGCCCCCGGTATATTGGCCCATTCGAAGTCTTAGAACAACTCAATCCGGTGACGTACAGGTTACAGTTGCCAGCACATTTCAGAATTCATCCCACTTTCCACGCATCACTGCTAAAGCCTTACCGAGACCCTGTCGTTTCCCCCACACAACGAGAGTTTCACAACGCTCACCCCGAACGTCCGGCACCCAGAGGACGAGGTAGGCCTCCACGACGACAGAGAGGTCGACCCTCAGGAGCGGGTCGTGGAGGAGGGGGTAATGTCACAGTCAGGCCAGGTTCCGAACTCCATCCGACACTACGCCCTTTATCACCCGAGTACTAATCACCACCACCTGACAGTAATCAGCACGAACACATAAAGACCACACACCACGAGTCAATCAATGTCCGGGCTCGTACCCATGAGTGTGGACTCAACCTCGGCTTTCTAAAGCCATGAGTGTATTACTTACCTGTTGTGATTACCTGATATCTTTGATTTCAGAAGCGTTCCTGTCAGCGTCCCAGAGCGTGGAGCTCCGTGTTAAAGTGGTGTGTGGGGCAAGGTCTACGATCGTCAAGTCCAGGTTTTATTCCGATGTTATTACCGTCTATGCTAATTTAGTCCTCGCAGCTAATACGCAAAAGTTTCCTACCCTGCTTACAAAATAAAATCAGCTCATCTTACAACTTACCTTGTGTGGAGTCTACCTTTATTACAACAGGCTGCATCAGTTATCTTTTTTTGTCTTCATTTTTAAAGAGCCCCCCCCCCCCCATTTCAAGGTTATTTGCATTTGATCATTGGGAAAATTTTCCATTTTTATTATGATTAATGGTCCTGGACAGTTAATTTCTTGACTTATTACCCTTAAATGTGACAGCTGTCAATCTATTTCTAATAAGTTTTATATTAGTGACATCAGTCATCCCTTCTGCTATAAAAGTAAGCATGCTTACTGGTTACTGCAGAGAGACCTGCTACGAAATCTTCAAATTGGGTGCATACCAGTAGCATACGTAGTAGTAGTCTCAGCACTTCAGCATCATTATCCCTGTCTAGCAGATGGAAGGATGTGTACTGTACATTTCAGAAACTCTATTTTTTTATGCATAACAGTCTCTAGTTTGGATAAAGCATGGCATGGGAAAAAAACATTCTGCAGGCCTTATGCACCTTACTGATGCAAGAGCTCAGATAAGAATGGGCAAATGGGTTGAGCTGACGGGAAGGATCTAATAACCATGCTTTACAACTGTTCTGGGCAGACTCTAAGAATGGACAACATGTTCAGCCTTGAGGCAAATGGGCACCCACAAGATGTCCATGTCTGTCACTTTGAAGCTACAATGGGCACAAGCTTACTAACACTGCGTAGTATCATGAATCCATGGATCCAAAATTAAGGCTTTTCTGAGAGCAAAGTGGATCCTTTGCAGGATTAATATGGTATTCCTAATAAACTAGTCATCTGGCATGTTGACGAAATCCTCACTCTAACAAATCCTACCTGTTTCTAGGAGCCTTAATCCACCCTATCGGTATTATCCTAAATTCCTTCAAATATGGCAGATAATCCTGGCATGATTATGCCACATTATACCCACTGCATTTTCACTTGGAAAAGGGAAAGCTTAATAATCTTTTCTTTTTGTTTGCTCACGTATAAAAATGCCTCCATAAAGCATACCATCATCATCATCATATCATCATCACCTGGTGTTTTCTGGAAAATACTAGGAGGGCATTTTAAAAATAATTTTTATTGGTGTTTCATTCATTGATGTCCTTTTTAAAAGTCTTAAGTAAAACTGTCTACACCTTTATTAGTAGTCCTAAGCTTTTCTCAGCTGGAGAGTTGGTGATGCTTTTGAAAGCATTCAGATGCAAGTGTCTATGCCCTGATTCCACAAAGAATATACACAAATTATTGCATGGCAGAGAGAAAACTAAATTCAGGCATGTTTTTATAAAACCCATCAGTACCTCCTCATGTCTTATTTAGCTCATGTACATGGTGGGGAGTCATTAATATGCAGTGATGAATGAAGTACACAAATCCTGTACTTGAGTAAAAGTAAAGATCCCCTAGGTAACGTATTATTTCGGTAAAGTAAAAGTTCTGTATTTACAATTCTACTTGAGGAAAAGTACAAAAGTTCATGGTTTTAAAATGTTCTTGAATAACAAAAAGTACAGTGAATTATTATGACTCTAATCTTGGATTATTATATTTGTGATTCAATTCTTGTTTAAATCTACTCATATTTTGTAAAAAAGGGAAAAAAAGCCTCTCTCTTACGTATATGAAGCAATCAGCATGTAGGTGAGTAATGTCCATTAAGGAGATCTGGGTGGCTGAAATAGAACAGGATTTGAGAACTAGCAAGCGTTCATTTTAAGATTAATTTAAAACTTTAAATCTGTGCACATGACTACCACACTACTGTATATAGGGGGGAAATTCTCCCCATCTGTTCTGTATTTCTCTACCCATCCCGAGGCATCGGGAGATTTTGCCAGCTTCAGTAGACAAAGGCCGACCCTGCGAGGTTCCTGAGGCATCCAGAGAAGGACCAGCTCCAGCTGGATTCAGCTTTATGATGGTTGGAGCTACACATGCTGCTCCTGTGCTTCCAGTGATCCAGACCTCATCTGCCCTCTGCACCTACTGACTCGTCCCTATGCTGAACTGGTCTTCATGTCAATTTAAATAATTTCTGTCATATTGAATTTTCACCTGCACAACACACAAGATGTTATATCATTTCTATCTGTTATCGCCCAAATGAGGATGGGTTCCCTGTTGAGTCTGGTTCCTCTCAAGGTTTCTTCCTAATGCCATCTCAGGGAGTTTTTCCTTGCCACCGTCGCCGTCACCCTTGGCTTGCTCATCAGAGAAATTTCATTCATTCGTCTCATTATTATCTGCACATTTTTCTCACACATCCACACTTCCAATTATTTTGTTTTATATAATTATTATTATTATTTGTTTTTATTTATTTATTTTCTATTATTATTATTTATTTTATTTATTTATTTATTTATTTATTATTATTATTATTATTATTATTATTATTTTATTTTTTTTTGTTAAATTTCTTTAATTTTTGTGAAGCTGCTTTGAGACAATGACCATTGTTAAAAGCGCTATATAAATAAAATTGAATTGAATTGAATTGAAAAGAGACCAAATCCCATAATAAACATTTATAAGCCAAATACTGTATAGCAGATGCTAATCTCGCTCTCTTTGACATAAGGTAAAGTTTCTTATGGTTGGTGAGTAATACTGTATGTAGATGTTCTTAGATAATGGATTGTTTAAAAGAGGTTATGATCATTGTTGCGAAGTACTACTTGACTTCACCTGCAACATCATCATCATCATCATCATCTGGTGTATGCTAAACTGATCCAAATAGATTTCATTTATAAAACTTCAAGTGTTTTAATATTAAACATTAAATATTTACTATTTCACCATGTGAAATGAGTTTACAGCAGATTAACCTTGAACCATAAAAGCTAAGGTGAATCAGACAGCTAGCTAATGGGCAGGGATTACAAGCTCCAGCTGTTGTTGTATTGGGTTGCAGTAGAGTTACCAATAATTTATCCAAATAACTATCCATGCACAGGACATTATCATGATAAATGTTATAATGTTTCATTTAAATCACATACACACTGAAAGCTTTTATACCTCAACATGCAGATTGTAGAAGCAGTCAGAGAAATAATTTGAAAGTGAATAGACTTTGTTCTGTTCCAAAACTAAGGTAGAAACAAGGTTTTTAAATGAAGCCATGGGTGTTTAAGTGGAATGTTACAGTCAGGATATTTATTTATCTTATCACAGCATTTCACAGTGCTTGGATACCATGAAGGTAGAAATTGTCTTTCTACCACGGATCCATGAGCTGAAATGCTAGCCTCCAAGGAACTCCTTTAAATGGCCCAAACATCTGGAAATGGGCAGGACCGTATGGGGGATGTGGCAATAAGTCTCAGCCGAGTTTCTGTAATGTGCAAGTGGTGTTTATAAAATTATTTTGTTTGCAGTTCCAGATGCATCTCTTCTGTAAGTTTGCAAAAGATTATCCATCGATTGTCAAGGATCAGGCTAAATGTTATTTGGATTGACTGCAGTGTGCTCATAGCCACCATAGCTGGGATTCATGGACTAACAGCCTTCTTTAAAATGTTTTGCACCATTCAAATGGACCAGGGTTAGCTCAGTGGTTAAGGCATTATAATATAATAAGATAAAAAATGTAAGTCGCTCTGGATAAGAGCGTCTGCCAAATGCCTAAATGTAAATGTTTTAATGTGGCTAAGAGTCTTATAACTGTTCTGTGCTTGAAGTCATCTCTAAAAGTCATCAGCTGTACAACTTCATTCATTAAAAATTTTAATCACATGTCCCGATTTGATTCGAACACCGCTGTACATACAATAGGTAAAACCAAGAGGTGAAAGTAAGTATTTAAGCACAGTAACAAGTTACATTCACTTAGTTACTGTCCGCTACTCTTGGTAATGAGACACTAGTTCATAGTCTCTACTGACTATGAACAAAGAATTTTTTTTTGTTAATCTGCCTTGTAAGAGGAAAGTTCCTTGATAGATTGATTTAACATCTCATGTATGAGATTTAAATAGCAAGCCAAAAATTATCTACAATATCTGGATGAACTCCGTCTTCATCATGAAAACATTGAGAGATTACTAAAGGCACATGATTATCTCCAAATGATAATATCTAGATTCCGCTTACCTTCACAGACCTGCCTTTCATCAACATTCAATTTTCAACATAAAACAGCTGACCTTATTCTCTTCCTGGCATCTGGCCATGCAAAATCTGCATATAATATCTGCAAAGCATGTGTAGCCAAGTTTTTCCCATCAGAAGAGCATACTGTACACATTTCCCTGTTTTATCTTAGATAGAAAATACACAAATGATTTATTCCTGTTGCTTATCTATGTTGACTTTGCATAAAAGAGCGACATGTAAGGCTTTAAGGATCAACAATACATAAAAAGATAGATTTAAAAAATAAAAGATTCTTTGATGGCTACAATGTGTTTACAAAGGTAGATGTCTATATTGGAACAAATGTATGTTTTCATTTTCTGGAAAATGACATTTTCATTAAACAAACAATTCCTGCAAAAAAAAAAAAAAAATCCAAATAGTTGAGAAATACTATGAAGGAACCCCCCCCCCCCTTTTTTAGACACTTCCATGGTTTATTAAAAAGGTCATATTTTATGATGTAGCCTTACCATTCAGTCATACACCAATTAGCCATAACATTAAACACATTAACATTGATTCTCAATTATATGATAGGATCGTGGGCTAACCCATGATCACAACGACAAAAATGCTAGCCTGTCTGGTTCAATCCCATAGTATAGCCCGCTGTGCACAGGGCCCAGCAGAAAATGAGCCTAAGGCCAATAATCAGCCTCCAAACTCCACAGATCCCAAACAGATCAAGTACCCAAGGGACCTACCGGACAAACAAGTCCAATCTATGGAGGCCCCACCTTGCCAACCAAAGGATCTGCTGCTAATGCCCTGGTGCCAGACTCCACAACACGCCCCCCGAAGGCCAGAGCTGTCCAATCAGCCACAGGGAAATCTACACAATTCTGGACATAATGTTTTGCTTTGTAATGTTATGATTGATCTGTGTATTACCTCATTTACCACAGTTGCCATCCTTGGCATTAAATTTCATGCTTGGTTAAACTTTAGGTGGTAAGTCTTTCTTTTTTCCTTGACACCACCCTGTTTTTTTTTTTTTTTTTTTTATTCTGCAGCATGACATATTCTTTATGCTGCATTTACAATTATATTGCCCTTCGCCAGGTTTCCACCTGCACTGATTGCCGAGAGAATACTACAGCGATATCTGCCATACTTGCACTGTTTTGTGTTTGTCAGCATTACAAAAATAGGACCATTTTTTAAAAACAAACTATATACACACTAAAAAATATTTATGTCTCCCTGTTAAATAACATGACTAATGGGAGAAGCAAAAGGAATCTGCTTTGACTTTTACACAAAGACAGACAGACAGACAGACAGACAGACAGACAGACAATGCATGCTTGTTCTTTTCACAGATTTATATGAAGCTAATGCCATTCAGTATAAAGCCTGTGAGACATACAGTACAATGTATTTTCATATTAACGGCGTAACAGCAGCTGAACCTTTGGGACCATCTGGCCTGCAGGTAGACCTGATGCTGTGAGTCTGCATAATTGAAATGATCTTTATTGATAAAATAAGAAAAATATTACTTTTTGGCTACAACCAGTGGCCCTGTAAACAAAACTTTAAAAAGTTAAATAAAAAAAGAAAAATTAATTAATTAACTTGCAGGAATAGAGATTTCCTCTCAAGTTGCTCTTTTCTGAGATTTTTGTTCATTGTAATGTATGAGATGTTCTGTACTGCATATATGTATAAAGACATATATTTGTTGTTTTCCCCCTTCTTGTTACCTAGCTACCAAACTGATTAACTAACAGCAAATGTGTTATTTTAATCTAATAATGTATCAGCTATAAGACAATTCTGAAAGCCTTCTATCTGAGAGCATAGACCTTAAAGCTCAGAGCATTTGTTTTGCTGTTTTATTATATGTTATATTATATGTAATAGGGTTCAGGATTGTGCAGTACTGTATAAAGAGACACATTTTTTACAGCACAAAATATGCAATATAATGAACTGAATTTTACTGAATGAACTTTCCCAAACACGACTGAGCGAAAAAATTAGAAATTGGGTTACAAAAGGCAAAGAAATAGCACAAATACACACAAATCACATGTTTCTATGGTTGTTTATATGATAATAATAATAATCTTTACAATAGGGGGGGATAGTCATTAAACTGAAGTACTGCTGTACATATTTTTGTTGCATAATTTCTTGACAGTTTGGAGATGCATCTTTGCTAATCATAAGTATTTCCAGTTGAATCATAGCCTTTTGGCACCCTAGTCACATCTGGTTGAATATACTGTACTGTTTAACCTTATATCTTTGGTTTCACCATTCTGCGAGTTTCTCACTTTTCACCATCGCAGCAATCACTGCTACGGAACAGCATGCCTTATTTTACAAAAAATAGAAAAATTAAAATTCATGATTCATTGTTGTATTATATTAGAAGCGAGATGTGGGCACCAAAAGTTACCGAAGCATGACAAACCAGTCCTGGTGTCCAGATTACATTTCTTCATGTCACTTGTTGGGTCTAAGCTATTTGCATTAAAAATGAGAGCAGATGAATCTGGCTCCATTGAGGGAGAAGCAATTAAAGTCATTGCACTTGAAAATGCTTTCACATCCCATATACAGTACTGTATCTAACATTTGCATATGGGTGACAAGAAACTAGAAAGGTCAGAAAGTTTTACCATTTTAACATCAGCACTTTTGGACATCGTGTGTACCCTTCACGGTCCTTAACAATAATAATAATAATAATAATAATACTTTGATCTGCATTTATAAATGTTTAACTGTGAGCAATTTGGAACCTGTTCAGTTGCTTATTTTGTTAATTGGTTTTCGTTGTTTCGCTTTTGAACTGACATAAAAAGGGACAACAAAAAGCATAAATATGCTAAATGCATTATTAATTAGAAAATGTTTGTTGTTTTCTGAGTTATTGATTTGACTACATCCGCCTCACAATCCAAGAGTCAATAACAGCTCAAAATATATTTGAGTGGAAAGGTTTTCTGTTCCTTTTATGCAGTTTTAATTAACCCCATTGACCTCCCCATCTTTGGGATTTTAATTGTTCATGCAAGTCTCAATTGGTTGATGTGAACAGCAAAGAAAAATTAACTCTGATAAATCATAGCACTATTCAATCATGTAAATCATACAGTAGCAATGACATGATGGTGATAATGTAGATGCACAACAAGTTATAAATACATTATTTAATAATGGTAAAGTGATCATTATATGGTATTATTCATTCATTCATTAATTTTCTGTACCGCTTTATCCTTATATACAGGGTCGCGGGGGCCTGGAGCCTATCCCAGGAAACTTAGGGCACAAGGCAGGGTACACCCTGGACAGGGTGCCAACCCATCTCAGGGCACACACACACTCATTCACACACTACGGGCAATTTGGAATGTCAATTAACCTAACCTACATGTCTTTGGACTGTGGGAGGAAACCGGAGTACCCGGAGGAAACCCACCAAGCACGGGGAGAACATGCAAACTGCATGCACACAGAGACGGGAATCGAGCCTGGCCAGGAATCGAACCCGGACCCTGGCGGTGCAAGGCGACAGTGCTAACCACTACACCACCTGGTAGTATTATATTATATTATATTAGATTGTATATAGACACACTGTTTAATTATAAAATAAATGTGTTTATTCTACTAGTTTAAAATGATCAAGTCTTATTGGCAATAAATAAATAAATAAATAATTTTTTTAAAAAGATCTGAGATACTGATAATCCATGATAATTCAGCTCATTCACCTTTGAAATCGCTCTATTGGATTGAGATTAGTTGCTGGTTACTGTAGAGGTCTTTTAAATACAGTGACCTTATTGTCATGTGGATACCAGTTTGACATGATAGTCTGGGGAGAAAGCATGGCACTTTATCCAGTGGTGGGTAACAGTACTCGGTTAAGTTGTGGCATTTAAACTATACTCAATTGGTACTAAGGGGCCCGAAGTGTGCCAAGAAATTCTCCCTACACCATTACACCACCACCCCGAACTGTTGATACAAATCACGATACAGTAGATCCATGCTTTCATGTTGTTTTTGACACTATCATCCAGACTTTGTAACAGAAATTGGTGATTTATCAAACCAGGCAAAAGTTTCAGATTTTTTTTATTGTTCAATATGTTTTGAGAGCCCATGCGAGTTGCACCCGGTGTGATCTGCTGCTGTAGTCCAACTGCTTCAAGGTTCAACACGCGTTTAGAGAAGCTCTTCGGCTGAAATGAGATGTTGAGCGTTACTGATGCCATTCTATCAGTTTGAACCATTTTCCTGTGACCTCTGGCATCAACAAGGTATTTTTACCCATAGAAGCTACTACTCACTGAATATTTTCTGTTTTTCAGGACATTCTCTCTAAACCCTAGAGACGCTTGCATCATCCAAGTAGATTCAGAAATACTCGCAATCTGACGCTCAGGTTGAGCTTCAGCAGATTGTCTTGACTACAGTATGTCTACATGCATCGAGTTGTGGCCATGTAATTGGTGGATTTAAGTGTACCTAATGAAGTGGCCCGGAAGTATACAGTATACTTTATATAGGCAGTATATACTGCTAAAAAATTAAACCAAACTTCGTCCTGGTTTGAAATAAATCCCGCTTTTATGTGTATGTATGGCCAAGTTTAAAACAACAGCCTTTTCATCTATTTTTAAAAAGGCTGCTTTGGATATTCTTTTTGTACTATGTAATTTTTTTGTGTTTATCTAAGAAGGGTAATCAAAAGAGAAAAAGTCTTTTTCTTATTGAGAACAATGAAATCTTTTACGGTTGTATCAAGTAATTGCCTCACCATAGCCTCACCACTGTCTGGTCATTCTTCTTTGACCTCAAATCAACAGTTTAACAGTTTCTGAAATACTTAAAGCAGTTTGACTGGCACCAACAGAGTCAAAGTAACTAAGAATTTTTTTTTTCTCCCATTCTGGTGCTTGATGCGAATATCAACATATACTGTATGCTTGACTTGTATCTTCACGAAATTATGCATTGTGTTACACAAACATCTGACCACGTTAACATTGTTTTTAAGATTTTCAAATTTGTCATACTGTATATCACATGTTTATGGTGACAAATTTTAAAATTATAAAAAGTGGCACAGACCTCATGGGCTAATCCTGAGCTTGTGCTGCAGTGCAGTAGTAAAAAAAACTAAACTCAAAAATACCCTTGCAAACATAGGTCAAGTTTTGTTTCTTTTCAGCTGGCTCAGCCTTCTTGGCTTATCTCAGCTCACGTCCACACACATCCAGCTTACTGCTCAAAGTGAGCATGAGAATCAAACAGCTCATTAATAACCTGAAGCAAAAAGGTGGCAGGTGTGCTGTGTTAATCAGCTCAGCCCCATTGCCCCTCCTCCTGCTAAAATTACGCACATACCTGCTGCAAAGGCAAAGCTTACACTCACTCATGTAAATTGCAGCATGCAGTTTAATGAAAACAACGATTACCCCATTTCCTCCCACAGTCCAAATACATGCAGATTAGACTTATTGGCGTTCCCAAATTGCCCGTATTGTGTGACTGTATGTGTGTGTGTGTGCTCTGCGATAGATTCACACCCTGTCCAGGGTGTACCGCTCCTCGTGGGATAGGCTCCAAGCCCTCCGTAACCCTGAATACAGGATAAAGCAGTATAGACGATAAGTGACTGAGTGAGTTTCTAATAAAAAAATATATAATTAAATTTTATGGGTAAAATAAATAAAATGCTGAAAATAAAATTATTCGTTCATTCATCTTCTTTACCACTGAGGGTCGTGGGACCTGGAACCTATTCACAGAGAATTTGGGCACATTACTGGGCACACACGCTCTATGGGCAATTTGGGAATGCCAATTACCCTAATCTGCATGTCTTTGTACTGTGGGGGGAAACCCACCAAGCATGGGGAGAACATGTAAACTCCACACACAGAACCCAAGGCAGAAATCAAATCCTTGACCCTGGAAGTACAGTACAAGGCCACAATGATGACCACTATGCCACTGTGCCACCCAAAATAAATTAGGTTAAAGAAATTTGTATGTGTAATTAAAAACAAGTGTAGGCACCAGGAGGCTGTTATTGTATGTATAAAAAAAGGCGATTGTGCCCACTGCCCACAAAGTATGGAATAAATGAGGAACTGTCTATTCCTTCCAGTTCCGTTATCATAACAGCAAAAATAAAAAGTAACCGATAACATAATGAGGTCGATATTTCCCCATCCCTAATAAGCACATTGGCAAATATTGCCAACATTTCTTTGGTCGCAATTGAATGTAGTCTTATTTGTCTTAATATACGGATTTCTTATGCGTTTTTTTTCTTCTTCTTTTTTTTAAAGTCATTAGTATAAAACAAATGAGTTTCGGAAAAAGTTTTGTTAAAGTGAAATCAAAATCCATTTTGACTAATGTGGGTATGAAATTGCAGTATTTCACTGCAATTATATAACAACATTATTGGCATAATGATGTTTACATATTGACTCCCCTTATATGTAAATTTACACAAGCTCAGGAGCTCTTAGTTGTTTTCCTTAGACTAGGAAGATTGTTACGAAAGCGTGTAAATGCTCCTGCAAATGATTTCTGAATAAATTTATTTGTATCCGGCTTGATAAATGAGATTGAATGAGAGAAGAACACTAGAATCCCTTTTTTCTGTCACTACTTAATGACGCTTTTTTAATGCTTTTGCGAAGCTTCCTGGACTGAAAGTAAGGCCACATTAGCACTGGTTTTCACATGTTGATAAAATAAATTTATGATAGGGGAGTTATCTTTAACGCGTATGAGCTATAGCTAGGAAACAAGGGAAATAAATTGTGCTATGCGATGCTTGCTCCTTTATTGGTCTTTCAGGAGTAATGCTTTGCTCCTGTACTACTCTTGTATATTTGTACATTTCACTGCTTTTGCTTGTCTGACCCAGCTCATGAATGTTTGGCAGTTGCACATAGGAACCAGCGGTGGATAAAGATACATCAGCTAGATTTCCTGCATTCAACATTCAGAGGAATTTTTATGATCCAGAGCATATTGATCCCTTGATATTTTTAGATATTTTTCATGCAAATTTAAGTTCCCTTTCAAAAGCTGCACTCGATGCTGCGCTGAAAGCGCTATGGGAAATGATTCCTCGTGACCGGTTGTGAAGCACGTGTGTGTCAAACACGCCAAATATTTTGGCATGTATAACCTCAGGCAGGTGACATCAACCGATGAGGTGCACCTGGAGGTTATAAATAGGCATGAACCGGAAACACCCTCACATCATTTCTCTTCAGGATCCGTCTTGTGGTGTGTGCGGTGTGCAAGCACACTGCACTGTCCTCGGGCTTGAGGGAGGATGTGAGCATTGCGATCTCCACCCTATTAAAGTCCTTCGCACTCGGCTCGCCTTCTTTAAAATGGAACTATGAGCCGCAGTGCATTCCTGGGGCTTGCATGTTGATTTGGACGGAAGTACAGCAGAGCAAGTTTTCTCTTTCTCTTCTCAAGCACACTCGCCTCTTGTGAAGTAGCCGAAGAAATTTCCTCTCTCGCTTCCACGGACTTGGAAACTGTCGCTTCGGAGCGCCCCTCCAGAAATGAGCAGGCGTATCAGGAGCTTTTAGAGGAAGTGACACACGCTGTCGAGCACTTACACCTCGAATGGCCACGGGAGCAAGACTCCCCCAAGCGGTCAAAACTAGATGGCAGGTTTCTGTCAGGTGGCCGGAGAGAGGAGCCTCATCGGCGCTCCCTCCCCTTCTTTGGTGATCTCCATGACGAATTAACCCGTTCATGGGAGAGGCCTTATTCATCCCGTGTGTTTGTGCCAATGACATCGATGTATTCTAATGTCGTGGATGCAAATACACGTGGTTATTTGATGATGCCCCAGATAGAAGAGACGCTTGTGGGCTATCTCTTTCCTGGGACATCATCCTCCCTGGAAAAGCCCAGATTGACATCTTCGCTGGTGGGGAAGGCTTTTCAGGCAGCAGGTCAAGCTGGTTCTGCTCTGCACACCATGGTCTTGCAGGCATACCAGGCTGACTGGCTAAACGACTGGAGCACCGGCGGGGTTGCTAATGAATGCGTTCTTGTAGTTATTCGCGGAGCCACAGACTAGTCTTAGGGCAACCAAGCAGACAGCCCGTGCTATTGGCCGCTCCATGGCTGCCTTAGTGGCTACAGAGAGACATCTGTGGCTTAATCTTATGGGAATTAAAGATAGGGACCGTGCCTTGCCCCTATCTCGCCTTCCGGACTGTTCGGTGACGCTGTCACGACCATCACGAACAAGTTTCGGGACGCAAAACTCCATGAGGAAGAGTTTGGTAGGTTCCTTCCCCTCCGTGCTCAACAGCCACCCAGTACCTATCAGCTCTGGCCTCCCCGAGGCGTGAGGTGCAGATGGAGAGTGTGGCGAGCCGAGCATCCCCTCGTAGGGACCGGGATGGAGCTTGCCGCGTCTCACGATCCGTCGCGAGGAGAACGGATCTGAGGACCATTTTAAATGAGAGGAGAAAAGTTTAATGATCCATGAGGGTGTCTCTCCAGGGTAATGGTAGGTCTCCTATGTTCAGGATGCCAAACACTTAACATACCCGTCTAGCCGAAGCTTTGAAGCTCGTGCACCTTTTTAGAGAGGCTGGCAGCGGGGAATCTACTGCCAGCTATGTCTCTTTAAGCATGAAGCACTATGGAGGGCCACCACCCTCAGGAGGCCGGTGTTCAATTCCCGCCGCCACTGGTGTTTTGGGAGACAGCGGTTTCCGACAAAGTGTTAGGTGCTCGGTTCCCTCCTGTCGTGAACACCTACAGTGGTTACAAAATCGGAGCGTCGTATGTAACGTCGCCGCCACATTACGGCATGTGCATTTGCTGTGCATTTGCTGGCTTTTACCACTGAGTGGCGCTATATAACTACAGACTGACGCCTCATGCCTTAGTTCATTCTCTGCCTCAATAATACACGTAGTAGCCGATAACATCAAGTGAAACACTGTAGTTGACCGAATATAATTACAACTGTATATAATTACAGTACAAATGTAGAATTCAAATTAAATCAAATCTTATTAAGATCAAATTTAAGCACAATAAATATTAACACAGTGAGCCTTTAGATTTTATCACGTGTAATTAGAAAAGAAGTGTGTAGGGTTTTATTTAAATATAAATTTCTAAACCAATAAGATCAAATAACACCAAGTTATTATTATAACAGGCTTACTTCGTCACTTATCAAAGAAGTACACTTGCTTTCAAAGAAGTCGAGTGGCTTATTAACGTCTCTGGCGTGCATTGTCTGTAAGTGGCCACTTGGTGTAGTGGTTAGAACGCTCGACCAGAGATCTACAAAGCACCGGTTCAAATCCCGAGTGATGATGTTTTAAAATTGTTTTATTTTAAAACTAAATAAAATGTTTTAAGTGCGCTTAAGGTAGAATCTTATAAAGGCTATGTAGACTTATATAGTTTTATTATATATTTTTTAATATATATATATATATATATATATATATATATATATATATATTTTCTAACTCATCTGTTAGATCTGTTTAGTTTTTTTTTCCAGCCGGCACAAATGCGCGGTTTCATCCCTTTCCCGCCTATTCAGGGAGCCTACGGAGTGAGCGATTAACCATTGTCGAATCGATTGGTGTGCTCCCAACTCACGTTACTCGTGTGCTATTCATGCCGGCTGGTGATAATTAACGTTAATATGATCTCGGGCTTGCTCACGATGCTCAACATCTATAAAAATAGCAAAGTATTGTGTATAGAGTGATAAAAAAAAACTATCTAACGCATGTTAGAAAACATCATTTTCTGCATTTTTTTCTGCTTCAGGAGTCAGTCTGTTCTGAGACAGTGAGAGTAGAGGAAGAGGCAGATTCAGAACCAGGGAGGGAGCCGGAGACCGCAGAACAAAGAGATGATATTGCCAGCACCAGCACAGGGAGCACAGTTTTTAGTTTAGATCTCATGTTTACATTTTATTGTATGTTGATGGCTTGACTGTAAACAACATAAACAATGCAATAAATTTATAAAAATATATATTTATTGTCCCCCCTGCTGTTAAATGAAATTTGCGTTATTTTACGTTAACGTTACGTTATTACATTATTAACGTCGACAGAATAAAGTAAAGTTTTATTTCTGGAATTGATGCACGGGCTTTATCTTAGGCTTTTTTTTCCTTTCGTTTCTTTCGTTTCTCAGCGCCGGACTGTTGATGTCTCTTTCCAGGACCAGGCATATCGTTCAATTAGTATAATTCTTTTGGCCAAATACTGTAGGCAGCCGTAACAGAGGTGAGGGCGCGCGCATCATCACGTGTGCTTAGCCGACTCTGCGTTCACCGTAAACTTCAATATAGACGTGTATATTTTTGTTTATTTGTATATGTATGTTATTAATATTCATTTTTTAGAGATTGTGTGTGCGTGCACGGAGAGTTTGTGTGGATAAGTTTATGTGGATAAGTTGATAAGTGTATGTTGTCAAAGTATTTGTGGACATATAATTAGGGAAAATTTTTTTTTAATTAAGGATGTCTTGAAACATAATGCAGTAACTCTACAGTATTTATTTGAACACGGTAAAGGTGTTAATGTTTCGTACATTCCTTAATTTGTCCTTTCGGTTTGTGTTTTATGTTTCACTGTTTTCAATATACTGTACATACTGTAAAACGTATGGACAACGATGTTCCGGAAGCATTATTAAATATTCAATAAGGCACACACACACAATTTAGTTGCAATAAAGTTTTATTAAATATATAATAAAGCAGGCCGTACTGTATATGGCAAATGGTCACTCAAAATCTTTACAAAAGCAAGAGTATTCATTAATTATAATTTTTTTTTTAGAAAAGAGAAAACTCAATTTTCTTTCTAAGAAGTTCGTTAATTATGTCTCTTATTTGCTTGTTGTTGTGGGCTGTGGGGTGGAATTTCCTAGCAACAGCATCGGAAAGTGCTTGAAGCAGAATTACCCCATCAGCGAAACCGGTTTGATAACTTCACACCAAGGATACAGTAGGTGAGAAGGGGGATTACAGTAACGGTTTCTATGGGTCTTCACCAAGAGGTGATGTGGGTCGCGTTGTATTCAGCGAATAAACTAAAACAAAATCATGTTTGCTTCAGCATTGCAAACAATATTGTATTAGGCCAACTTTATTTAAGATTAAAATAATAGTGGGTTAGGAACGTTATTCTTCATATAACTTAAATGGCTGAATGAATATACACAATAAATTAATAATTGCGTTTGCTTTACATTTGAGCACTCGTGTAAATAGCTTTTTCATTGTATATACTACCATATCGTATATCTGTGTCTAATACTGGTTTATTCAGTGAATTAGAAACTTGGTCAGTCTGGCTTTTAGATAAAGTTCTTCAGAGCAAGCATTGTGTAAATATAATATATAAAAAATAATGTAATATAAAATAAAATAAATATATAACATAAATGGTTAATGATAGCAATAAAATCAGACTTAATAGTTGGATTTGATACTTTTCTTTTTATTTACTGTATAGACATCTTATTATGCTTTCTCTGTTATTAATCTCTCTATATTCTCTAATTATGACTTGAATAAATCGGCTCACATCGGAGCACGCTAGCATGTTGGAAAAGTGAGTACTGTAGTCTATATACAGTGGTGTGAAAAACTATTTGCCCCCTCCTGATTTCTTATTCTTTTGCATGTTTGTCACACAAAATGTTTCTGATCATCAAACACATTTAACTATTAGTCAAAGATAACACAAGTAAACACAAAATGCAGTTTTTAAATGAGGGGTTTTATTATTTAGGGAGAAAAAAAATCCAATTCTACATGGCCCCGTGTGAAAAAGTAATTGCCCCCTGAACCTAATAACTGGTTGGGCCACCCTTAGCAGCAATAACTGCAATCAAGCGTTTGCGATAACTTGCAACAAGTCTTTTACAGCGCTCTGGAGGAATTTTGGCCCACTCACCTTTGCAGAATTGTTGTAATTCAGCTTTATTTGAGGGTTTTCTAGCATGAACCGCCTTTTTAAGGTCATGCCACAACATCTCAATAGGATTCAGGTCAGGACTTTGACTGGGCCACTCAAGTCTTCATTTTGTTTTTCTTCAGCCATTCAGAGGTGGATTTGCTGGTGTGTTTTGGGTCATTGTCCTGCTGCAGCACCCAAGATCGCTTCAGCTTGAGTTGACGAACAGATGGCCGGACATTCTCCTTCAGGACTTTTTGGTAGACAGTAGAATTCATGGTTCCATCTATCACAGCAAGCCTTCCAGGTCCTAAAGCAGCAAAACAACCCCAGACCATCACACTACCACCACCATATTTTACTGTTGGTATGATGTTCTTTTTCTGAAATGCTGTGTTACTTTTACGCCAGATGTAACGGGACACGCACCTTCCAAAAAGTTCAACTTTTGTCTCGTCGGTCCACAAGGTATTTTCCCAAAAGTCTTGGCAATCATTGAGATATTTTTTTAGCAAAATTTAGATGAGCCTTAATGTTCTTTTTGCTTAAAAGTGGTTTGCGCCTTGGAAATCTGCCATGCAGGCCGTTTTTGCCCAATCTCTTTCTTATGGTGGAGTCGTGAACACTGACCTTAATTGAGGCAAGTGAGGCCTGCAGTTCTTTAGATGTTGTCCTGGGGTCTTTTGTGGCCTCTCGGATGAGTTGTCTCTGCGCTTTTGGGGTAGTTTTGGTCAGCCGGCCACTCCTGGGAAGGTTCACCACTGTTCCATGTTTTTGCCATTTGTGGATAATGGCTCTCACTGTGGTTCGCTGGAGTCCCAAAGCTTTAGAAATGGCTTTATAACCTTTACCAGACTCATAGATCTCAATTACTTTTGTTCTCATTTGTTCCTGAATTTCTTTGGATCTTGGCATGATGTCTAGCTTTTGAGGTGCTTTTGGTCTACTTCTCTGTGTCAGGTAGCTCCTATTTAAGTGATTTTTTGATTGAAACAGGTGTGGCAGTAATCAGGCCTGGGGGTGACTACAGAAATTGAACTCAGGTGTGATAAACCACAGTTAAGTTATTTTTTAACAAGGGGGGCAATCACTTTTTCACACAGGGCCATGTAGATTTGGAGTTTTTTTTTCTCCCTTAATAACGTAAACCTTCATTTAAAAACTGCATTTTGTGTTCAATTATGTTATCTTTGACTAATAGTTAACGGTTTTTGATGATCAGAAACATTTAAGTGTGACAAACATGCAAAAGAATAAGAAATCAGGAAGGGGGCAAATAGTTTTTCACACCACTGTATTTGTGTTTGTTGTTTTCCTGGGGGGTGGCATGTTTATGTCTGCATTTTATCTATAAATCGTGTGTGTGTGTGTGTGTGTGTGTGTGTGTGTGTGCACGGAGAGTTTATGTGCGTGCGCGGAGAGTTTGTGTGCGTGCACGGAGAGTTTGTGTGTGTGCACACGGAGAGTTTATGAGTGTGCCCCTTTGATCTGCTGGGTATGGCGGGGCGTCGATTGCTGATCAGTGTAAAGTAGCGTACTTTACACACACTGATCAGCACTCGACGCCCTGCCGTACCCAGCAGATCAAAGGGACAGTTATCGGCTATGACACGTTGAAGGAGAACTTAATAGTTCTCAAAAATAGTGTAAATGTCTGCAACAGTCACTAACCATTAAAATGTTTGTTTTTTTTGTAATTAAACATGAAAATATTAATTATATTTTCTTTATACATATTTCCATTTTATATATTCGTATTTAATTAAATTCTTAAATCATCGTGTTCACCATTCACTGAAAAAAAGAACTTGTAAGATTTACTTGATAAAATCCTCGTAACAATTTGGACACATAGATTTTAAGTAAATTTTATTGCTCCAATATTAAGGCTGAATACCAAACCCCTTCCCCCTACCCTTCCACTTGGCGCGTTCACGTGCAGGGGTAGTGGTGTCTCATTTCTCTTTTGGTTGGAGGTGTAGGGGGAGGGGGAAGGGCCAGATAGCCCTCCAAACGAAGATTTTTCGGGACCTCACTTCAAACGAAGAGCTAAGCGAAGTTTTCAACATGGCTGCTCACTCGAGCAAGCAGAGACATAAATGTTAATTACCATTAATAAAGATTTTTATGACAAGTTTTCATTATATGTATATTACCTTTAGTCTTGTGTTTGTGTTTATGGTGATGTTCTGTAACCAACATTACCAAATATTTGTGACATTCACAGTCTAGATACAAGTTGTCTTTTTAATAAAAGTGCATTCAGCTAAATTTTGCATCCATAGAAACAACTGCACGGCACCAGGGCCTGAAATACTTGTTTTAAACAAAATTGTGTAAAATAATAATAATAATAATAAATAAATAAAATACAGCATTCATTTAGAAATAAAATACAGCAGAAAAAACATTAAACAAACTGTAGAATAAACGTTAAAACGTAATAGCCCTCTGAAGCAGTGAAGTTGCAACATTCAAATTAGCACTCTGGACTAGTGCACTTAAAAGTATGCCATTGAAACCATAACGCATTAAAACATTTTAAGCTGAACATGTAAACACAACATGTAAAGACTTGTAGTCAAGCCAAATCAAATGTTTTAAGATGATAACTTCATCTTTAAAGCTTGCACTTTTGGTGATAGCTTAATCCCATCAAGTTCTAGAAGCACTTTCTGAAAATAGCTCAAATGTGTAGCGCAGTGCTCGGAGCTATTGCCACATTCTTGCAAAATTTCCTCTCCTTCAAGGATTATGGATACACCAACTGGTCCTTCTCCTTCAACAGCACAGACGACAAGGATTTTAAGAAGGTGCATACTGGCATCACTTCGTCTGTCCCCCTGCATAAAATTTACACGAAATAATTTATTTTGAGAAACAAAAAAAAAATCTGAATTGCTTCAACCTGTGCTGACTTCATTTCACAGAGAAAAAAATAAAAATAATTGATAAAAAATAACCATCACTTCATATACTTCATAAACTTGGGTTAAATTGCTTTAGCAATAATCTTGCATCAATACAACATTGTAAAACATGGCATGAGATGGCTACACTCCATAGATTACTCTGCACCTTTACAGTGTCAGGAAATCCTATGATGAATGCTGAGTTTGTATTTAAAGGGTTAGTCCAAACATGAAAATTCGTTCAATAATTACTCAGATTTATATATTCATTTGCATTTATATGCTTCTGCCCAATGCAACAAACACTATATTCAAGGTATTAATAAATTGTATAATTAATAAGAAATGTCTCATGTCTCATCTTTACGCTTTGTTTCTGTGAAAATATTTACATTGTATCATTACATAATCTTTTATTCGTACAACTACATTTAGGCATTTCTTCATCTTTTGTAAGTTTTGCCTTTATCCAAAGCAAATTACAAAAGAGGAAGGCATCAAGGACGTCAAGCAGTGCTACTAACACAAAGTTTCTGACACCGTTAGAAAAATACAAGATAGAACAGCGAGGGATTAAGGAAAAAGTGAGAAGCAAGAATCATGTGTGGAAAGATTAAGCATGCAGGGTCACAGGATGACTCGACTTATTTTTATTGTCTGCAATGCGATTTAGACAAATTAGAGCTGCTGTCAATACTGTATGAACATATGTACAGGTTCTTTTCAGTTGAAATTTAACTTGTAACTTATTAACACGCCGTTTTCACGACTTGTGGGGGTAAGAAACACACATCTCGGTGTATTAATTCGCGTGCTCGGTTCGTTATTTATTTATTTATGAATCTCCACACTATTAAAAACTGAAATATTGCTAATTGTAAGTCCTGAGATTAAGATGAACATTAATTGGGAGTCATGAAAGCGAGAATCACATCCAAAAAAGAAAGCTAAACTTTCCTCGAACACAACAAACTCCAGCTCCAGCCACGCCGTGTTGTAGTAACTCCGTGATGATTCCCAACCGACTGATACACAGCGTGGGCACAGCGTCTCCAAACACGCATGTGCAGTTTAATTTGCACACATTTTCGGCTTCAGTAGACACACAATACTTCAGACTGAAACACGACTGCCCCCTACAGGTAATGAAGGGCATTTTCACAGCTTCCCGCACGCAGCCGCGCAAAGCCGGCAAAAAAAAACTAAACAGATTTAACAGATTAATGTGCAAAAAATATATAATAAAACTATATAAGTCTACATAGCCTTTATAAGACTCTATCTTAAGCTCACTTAAAACATTTTATTTAGTTTTAAAATAAAACAATTTTAAAACATCATCACTCGGGATTTGTACCGGGGCTTTGCAGATCTCTGGTCGAGCGTTCTAACCGCTACACCAAGCGGCCACTTAGAGACAATGCACACCAGAGACGTTAATAAGCCACTCGACTTCTTTGAAAGGAAGCGTACTTCTTTGATAAGTGACGAAGTAAGCCTGTTATAATAATAACTTGGTGTTATTTGATCTTATTGGTTTATAAATTTATATTTAAATAAATAGTAAACTTGGCCGATTTCGTTATAATTTTGTTTGATGAGTGGGGCTTGAAAATTCTCTTGAAAAATATGGTCATTTATTTCAGTTAATAAATCTACTATAATTTTTTTTTACTCATTATTGTACAGTACACATTAATAGCTCTGGTTCAGATTTTTCATGTTTGTTGTGGAAATTACCATCACTGTTGTATTTACTGCCATGAATGAAAATGTCACTTTGCGCCACCTGGCGGCCATTTTACGAATGACTTTGAAATGCAACTGATTTATTTTGGCCGCTGTTGCCTTTAAACGGCGGTATACGCGGCGAGATCGCCATTCCAATTTTGTAACCACTGTAACAGCCACCACCATCACCACCACTCCTCCGCCTAGCTGAGTACCGCCCCTTTGGAGAAGCCGGCATCGTGTAAGCTACTGCCAAGCATGTCTCCTTGGCTACAGGATTCAGTCATTGTGTTTCAACGGTTTTCACAGGTCATTGTGTTTCACAGTGAGCACCTCTGTTAATTCAAGATCACAGGCTTGCTGGAAATGGGGCCATATCACATGTTCCCCTCCCAGACAGAGCCATTCGACGCCAACATGTCGCCCTAGCTCACCTCATTTTCTTAGGGTGGAGTCTTAACGCCACAAAAGCGTTCTCCTTCCTACACGAGGTATGAAGTTGCGTGTCATGCGGAATCTGAGCGCAATGCAGGCAAAGCTGTCTCCTGCGCGCGCCGAATTCATTATAACACTCTAAAGGAGTATAAGCTAGGCCAGGTGGTAACTTCACCGCTCCCAGAGTGGTTTCAGTGGTGGCTAAGTGCCGGGGGATTTCATCCAAGCCAATAAGGGTTAACGAGCCGGGAGCTTCATACCCTTTCTATGTGGTTCAGACCCTCGTCTTTGACTCTGGGTCCCATCCTAGGTCTGTGCTGTCGTCGCAAGTCGCTAACAGCAGACGTTTTTCCGTTAGGGGCCGGAGCGCGGCCTTAGATGGCCGCCCAGCCCAAGGGATCTGGAGAGGTCATCTTCTCGTGTGGCACATCAATTGCCCCGAAACAATGACTCTATTTCTGGCCCTGAAATACTCCCTCCAGCAGTCAAGAGGTTAACATGTCCTAGCGTGGAACACTACGGCAGTCTTGTAAATATTTCCTGGGCAGACTAAGCTTGCGCCGCCAAAGAAGACTAGCGCACTAGGTTCTGCTTTGAGGACAGGACAAATTCTGTCGCTCAGGATCATTTACATTCTAGAACATGGTGAAACATGCAGACCCAGTCCACTGCTGAACCGTTTCAGTGCTGGAGCTTCTGCAAGAAAGTTGAATTCGGGCTTATGCCCTAGTATACTCAAAACATACGTAGCCGCTTCTGGCCTACGTCCTGACTGATGGGGTTTGGGGAAAGCACCCCTTAGTTGCAGGCTTATTCGCGGGCCTCATCAGCCTTTCTATTGTGCTTAGGCTTTGCCATTGGCTAGCTAGAGCTATTCTGCATCCTCACCCAACTACCTTTCGCAGTTGCCTCTGTTCTCCGCCGTTACAGCTACGGAGCAGTAAGACATTCACTGTGTCTAGTTCATGCTCTTCAAGATTTACAGTACACCATGGCACTGGCCAGTGGCGTAAATCAGAGCAGATTTCATACGTCATGGGGTCGCGGCCTAAGGGCAGCCGCCATTAGACGAGTCGGGTTAGAGATGCTAGTACCCTAGCCTAGGAGGACAGGAGAAATCTTTACATTCCAGGACATAGAACATGTAGACCCAGTCCACTGCCAAACTGTTTCAGTGCTGGAAGTTTCTGCAAAAAAAAAAAAAAACGTTCTGCATTCTTACCCAACTATCTTCCACAGCCGAAGCCTCCTGTCCCCTGTCGTTAGCTCCGTAGCAGCAAGTCTTCATTCGCTGTGTCCAGCTCATGCTCTTTGATTTACAGCGCACCTCTGCATTAAGCCAGGGCCGTAAGTTAAATCAGGGTTTCATATGTATGGGGCCGCGGCCGAAGGGCAGCCACCATTAGACAAGTCGGGTTGGAGATGCTAGTGCCCTAGCCTATGAGGCGCGTGGCACACTTCGCCTCTAGTGAGTAGGGCCCATTCGACCAGGAAGCTTACCTCATCAATTGCTCTGGCAAGAGGGGCTTCCAAGTATGTCATGTGGCAGGCTGCCTTTCCGCAAGACATCTGTTAGGCTTCATAATCGGATGCCAGGCTCGCGGGACCTCGAGTCAGCATCCCAGAATCAGGTCTGGACTCCTTAGGGGTACTGTGCGCACACTACACAACCCTGGGGTTCCAGGCACTTGCAGTGCGGCGGAGTGGGTTTCTCGTTCCCATAGCACTTTCAGCGCAGCATCGAGTGTAGCTTTTGAAAGGGAACGTCTCGGGTTACTTTGCTGTAAACCTGTTCCCTGAAAAAGCGGGAACGAGATGCTGCGCTCCAATGCCGCACTGCATGCGTGACTGGACATCCTTCAGACAAAATTGACCTGAGGCTGTTTCCGGTTCATGCCTATTTATAACCTCCAGGTGCACCTCATATCGGTTGATGTTACCTGCCTGAGGTTCATTCATTCATTCATTCATTTTCTATACCACTTTATCCTCTATTCAGGGTCGCGGGGACCTGGAGCCTATCCCAGGAGACTTAGGGCACGAGGCGGGGTACACCCTGGACAGGGTGCCAATCCATAGCAGGGCACACACTCATACACTCACACACTCATTCACACCTGCCTGAGGTTATACATGCCAAAATATTTGGCGTGTTTGACACACACATGCTTCACAACCAGTCACGAGGAATAGTTTCCCATAGCGATGTTCAGCGCAGCATCTCGTTCCCGCTTTTTCAGGGAACAGGGTTACAGCAAAGTAACCCGAGACGTTTTTCTTTACTTATTAAACATGAATCAATGAGAAATCATGACTCAATCGGAAATAAATGTAACATACTCTGCCTGTCTTTGGAGTGGCACCTTAAAGGGTATATATTTTATAGTAGATAATGCATAGTCTACCTTTTATATAACCGTTAGTTCCAATTGAGAAATCCGATTGGACAAGAGGCTTTCCATGAGTTGTGATATAACCATGCATAGCACTGGGAGGTTAATTATATGTATCACTCCACATCACAGGTGTTCTAACAATTGTGATTTATACTAACTGTCATTTGCCAGCATGGGTGAAAGTAGGTTGGTACGGTCTGCAGTACTGGAAATATGGCAAAACAGCTGCCTGCCAAAACCCACGTTCAAAACCAGTCACAGAAGCACATTCACTAAGAAAGCATAGATACCAGATAATGTTATGAACAACACTAATAATTGTAACACTCTCCTGATCTAAGTAATTCTGAATTGCCTCAGAACAATCCATGTTATTCTGTTCAAAGCTAACAGTGAGCTACTGTACAACAGTGTGACTTGGTGTGTGTCCTTGGTGTGTAGAACAAGCAACTGTACACCCTACATACTGTAGCATATCAGCTTTCCATCTTATATTCTATTTGTGATTCAACCCATAAACCCTGGAGGTTAGATTTTAGCCATAAAATGTGCTTGTATTCAGTACAACAACAATCCCTCTCGTATGATATTGCTTAAGTAAAGTTCCCATATTGTACTATTTTCGACCAAGTTAGCATAGGACATACAAGTACCCCATAGTATTTATTTTAATAATCAACCTGAAATACCCCTCACATAATGTTAATTTTCCTCAAATCCCCATTTCACTCCTTATCTGAAAGTCACAGTTCAGCACCTGTGTAAATGAGTTACAGTACTTGTGCACTACACCCCAGGACTGTCAGACCATAACCTGCTAGCACCAAACCTTTTTTTGCTTAACCATCCAAATGTGATCTCATGTCATGTGTTTATGACAGTTCCCCTGGCATTGCTTTTGTTACTGTGGTTAATAAGAAACCTCAAAATGCAGCTGCTGTAGGTTAGTTGTTTGGTGCTAAAACGCTAAAAGCTAAACCTCACTTTTAAGTTTGCAGACAAACATAAAATTTTGCTCCATGTCGCTAAATAGGTTAAAATATCAAAAAGGCTTATTTAGTTCATTTTGCATTTGGGAGGAAATTAGGTAGAAGTGCTTTGTATGAAGAAGCTATTAGCAGCCTAGCAAACCAGTCGATTTACACTCTCTGCCACTCTCCACCACTGTTTACACTCTCTGCCAGTTTTAAAACTTCACTATTATTTACTTGTCTAGGTAGATGAAGGTGGCACTGTGGTTTGTTCTGTCGGCTTGCACCATCAGGGCCTGGGTTCATTTCCCACCTCGGATCTGTGTGCATGGAGTTTGCATGTTCTCTCTGTGCTTGGTGGGTTTCTTGTGGGTATTCTGGATTGTGAAAAACGGTTTCTGGAAACATGAGGAATCATTTTCACACATGAATTGGCCAGAACATTATGCTCTGTAATCAATGCTAAAAAGGGCTGAATGACATTTTAGAGTGCATGACATTATTCTTACATGTATGTGTATATTGTGGTATACAGTATTACTGTATGCAGTATAGAAGATAAAGTAATTTTCTACTCTTCTCAATTCAATAAGCATTTATTAATTCACATGCACATATTCATTGATTGGAGTGTCTAACTTCAGAGTTTTATATTGACAATGCGGAAATCAAAAGACGGAATCGCTTAAAGTTCTCAACAACAAAATATATCCATAGCATAACAGCGGAACTAACTACCTTACTTTTAATTTCTCCTCCATCTGTACATATATTCAGCTTTATTTTTATCCTTACCCAACCAATCAAAGTTGTGTACATATGTCTGCACCTGCAGGACTGTGCTCTGAGATGCAAGTACATAAACAAGTTTATTTCAAGGGGATAAATGCAGTATAAGGTTAATGAGGGGTAACCAGAAATAGTTGAGAGCAATTAGCAACCCGCACAACAGGTCAGCAAGGATAGGTGAGCTGAAGCAGGGTGGACATGAACATATGGTTGTGCTGAATAATCGTAAATTAAAAAATACAAAAAATAAAAATAAAAAGTTTCCCATTGTGTGAACTCCTTAATTATATTGCAAGATAAAGCAGCTTGCCATACTATAAGTTTTTGTTGAGGTTTGTTGATTGATTGATTGATTGGCCAATTGATTGAATTGATTAGTTAATCTACTATCCACCACGATCCTGAATGAATGAGTGAATGAATGCTGATCCTGCAGAAACTGCAGTCATTTCCATGAACATTTTGCCAAGTGGAACGCCTGATCCTTGAAAATCATAGACACTGTAACTTGTGACCAGCTTCTGAAAAAGACGCATCTGCCTGTGCGAACTGTACACCCAATCATTCATCAACACTGCTTTCACATTACACATTAGGAACTCAGCTGGGAGTTATTGCCACATCCCCTGTACAGTCCTGACCTTGCTCGAGTTCCTGGGAGGCCATGGTTTCAGGAGCAAATCTTTTTACCTTGATGATATCCAAACACTAGTGAAACACTGGAATAAGTGCGTTAGTGTAGCAGGGGATTATATGGAGAAATAAAGGGAGTTTTTACCTTTTATTCTGTTATTCTGCACAAGCAAAAGTCTTGGAATGACTTGTACACCCCTTGTATTATGGGTAAGCCTTATTGTTTCAGTCTGTGTAATCTCTAATTATGAGTATGACATGCAGTTTGGTTTAGAAAGATATCAAGCTCAAACTCTATTTCTATTTAAATGTGATGGGGGAAAAAAGCACATTTTGCCATTTGTTTACAGCAAATAAGATGATGTCAATGCCTAAAACTGAGCCTCATTCATATTTATTTTTTTTTTTTCCTCCGAAAGAAAGGAACGACTTGGCTGTGCTAGCCCATTTATATGAGTCTGCCCTATGTGAGTTATTTGCTATAAGCTCCTGAAATGGGATTCAACCTGCTTTTTCCTTTTCATTATCAATCTTTCCATTTCATTACAGATTTCCAAATGGAGTTCAAATCAGAAGGACAAAGTAACCAAGGTTTCGTCGAAGAGTCTGGGCTACATGCACTCCTGATAATTATCAGACTTAAGACCTTTTTTTTCCCCTACTAGGCATGTAATTTACTTTCTGCTTTGGGTGGAATAGATTTCCATTCCACACGAAGATGTGAAGAGACAGCCCAATAACATGCTGCTACATGACGTTGCTCTTGCCATGCTGAACATCACACACTTAAACTAAGCACATCAAGGAATATTCTTTTAATTTACATTAATAAAATACAAGCCAATTAACCTCTGAGTTTCTCCCAGTGCTTTGGCATTTCTTAGGCATGCATACCCAGGAGGCATGGTGATATAGTGTTTAGGAATTTGGCTCAAACCACCAGGGTCAGGGGTTCAAGACCCACCATGGGTCTGTGTGCGTGGAGATTGCATGTTCTCCAAATGGTTGGTAGGTTTCCTCCCACAGGGCAAAGACGTGGCAGTTGAGCTAAGTGCCTTTCCAAAAATCCCATAATGTGTGAGTGTATGCTTGTGTCCTGTGCTGTCCTGTGATGGATTGGTACTCTGTCCAGGGTGTACCCCACCTTGTTCCACCCGTGTCATCGGTTAGGTTTCAGGTTTCTTTCAACCCTGAAAAGGATAATCGGTATAGAGAATGAGTGAGTGAGTAATTAACTTTATTATAACAATAACCTAGAGACGCTAGGTTTGTTTAGCATTAATGTGTTGGGTTAAATATATATATTTTTGGAATGAGTGTAATTTTCTCATTAACCAGCAGGTTATTAACTAGCTGCTGAATTTAGTTCTAACAACAAAAGGTATACTGTGATTCATTAAAATGCAGTTTTTAATTTGGGAAAGAAACTCAAGATGGAACCTTATAATGCTGAGGTCACAAATATGCAAGGCAGAATAAAAACTACATAACAAGTGTACAAGATCATGGGGACAAGACACATAAAAACAAAGCTGGGGTGAATAATGAGCATGGCTAGAGGCAGGACTACAAAAATTGTAGACCATTAAAAGAAATTTTCTCATTTCCATTTATTCATACATTCATTTTCCATAATATTGCCAATGCAACGCCTAAACACACGCTCACACACACAATTGCTCATGCACTACATCCAAGTTAGAGACAAGACATACCTTTGGATTGTCCAGGAAATCAGTTTACCTACAGAAAACCTACTAAGCACGTGGAGAACATGAAACTCGACACACGCACACACACTCACACCCAAGGAGGAAATAGAATTTCAAATACAATTAGTTTTTTCATATCAAACATCAAAATGGGGAAAAGTGTGATCTCAGTTACTTTGACCACGGTCTTAGATTGGCTGTTTTGAGGTTCCCTTTCAAGGCTACACTCGATGCTGCGTGAAAACGCTATGGGAACCAGTTTGTCGCGTTTCCGGTCGTTGAAGCATGCTGTGAAAACACGCCAAAATTTTTGGCTATATATAACCTCGACAGGTGACGTCATCTGATTAGATGTAGGTGGAGGTTATAAAAACAGGTGAGCCGGCAACAACCTCAGATCATTTGTCTTCAGTGCCTTGTTGTGAAGCGTGCTTGTGATAAACCAGCAAAATAATAAGGTGTTTAACTCACCAATTTGACGAGTTTAAATCCATCCGTGTGTGATAATCCATATCGGAGTGCGATCTCTACACTGCTTCGACTAGTGCTGCGCGCGCCGCGCATTCCGTGAGAAGCTGCGAGCCGCCACGCGTTCCTGGCTTAAAACTCGTGCATCTGACAGAGCTGCGGCAGACGGAGGTAAGAAAACTCCTTTCTTCCGCGTTGTCATCACGAGGATTCCTCTCTTGTTTACCGGAGATGAAAATAGCCTTAAGCACTTAAAAAAAAAAAAAAAAAAAACAAGCAGTAGACGGCAGCTTCTGTCGGGTGGCCGGGGGGCGGAGCCTCAATGACGCTCTCTCCCCCCCACCCCCTCTTAGCTCTCTTCATATGAGTTAACCCTTTCATGGAGTAAGCTGTATTCATGCTGTGTTTTTCCTGCCATCGACTTATTTGTTTATTTAAATATAGTCGATATGGAAACGCGGGATTGTATGATGACGCCCAGATAGCAGAGACACTTCACAGGCTATCTCTCTCCTGGGACATCATCCTCCCTGGTAAGCTTATACTTCCTTTCTAGCTGTGTAGACTTTTATCTTCCCTAGAGGGAAAAGCTTTTCAGGCAGTGGGTCAGCTTGGTGCTCCACTGCACACAGGAGGTCAGACTGATTTAAAATATATTAAATATATATATATATTAAATATATATGATATTAAAAAAAAAAAAAAAAAAAAAAAAATATATATATATATATATATATATATATATATATATATATATATATATATATATATATATATATATAATGTGTGTGTGTAAAATAAAATAAATGGGGGTGGCCCCCCAATAGGGAGAGGCACCCAGAATTCCTTTTTAACGAATAAGTGTTCTCCCTGGCACCCCCAGGAGGTCGGTGTTTGCTCCGCCACCACTGGTGTTTCGGGCAACATCAGTCTCCAATAGGCTGTTAGTTCTTCGGTTTTTCCTGCCATGCTTCAGGATGCTGAACATCTAACCCCCCCCCCCCCCGTTTAACCAAGCTGCCGAAACTTTTGCCCTTTTATGAGAAACTGGCAGCGTGGAAGCTACTGCCAAGTATATCTTCTTGGGTACTAAGCACTGGAGAGAGGAACTACAGGATTCAGTTCTCACTTCACCTTCTGTGTTTTTCAATGGCGTGGCCTCCACTTCCATGAAACCAGAAAGTGCGTATCTGCTGACGAGCTCCCGGGGAAGGGGGCCATGGAACATGTTCCCCCACCAGACAGTGAGTCAGGCTACTACAGTCGGTATTCTTGGTTCCCAAGAGGAACAGGGGCTGCGTCCAATATTTCAGAAACATTGCCACAACACAGGGAGATCCTGAGGTTCGCTTTCGGGGGCGAAGCTTACCAGTATCGGGTCCTTCCATTGGTCTAGCTCACCCGCACACATACAAAATGCACGGATTTAGCCCTGGTTCTTATGGGAGTCCCAGGGCATCCGGTGGCTAGTGCTTCGACATCAGCATGTCGTCCTAGCTCATCGCTGTTCTCAGGACTGGGACCCAACGCCACGAAAGCGTGCTCTTTCCTGTGCAGAGGACAACACATTGGGTGCCATATGGGATTTGGTCGTAAGCGGGCACAGCTGTCTCCCGCTCGTATCGAACCCATTCTCAACACCCTCAAGGAAAACAAGCTAGACCAGAAAGTGACCTTCACTTTCAGCCATCCTAGCTCTCATGGCAGCTGTATCCACGGTGACAACTTTGGGCCTTCTGCACATGAGAGCATTCTAAGTTGTGGCTAAGAACCAGGGGATATCACTAGGGCCAATCCCCAATATGGGTTACGCGCCATACTGGCTGAGAGATGCATATTGCCCTCTCCTATGAGGCGCGTGGGTTCACTTCGCCTCTGGGAAGCAGGGCTCACCCAACCAGGGTGATCGTCCCAGTCTCACCAGCAGGAGGGATCCCCTGCAGTAATTGTGTGGCGCGAAGGGTTGGTTCCTCCCCGCACACATTTCTTACATTTATAAATCTGGATGTTCATGCTACTCCGGGCTCACTGCCCCCGAGTTAGCTGCCCAGGCATAGCTCTGAGACCTTCTTGGCTTTGTGCGCACACGCTACACAACCTTGGGGTCCAGACACCTGTAGTGCGGTGGCATTGGTATTCTCGTTCCCATAGCGTTTTCACGCAGCATCGAGTGTAGCCTTGAAAGGGAACGTCTCGGGTTACATTTCTGTAATCCTGTTCCCTGAAAGGCGGGAACGAGATGCTGCGTCGCAATGCCGCACTACCACGTGACCGGACGGCTGTTCAGACAAATTAATCTGAGGTTGTTGCTGGCTCACCTGTTTTTATAACCTCCACCTACATCTAATCAGATGACGTCACCTGTCGAGGTTATATATAGCCAAAAACTTTGGCGTGTTTTCACAGCATGCTTCAACGACCAGCAACGCAACAAACTGGTTCCCATAACGTTTTCACGCAGCATCTCGTTCCCGCCTTTCAGGGAACAGGGTTACAGAAATGTAACCCGAGACAATTTCAGAAACTGCTGGTCTTTACACGTAAAAAAGGTGTAAGCAAAAGTTTATAAAGTTGTACAGAATGGTTTGAAAAACTAATAAAAACTTTTAGTAAAAGACAAAGGAGAATGGAAGAATTGGTTTGAGTTAACAGGTAGACATACTGTATTAAAAAAAATAAAACATTCTTTATTTGAGATGTACATCAGCCAGAAGAAAGCACCTAGGTTTTGGGTTCCCTTTGTGCCACCAGGTTGGCTCTGGCTGCTCAGGGCACAGCTCTCAACAAGGATGTTGGCAATGGATGCTGTGGATTGTGGGGTAGAACTACATAGATCGGACTTATTTGTCTGGAGCATTCCTTTGGCTCCCACAGGCATGGGTCAGGGACCCTAGAGTGCCCATGATCCTGCCACCCGTTTGCTGGTGTATAGTTGGTGATCATGGTGTTAAGTTCCATTGGGAGTGGTTTTTGCTGTTAGTTATTGTTACTCCATGTGATTGGCATAGTGACCACATCAACTCTTCTCTTAGGCAACAACACAATTCTAATTCAACATAATATTCTAATTTTAAATTTGGATCAGCTGACTAACACTGTACAGGTGAAGTTTGAAAAATAAAAATCTTGCCTGGTCTGATGAATGATGTGACATGCAAATGGATATGACAGAATTTTGTGGTAAAAGAAGAATTTGACAGACGAAGGTGGTAGTGTATAATGGTGAGGGAAATGTTTCCTTGGCAAACTTTGGCTGCTTAATAACAATCCAGCAATGTCTGAATGTCATAACCTATCTGAGTACTGTTACTATACACGTGCATCCCTTCCCTCTTGAATTTTCCACCGGAACCCCATAGAGGACCTTTGGGATGTGATAGAAGAGAGATTTGCAATATGAATGCACTGCTGACAAATCTGCAGCATGGACCAAAAATTCAAAGGAATGCTTTTAAATCCTTGTGGAAACTATGAACGATTGCAGGCTGTTCTGATACATATGACTCAGCAAATCTGAGTCCTGTGTATTAGAAAGTATTAGAATTAGTTATTCTAATAAAGTTCCCAGTTAATGCCTCGTGTGGTCGAAGAATAAAACAGTTTATTTTAACTCGAATAAAATCTGTGGTATTCACATTTATTCACTTCATTTGGGCTAATAATCAGTAGTGTAGTTGAGCATGGCTCTAAATCATTTGAGAAGCCGGTGTGAAGTCCGGTGTGGCCATGCGAGATCCTATTCATATTGACAGTGGCATCTCCCGAGCATCATAAACCATACCTGATCAGCATAAGCTCTGAAAAGGTGGGAAGCTCAGCAGTTCCACAAGTCGTGAGTCACTACGTGATGAATTGGTGTATTTTGGAAATATTTTTATGAGCATGAATGACATCAGGGGAAAGTAGCACAATAAGGAAAGCTTGTGGTTTGTATTTATTCGTCTGACTTCTTTCAGCTAGTTTTTAAAGCTACGTTGACACAGATATTCGTAACCATGTTTTAACCCCCTGTGTTCAGGGGTTGGCAGGCACTAAACCCTGATAGGATATGGACTTAGTCATATACTCATCTCATTTAATAACTTACTCGTTGAACATAACCAAATGATGAAATCCTCCAAATGACTTAACGTGAACCTTACAAGTCTTGCATCAGAGATTTTTATTTTTATTTATTTTTTAATTTTTAATATGGACTTTTACTACTAATAAAAGTAAACTGTATGAAATATGAAATCTGTATATACATAAAATCAATGAAAATAAAATGCAAAACTTTAAGTCAATCACTTTATGGCTTTCATTTCTAATTTCCAGAAAGTAATATGACAAATGAAATGGAAAACAGCAGTGACCTTAACAAAGTGTTCAATATGATAAAGAAGGAGTGCACTTAACCTTTTGTCTGACTTTTATTCCCATTACAGGATTTTAATGAATGTTAATCAAGACAAAGCGCACAATTCTCTTTTATCGGGTTCTATAGCCAACTTTAAAATGCTGACTAACACCATTAGGGCATAAATTAAATGACTAATTGGAACAGTTTAAAGAAAAATAATGTAATAATTGAATACAGATTCCAGAGAGTGAATTTCATTATTTCCTCTGATTCATTCATTTCCAGCAGACATGGAAAGATATAGTCTGTGTTTGAGAGAGAGAGAGAGAGAGAGAGAGAGAGAGAGATGAATAAAATCATCATGCCTATTTCAACTGTGGAAAATTGAAGATATTAATGATGTTTGGAAAGCACATAAAAAGCTGCAGCTGAGTGAATCTAGAATTTTTTTTAAAGCAAAATGAAAATCCATATAGCAGAAAGCACTCTAATCTTTCTTCTACTCTGTATTCTCCTATACTCGTCTGATTCTCTCCTTGAATAGAATACCTGAATAGAATCAAGAATTGAACAGTCCCGCAACCAGGACTGACATTATACACACTCACTAGATATGAGGGTTTATGATAACTGCTCTTTCTACACAAATAACATTTAACCCACATGCATCCATCAGGATATATTGAAGCGCCTATTACGAGGAAAAAAAGAATGACAATAAAGAATTTATTGACTTTTTGCAGTCACGTAACTACCATGATGTCAGTCTCAACAGTGGAGAGCAGAAGCACTGACATTAGGCTACTGTGTATTTTTCGTAGATTATTACGTTCATGGTATATTTTTTTGGGAAAAAAACAACAACAACATACCTGATGATTACCTGATTACCTATCAGAATGGCTGATGCGTTGTCACATAAAAGAGTAAGTAAAAGCAATTGATAGCTTCTGTTCTGATGATTACAGTATTTTTATATGTAGTTTGTTGTTGTGGACTTTATACAAAGGAGAACAAACTTGTGAAAATGGATGAAGAAGGTAACAAGAGCATTCATTTACAGAGGTTTGATTTGTTAGCATAATGTGATTATCTCAGGCGGTGTACATAGATGTGATTTCTCCTGGATTTGGGCGTTTGCTAGCATTAGCAATTGGCAATAAAATTAGTTTATTTAGTGCTTCCATTGCAAATGAGATGTTGCCATGAAGTATGCTTCAGTATTTAATAATGTGCAGGTAAAAGTAACTAATACTGACTGTGATTAGCTGATTAACAATTCCAGGGTTGCATCCCAATTAGAGTGAAGTGGAAAGCTAGTGCACTATGTATGGTGTACTGTATAATCACTTGTTCCACACTTGTTCCAAGTTCAGGGATTAGAAAGGAATTTGGGATTCATTCTTATGTTAGATGCTACTGTAGTTAGCTTTGCTTTTTAGCTCGGGTTAGCCATGAAACACAACCCTGAATGTTGAGCAGCAATTTAGAGTGACTTAAAAGCAATTACTAAGGAGACAAATTGTTGTTAACATAACGTTATGCGGTTTCTTGCTGAATGTGCTTCCGTGCCTGGTTCTGGGTTTTTGCATTGGCATCCAATAAGTAAAGTTCCTTTTGCTATACCATAGCAGGGACCATAGCAGGCAGTCGTCATGATGTCAGCCATAACATTATGACCACTTATTGCCACCATAACAGTGATGCACTCGTGTATACCTGGATTAACCTTTCCATCAATTTGATGTACACTTGTGCTTCTATTGGATCTAATTACACAGGCCAGCCCTCGCAACAGTAAGCCCTGGCCACCCATGAACCCTGTCCCCAGTTTATCGGTTTTCCTTTCTTGGATAGATCACTTTCGAATCGACTTTTTGGATCCTGCAGTTTTTAAGTTGCTTAGACCTACTGCAGATTTAATTGAGAAAAAGGTTAATGTTGGTTCCAATAGAAAGGTGTTAGAACACAATGCATTACTGTTTTGGTGGCAAAGGGGCGAACCTACTTAATACTAGGCAGGTTGTCACAATGTTATGGCTGTACAGTATATACAAAAACAACAAAACTAAACAAACATCTTACACATTAACATTCTTTTGAAAAGACCTTGGGTCAATTCAACCAAACGGTAACATGCGATTGAACGACAGCCAAGTGGAACTAAATGGTTAAAAAGAGAGTAAAAAAAGACGAGTTATGATAAAATACAAAATTAAAATATGAATTGGGGTCAAAGATACAAGACCCCAAAGTCCTGAGCATCCTCAACCATGTCGAAAATTTTTCAAGAGGAGGTGTTTTTATTTTGAGTATGTGTGATGTGTTTGAGCATCTATAAATAATTTAAGAGCAGTGAGTATCGAACAATGACTTTGCACCATTGCCCCATTGTGGGCTGCAGGTGGTGGCACAAGGAGGAAGCGATGCCAAGAATCCAGACCAACAAAGGACACTAAAACACCATCTACATGCAGTAAGTGCAGCAAGTTCTTTATTCTTGTTGCTAGAATCTAGGTAATCTACTTTAGACATGAATGTACATGTTATTTCTGGTATTTCAGAACAATGAGATTGATTTTTTTTGTAGGCATAAATAAACAACACAGCACAATTGATTTTGTGTGTTTTCTATTTGTTCTTTTATAAATGCCATTTGTTTTGTTATATTGTTTGGAAGGGAGACATAGCGCCTTCGGAATAATAGAATTTTTCAATTTCACAAACAAAAGACCCCCAAAAGGAACGAAACCTGAGAGCTGCATAATGGTTAAAAACATCATCATCATTGTAAAGATATTTATTTTAAACTAATTTGACAGAACTAAATCCATGTAGATTATATACTATATCTGATTCATTAAAGGTTAACAACAATCCTTAAGGCCCTTGGATCTAGTTAAAAAAAGTTCTATCATATTTCTTTTATTCATATTTATTTCTTATTATAAGCTTTAATTCTCTTTTTAAGGTCACTGGCGGTCGTATAAGCATTTCACTGCATATCGTACTGTGTATGACTGTGTATGTGACAAATAAAATTTTAATTTATTTAATTTTATCTTTTCAGTGTTGGGACTTAAACTCATAACTTACTGGTTTAAAACTGATAAGCTACCACTTTATAAATATTGCAAGAATAGTACAATAATACAGACAACACATTTTTTTTTTATTCCAGGAGTTCTGGGATCAGCTCAAAGCAGATGTGCATCTCTGTGTTAATTGAGGATCTCTTGACTGAAATCCTGATGCTGGAAATCATCAAGGACATAATGATGGCACATTATTGTCTCTCAAATAAGATGCTTAGCCATTAATATGCCCCACATTCAATTCATTTATTACCCAACTCATGACATACATGTATTTGAGAAACCATCATGCTAATGTAACAAATTCTTGTGGCCCTCAGAAGCATCCAATCATGTGCAGTGTGTGCGGAGTCTAGAACGTTCTCTTACCTAACTGTTGGCATCCAGAGAGCTACCTACTGTATACATCATCATCCTTGGTGCTACATTTCTTTGTCTAAATCGATCTACTTATTTCATACCCATCTCATACAAGAATTACTGTACAATGGTAATCATTGACTAGTCATTATGATTTTTTTTAAATGCATGTCATCTGGTACCTCTTTTCAGAAAATAATTTTTTTCTATTGCAGGATCTTCAATTACATAATTTCCAATAAAGCAGTTCAATGGCCATGCTAATATTCAGGACAACAGCACAACCTTCAGTGTTATATTGCTTTTATATGACAGTTCTATGAACACCATTTATTTAAAGCTGATTTATGATTAGTTTGTGTCACGGAGCGGAACGCGGTGAATCCAAGCGCAGATGAATGACCGCAACGTTAAACAAGAGCGCGATCGGAATGCGGAAGCGAAGGTCAAATACCGGGAGATCAGGCAACGTAGCGTCGAAACCAAATCGCAAAACGAGAGCCGTAGTCAAAAGAGGAAGTCAAGCAGCGAAGCAACAATTTAAAGAATGCCGTGGTCAAAAACAAGGTAGCACGGGATCAGCGAAACAACAATCCAATCGAGAAGCGAGAGACGTGAAAACAAGGAAACAAACGAACTTGGCAACGTGAACACAGAGAAATAAAACGCGAAAGGAAATATACATGATAATCCAGCAATTTAAGCAATGCACAGCGAGTGCTTAAATGCTGGAGTAATCAGACGGGGATTACTTAATGGGCATGAAGCGAGACGGTGCAGCTGGGACACATGGAATGTAGAACTGATTCCATCTGAGTGTCTGTGGTCGGCCTGTCTCTTGTATCATCTGCCGATCCATAACAGCGTTCTCCTTGCTTGCAGCCAGGTCCTTCTGACACTGACCTCCTCCTCCTGAGACGGGAATAAGGGCGGTTGATAGCCCAGGCAGCACTGGAAGGGAGACAACTCAGTAGATGACTTGTGGGCGTACTCCACACAAGGCAGGAACTTGCTCCATGCATCTTAAGGCTACCTCGAGGGACTGATTCTTTCTTTCTGTCTACCCGTTGGACTCGGGTTAAAAGCCTGAGGACAGATGGGGGGTGGCTCCAAAGAGTCTGCAAAATGCCTTCCAAAATTGTGATGTGAACTGGGGCCCACGGTTGGACACGATGTCTTTGGGGAGGCCGTGCAGCCTGAAAACATGAATTATCATGAGGTCACTGGTTTCCTTAGCAGATGGGAGCTTGGGTAGCGGAATGAAATGGGGGCCTTAGACAACTGATCCACCATGGTCATGATGCATGAGTGGCCGTCAGAGGAGGGTAACCCTGTGACAAAGTCCAGGGCAATGTTAGACCACGGACGGGATGGGATTGGTAATGGTCTGAGAAAGCCTGCCGGTGCTGTGTTGGTGTGTTTGCACCTAGCGCAGATGTCACATGGCGCCACGAAGCTGGAGGTGTCCTCCTTGACCGTGGGCCACCAGAAACGTTGTTGGACCTGAGACAGAGTTCGAGCTGAACCAGGATGGCAGGAGAGCTTGGAGCTATGTGCCCATTCCAGGACCTGGGAACGTAGAGGGAGTGGAACAAACAGGTGGTTAGAAGGAACGATACTTGGCCCCGGTTCATGAGACAGGGCTTGCTGGACCTTGGTCTCGATATCAAGCTCAGCAGTTGATGACCAAGCATGACGGGGGAATGATGGTCTCGTTGGTTGTAGAGTCATGAGTAAACGAAAATTGCCTGGAGAGTGCATCTGGCTTGGAATTCTTGGACCCAGGACAATAGGAGAGGATGAAGTTAAACCTGGCGAAGAACAGTTACCACTAGGGTTGGGTATCGTTTGGGTTTTTTTCAATACCGGTGCCAAATCGATACTTTGAAAACGGTACCGGTGCCAAAACGGTGCCTGAACCGATACTTTTAAGCCAAAAAATTATAGTGGATGACTCAAGAATGAATTTTTATTGAACAAAAAATGTTATGCTTAAAATTTAACAATATATTAAAAGTTTAAAGTATATATGAATATGTAAGCTTCAAATTTTAGCAATTCTTTTGCAGAAATTTCACCATATTTGCCTTTTCTGTCAAAATACGACACCTTTCCTGACTTATTGCCCTGCACAGGACATGTATAGCCTTCTTTACAATGGTAAATGTGGTCACTGTTGTAGTACTACTAGTACTAGCTGGAAAGCCATAATTATAAACAGAATCCATGTTACATTAGTTTTTTACAAATCGTTTGACTATTTGTTAGCATGAATGCAAGATTTGCATTTTGCTATTAACATTACATTATCCTACTACTAACCTGCGGCAAGGCTGCTGACGTCATCATAATCGGCAACTCCTTTTTGCTACAGTTGGTATGACTGGGGTTCGGTTGTCCACACTGATAGCGCCAGCTGTTGTCCACAAGCTGTTAAACACGGTGCCTCCGTATGCTTTTAACTTTATTCCGTCTGCCCTCGAATGTTTCAGTAGATTTGACGTGTTTCCGCCTTTACACGCAACTGCTGTAAAACATTTGCTGCACGTCGCGGTCTCGGAATCCTTTCTTGTGAAATACAGCCACACTTTCGACCATTTAGTTTTAGGCATTTTAACGAAAGTTGTTTACTTTAGCATGCTAAGCTATCGGTAGACCGCCTGCTGCCGTCAGAGCGAGTGTAACGTTAGTTACTGCATTCACGCGCATGTCGGATGGTCTCTCATTTCCGGATGAATTGTGCTTTTAATTTTTTTTATTTAATCTAATAAACTATTAATCTACAAAAATATATGAATCTAGGGAACAAATATTTCAATCGACAGTTCAGGCATTTAAGTGGCACCGAAATGAGGCACCGAAATTCTCATTCTGTTTCGGTCCGGTACATACCGGTTCTATAGGTACCGGTGCCGTATTGGCACCGGGTTTCGGTACCCAACCCTAGTGACCACAGAGACTGGCAAGAGTTTAGTCTCTTGGTGTTCTGCAGGTACTCCAGGTTCTTGTGGTTGGTCCAGACCAGAAATGGGATCTCTGTCCCCTCTAACTAGTGTCTCCACTCTTCCAAGGCCAGCTTGATGACCAGAAGTTCTTGATCGCCGATGCCATAGTTCGCCTCGGCAGGGGTTAAGCGGTGTGAGAAGAAAGAGCAGGGGTGTAGCTTGTTGTCGTGCACAGCTCTCTGGGAAAGTAAACCTCCTACCCCTGTGTCACGAACTAACCTGGGATGATCAGAAGACATAGCTTAGCGATTAGCCCTTTGTTGCGTGAATGGTAAACCCAAACGCGGAAGAACACGAGTAGGCAGGATAATCACGCTGTTTGTTTTAAGGACTCTCATAAAAGGAGAGCAAGGGAAAGACACAATCTAACCCGCGTCCTATAAACACACACTCAATCAGAAAGTAATACCAAGATAGTGAGTACTCACGGTTTGGTGAACGATTCCGAAACGACATCGGGCGAACTCAATGACTGAGCGTTGTACTATCGTTTGTTTACCTCTTTTATACTTCCTGGTTTGACGCCCGCCTTACTTCCGGGTCCTAGTGCCGGGCGCAGGTTGAGTGTGCATGACAGTACCCCCCTGTCCAGGATCGGCTCCAGACGGTCCTGGGGTGGAGGATACCCTACGACGGTAGTCCCGAATGAGCTCAGGATCGAGGATGAACCGTGCTGGGACCCACGGGGCCGTAGCCCTCCCAATCGACCAGGTACTGGGTACCTCTGCCCCGAGGGCGCGAATCGAGGATCTGTCGCACGGTGTAGGCGGGACCGCCGTCAATGATTCGGGGGGGAGGAGCAGGGGGGGTGGGTGGAATCATGGGTGAAGTGATGAAAGATTTTAGCTGAGATGTGTGAAATACAGGGTGGATCCGGAGCGCCGCAGGCAGCTGGAGCCGGTAGGTGACAGGGTTAATCTGTAGAGTGATGCGGTATGGTCCGATGAATCTGGGTGATAGTTTTCGTGATTCAGTGTGCAGATGAAGGTTTCTGGTGGACAGCCATACCTTGTCACCTACGTGGTACAAACGTCCCGGGGGGTGTCGACGGCGATGTTGGGTGGCGTAGCTGATGTTAGCCCGTTGAATGGTGAGATTGGCCTGGTGCCACAGCCGCCGACACCTACGGACCAACTGTTGGGCCGATGGTACGTCAACCTCCGGTTCCTGGTGATTGAACATCGGAGGTTGGAAACCATGACAAACCTCAAATGGGCTTAGGTTGGTGGCTGAGGAGACGTGGAGGTTGTGGGAGAGTTCGGCCCATTTGAGGTAGCGGGCCCAGGAGCGCTGGCGATCCGAAACAAAGCACCTCAGGTAGCGCTCCAGTTGTTGGTTGGTCCGTTCCGTCTGACCATTAGTCTGGGGATGGTACCCAGATGAGAGACTACAGGTGGAATTGATCAGACGGCAGAAAGCCTTCCAGAACCGGGCGGTGAACTGGGGCCCCCTGTCCGAGACGATGTCCTTTGGGAACCCATGCAGTCGGACTACGTGTTCCAGTATCAGCTCGGCTGTGTTTTTTGCTGATGGGAGTCAGGTTAGGGCCACCAGGTGCACGGCTTTGGAGAACCGATCTACGATGGTTAGTATGGTGTTCTTTCCTTCTGATGCCGGCAGGCCCGTGATGAAATCCAGGGCGATGTGCGTCCAGGGCCGACGGGGAACTGGGAGTGGTTGGAGCTCTCCGGGTGCAGGTTGGTTTGTGTCCTTGGCCCTGGCGCACACCGGGCACGCCTGAACGAACTCTATGGTGTCCTTGCGGATGGAGGGCCACCAGAAGGCCCGTCGGATGAACGAGAGAGTTCGTAGTGTTCCTGGGTGTCCGGCGATGGTGGATGAGTGGCCCCACTGGAGAACCTCCGTCCTTAGACGTTGTGGCACGTAGAATCGCCCAGGCGGCACGCCTGCCGGTTCGGTCTCCGTAGCCTGTGCCTGGCGGACCCTGGTTTCCAAATCCCAGTGGAGGGGTGCGATGATGCGCGATGGGGGAATGACAGGCACGGGGTCCACCCGGGGAAGGTCGTCCTCATGTTGACGTGATAGGGCGTCGGCCTTGATGTTCTTCGACCCCGGGCGGTATGACAGATGGAAGTTATACTGTTCGAAAAACAGAGCCCACCGTGCCTGTCGTGGATTGAGCTGCTTCAGGTTCTTGATGGTGATTAGGTTTTGGTGATCCGTCCAGACGATGAACGGCTCACTGACGCCCTGGAGCCAGTGACGCCATTCCTCCAAAGCCCACTTTATGCCCAACAGCTCGCGGTCCCCTACTCCGTATCGCTGCTGAGTGGGATTAAATTTTTTGGAGAAGAAACTGCAGGAGTGCAGTTTCTGGTCTGGACCTCGCTGAGAGAGAACGGCGCCGGCGCCCACATCCGACGCGTCCACCTCTACAACGAAGGGTTTGTTGGCATCCGGGTGTAGAAGGATGGGAGCGGTGGTGAATTGGTGACAGAATTCTTTGAAGGCGGCGATGGCAGATGGGGTGAGTAGAAACTGATGAGATGGGAGCCTGGTCAATGTGGTTAAGGGAGTGGCAACTGTACTGTAGCCCCGGATAAAGCGACGATAGAAATTCGCAAACCCGAGAAACCGTTGAAGTTGCTTGAGTGTCCTGGGTAGGGGCCAGTGACGTACAACCTCTAGCTTCTGCGGGTCCATGGCCACACCCTGGGACGAGATGATAAAACCCAGGAACGTGGTGGAGTGCTCGTGAAAAGCACATTTTTCCAGCTTGCAGTACAGTTGGTGAGCGAGCAATCTCTTTAAAACGGCACGTACATGTTGGATATGTTCTTCGGTGTTGTGGGAGTAAATCAGAATGTTGTCCAGGTAGACGAACACCCATCGGCCCAGCATGTCCCGGAGGACGTCATTTATGAACTGCTGGAAGGCCGAGGGTGCATTGCAGAGTCCAAATGGTATGACCAGGCTCTCGTAATGTCCGGTAGGTGTGATGAAAGCAGTCTTCCACTCATCACCCTCTCTGATGCGCACCAAGTTGTAGGCGCTCCGGAGGTCCAACTTCGTAAACATGGTGGCACCAGAGAAGGCGTCCAGGGCTGAGTTGGTGAGTGGTAGCGGGTGTCGGTTTTTGATGGTGATGTTGTTTAGCCCCCGATAGTCGACACATGGGCGAAGTTCGCCCCCTTTCTTCTTTACGAAGAAGAACCCCGCGGCGGCAGGCGAGGTGGATGGCCAGATGGTTCCATGGCGGAGGGCCTTGGTGACATACTCTTCCATCGCCTGCGTCTCCGAGGTGGATAATGAGTAGAGATGGCCGCGGGGGGGTACGGAACCCGGCTGGAGCTCTATGGCCAGGTCACAAGGACGATGAGGTGGGAGGTAGGCGGCCCGTCTCTTGCAGAAAACTTCAGCCAGATCCCGATAGGCGACGGGGATGGCGTTGGTGTCGACGTCGGGGGCCTCGGACTCCTTGGAACACGTCCCAGCCGGTGCCTGTAGGCAAAGTTCGCTGCAGGTCGGGCCCCACTGGAGGATCCGGTTTTGAGTCCACGAGATGAGCGGGTCATGTCGGATCAGCCATGGATAGCCTAGGATGATGGGAGGTGAGGAGATGGGAGTGAGGTGTAGCTGGAGCTGTTCTTTGTGCTGGTTGATTTCGAGGGTGATGAGCTGGGTTTGGTGAGTGATGGGGCTGGACGAAAGGGGCCGACCGTCGACTGATGTGATGCGAATCGGCTGGGATAACGCCTCGATTTTTACCCCCACTTCTTTGGCATAGGTAGAGTCAATGAAGTTACCTGCGGCACCGGAATCGATAAACGCGGCACTTCTGACCAGTTTGTGGCCAATTTGGAGGATTACCTGAACCGTTAGTCGCGAGATGGTAGAGTTGGTGGTGGTGGAGAGTTGGATCTGGCCCGGTGAATCTCTCCTCCGGTTCACCGGGGCTGGGCGTTTCCCGGGCGCAGTGGGCAGATCGCCCGGTGATGTGACGCCGACCCACAATAGGCACACAGCCCTTCTCGGAACCGGCGTTCGCGTTCGGCTACGGTCAGGGAGGCGCGTCCTAATTGCATGGGTTCCCCGGCTCCCGTGTCAACCACGGCAGGAGGTGGAGATCCGACTGGTTCCATACGGGTGTTAGTGAAGACAGTAGGTGGCCGTGGGGTGGTGTAGGAGAAGGTGGGTGCAGGCGGCAGGGTCCTTGGGGCTGGCTTCGGGTGAGACAGGAGGCGCTGATCGATGCGCAGAGCTAACTGGATCAGTCCTTCGAGGGTGGCGGGGAGTTCTCGCCCGCTGAGCTCATCCTTGATTCGTGAAGCCAGTCCCTCGTAGAAGGATGTCCGGAGCGCGGCGTCTCCCCAGCTGGTCTGCACGGCGAGGGTTTGGAACTCCGCGCTATACCGGCTCACGGACGATCCTCCCTGCCGCAGATGGTAGAGTTTGGAGTCGGTCTCCACCTCGCCCGCTGGGTGTTCAAAAGTCAATCGGAGTTGGCGGGTGAACTCATTATAAGAGTGGGCGGTATCAGAATCCGATTTGAGAACTGCCGTGGCCCACTCAGCTGCCTGCCCTGTTAGCAAGGAGACCAGGAGGGCGATGCGTAGCCGATCGGTGGAGTACTTGGTGGAATTAAACTCGAACACCAGATCGAGCGCTGTTAAGAATACATCACATCTCCCGTCTATGCCATTCCATTTGTCTGGTAGAGAAATAAACACATCAGAAGAAGGGGGGGGGGATGCGGAGCCGCGGCCGCCGCGACGGGAGGCCTGCTAGCCGCGCTAGCGACAGCCGCGCGGAGATCCGCGTTCTCCTGCCGGAGCTCCGCCACGTCGCGGCGCAAGGCCGCGAGGTCTTGGAGGCCCCGGCTCAGATTAGCGATCTCTCCGGTTAGCTTATCGATAAGCACGGCATGCTGATCTACCACATCGCAGAGGTGCGCATGATCCGCTGGGTTTACCGCGGAAGGCTCAGTCATTCTGTCACGAACTAACCTGGGATGATCAGAAGACGTAGCTTAGCGATTAGCCCTTTGTTGCGTGAATGGTAAACCCAAACGCGGAAGAACACGAGTAGGCAGGATAATCACGCTGTTTGTTTTAAGGACTCTCATAAAAGGAGAGCAAGGGAAAGACACAATCTAACCCGCGTCCTATAAACACACACTCAATCAGAAAGTAATACCAAGATAGTGAGTACTCACGGTTTGGTGAACGATTCCGAAACGACATCGGGCGAACTCAATGACTGACTCAATGATCGTTTGTTTACCTCTTTTATACTTCCTGGTTTGACGCCCGCCTTACTTCCGGGTCCTAGTGCCGGGCGCAGGTTGAGTGTGCATGACACCCTGTGCTGGAGGCATCAACTTCCACAACAAACTGACATGACGGATCTGGAATGGTCAGGATTGGGGCAGACATGAACCATTTCTTGAGTACTGAGAAGGCTTTTTCACTTTTTCCCAATGGAAACGCATTTTGGGAGAGGTAAGGACTGTTAAGGGGGCAGCAATGGAGCTGTTGCCCCAGATGAAGCGGCGGGAAAAGTTGGCGAATCCCAAGAATCTTTGAAGTTCCTGTTTTGTGGTGGGCATGCACCAATTCGTGACTGCATGAAGCTTAGCAGGCTCCATTTCAATGCCTGAAGGGCCAATGACGAAGCCCAGGAATGTGGTGGTCGTTGTATGAAATTTGCACTTCTCTACTTTGACAAACAGATTGTTCTCTAAGAGTCTTTGCAGAACCTGTCAAACATGATCTTGGTGCTCCCCTAGGTCTTGAAAGAAGATTAAAATATCGTCCAGATAGACAAACACAAATAAATTCAGGAAATCCCTGAGGACGTCATTGATGTGGGCCTGAAAGATGGTCGAGGCGTTGGTCAGGCCAAACGAAACCATCAGGTACTCATAGTGTCCTGTTGGGGTGTTAAAAGCAGTCTTCCATTCGTCGCCCTCTTGGATTTGGACGTGGTGGTATGCGTTGCATAGGTCTAGTTTGGTTAAAATCTTTGCTCCCTGGGGGAGTTCAAAGGCGGTCGCCATTAACGGAAGAGGGTATTGGTTCTTTATCGTGATCTTGTTTAGGCCCCTATAATCGCTGCACTGATGAAGAGAACCATCTTTCTTTGTTCATGAAGAAGTGTGGGTCCCTCCTGAGGGTTAGTTTGTGGGGAGGGGGGTCTTGGGAAGGCTCTGGGTGAGAGTCTAGCTGAATTTCGAAGGCGTGGCGTGAATCCACTCGGCTGACTAAATCCATGAGATCTTGGAGTGACGAGGAAAGGTCTAGTGAGATTAGCACATCCTGGAGTTTCTCAGTCGAAGAAGGTGTCACTTAGGGCCCGACCATTCCACCCGCTGGAGAGAGCTAGGGTCTGGAACTCTATGGCGTTGTCATAGGCTGAGCGTGAACCTTGGTGGAGTTTAACAGCTTGTGACCTGCCTCCCTGTCGTGACATGAGCGATCAAACACCCTCCTCATCTCTTTAGCGATGTGTTTGTACTTAGAGCAGCAGGGGTCATGAGCTTCCCAAACTGCAGAGCTCCATTTCCGACCCCGTCCTGAGAGTTATCACGTATGCGACCTTGGAGCGTTTGGTGGAAAACATGGAGGACTTGAGCTCAAATATCAGCGTGCACTGAGAGAGGAGCGACAGGTGCCTGGATCTCATTCATAGGAGGGAGGGGCGGGGAGTCGTGGTTCCCGATGCGTGCAAGAGCCCCCACTTTGTGCCGGAGAGAGTTGGAGCCGTTGGGGCTGAGTCATGACATCAGCGAAGGTTTGCTTGGTGTTGAGCAGCTCCTGCTGGTGAGCTCCAAGAAGTGCACCTTGACTCTCCAGCGCTGATTTCATGCGGTCAATATCTGCTGGATTCATATCGCTGACTGGATTATTCTGTCACGGGGCAGAGCGGAACGAGGTGAATCGAGGCGCAGATGAATGACAGTAACGTTAAACAAGAGCACGGTCGGAATGCGGAAGCAAAGGTCAAATTCTGGGAGATCAGGCAGCGTAGCGTCGAAACCAAATCGCAAAACGAGAGCCATAGTCAAAAGAGGAAATGTTAAATCGGTAAATGAGTGTTAGTGCTTAAATGCTGGAGTAATCAGACGGGGATTAGAGGCAGGTGTGCAGACCGGGTGGAAACAGGGGCGTGGGAAAGGATACAGACAGGCTAGGGTAAACATGAGCATGTGGAGAAAGTGACAGCGTGGGAAAAAAGAGAAAGCACTAGGCAGACAGGGCATAAAACATGAATGTTTGTTTATTTAACCAGTTATTTTGCTCCCCAATACACATCCTTCTATGACTGGCAGAACTAACTAACCCACATTAACAGTAAAACATGAATGGTTGAAAGGGTTGAAAGTAGTTTTACAGGTACTATGTACTGTAGATAAAGGGACAGAAGAATAACCCATGGAGGTGGTGGGCAGTCCTGCGAAACCTACACGATATTCTACATTTCCACTTTAGAATATCAACTAACTTTTGGGTCCCGTGGTTAAATCCCACGTAGTATAAAATGGAACGCTAGTGTGTACAAACCCCTTGTTGCATATACTGTATCAAGTAGTGACTTTAATCGGGGGTTGGAAGGGGATTTGGGATTAAGCCTTGTGTTAGGAACTAGTTAGATAGCTTTGTAGAAGCTAGTTAGATAGCTTGCATTTGAACACAACAATTCAAAATGATAGTGAAAAGTGTTTTTTAAGATGACAATGTCATCAGATTTGTTTTCTGATTGACAGTCTTTCTGTAGCGGGTTTTGAATGTGGCTTTTGGCAGGCAGCTTCTCTCCCCACTTTCCAGTACTGCTGACCGAACAACCTACGTTCACTCATACATTCTCCTGACAGTTTGTGTAATTAATGCTTGTTAGATATAGTTAAACATCACAGTTCTGCTATGTTTCATATCAACACTTATGGAATGCCTCTCATCCAATCAGATTACTGGGTCAGCACTAATTGTTGTATAATATGTATTATGCTGCTGGTAAATCATGTGTCTTAATCATCTGCTGAGATTCCATATTTATTGAGACTGACTGTCTGAAAACTGCCTCCATTGGAAAGGTTTTTGTGCATCACCCCTTGAAGATCTTTGTGCATTACATTTTCCTCCTGTCTGGCACATCTGAATCAACTCAATACCAAATGTTCCAGACAAAACACTTGACAAAACCTGTAGCATAAGCAAATAATGCATTGTGTCACATCCATGTCTGCAATACCCATGATCCTCAGCCCATGACCTCCAGTAACCCAGCTATCTCCATTTACCAGCTGGTATCATGTTACTCTCTGTTCGTAAACTGGGCTCTGAAGGTAATTTCTTTACACTAACAAAGAATTGCTTGAAAGTGCAAATTAATAGACACAATTAACAAGTCTGGCTTCATCACTGTTGTTGACACCAAAAATGATTTAATGCTGGATGTTAAGTTCTTGATATTAAATATATTTAAAATAATGATGATTTAATGCATTTCTACTAGGCAGAAACTTGATTAAATAGCTCTACCTTTTCATAATTGATTTTCGACAAGGCAGAAGCCCTGTGGTAGAAATCGTAATCCTAATTTTGTCTACGTCCATACATTCTGCCCTATTATTCACTACGTGAATTTTGCATATGGTAAAAACACAATGCTATAAGAAATAGTTGCCTATAGCAGCCATGTTAGGAAGTAATACTGTAGGTTGTTCAATTTATAAAATACAGGCAATGAAATAGTTCGAAATGTCTAGGTGACACCTTTACATTCAATATGCCTGTCTGGTAGCTATATAAGAAAATTAACAGGGTCTGCAAAAGTTTACAGATCAGAAAACCTTTTTATCTTATATTGTAGTAATTGCTTTATGGAGAACTAGTTCTATAAAGAGAGTCAACTGAACTTGAATCTCAGTGTAAGTGCTGGACAGCTGTGAGTACATTCATTTAAATGCTGTATGCCTTGGACCTGATCCTAATTGGGTAAAATGTTAATTGAATGTGCTTGTGTGCACTTAACAACAAATCTGTGATCTATGTAGTTTTGAGCCAACATAGCCATCTGATGTGCAATAGCAAACCTGTGATGGAAGCAGAAAAAAGTTGTTTTTGGAATTTTCATAACAACCAGATCGATTTAATATCTAGATTGTTAGGCAACAATGTTCCAGTTGTCCTTGGACGCAATGCCCTCATGCAGGAGCTAGGCAGAGCAAAGTCCAATGCTGGCTGGAGGAACTGGATCCAATTAACCATGAAACTCAGTCTAAGAGACATGTATTAATTATATCAAAGTAATCATATTACTGTGTAATAAAACACCAATCTAGCATATTTAGATTGTTCATTACAACATAACATTAATATAACAATATTAAACACCTTTTTACTGCTTGAAAATGATTTAAGAGGGTAAAATTCAGTCAGGTGCTGCTAATCATCCGCCCTTGATTAATTGAACATCAGCTGGTGTGCAGATGTCTATAAACATTTTTGCAGTTTCCTGGTCTGGGGTGTGTTAACTAGAGATGTTCCAATACCATTTTTTCCCTCCCGATTCCGATACTTGGGTTCAGGGTATCGGCCGATACAGAGTACCGATCCGATACCTGGGTGTGTATCTGTACTGTGTGTGTGTGTGTGTGTGTGTGTGTGTGTATATATATATATATATATACATACACACACACACACACACACACACACACACACACATACATATATATTTCTTTTTTAAGTAAAATACTACTAGCCCTGTGTAACGGGTTCGACCCTAAGTGCACGGGCGACACCATGAAACATGGACACGAGGGGAGGAAAAAGGGTCATTAATTTAGAAAAATGGGGAAGGAAAGGGTTAAAGGCTCTCTGTGGTCTTTTCCCCTTCGGCGGCAGGGATGCGAAGGCGGGCTCTACGCGGAAGTGAAGGTGCCGATTGAGCTCGTGCAGCTCGTTCACGCGCTCCTCTCGCAGAGATCAAAGGCGCCTTTTTTAAGTCTCTGGGGCGCATCACATCGCCCCGCTCTTGTGCCACTGTCTCTCATAAAATCCACCGCGTCACAAAGTCCAGCTTCCCAACAGTCAAACACCGACTCCCCGCTGTGTTTTATAGCGGCGATAGCTCATGGGCCGTTGCCTGATTCTGCGGCCCTACTCCTTCACATACCTAAAGGGGGGGGAGGCCGCCTAACTAGTGAGCGAGGAGCGATATCAATTTGGGCGCACGACTGTCACAGGCACACGCCGTGACACTCTGTAAGTAAGCTAAGCTAGCAAAGCTAGCGGGCATAAATAGGTTATGTTTAGGAAAATGGTATCGGATCGGTACGTGGACTCAAATACTCGCAGATTCCAGCTTTTTTTATGGTATCGGCAGCATTTCCGATACCAGTATCGGAATCGGAACAACCCTAGTGTTAACACAATGCCAAGAGTGAAAGAAATAAGCAATGGTCTTAGAGAAGCAATTGTTGCTGCGCATTAATATGAAAAGAGTTATAAAAAAAAACATTTCCAAAGAATTTGGAGTTCAATGTTGTACAGTGAAAAAGATTATTCAGTGAAAAGCAATCAAGACAGGTAATATTCTTCCCAGGAGTGGAGGCTCAGCACATTCACCCCAAGATCAGACCATACAATGCTCAGAAAAAAAAACAAAAAACAATGAGATACATCTCACATCTGACATGCCGCATGATACAGTATATATGTTAAAGTCCACTCACTCACTCACTCACTCATCATCTATACTGTACCTCTTTATCCTGCATTTTTGGTCATTGGGGGCCTGAAGCCTCTTCTAGGAGACTTTGACACGAGGCAGGGTGCACCTCAGACAATTCATCACAGTGTTAAAGTGCATAACAGCACATTAGAAGAATACTGAAGGCTGAGGTTCGCAAAACTGCTTCTGAACAAATCACAAGACTTGTGTCTATGGACAAAACAATGTCTATGGACAGATGAGACCAAACTGGAGTTGTTCGGCCTTATCAAACAGCATTTCAGTAGAAACACCTCATATTGTACCTACTGTCAAGAATGGTGGTGATGATTTGAGCTGGTTTTGCAGCCACAGAACCTGGTCACCTTCCAGTCATTGAACTGACCATCAACTCATCTGTATACTACAGATAAAAGTGAGACCATCTGTCCGACAGCTAAAGCTTGGATGAAATGGGGTAATGCAACAGGACGGGACATGAATCTACTTTAATTCTACATTATTATTATTATAAATAATGAATAATAATGAAAAAATAATTATTCTAAAAAAATAAAATGTTTTGGAATGACCTCGTCAAACTCCAGACCTCAACCTAATTGAAATGCAGCGGTGGGGACCATAAGGGAGCAGTGCATAAGTGAGTGACCAAAAGCCTCAATAAACTGAAGCAATGTTGTAAAGAAGAATGGACTGAAATCCTCCCATACAGGAAATTGTTCCTTGAATCATGTGAGATACTTTTTCTTTTGGGTTTTAGTTTTGTTAAATAAATAATGGTACGGTGAAAAAGTAATATGTTATTGTTTGTCTAAGGTTGTGTTTGTACTGAGACCCACTATAATGCGATGATTTTTATTATGCTTTCAGAAAAAAAAGATTTTTAAAATTGACTGTATTTCCTAGTTATAACTTTCAGCATACATTGCCTTTCTGAATATGACTTACAACTTTTGTTGGTGTGTCACATCAGACAAAAGACAACTATCATCTTTTTATTTGGTGTGCGTCTGTGTGTGTGTTTGTTTGTGTGTGTGTGCCTGTAATATGTTTCTATACATTTCCTGAGTGCTTATAGTCTCACATCAGGACAGCAATAAAATTACCAGAGGAGTGAGATTCTAGTGGGTTGTAATTTCAACTCATGCACAGAATAAGAAAATATAGTCATTCTCTATTCAGCATTTTGCTTTGGATATGTATAGACTTGGCAGTGATTGAAAACTATTAGTGTCATCGAGGCTAACTGGGACTTTTGATTGTGCAGAAAAAGCAAAATACAGTTATCAGAGTAAAAACTTTATTCTTCTTATACAGTACTGTATATAACTTCTTTATTTCTGTGTATAATCCCCTGCTATACTAATACACTTATACCAGTGTTTTACTAGTGCCTATCACTATCCATCAAGGTACAGTAGAAGGTTTTTCTTAGTCTTAGATTGGATTGCCTTGCACAAAAAATCTGAAAGGCTGGCCCCCCAGGAACTCCTTTAATGGGCCAAATATGTGGAAATCACTTGGAGTGAGGTCAGGGCCGCACGAAGCGATAACTCCCAAATGTGCAAATAGTGCTCATGCATGATTGTGTGCACAGTTCCCACAGAAAGATGCATCTTTTTCAAAGATTTGCAACAAGTTATCTGTCGATCAGGCATTCCACTTGCTAAATGTTCATGGAAACGACTGCAGTGGGCTCCGAACCACATCAGCCGGGATTGTCATCCATGGATGTACAGGCGTCTTTGAAACATTTTCACCATTCAAATGGTTTTTAATGCTTTTAAGAGTCTCATCACTGTACTGTTTTAAAATCTTCTATGCCTTCATTTCAAGTTCCGGCTTGACTTGAACGTCCCTTGTAATTATTGCTTTATGGGAAAGTAAAAGATGAGGATGTCGAGCATACAGTATGTAAATGTAAAGCTTCATACTTCTAGCTGGCAGTATAATAACTCACTGAATCAGACCTCGGGATCTTGCTTTTCAATCATTTTATTTTCTTTCTCATTTTGAAAATGCTTTCCCAGGTGGCAGGTATAATAGAGGTTTCATCACCCAGACCAAGGAAAGATTGAGACCACTTTTTCCTTCTTGGGAAGGTCAGGGCAGGGTCACTGATATGTATGCAACCAAATAAAAGTAAGGGAAGTGGCAGCAGGCAAACATATTTCTTTTTTTTTTTTTTTTTTTTGTGAGGCAACATCTGCATAGAAAATCACAGACATGTGTATCCTTCCAGAACTAAAATTATCAGATGACTGCTGCTTGTCAGAGATGAACTAACCTGAGGTGACCAGAAGACGTAGCTTTAGCGGTTAGCCCAATGTAGCGTGGATGGTAAACCCAAACGCGGAGTAACGGCGAGTAGGCAGGATAACCACGCGATTTACTTTAAGGACTCTCACAAAAGTGGAGCAAGGGAAAAACACAAATTTAACCCGCGTCCTATAAATACACACACAACGGCAAGAAGCGATAACCAAAACACAGTGAGTACTCACGGTTTGAAGAAAGCCAACGTTAACCGACATGGGCCGAACTCAATGACTGAGCGGTAAGCCACCGTTTGTTTACTCCTCTTATACTTCCTGGTAGGCGGCCGACTTACTTCCGGGTCCTAGTGCCGGCCGCAGATTGTGTGTGCATGACAGTACCCCCCTGTCCAGGACCGACTCCCGACGGTCCTGGGGTGGAGGATACCCTACGACGGTAGTCTTGGATTAGTTCGGGGTCGAGAATGAACCGGGCCGGAATCCAAGACCGCTCCTCGGGACCGTAACCCTCCCAATCAACCAGGTACTGCGTACCTCTGCCCCGAGGGCGCGAATCGAGGATCCGGCGCACGGTGTAGGCGAGACCACCGTCGATGATCCGGGGAGGAGGAGCAGGGGGGGAGGGTGGAATCATGGGTGATGTGATGAAGGGCTTTAATTGTGAGATGTGGAAGACTGGGTGGATCCGGAGCGCCGCAGGCAGCTGGAGCCGGTAGGTGACAGGGTTTATCCGGTGGGTGATGCGGTATGGGCCGATGAATCTAGGTGACAGTTTCTTTGACTCAGTGTGGAGGTGAAGATTTTGGGTGGAAAGCCATACCTTGTCACCTACGTGGAACAATCGTCCCGGGGGGTGTCGACGGCGATGTTGAATGGTGTAGCGGGCGTTGGCCTGTTGGATGGCTCGGTTGGCTTGTGTCCACAGCCGTCGACACCTGCGGACCAACTGTTGGGCTGACGGCACATCAACCTCCGGTTCCTGATGGTTGAACATCGAGGGTTGGAAGCCGTGGCATACCTCAAATGGGCTTAGCTTCGTGGCTGATGAGACATGGAGGTTGTGGGAAAGTTCTGCCCAGATGAGGTAGCGAGCCCAGGAGCGCTGACGATCGGTAATAAAGCATCTTAAGTAGCGCTCCAGTTGTTGGTTGGTCCGCTCCGTCTGACCGTTAGTCTGTGGGTGGTATCCAGATGAGAGACTGCAGGTTGAATTGATCAGACGGCAGAAGGCTTTCCAGAACCTGGCTGTGAACTGGGGCCCTCTGTCCGAGACGATGTCCTTGGGGAACCCATGCAGACGGACTACGTGCTCTAATATCAGCTCTGCTGTTTCCTTGGCTGACGGGAGTCCGGCAAGGGCTACCAAGTGCACGGCCTTAGAGAACCGATCTACGATGGTCATGATGGTGTTCTTTCCGTCCGAGACCGGCAGGCCCACGACAAAGTCGACGGCAATGTGCGTCCAGGGCCGACGAGGAACCGGGAGAGGTTGAAGGTCTCCGGAGGGGGGCTGGTTGAGGTTCTTGGCCCGGGCGCACACTGGACACGCCTGAACGAACTCTTTGACGTTCTTCGCCATTGATGGCCACCAGAAGTCCCGTTGGAGGAACCGTAGAGTGCGCTGTGTGCCTTGGTGTCCTGCGATGGTGGACGAATGGCCCCACTGAAGAACCTCGGACTTCATGGCGTTGGGCACATAGAGTCGTCCAGGCGGCACACCTGCCGGCTCGGTCTCTAAGGTCTGCGCCTGGCGGACCCTTGTTTCCAGATCCAGGTGAAGTGGTGCGATGATTCTGGAGGAGGGTAGGACAGGCGCGGGGTCCGCCCGGGGTGGCTCCATCTCGAGTTGTCGTGAGAGGGCATCTGCCTTGGTGTTTTTTGACCCCGGGCGGTATGAAAGGTGGAAGTTATAATGTTCGAAGAACAATGCCCATCGCGCCTGTCTGGGGTTGAGCTGTTTCAAACTTCTGATGGTGATGAGGTTTTGATGATCCGTCCAGATGATGAATGGCTCCCTGGCGCCCTGGAGCCAGTGACGCCATTCCTCCAAAGCCCACTTTATGGCCAGCAGCTCGCGGTCCCCTACCCCGTATCGCTGCTGAGTGGTGTCAAATTTTTTGGAGAAGAAACTACATGGGTGTAGTTTCTGATCTGGACCTCGTTGAGAGAGAACGGCTCCAGCGCCCACATCTGAAGCGTCCACCTCAACAACGAATGGTTTATTGGTGTCAGGATGGAGGAGGATGGGAGCGGTGGTAAAGCGGTCACAGAGTCTGTTGAAGGCGGAGATGGCAGTAGAGTTGAGGCGGAAAGGGAGAGAGGAGGGACGAGTCAGAGCGGTTAGGGGGGCGGCAACCGTACTGTAGTCCCGGATAAAGCGACGGTAGAAATTCGCAAACCCGAGAAACCGTTGAAGTTGCTTGAGGGTCTTGGGTAGGGGCCAATGACGCACAACTTCCAGCTTCTGCGGGTCCATGGCCACACCCTGGGGCGAGATGACAAAACCCAGGAACGTGGTGGAGCGCTCGTGAAAAGCGCACTTTTCCAACTTACAGTACAGCTGATGGGCGAGTAATCTCTTTAGAACCGCCCTGACATGCTGGGTATGTTCCTCAGCGGTACGGGAGTAAATGAGGATGTCATCCAGATACGCAAACGCCCACCGCCCTAGCATGTCTCGAAGAACATCATTTATCAGGTGTTGGAAGGCGGCGGGGGCGTTGCACAGTCCAAAGGGGATTACGAGGCTTTCGTAATGTCCAGTCGGGGTGATGAAGGCCGTCTTCCACTCATCGCCCTCTCTAATGCGCACCAAGTTGTAGGCGCCCCGGAGGTCCAACTTAGTAAAGATGGTGGCACCAGAGAGGGCGTCCAGGGCAGAGTTGGTAAGAGGCAGAGGGTGTCGGTTTTTTATAGTGATGTTGTTAAGCCCCCGATAGTCGACACATGGACGAAGTTCACCCCCTCTCTTCTTTACGAAGAAGAACCCCGCGGCAGCAGGTGAGGAGGAGGGCCTGATGGTCCCCTGGCGGAGGGCGTTGGTTATATATTCCTCCATCGCCTGCGTCTCTGTTGATGTTAAAGAGTAGAGGTGGCCGCGGGGTGGGACTGCGCCTGGTTGTAGATCGATGGCGAGGTCATAAGGGCGGTGTGGAGGAAGATGGATGGCCCGCCGCTTGCAAAAAACTTCTGCCAGGTCCCTATAGGACTCGGGAATGGCGTTGGTGTCGACGTCGGGGGCCTCGGACTCCCTAGAGCACGTCCCAGCCGGCGCCCCTAGGCATAGTTCGGTGCAGGTCGCGCCCCATTGTAGAATCCTGTGTTGTGTCCAGGAAATGAGAGGATCGTGTTGCAGGAGCCACGGGTGTCCCAGGATGATAGGAGGAGATGAGATGGAGGTGACGTGAAATCTGATCTGTTCGTGGTGTTGATCGATGAGGAGGGTGATGGGTTGAGTCTGGGTGGTGATTGGGCTGGTAGATAGGGGGCGACCGTCGACGGAGGTGATCCGAACGGGCTGGGATAACGCCTCGAATTTTACCCCCAATTTTTTGGCATAAGAAGAGTCAATGAAGTTACCTGCTGCCCCGGAGTCGATGAACGCAGTACTTCGGACTCGTTTGTGGCCAATCTGGAGGGATACCTGAACCGTAAGGCGAGATGAGGTGGCGTCGGTAGTGGTGGAGATCAGGAGTGGGCCCGGTGAGTCTCTCCCTTCGCTCACCGGGGATGGGCGTTTCCCGGGCGCAGTGGACAGATCGCCCGATGATGTTCTGCAGACCCACAATACGCGCACAGGCCCTCTCTAAACCGGCGTGCACGTTCGGCTACGGTCAGGGAGGCGCGCCCTAATTGCATGGGTTCCCCGGCTCCGGTGTCAACCACGGCAGGAGGTGGAGATCCGACAGTTCCAGTATTGGGGTTGGTGAAGGTTGCTGATGGTCGTGGGGTGGTGTAGGAGAAGACGGGTGCAGGCGGCAGGGTTCTCGGGGCTGGCTTCGGACGAGACAAAAGGCGCTGATCGATCCGCAGGGCCAGTTGGATCAGCCCCTCGAGTGTGGCGGGAAGTTCTCGCCCGGCGAGCTCGTCTTTAATGCGGGAGGCCAGTCCCTCGTAGAAGGACGTCCGGAGCGCGGCGTCTCCCCAGTTTGTCTGCACGGCGAGGGTCCGGAATTCCGCTGTGTACCGGCTCACGGACGATCCTCCCTGCCGCAGGTGGTATAGTTTAGTGTCGGTCTCCACCTCGCCCGCTGGGTGTTCGAAAGTCAATCTGAGCTGGCGGGTGAATTCATTGTAAGAATGGGCGGTATCAGAATCGGATTTAAGCACTGCCGTGGCCCACTCAGCTGCCTGCCCTGTTAGCAACGAGACCAGGAGAGCGATGCGTAGCCGATCGGTGGAGTACTTGGTGGCATTGAACTCGAACACCAGATCAAGCGCTGTCAAAAACACATCACATCTCCCGTCCGTGCCATTCCATTTTTCTGGAAGTGCAAGAAAAACATCAGTAGGGGGGGGGGGGGGGTTGGTGCGGCGCCGCGGCCGCTGCGACGGGAGGCCTGCTAGCCGCGCCCTCAACGGCCGCCCGCAGATCCGCGTTCTCCCGCCTGAGCTCCGCAACCTCGCGGCGCAAGGCCGCGATGTCTTGGACACTCTGGCGCAGAGTAGCGAGCTCTGCGGTTAGACCGTTAATGATCAAGGCATGCTGATCTACCACGCCGCATAGACGCGCATGCTCCGCTGGGTTTACCGTTTTAGGCTCAGTCATTCTGTCAGAGATGAACTAACCTGAGGTGACCAGAAGACGTAGCTTTAGCGGTTAGCCCAATGTAGCGTGGATGGTAAACCCAAACGCGGAGTAACGGCGAGTAGGCAGGATAACCACGCGATTTACTTTAAGGACTCTCACAAAAGTGGAGCAAGGGAAAAACACAAATTTAACCCGCGTCCTATAAATACACACACAACGGCAAGAAGCGATAACCAAAACACAGTGAGTACTCACGGTTTGAAGAAAGCCAACGTTAACCGACATGGGCCGAACTCAATGACTGAGCGGTAAGCCACCGTTTGTTTACTCCTCTTATACTTCCTGGTAGGCGGCCGACTTACTTCCGGGTCCTAGTGCCGGCCGCAGATTGTGTGTGCATGACACTGCTTTGGTGAAAAACAGGAGGTAATTTGGCCTGAGAGGCGGATGGAAGAGAAACTCTAAAATGGCTGATTCAGATGGACATAAAACCACCTGTAATGTAGAAAATTACCCCATGACATCAAGTTAATTTAGTGTTGTATAGGTAGGGCATATGACATGTAAACACACACACACACACACACATTTATTTCCTGTACTAACCTCCCTCTTGACTTGCTTAAATAACATGAGGATACTTTTCGAACAGAGACTACCAAGGACTTATGTAAGTCATTCTCTAAAAAGGCATCTGCTAATCAGTGTCAATTTAAATGCCAAAGTGAACTTTAATAGCAGTCTAAATTGATTTTTTTCTCGTGACTAATGATGCCACACTAGTATTCAGATGACCTCTCATTCCATTATCTGCAGGATTAATTAGCATGTGCATCGCGTTGCTCAATATGTTGTTAGCTAGTCTTTTAGCTAGTAGCTTAAACTAAATATCAGCCACTTCATCAAAATGAGTGGAAGGGCACTTTTGACCCACAAAGGTTGGAGGAAAAATGACTATAAATGATTACTTGTCTTCAGCAAGACGCAGTCAATAAGCATGTGTCAATAATGCACGAGCATACACTGGAAAGTGGTGAATTAGCAACCACTAATAGCGCTATAAGCAAACAAGAGCTTAGGGGTATTGCTATCGTTTCAGCATCACCTTCTATGTCTTAATACATGCCCAAAAATATAGCGATGAATCCAAAACCTTCAACAATAGATGAGATTTACAGTAAGTTAAGATCAAGCAAACTTATCCAAAAATGTTTCATTATTGTGAGACAGCCAGGCTATTAGCGTACCTGCTAACTTTTTGGCTTGGAGTGAGATTCTGAAAATAAATTCATTGGTTATAAAAGAATAGAATAAAAAAGGGTTTATTGCTGACTCGTCAGAAAGAGGCTAGAGCTCAGTGATTTTGGGCGCAACTTCCACAGACAATTGCTTTGAATATGAAAGTGTGAGAAATTGCAAGTGTGCTGTGAGAGCATGTGAAGATGAGTGATTATGTGTGTCTCACGCTCAATGTGTGAGAGTTGGCAGCTTTGTATTAGCATGCAGGGAATTCAATATATCTAGTTGCAATGGACTCCTAACACTGTGTGTCAGTTGTAAGTCAATACTCATTTAACAGTTTTTAAATACTAATAAGTGTGTGCTGTGTGAGGATATCCTAAACCACAATGTTCGACTGTCAAAAGGTCTGTTAAAACAACTGCTATAACACATTGTATTTTAGGGCCACAGTGACTTTCTGTGGGCTGTGCAAGCGGTCAGTAAATCACAATAAGTCACAACATATAAGAGTTTAAAGTGTAAGGACCCTGTGGAACAAACCAATACACACCGCTTGAATCCTTCTTTCTGTTTTTTTGGAGGGGAGTCCAATTTGTCTCCACTCTTGGTGTTATAAGCTTTTGGCTGCAGATGTCAGAAAGATTAGAACAAGGTTAAATAATGTTTGGTTCAGATGTGATGCTGGTTCAGTTGGGATGCTGTCAGGAGCATAAACCATTTGGGATTTTTACAGTTTTTGGAGAAGTTGTTCTCAAACCAAAATTATGCACAGACCTTATCAGCATTTTGGTCCATGAATCTCACTCATCATCTCTACCATTTAATTCTGTATATAGAGGGCATGGAGCCTATCCCAGGAAACTTAGGGCACGTGGTTAGGTACACCCTGAACAGGATGCCAATCAATGGCAGAGCTCACACACTCATTCACACACTACAGGCAATTTAGGAACGCCAATTAACCTAATCTGCAGGTCTTTGGACTGTGGGAGGAAACCAGAGTACCCAGAGGAAACCCAACAAGCACGAGGAGAACATGCAAACTCCATGCACACAGAACCTGGCCAGGAATCGAACACAGATTCAATGCAACAGTGGTAACCACTAATTCACAGTGCTGCCAGGACCATAAATCATGTTTCTTCATTTTCATGCCTTTAGTTTATCATCTCTCTTGTCTTAATGTTTTTGCATGTGCATAAAATTCTGCTCTGGCTGATACAATCTGGGAGTCTATAACTGATCTTTTAAATGGTGATATATCTTCTGACAAACATCTGAAATGGTGCCTCTTAAGACCGTCGGTTTGCCTCCTCTATTTATAAAATATTTTTAAAAAGAGCCAAAAAAAAGGTACATAATTATAATTGTAGAATTGTATAAATTACAGCATATATTATTGATATTGATATTATTGATCTTATAAGTCCAACACAGTATAATATGAGTGTATTATTATAGAAACTATCTAGATTCTTTAGACTGTAGACAGAACATTTTGTATACACCTCATAAACCAATGAATATAATGTATAAAAATGTCTCTTTAGATAACAAAAACACTGAAATGCTTAGATTTCTCTTGGTAACCACAATAACTTGAATTTGTTTACAGTCCAGTCTTGCTTGCACATTGGTGGTGACATTAACCATGGCTGCTGGCCCATAATCTAAAGCAGTAAAGGTCTGAGAGCTCCAGAAGAACTATAGTGTGGACTGAAAGAGGAATGCAGCCACTCCTGAGATCAAATGGGCCAGAAACAGAGCCGAGGCATCTTTCAATGAACTCACAATGTGAACATAAAAACAACTGTTCACCAGTTTCCCTTTTTTATGCTTCTTCCCTAATTTTTTTTTATTACTGCAATTTGAGTGCTGTTTTGTATTTGTTTGTGATGATTCTTCACTCTTACCTGCATTTGCATTCTCACGTCCCTATACAGGATTTCAATTCAATTGTACACAGCACAATCAGCCATAACATTACAATGTAAAATATTATGTCCAGTATTGCATGAATCCACAACAGTCTGCTGAGATGGGAAACAGATCCTTTGGGTGTTGTGGATCACAGGATGGGAGCTCCATGGGTCAGACTTGTTTGACTGTTTTATTTTATTTTATTTTTTTATAGGTGATCAGTTGTATTGAGATCTGTGGAGATTGGATGCCCGGTTGGTGGCCATGGGCTATTCGACTGCTGGGTCCCAAGTGTAGCATGCTGTGGTGCACTATGTGTTCTGATACCTTTCTGTCATTACCCGCATTCACGTTTATTGGCAATTTGTGCTGGACGTTGGTCCCTACAGGGAAAAATGAGCCTTGGATGCCCGTGATCCTCCGACTAGTTTACTGGTACTGTATATAATAGATAATCAATGATCATGTGCTAATGATATGTGTTAATGTTAATGTTATTTGGTGTATATTCAAAGTGTTCTTCATGCTATAATTGAAATTTGGAGGGAACTGTTTGTATTTTTTCATATATTGTTATTTTGCAATAATAATGTTATTCTCCCACTCTCGGAATTGACTTTGTTCGTGCTTCACTGGGCTTGATTTTTATTTATTTTTTGATGTGCAATAAGCATTTATACTTTTAAAATGTTTCACAGTAATTTTCTTCATATCTTGATCTTCTGGTACACAGTGTTCTTTACTTGAAAGCTTAAGTCTTTTCTTCTAAGATGCTGTTGATTTTGCTTAATGGTAAGATCAATGTTTTCCTCTAACTGAGTGTTAATAAAAGCCCTTATTTTCTTAGACATAAATGCTGAATTCTGAACCAACATGAATGTGTAGGGACTACTGAACTTCCTTTGTTGTACTGTATGTTTGGGATTTTTCATCTATTTCAGGCATACAACGATACAAAGTAGTAGTTTGCTGCCTGACAGTAGAAGCCCTGGTGAAGGCGGGGTGAATATCAGAGATCGTTTGGCCAACTACACTGGCATCCGGAGCCGTTCAAGAATCCCCTCTGATACTACCATTTATAATATTTAAAGCTAAGGCAAGCCCGAGGTGCATTAGCTCGGTTTGTTCTTCTGTTTATCATTGACTTAAGGTTATTGCAGTTTAGTCTGACCTGGACTAAAGGCATAACAACTGGCCTATGGGTCTACACAATTAAAGCGTCCACATTGAAGCACATTTCCCTGGTAGACTGATATTATTATATATATATATATATATAAAAAAAGGAAAACTGCCACAAAAGTCACAAAAAATAGTTTTTGCACAGCTAATTCATGTTGTGTAGGGCTTTCAAAAATAGTTTCCTGTTCATACTAATTGAAAGTCTTATTAGAAGCATCATTATAAAAATCCACAGACATGCTACTGCATACTCTATCCCCATGAGCCTCTGGGTGTCACAGTCACAATCACATGCCTTTGATTTGTGTGCATTTACATTCCTGTTTTCTTTATCTGGGAGTTGAGTTATGTCAGCTACCAGATAACCTTCACTGGATGACTGAGAATCTTAGAATCGTCAAGACATATTCCTGTTTTCTTGTTCTCTCTTAATTGCTTAATGCCTGTCCCAGGGTTATAATTAGTGATCACAGTTCTTGTTTCGAGATGGAATATAACTAAATACTTTCTTAGTTTTCATTTATCTATACTTAATACTTAATTCATTTATCTATACTTAATACTACTTAAGTAGGTTTATTAGTGGATACTTTTTACTGTTACTCCACTACATCCTACCACAAATATATGTAATTTATACTGCATTAGCTTTGCACACGATCTTGCATTAGATGACTTAAGGCAACAGTGAAATAATACAGTAAGCTTAGTACAGGGTGGGCCATTTATATGGATACACCTTAATAAAATGGTTTCTGTTTGTGTCACATTAGTATATGTGAGGGGAAAACCTTTCAAGATGGGTGGTGACCATGGTGGCCATTTTGGATCCAACTTTTGTTTTTTTCAATAGGAAGAGGGTCATATCCATACAAATGGCCCACCCTGTACATTCAATAGTTAAGTACATTTGAAGGTGGGCACTAAATTTTTCACAAGTCGAAATGTAAATGAAGGACTTCTACTTTTACTTGCGGTATCTCTGGTGTTAAACAAGTACAGGAATTGTGCATTTTGTCAACAACTTTTGATGTTCAGGATTCCATCCCTCATTTTATTTTTTAATTCTTTTTATTTTGGTTGGGTTACAGTGCATATTAAAGTGGAGTCTGCACCTGCATCCTTGCCTCCACTTATTCTAGACATGTAGTAGATTCTAATCCAGGAAACTTTTTTAATATGTCTGTAAGTTAACAAACCCAAATGTAACTGAGGTCGGTCTGATATGGTCTGAGTAAATGGCGTAATAAATATACAGTTTTGTAACTTTGGAAAGATATTGCTACTTTGAAAAAAAAAAAACATTAGACTGAAAGCATGCCAGAAAGCTCTACAGGGAATCTGGTTGAAACCAATTACGGACTCAAGGGAAGTAGCTAAAGAAGTGAAGAAGTTCGGGTTGAAAAGTTATATCCTGCAAATTGGTACTTTGTCAATGAACATGACCTTTTTGTGATATTGCTTCTCTTAAACAAATTAAAGTGTTGATTTGCGATTAATTTTTTTTAAACCACTTTATATAGGCTATTTACAGTACATTATTTAAAACCATGTATAAAACGTTGCACATTTACACAGATTAATTATGTATTAATGTACAGTATTTAACAAAAAAATCAACCATATTATAATGTAACTTAATATCATCAATAATGCATATTAGTATAAATAAAATATATGTTGTGTTAATAATTTATCACCAAAACCATCAAACACATTAATTAACATTAAACCCACATTAATTCACAATATACAGTAGTGTTATTAAAATATATTTTGTATGACAGAATGTCAGAATGTACTAACTTTAAAATGATATAAAGGGCAACAAACATGCAAAGTAAATTCATAGAAATCATAGAATTCACAAATTCCTGACTGTCACATTACATTTTTGCACACTACCAATCAAATGTTTGGACACAAGTTCTCTTTTAGGGTTTTGTCTTCATTTTTATTATTTTCAATACTGAAGACATCCAAACTATGAATTATGTAGTAAACAAAGTATTAAACAACTTAAAATATATATTTTTATCATTTAAATTGTCCAAATTATCTACATTTAATGTTGATTACAGCTTGGTACACTCTTAAATCCAAAAAAATCTCAAGAACTTTGAACGTATAGTATCCCCAAGTGCATTCACCAAAACCATCAAAAGGAATCATGGTAATGGTTTTCATGAGGATAGCGCATCATATTCGAGCCTACATAAATGCTTCTCTTAGTTTAAACGGCAGACATATTTTAACATCTACTGTTTAGAGAAGACTGTGAGAGTCAGGCCTTCAAGGTCGAATACCGGCAAGAAAACCATTACTTCGGAAGAACAACAAGCAGGAGAGTTAAGAAACACAAAGAATGGACATTAGATAATTGGAAAACTGTACTTTGTTCTGATGAGTCCAGTCTGAGATGTTTGGTTCTAACCGTTGTGCCTTTGTTAGATGTAGAGTAATGCATGGAGAAGGAGGAGATGTGATGGTGTGGCTGTGTAACCAGAATGGTTACTACAGTATTTTGCAGTGACATGCCTTCCCATCTGGTTTACCTGTTCATACTAATTGAAAGTCTTTATTATAAATTTTATATATAAATGGTAGTTGAACCAACAATGACCCCAAACACACCTTTAGGTTACGTAAGAGCTATTTGTCCAAGAAAGAGAGTGATGGAGTGCTGCACAAGATGACGTGGCCTCCATGATTACCCCATCTAAATATAATGAGTTGCATTAAAAAGTGAAGGAAAGGAATCCAACAAGTACTCAACATCTCTGGGAACTCCTTCAAGATTTTTGGAAAACGATTCAAGGTGACTAGAGGATGACAGACAAAGAGAATACCAAGAGAGACAAAGGGTGGCTTCTTTGACGAATATGAAAAAATAAAACATATTCTACATAAATCCAAATTTGTTCTGTCATAATCTCAGTGTATTTGTTATTAATATACAATAATGTAAACAATAATAAAAAAAGAAAGAAAATAGTAATGCATCGTGAAAATTAAACATTCTTACAAAAGGGATAACGATTAAAGTCTCATTTTCACTGTGCACTGCCTTTATTGGTGATAAACTTAAACATTGTTTTTTTTTTGTTTTGTTTTGTTTTGTTTTTTTGGCCCTTTCCATGACACATTCTACATTAGCTTTCGGGGGAAGGCAACCAAAGTGATATTTTAATAATTGTGAGACAGAATAAAAAAAGATTATCCTCCCTTTAGCATGTTGGGGGAAAAAAAACACAAGATAAACATGCTAATGCTTAAGCTCCTCCAGTGCCTCCTGGCTTTATTCTAAATAGACAGATCAATAGGATTATCCACCTGAAGGCAGCTAAGCTGACCTAACCTTTCTTTTGATCATAGAATGTATCTATATAAATTGAGCTGTTGTTAGGATTTTAAGACTGCCTGTTCTGGAATTATATTAATCATATCAGTAAATGTCACCAAGTCTGTGCATTGTCAGTGATAGAAAACAGCATGCTGTCATAGATGTAGTCTATCATTCCTTCCCTTGGGCGTTGTATTGACAGTCAGAATTTCAAAGCTTGGTATAATTCCTGTCTGTTTGATCCGCACTTAGTTGAATGCAAGGGGTCATTGTTCCGGAGCTGTGGCAGCTCACATTCTTCAGTGCAATGGATGAATTGAAGTGTAGGCCAGATAAGAACATGAATGACAAGTTTACAGAATGCAAAAAAAAAGTACAGTGGTGTGAAAAACTATTTGCCCCCCTCCTGATTTCTTATTCTTTTGCATGTTTGTCACACAAAATGTTTCTGATCATCAAACACATTTAACTATTAGTCAAAGATAACACAATTAAACACAAAATGCAGTTTTTAAATGAGGGGTTTTATTATTTAGGGAGAAAAAAAATCCAAACCTACATGGCCCTGTGTGAAAAAGTAATTGCCCCCTGAACCTAACTCCCTGGTTGGGCCACCCTTAGCAGCAATAACTGCAATCAAGCGTTTGCGATAACTTGCAACGAGTCTTTTACAGCGCTCTGGAGGAATTTTGGCCCACTCATCTTTGCAGAATTGTTGTAATTCAGCTTTATTTGAGGGTTTTCTAGCATGAACCGCCTTTTTAAGGTCATGCCACAACATCTCAATAGGATTCATGTCAGGACTTTGACTAGGCCACTCCAAAGTCTCCATTTTGTTTTTCTTCAGCCATTCAGAGGTGGATTTGCTGTTGTGTTTTGGGTCATTGTCCTGCTGCAGCACCCAAGATCGCTTCAGCTTGAGTTGACGAACAGATGGCCGGACATTCTCCTTCAGGATTTTTTGGTAGACAGTAGAATTCATGGTTCCATCTATCACAGCAAGCCTTCCAGGTCCTGAAGCAGCAAAACAACCCCAGACCATCACACTACCACCACCATATTTTACTGTTGGTATGATGTTCTTTTTCTGAAATGCTGTGTTACTTTTACGCCCAATGTAACGGGACACGCACCTTCCAAAAAGTTCAACTTTTGTCTCGTCGGTCCACAAGGTATTTTCCCAAAAGTCTTGGCAATCATTGAGATGTTTTTTAGCAAAACTGAGACGAGCCTTAATGTTCTTTTTGCTTAAAAGTGGTTTGCGCCTTGGAAATCTGCCATGCAGGCCGTTTTTGCCCAGTCTCTTTCTTATGGTGGAGTCGTGAACACTGACCTTAATTGAGGCAAGTGAGGCCTGCAGTTCTTTAGATGTTGTCCTGGGGTCTTTTGTGGCCTCTCGGATGAGTTGTCTCTGCGCTCTTGGGGTAATTTTGGTCGGCCGGCCACTCCTGGGAAGGTTCACCACTGTTCCATGTTTTTGCCATTTGTGGATAATGGCTCTCACTATGGTTCGCTGGAGTCCCAAAGCTTTAGAAATGGCTTTATAACCTTTACCAGACTGATAGATCTCAATTACTTTTGTTCTCATTTGTTCCTGAATTTCTTTGGATCTTGGCATGATGTCTAGCTTTTGAGGTGCTTTTGGTCTACTTCTCTGTGTCAGGTAGCTCCTATTTAAGTGATTTCTTGATTGAAACAGGTGTGGCAGTAATCAGGCCTGGGGGTGACTACAGAAATTGAACTCAGGTGAAATAAACCACAGTTAAGTTATTTTTTAACAAGGGGGGCAATCACTTTTTCACACAGGGCCATGTAGATTTGGAGTTTTTTTTCTCCCTTAATAATGTAAACCTTCATTTAATAACTGCATTTTGTGTTCAATTATGTTATCTTTGACTAATAGTTAATGGTTTTTGATGAGCAGATACATTTAAGTGTGACAAACATGCAAAAGAATAAGAAATCAGGAAGGGGGCAAATAGTTTTTCACACCACTGTATATTAAGAGGATTGGAAAAGAAAAGAGTTTGTAGAAATAGTTAAAAGTTTAAAGATAAAAAAAATAAGCTGATCAGCTTTTATGTAATCCATGATATTATTATTTCAGGTTGACGCCCATGTACTGTATGTGTCTGTCTGTCTGTACTGCATACAGTAGCTTATTAATTCAACAACAACAACAATAAAATTATGGGTTTGTATCTTACACCTTGTTTAAACTAAGTTGTACTTCTTTCGCCATCATCCAAATCCACAAAGGTTTCTCTAAAATGTTTTCTCTCTTATATATAATATAATATCTTGGTGTTTCCAAGATGGTGCCGGTGAGGTCGGCTGCCGTCACGACTGCTCCGACCACCTTTTCTTTGTTTTTGTTCTTTAAGTTAGTTTTCAGTGTTTTAAAATCGGCAAAATAATCACCATTGAGTACATTAGGTTTGATAGAGACACTCTTGTTTCTATTGGTATACAATGTACTCACAATTCGACGTTTTTAACTCCGGATCCGAGCTGGCCGAGTGAGATCCTGAGGGAGAACAATAGACGCGACGCGAAGCGAAGGCCTCGAGGGAGACGAGCTGGGGTGAGGAACCGGCTGAGAACCCGTGCACACCGCACACCTCTGCCTAGTATCCTGCTCGCCAACGTCCAGTCACTGGAGAACAAACTCGATGACCTCAGGGCCAGGATAAAGTTCCAGAGAGACATTCGGGACTGCAACCTTCTCTGCTTCACCGAGACATGGCTGAACCCAGCGGTGCCAGACCACGCCATCCAGCCAGCCGAGTTCTTCTCGGTTCACCGCATGGACAGGACGCGGGACTCGGGGAAGTCAAGGGGAGGCGGCGTGTGCTTAATGGTGAACAACAGCTGGTGCAACAGCGCGAGCGTTGTTCCTCTTACACGCTCCTGCACACCAAACCTGGAACTACTGTCCATCATGTGTCGTCCATTTTATCTTCCACGGGAGTTGACATCGGTCATAATCAGTGCCGTTTACATCCCTCCTCAAGCAGACACAGACAAGGCCTTATGCGAGCTGCATGAGGCGCTCACACAGCACCAGACACAACACCGGGACGCTGCGCTCATTGTGGCGGGGGATTTTAATAGTGCCAACCTCAAACGCGCAGCGCCGAAGATTTATCAGCACATCACCTGCCCCACCAGGGGCGAAAGGACACTGGACCATTGTTATACCACGGTCAAAGACGGTTACAAGGCACAATCTCGTCCAGCGTTTGGTAAATCCGACCACGCCGCCATCTTCCTCATGCCAAAATATAAACAAAGGCTGAAACAGGAAGTTCCGGTTCAGAGGGAGGTCGCGCGCTGGACGGACCAATCGGTGGCCGCGTTACAGGACGCACTCGATGACGCAGACTGGGACATGTTCAGAAACAGCTCCGATGATGACGTCAGCGTGTTTACGGAAGCGGTTGTGGGATTTATTGAGAAGCTGGCAGACGATACGGTGGAGAAAAAGACTATCAGAACGTTTCCCAACCAGAAGCCGTGGGTGGATAAAACCATCCGCGACGCTCTGAGATCTCGCACAGCTGCCTACAACACGGGACTTGCGTCGGGGGACATGGAACCGTACAAGGCTGCGTCATATAACGTCCGGAAGGCGGTGAAAGAGGCGAAGCAGTGCTACGGGAGAAAACTAGAGTCACAGCTTCAACAGAGTGACTCTAGGAGCCTGTGGCAGGGACTGAGAACAATAACGGATTATAAAGCACCAACATCCGGTATGACGAACGCGGACGCGACTCTGGCAGACGAGCTCAACACCTTCTATGCTCGCTTCGAGGCTGCAGCTAAAGACGCTAGCGATGCTAACGCTAACGGCGCTAATGCTAACGGCGCTAATGCTAGCGGCGCTAACGGCTGCAGACAGGAAGACACTGCCAGCACCGGGAACGCGCTCATCATCTTCGAGCACGACGTGAGGAGAGCCTTCAAGAGAGTGAACACCAGGAAAGCCACAGGACCAGACGGCATCTCAGGCCGTATCCTCAGAGCCTGCGCAGACCAGCTAGCACCTGTGTTCACTGAGATATTCAACATCTTATCTCAGTCGGTGATCCCCACATGCTTCAAAGAGTCCATCATTGTTCCTGTCCCGAAGAAACCTCATCCTGCTTCTCTCAATGACTATCGCCCTGTAGCCCTCACCTCAGTAGTGATGAAGTGCTTTGAACGCCTTATCAGAGACTTCATCATTTCTTCACTACCCGACACACTGGACCCTCTACAGTTTGCATACCGTCAGAACCGCTCCACAGACGATGCAATCTCTCATCTCCTCCACACATCACTCACTCACCTGGACACTAGGAAAGGGAATTATGTTAAAATGCTCTTCATCGACTACAGCTCTGCTTTTAATACCATAATTCCCTCCACACTCACCACCAAGCTGGAGCACCTGGGACTGAGCTCATCTATATGTCAGTGGATCTCCAATTTTCTGACTGGCAGACCACAGGCAGTAAGGATGGGCGGTCATGTCTCAGATACACTCACTCTCAGCACTGGAGCCCCCCAGGGTTGTGTTCTGAGCCCCCTGCTGTACTCTTTGTACACCAACGACTGCATGGCCACTACCAATTCCACCTCCATCATCAAGTTTGCTGACGACACCGTCGTGGTCGGACTGATCACCAACAATGATGAGTCGGACTACCTAGAGGAGATTGGAAATCTGGAGAACTGGTGCCAGAGGAACAATCTCCTCCTGAACGTCAGTAAGACAAAGGAGCTGATAGTGGACTTTAGTACAAAGCAGGAGAGGAACTACCAGACCCCCGTCATCAACAGGAGCCCAGTGGAGAGAGTGGACAGCTTCAGATACCTCGGTGTTCACATCACGCAGGACCTGTCATGGTCCTGTCACATCAACACCGTGGTGAAAAAAGCCCGGCAGCGTCTCTACCACCTCAGACGCTTGAGAGACTTTAGACTGCCCTCCAAGGTGGTCAGGAACTTCTACTCCTGCACCATAGAGAGCATCCTGACGGGAAACATCACAACCTGGTTCGGGAACAGCACCATGCAGGACAGACAAGCTCTACAGAGGGTGGTGCGATCAGCCGAGCGCATCATCCGCACTGAGCTCCCTGACCTGCACTCGATCTACAGCAAGCGGTGCTGGACTAAGGCCAGGAAGATCATGAAGGACCTCAGTCACCCCAGTAATGGACTGTTCTCTTTGTTGCGGTCTGGGAAGCGATTCCGCTCCCTAAAGGCCAACACAGAGAGGCTGAGGAGGAGCTTCTTCCCGCAGGTGATAAGGTCTCTCAATCACAATCACACCTCCACACAGGACTAATAACATCTTTTAAGCTCACAACACTGACTGGACAATCATGGACACATTCATACACACTTGCACTAAATATTTATACATCTGGACAATTGCACATGTCACCTTTCATGCATACAGTATTTGCACAACCAATGACACTTTAATTCTATATACATATATACTCTATTTGCAATATTTTATTATGCCCTTATTGTACAGTTAATTTTACTAGTTAAAATTATTTCTTTAGTATTTCCTTTTTATTGATTATTTATTTTACGTACAAGCTTTTATTTTCCTTTTAAGGTCACTGGCGGTCGTATAAGCATTTCACTGCATATTATACTGTGTATGACTGTGTATGTGACAAATAAAATTTGAATTTGAATTTGAATATAATACTGGTCCCTCACTTTGGGTATTTTACACGCCGTCACTTCGGACTGCTGTGAAAATGTTTGCTTTAATGATCCTTGCTTTATCTAATTGTGGTGCTTGACATGTCTGCTTGTTATTAGCGTCACGGTTTCAGAACATATGAGACAAACTGGTTTGAAACTTCCCGCAGGAAGAATAAATATACATTATACAACTGCCCATTCATCTTTGTCCATTCATCTTTGAAGTATCAGTTTTCATAGTCTATTGTGCTTTTTTTGGAGCAAACTATGCTGTGATCTCGCTTTCGTTTTTATTTCATGAGGATTTTGGCGGCAGGGGAGACAATTACCCACAATTCTGCAGTGCAAGAGAGAGAAAAAACGTTGGCTCTGTTGTGATCACATGACGCTCGGCGTCAAAACAAGAAGCGCATGTGTAATACATGATACTCGGTACTCGTAAACCAAGACTTGCTCGTTTTCTAAGTCAAAATTTATTAAAAATCTTTGCTCGTCTTGTGGAACACTCGCAAACTGCATTACTCGTAATGCGAGATTTCACTGTATATACAGTGCATCCGGAAAGCATTCACAGCGCATGACTTTTTCCACATTTTGTTATGTCACAACCTTATTTTAAAATGGATTAAATTCTCAGAATTCTCCACACAACACCCCATAATCCACCAATCAGGCCTACAGTATATGGTAGAGTGGCCAGACGGAAGCCACTCCTTATTAAAAGGCACATGGCAGCCTGCCTGGAGTTTGGCAAAAGGCACCTGAAGGACTCTCAGACCATGAGAAACAAAATTCTCAGGTCTGATGAGACTCTCTGGCCTCTCTACCATATATGCCTAATTGGTCGATTGCTGCATGGTTGGCCTTCTGGAAGGTTCTCCTCTCTCCACAGAGGACCTCTGGAGCTCTGACAGAGTGACCATCGGCTTCTTGGTCACCTCCCTGACTAAGGCCCTTCTCCCCCGATCGCTCAGTTTAGATAGCCGGCCAGCTCTAGGAAGAGTCCTGGTGGTTTTGAACTTCTTCCACTTACGGATGATGGAGGCCACTGTGCTCATTGAGACCTTCAAAGCAGCAGAAATTTTTCTGTAACCTTCCCCTTGTGCCTCGAGACAATCCTGTTTCGGAGGAGGTCTACAGACAATTCCTTTGACTTCATGCTTGTTTTGTGCTCTGACATGAACTGTCAACTGTGGGACCTTATCATCATGTCCAATCAACTGAATTTACCACAGGTGGACTCCAGTTAAGCTGCAGAAAAATCTCAAGGATGATCAGGGGAAACAGGATGCGCCTGAGCTAAATTTTGAACTGCATGGCAAAGGCTGTGAATACTTATGTACATATGCTTTCTCAATTTTTTTAAAATAAAATTGCAAAAATCTCAAGTAAACTTTTTTCATGTTGTCATTATGAGGTGTTGTGTGTAGAATTCTGAGAAAAAAAAAATTATTTAATCAATTTTAGAATAAGGCTGTGACAGTGATGCGCTGTGAATACTTTCCGGATGCACTGTATATACAGTATATATATTTTAAAATATATTTACATTAATAATACATTAATATTAGTATTATTAATAAGTGACATGCATTTTATGCAAAAAAAATACATAACATTCTACCTGCAAACATATCCAACCATTAATAGTAATGATTCAGAATGATCAATCAGAGACTTCAATATCACACACTAATTTTAGCGCTGGGACTGGGAAAATAAAGTTTGAAATTGATGAAATTGATAAAGTGCATGCAACTTGATCTCAAAATGGTTTGCTAATACATAACTGTGTGTTTATTACTGTAATTAAGACTTGTCAATTTATTCAGTTCTTTTCTGTTAAATTCTGACACTTTATTGGTTGAAGAATCACATTAGGTAACTTCCAAGTGCCAAGATTAGTAACCTAAGGGAAAAACTATTTTTGCATTTTCGCACAGTGTATGTTGAATTAGATGTGAATCCTTTGTGTATGTGTATGTACAGTATATATGTATAAGGGATTACAATCGTAGTTCCTACAATCATGACTAGGTGTCTGGCAGAATGCCTATGGTATATATGCATACACAGTGTGTGTGTGTGTGTGTGTGTGTGTGTGTGTGTGTGTGTGTGTGTGTCAAGAATAGAATCTATCTGTCAGCAAGAAATCTTTATAATCATCATTATATTTGTATATTCCCACTTTGTTTTACAAAACACAATTTCACACCTAGAAAAAAACCCGATCAGCTCGAAGTGAAGCTGAGTGCTAATGCAAAAGAATACATTTTCACATTTTCCACATACAGTACTTTCTCATTATACAAATACTTATTTTTCACAAGGTGAATTTTGTTCTTACTTGGTTTGGTCATCCCTGACTTGTTACAGCTCGAGTACTGTAGTTAGGCAAACGATGCAAAAGAGTGTGTGGATAGAAATGCTGGTTTCAGGGCCGGTTTTAGACAGGCACATATGGGGGGGCAGTCAGAAATGTGAAGGGGGCATCATGTGTACACATCATGTTCGAGCCCTGTTTTTTCCCCTCTGCTTATAGTAACAGTCCTTGCTGAATTGTGTTGCTGCGTCCAAAGCCTGGAGAAGTGGATTGCACTTCTTTGTCAGGCCTCTACCTTCAGACCTGTCCAACTTGGGTGTCCCACTTGAAGACTAAGCTCCTGCTATAGTAGATCTTAAGGTCACTGAGGAACGCAAACCCCCTGGGGGGACTAAAAAATAAAAATGAAATAAATAAAACAGGTTCGATTCCCAGCCAGTGCCCAAACCCCAGCCACTGGAGGCAGTGCCGGTCCCTAGCCTGGATAAAATGGGAGGGTTGCGTCAGCAAGGGCATCCAGCATAAAACCTGTGCCAAGTTGTAGTGCAGACTGGATATTCCGCTGTGGCGACCCCTTGTCGGGAGCAGCCGAAAGACCAACAACATCCTTAATCCAGATTTTATCAATCAATGACATAACATTTATCTAAGCTGGATGGTCTAATTCTCAAAAACATTTAACCTAAAGTAAGACTTAACAAACTAGAATATTTACAAAACTGAAAGGTTGTCTTATGAATAATAAAAAAAAATCTAAGTTAAAACAGATGGGCTATAGAACAGATCATATGTTTTTTAAAAAAAAATTTTTTAAGTAAATGAACAGCTCTCTTCTCTCCAATCCACTCTACAGCAACAGTTTCCTATTTCCCTTTGGAAAAACTTTCACAAATTCATCCATGAACGACAGTGTGGGGCGGGGCTTTACGTAGGGGTCTGTCAGACAACGGTCATTTGTCTTCAGTCTGTCAAATTCAGCGGACGTGGTCTCATCGCTGTGCTTGTTGCAACTGAAAAAACGCTGCAGCTTCTTCAAAGTCTTTCCACTCCGTGACCGCTGAACTCCGACACGACACTACGTTAGACTACGTCTTGACTCATTTGCACCCGGACGGTGATTGCATGGGCATAAATTTCATTTAACAGTAGGGGGGGGGGACAATAAATATAAAATTTCTCATAGTTTCTCATATAGTTTCTCTATAACTATGTAAACAAGTTATTGTAAACAAGATAATGTTAACTAGATAAGTAATCATTTAATCGCTAATATAGCAGATTCATGGAAAATTCATTCATTTATTTTCTATACCGCTTAATTCTGTGTTCAGGGTTGCGGGGGACCTGGAGCCTATCCCAGGAGACTTTGGGCACTAGGCGGGGTACACCCTGGACAGGGTGCCAATCCATCACACACACATACACACACTCACACACCCAATCACACACTATTTGGGAACGCCAATTAGCCTAACCTGCATATCTTTGGACTGTGGGAGGAAACCGGAGTACCCGGAGGAAACCCACCAAGCACGGGGAGAACATGCAAACTCCATGCACACAGAGACGGGAATCGAGCCTGACCGGGGAATCGAACCCTGGACTCTGGAGGTGCAAGGCGACAGTGCTAACCACTACACCACCACACCGCCTTCAGGGAAAATTACATCGGTAATCAGCATTTTTGCCGCAATTAATTTATGAATGAGTCTGCATCAACTATAGTTTAGAAACAGTGGAGTTCCCCCTCCCATTCCCCCTCCCCTTCCTCCCAGTGGTTTGTCCCACTGCCTCCTGCTTTCCCAGTTCAGGTCAGGTTTGTGGCTGCGGCTCAATTAATGTTGAACTTCAGTAAGTAGGGTATTTTATTCACTTTAAATAAAGTGATTCTCTTTAATGTATACATTTACTATATATTTAAAGTGAATAAAATACCCTACTTACTGGAGTTCAACATTAATTGAGCCACATTTCAAAATTTTAATTTGAGGGGGCGCTGCCCCCTCTTGCCCCCCATAGAACCAGCCCTGGTTTCGACTGACTTTTTGCATGTCCTTTAAAATGCATGATGCATTTGGAATAAATTTGCCATTATTGATTAATTAAAAAAGAAGATAATCTGCATTTAAGGCATCACAGCTAAATTCACTCAAAAAGATTAATATAATAACTTATTTAAATTAAGAGAAGAATTTGTATATTTTATAAAATGTAAGTTAAGCAAACATAGAAAATTTTAAATAAGGATGAAAATTAGTGCATTTATGTTAAACTCATTAAATAGAATTAAGTACATTTACAAGTCTATGGATTCATTTTGTTACACACAATTGATACAATTTACAGTATACAGTACTTGGATCATTAATTTCTTATTATTTCCTGAAGCTCTCAAAATCAAATCTGTAACTGATAAGTAACTGAATTACATCTGAAGCTTTATTTTCTAAAGTAGATCTCCAGAAATAGAGTAAGCGATCATGGCACTGAGTACAGAATTCCATATTTGCTTGCTTTGGTAAGCATATAAGAAATAAACCTACAGTA